>BSBN01000898.1:1200000-1800000 GCA_027924645.1 Cunninghamia lanceolata | reverse complement strand
CCATCAATCCTTCAACAAAGAGATATGTCAATCTTGCCTCTGAAATTCAGCAATGTAAGCATCCACAAAATCTTTTTGTCTCACTTGAGCCAACTGTTTAAAGTGACTTTCAGATTCATACTTGTCAAATCTATCAATTAGTAAAATCAACATAGGAAGTAATCAGGGTATGACCTTGAGTGATCATGCCATGAGTCCACCAATCATGTGCATCTCCTTCAAGGTGGGCAGCTCCAAATTTGATAGAATCGAACTCCAACATAGGATTCAAGCATAAATAATTGTCCATCTTTTGCACCCAAGACCTGGCTGTGCATTTAGATGAACCATCAAAAGGCGGAATAGGCACTTTACCAAGCTTCTTTTGCACATCCTGATTTTGAATCTTGGGTCTATTTCGATACTTGATTTGACAAAATTCATTGAAAGACATAAGATTTTGAAAATCAGTACCATAAGACTCCCATTCTTGTCGATAATCATCAAAACTTTCAGTGAGAAATTGCTGTCCTCCAACAGGATTTTGTTGCTGACCCAAAAACACAGGCATCATAGGTCTAGAAGATGAAGTCTTAGATGCACGAGTGGCATTGTGTGCTTGACCAGCATTATGGGAATTGCTAGCCTCTCCACGATCTCCATCATTACTTTTATTATTGCGCGGTGTCTCTCCTCCCAGATTCTGACTTACTAACTGAGCCAACAGTCTGTTCATCTGTTGATTACTTCTGACAATATCTTGCTGGCCTCTAGCAAGATCATTCAATATGTCTCTCATACTAGGCTCCTCTGGTTGCCTTTCACCCATATTGACTCCTTCCTCTGGTTCCAGATCAAACTGAGGATACCTTCTCTTTCTGTAGGTGATGAACTCAGTGTCTTCTGGATTCATCAATTGAGTATGCCACTGAACTGAGATTAACTGTAGGCTGATTTGAAGAAGATCACACGCTGGCAGGACTGACCAGCTCTGATACCACTGTAATAATCTACCCCTAATTTTTTTTTCTTTTTTCAAACTAAAACAATGAACAACAATACTAACATGAAATAGCATAACCAGCTAAGCCTCACACTTTCTGATAACCCAGATCCCAGTATGGGCAAGGTGAGAGCATACGGTGATTTGGCATACAAATTAAACTATGCAAACTAAAATCTATGCTTCATCCGCTGCGGCGGGCATCCACATAAGTGGGGATTCACCACTTTTAGTGGGTAGAAAACAAGAAAAGTACAATGTCATCCACTTATTCAGTGGGAATACTCCACTTTCCAGTGGGTGAGAAAAAATAAATAAAGATTCGTTCTCCACACTGACGGTAAACCATCTAGGGGTTCTTAATGTGAATTTGATTACAAATGAAAGCATATGATATTAAATCTAATCATGAACAAGATCACAGTATTAGAGCTAAATGAACATTTCCCCTGAAGATCATTGATAAAGAATCATACCCTGCATTGTATGAGGAAACCAAATCATCAAACATGCTGATATATACTGGTCTTTAAACATAAACTGACTGATGCACTAATGGCTAACTATGCTGACTGAGTTGGACAAGTACAGCAGCTAAGGAGGAGGTCTGATAACCACATAAATGCAACACCCAACTGAACTCCTTGAAACCACTACCAATCTGATTGTACTGACCAAACAATGGATTCTGGACAGATTTGAGGCTGCAAACACTAACCATTAACCAACAGCATTGAAATCTCTTAAATCTGAGCCATACGACCTGTGTAAGTACGGATATTCAAATGAAATTCAAAACAGTATTAAAATCCTCCAACCTATTCCCAAAGGTGGCGTTTGGGTAGGCAAAATAATGTGCAATCAACAAAGCTTAACAAGACTTTACCAAACTTTTTCCACATGCATCAATTCATATCTGCAGTGTACGGCCTGATGATGGTACGACACCCATAGAAAATTGATAACTTCACCAATACTTATGAAATCACTCTTGAAAGAGGCGTTTAGTGGAAAGGAATAAGATGCAAATATCAAAAACTTCATAAACAATAGATATAATTTTTCATGAGCATCGCTCCATTACAGCCATGTACGGCCTGGATTGTACGGCCATTTCCAGGGAACACAAATCTTAACACAAAAACTCCAAAAACCATATCAAAACTCATGGAAATCAAATATCATCACTCGAAAATTGACTCTCATATATAAACTTCACAAAATCTCCTAACACCATTAAACACCAAGTGAATCCCTGAATGGAAATCCTCAATTACCAGCTAGGGTGGATATCTCACCACTGAAATTGATCATCCTCTAGTGGGTTTTCGTCCACAAGAAGGCACAATTGATCTCTGGTTCCAATCCAGCAGCATAACAATATCAAATTCAAGCATAAGTCCCCAAATGAGCTCACCTCTTCTTTTTATAAGTATCTGGGGAGTTACAAAATCAATCTTTCTTGAAATTAGAGCCTTTTTGCACTTCCACTTATAAAAAATTTTAATATCAAGTTATGTGCACACTTAAGTAACTAGGGAAATAAAAAAATATCATATTTCCCTTTTTCTCCTCAAGACATAACATTAAGTCACTTTTAAATAATCCACCTTAGACTTTAGTGTACAATAAAAATAAAGATAACCTGTTTATTTATCAAATAAAATAAACCTTATAACTCCAATTTGATAATTAAACCGAACCAAAAAGATCAACCACAAATGATCCCATACCATCCCCTAGCCCATCGGGATCATGAGATAGGCTAACGGCCCCATCACTGACTAGGCTTGGAAAGGGGACATTACACTGCTCCTCTTCTACTTCTTATCTAGGAAGAAAAGTAGGTTGCATAGGCCTCTCCACTGTAGGTGTCCTTGTTCTCCTAACACGAGGCGGTGATCTACCAGCTACACTACCTTCATCCTGATTTCCTGGATTATTCTGATTATTATCATGCCTGTTACCCATCAAGGCTTGAAACATCCTTTCAATATTTGCATTTGTTTGCCGTTGTTGTTCAGTTGCCTCACGCTGTTGAGCTGCCATATCACGCTGATTATCAACCATCTCTCTTAACATGTTATCAATGTCATCTTGTGGATTATGTTGCCTTCTATCTCCCATTGTACCTGTTCTTCTTCGATAGTGTTGTGGCAATGGATCAGTGTAGTAGCTCATAACCCATAGGCTGGTAGGATCCAAGCTCTTATACTACTGTAAGATACCCAACTATACTTAACTAAAATATTTCTTTCTTAGACAAATTTACTTGCACTTAACTCTTCAATTACTCAATCTACTTAACATCATTCATGAAAGGTAACAATGACAACTTGCATGAATCAACTTGAAGTTGGGCACTTGTATTATTACTTGATTCAAATCAATACAATTGCCTTATTACAATAGATGATGCCCTTAATGGCATGAATATACAATCTTATTCAATTGATTGCAAAGAAAGGCCTTAAAGCCTAGATGTATACAATGACCGCACAAATGAACAATCTCTATTGAGGACAATAATGTCAACTGTGTTAACACCTCACAACTTGACAAGGGAGCATCACCTTATCACTGTTGAGGGAGCATCACCCCAACTACTTGAAACTCGCAGGCCTCAAGAACACAAGCATAAAGCTTTGCAGAGAAAAAATTCGCCAAAGATAACATCCAAATGAGAGTTATTCTCCTTTTATAGTGCCCTCAAAGCAATGAAGGCATGTTTTCCAAGAAGCATATCCAAGGAGAATATTCCATCTGACAACTCATCATGAGGTGGCAACCTTACCCAATGAACTGGAATGGATCCCAATGTCATCCTGTCGACCAATGAGAGTCCAGGTGGTTATAACTACCTTATCTTCTGTCTAGGCGCCAAGTTGAGATGTCTGGGACATGAAAGTGCGCCCTACTTGTTCTAGGCGCCAGTTGAGGAGGTTGCATCATGAGATTGCGCCTAACTTGGAAAGAGCTTTCCAATGTTGTCAATTTGATCCAGAAGAGTGTCTTGACGCTCAACTCATTCAATCTTCCTGAGGTGCTCATTGGAGTTGATCAAGGCGCCACTTGAGGTTAGGTGCTAGATGAGGCATGTAATGCCCAAGAAGTGTGCCTCACTTCTTATCCTACTCCGGAAGGTGTCTCCGACACTTGATCTATTCAATCTAATTCCTTTGATGTTGTTCGGAGAAATCTACATCTTGGGCGCATTCTCTAGAGTATCCAAAGTGATCTTCAAATCAAGGCGCCAAAATGGAAGTGTTTCATCAAAATGTGCGCCTCACATAGACTTCAATCCTATGCGCTAGAATTGAGGAGTTTTGACCAAACATGCGCCTAGGCTAGGAGTTTCCCTTTTCAACTTTGATTGTTCATCCAAGTGACTTCTCCTAACTTCAAAGTCTTCAATCTATCAATCATCCATGCTAGGCGCTCAAATGGAGGATTCTTGGCCCAATATGCACCTAGGTATCAAGACATCATTACTTGACAATTCCAACTTTCCACTTGATCTCCTTGAGAGTGAGGTTCGCTTGATAAACTTGAAGAAGTTCCTTACTCATTCGATGGTTCGAACAACCAATCTCGGATCAAGGTGCCCATTTGAAGTGTTTGAACTTGGATTGGCGCCTCATGAAGGTTAGGTGCACTTTGGGGATTGTGAGA
Source organism: Cunninghamia lanceolata (assembly GCA_027924645.1). Taxonomy (NCBI): domain Eukaryota; kingdom Viridiplantae; phylum Streptophyta; class Pinopsida; order Cupressales; family Cupressaceae; genus Cunninghamia; species Cunninghamia lanceolata. The sequence continues at coordinate 1,795,346 of BSBN01000898.1, read as the reverse complement.
ACAAGAAAGTGCGCCTAGATCAACTAGGCTCTTTCAATGACCCCAAACACATGTTTGGTGAATGATCAAGTACAAATGATGCTCAACTGGTTAATAGATGACTTCATCTTCTTGATTCTTGCCTTCAAAATCCAAGGCGCACATTTGGTGAGTTCAACATGAAATTTGCGCCCTAGGTAAATTATACCTTCTTCTGACTTTCATCATCACCTTAATACTTCTTGGGTGATCACTCAATGTTTCTTCTAGCAAGCGCCTTGATGAATGAGGTCAAAACAAGTTGATGTTCATGCTAGGCCCAATTTTGAAGTGGAACTGCAAGAATTAGCGCCTTGTATTAAACCTTCCAATTAGGTGCCAAAATTGATAGTTCTGAACTAAATATGCGCCTTGCACATGACTTAGAGGATTATGACTTGCAACTCCTTGATTGTTCCTGCAAAACTACACACAGAGTTAGTCAAAACCCAAATTCATTCCCTCATCATTAGAGTTAGCTTCCGGGAATGAGGAATAGGCTAATCCATTCTTCACTTGATGATCAAGCCGGAAACGGGGACATTACATCATCTGCATGCCATGAACTGAAGTCCTGTGTAAATTGATTGGAAAGCGGACAGCAGTAACATCACTAAAATTTGGCTCACAACTCCAGTCCTGTCTCAACACCTCACTGCTGGAAACTACACCTGGGTCCCAAATCCTGTGATCAATTCCAATCTCATCATTGAAATCGGTAAAGTCTCCAACATCCAACTTGAAGAGTGGATTATCAAAAGTCATATCAACATCCACATCAAATAATGGATTATCAACAAATTGAAGATTATCCTTAACTCCAAACTCAAACCAATCCTCCTGCTGATCAAAACTCCCATTTTCTGATTTCTTGGGGCAATATAATAAATCAAACTCCTCATGAATGCAATCAAGTTCTTCCACTACCTGTTTGATCACTATTGTTTTTTCCCTGTTTTCTTGTTCCCTGTACTGTTTAGCAACCAAAATCTGATTTTCTGCTTCTAGGAGAGACATTTGTACATTCTTCAAGGAATCCTTAGTTGCACTAAGCTCAAATGTAAGCTCATTTACTTTAGCCTTAGTTTCCGTGTACAAAATCAAAGCCTCATTTGCAATCTTGGTAGCCATATCTCTGTCATGGATCATGTGTAGGTAGACTGATTTTACTTCCTCTATAGTGCTCTTAACCTTATGCAAATCAGCAAGGGAAACTATCTGTTCACGATGGCCCCTTGGTGTGTTTTGAATTAAGTTCTCCACATGCCTATGTGTGCCATCCAGTCTAGATAAAACTTGCATTTCATTTTCAGCTGACACCAAGAGTTGGGTTTTCCAATCGTGAGCATGTAAGGACAGTGAACTGCTGTTATGTTGCATGCCAAAATCAGAACTTTCATACTTGTCATCAATGTATCTATGGTTGTCACAAGACTCATGTCTGTCTCCTTCACTATCTTGATGAAAATGCTCAACATAAGGATGAGGATCTAACTCAACAAGTTCACTAAGCCTTTGCTCAGAATCAGCTCCATGCATTAATAAATCAGATTTGTGTTCAGGATCATCATCAAACTTTTCAAAATTAGCTTCTTCAATAGCATCCTCATGGCATTCATTGTGCTCTAAGATTAGAACATCATCATGATCAAAAGGAAATTCATCCCATACAGGATCCTCATCATACTTAGGTGCCAACACACTCGGATCCCATGTGCTAAAGGGCTGATTGCTTCGTTCAAAGAAAAAATGTTCACTGCGCTCCTCAAGAGTGGTTCTCTCTGAAAAATGCACTCTCCAACTCACTAGTACTGAAATCATCAAAAGCATCCCTCTTCATAGGCTTGGTTTGAAAGTCAAACCAAAAGCCACCTAAGTTATCATTACTGGGATGACATAAGGGATCATCATTAGTAGCTGATTTGAAGACATCATCATAATTACCCTCAACATGCTCTTCTTCTGAAGGTACATTAGTGATCTCAGTTATCCAATCATTAGTACTAGTGTCATCAGGAAGGTCAATAGTCTTAGAGACATCACTGGATAATTCTGAAACCAAGGCTGTTGTTATGTCATCTTTGTCAAACAAATCCTCATCATATGAAGATACATGCACTTTGATGGAGTCATTCTGGGACTCTGTCATACATCCTTCTTGAGTTAGGCCACTTTCTTCAAGCTCTATAGCCTCAACTGTTTCTTTGTCCTCAACACCACTTGGCTGCAATAATTCATTTTCTTTATTGATCCCACATATGTGATCAGGTGTCCAAGCCTCCTGACATGTGAAGCAATGTTGCTCTCTTCTCTTTTGGTTCTTGCTCTTTTTGGGAGATCCTGTAACCTATAAACCCAATGAAATCAATTCCTCTTCAGTCAACTGATTTTTAAACTTCTCAATTTTCTGCTCTGCTATCCTTTTTGAGAACTCATGAGCTATAAGTGAAACATCCCGCTCCTTCCTCCAAATGGCCAACAAGTCAGATTGCAACTGCTTGGTGATATCATCATCCTCATTTAAAATCAGGCACAAGATAGTTAGCATGACTGCTTTAAATTGTCTGCATGATGTTTTCTGATTTTGGCAAAGAAGCATTGGAACATTTGGAGAATTAAATCATTACACTTGAGATCAAGCAAAATGACACATGAGCTGACCTTAGCCATAATTTCTAAAATCTTAGCCCTCTTTTCAAAAGATGGGCTTCTGGTATCACCCAACCCATGAAAGCTTTCAATAATCAGCTATAATATCTCCCTCATTAAGTCATTATTGTAGGGTGCTTTAGGAGCTGAAATTCTTATAATTTCACTAATGCAAGTGGCAACTACTAGTCTCGCCTCATTATCTGGGTGTCTCAATAGCTTTGGCCTAACCAAAGAAAATATCGAAGGATTCATAGCTAGTTTCATTATGTGAGAAGGTGATTGATCAACCATGTCTAAACAATTCTCTACTTCCTCCAAGGTGCTGGGAAGAACTTCTCTTGACTGAGATAGATGTTCAAGTTTCTTACCTGCATTGTAAAGCTTCACACACAAATTTTTTTTCTTTCTTTGCAATTTTTTATTATGCCTTACCTTAATGTCCATAATTTCTGCAAATGATATCTTAGCCTGAAACTCTACTCCCAATGCTTGGTATGCTAGAAAAACTTCCCAAAAAACTTCTTCACTGAGCGGCTCCATGGTGTTGTCACTAAATACTGACATGCAACTGTTGCAACTTTGTTATGCAGTCATAAAACTGAACATCTGCAACAAATATTAATTTCTCAATAGGCTGGCAAGATGCTCTGCGCTCTGATACCACTATAATGACCCTTAACCGAATTCTTGCTCAAATTCATAAATTTTCTATTTCTAGTGTGTTGACATTTCGTCAAACACTTTGCTTCTTAGTAATTTAGATGGTATTTTCAATGTGCTTTGGAACCAATGAGTTAATCATGCATATAGAAATATATTCCACCCAAATTTGCACAATATTGACAAAGGGAAATGAATAGACATTTTGTCAGACATATGTCATGCATAAGGAAATTAAATACCAAGAACAATTCTGACCTCAATAAGAAGCTCCCAAATATATTTTCATTCACCCTAGAAGATGTTGTTACAAAACAGAGGTTTGGATAGCATGTGTACAATGTGTGAGGTAGAATCTACTCCAAGGCACTGCTGTTACAAAATCAGATTGACTGCAGCTGTCCAAATGATGCCTATAGCTGCTTGTAATCACCTCTGAACTGTTGTTTACCTCTTTTTGTATGCTGCTACAACAGTCCAAACTCTTAGATACCTTACACTCCTCCTTTCATCCTTGCAAATGCTGGGGCTGACCAATTGCTGCTGCTTGATAAGAAGCCATGTAGATGTCCATGTGTTGCTGATTTGCTCGACACTCAGAATTAACTCAATTAGCAGTAGATTGGACCTTCATATTCCTGTAGCAGCAGACACAATGCACCTGAACTACTGTGTCTTCTGTCTAAACCTTCTTACTCGTAAAACTTCAATAAATCTTCTTCTAAATTCAGATATCTTTTCCCACAACTGAGCGACCAACATTTGGTGTTGAAGAAACCGTAGACATATAATTTCCAATCAAAATACATATTTTTTTAACACAAATACCCAGCAGACAGGATGAATTGAAATGGCAGGGGTTTACTGTAGCAATCGCGGAACTGTAGCAAGTATGGGTACTGTAGCAAGCTTCCCAAAAATCATTAAACCTTTCAAACCTTCATTAACTCTTCAATGAATTATTCCATAAAAACTCCAAAGCCCAAATTTATTATTTCCTTGAAATCTTCATTAAATTTGTCTCATCTGTAGCATTCCATCAACCGGCAACATTCAACACAAAGGGCAACTTCTAAATAAAATTGCTCCTGTGGAATCCGAGGGTTTTTGTCCCCAAACTCCAAATCTTCAGCACATTGTCGATCCCCGTATGGAACCGCACTGTTGAAGATAGAGGGTTTTTGTCCTCAGCTTCAAGAAACCATTGGGGTTTTCGTCCTGCTGGTAAGAGTTGGCCACAGACACAATCTCCAAATCTCCAAGAGAAAATAAACAAAACTATTGAATTATCCCAAATGAGCTCTCACAACCTTCTTTTATACTTTTTTCCCACAAACCTTTCCAGAAGCTTTTATTTTTTAATTCACGTTTTAATTAAAAGCTCCTTTTTGGCCCCAAAAGACCTTTTTATGAAAATAATGATAATATTTGATTCGCAAGGTCCCAATAATATGTGTCCATGATTTAAAACTTTTCATTCCAGTTCTAACGAGCTATAACACTAAGGTGCTTTTAAAATATTTTAAATAATATTTAGTGACCTTAGTAAAATAATTAAAATAAAGCCATTAATACACCCATTTTGCGGAAACTATCAGAATGCATCAAAATAATGATAAACAGAGCCAACCGGGTGATTTACTATAAATAGATGCCCTCTCCAAGATTCTTGGAGAGCACACCCAAAGCCGAAAATCACCCCGAAAAGTGGCATATGAGTCCTCCAGACCACTTGAGCTCAATGGAATCATCAAAAATCTCCTCAGATAACGTTGACACACATCCACAAGGTCAGTGCCAACTGCAATCCAAGAGAACCCAAAAATGGGGACATTACAATACAACAATGATGTAATATATTTATTCTAACATAATCTTGATTTACCTAGCATGGCGATTTGTAGTAGCATGACAATATAATTTTGCCTGACCTCTAGCTATCAATATATTTTAGGGATGTTTAGAGCATAGTTAAAAACTAAGACTCGGGAATTACTTGGCGGACCCAAAAATTTTGAAAACTTGGGACTCGGGGAAAAACTAGGCAAAGTTATCGGACATTAAAAAATACATTAAATCTTAAAAATATGCTTTAAAAATATTCATATTACTGAATTTATGAATCATAATATCATATTACTGATTTCCTTCATATATAGATCTAAATTAAAGTTCAATACACTTCATAAACCAAAAGGCAAAAACCGAGTTGGAACTTCAAAGTTTCAATACATATAAACGTCTAGTTTCAAGTTTCAACATCAACAAAAATTACAAATCATAAATTTCTTCTGTGACTACAACTCAGAAAAGTATGTTGCCGCTGTGTGGGTGCCGTGGAAGTCGATGGTATGGATATAGTATCCTCAACAGGAGCCACAATAGGAGACTCAGGCATGGGACAAATCTCTGTATCCTTCGAATCTCCCCCTGATGACTCGCCAAACTCATCTTCTGAAGTGTCATATGTTGCCACATTTGCTTGCCATTCAGCTTCCTCTCTCTCCAAATTAGCAATCTCATCAGCCGTAAGCAGACACGTATCCACATCCTCACCAACCCAATCAGAATATGGATCAATCTCATCAAGGTCAAGTGCTTGATGTGACTTCTTTCCCCCCACCTTTTCATGCAGTTGAAGGTTGTACCGCACAAACACAAGGTCATTCAAGCGTTTTTGAGTCAGTATGCTGCATTTTTTGGTGAGTGGACTCAAAAACACTCCAATTGCGCTCACAACCAGAAGCGCTACAGCGCTGAGATAGAATGCGGATAGCAAGATTTTGAAGATTAGGCATTGTGGCACCAAAATCTTCCCACCACAAATCTACGAGGATGACATTTGTAACTTTCTAAGAAATTAAGAATTTTAATAAATTTTAAATTTTAAATAAATTGTAAACTATAATTAAACATAATGTTTTTTTTACCTGGTTGCAGAGTCTCTCTCCTATGAATGCATGTAGGTGTAGAAAATAATACCCCCTCCACCCTCTTATAACTCTGTAGCTCATCTTGTATGAGGTCTCGAAGGTTGTCACCAGGGATCATCCTCTCAATACAGGTGTGGAAGCCATGCATAACCTCTACATCCACTCTAAATGAAGGGGAGAAGAAAAATTTGGGGTTCAAATAATATGCAGCAGCATGAATATGTCGATGGAGTTGCCGATTCCACCTTTTATCAATAATGTGCTAGATGGGTTCATATTTTGTTCTGTTGGACCCATACAAATGTTGAATTGCTTCTTTGGCCCTATCCATGGCCTCATATAAATACTCCATGGGGGTTCTATCCCCATCCACCATCTGCAAAACCCTAACCAATAGTTTTGACACCTAAAACAAGAGAGTGAATGAAAACAAAATTAGTTAATTAAAATAAATTAAAATTTTTTAAAAAATTAAAATCAGTAAATTAAAATATCAAAACATTAGGAAAACAACTTGTAACATTGTAAAAAAAGTTAAAAAGAAAAAAATTTAATTGAAAACTTACCTTTATGATCTCCTCCAAGGGCTTGACAAATGTATCATCAAATATGGTCTTCACGACCCTCTTTGCTTCAACCTTCCTACAATAAGGACTGTCCAACCATCTTTCACTCACAAACATGTGCTTAAGGTTGGGCAATGTGGTTGCTATACTTTGCAAGGTAAGGAAATTGGTGGCAAAGTGTGTCACTCCTGAACGCACGAGCTCCTTGCCATTAGTGTGCTCTCTCATGAGATTCAGGACCCATTTGTGATTGTAGATGTATTTGGTTATGTTTCTTCCATCTTCCACCGCATTCTTCACCCATCTTGATTTCCCTATGTCTTCAAAGAGGAGATCAAGGCAATGGGCCACATAAGGGCTCCAAAACAATGTAGGGTGCCTCGCCTCTAATAGTTTGCCAGCTGCCACATATGCAGATGCATTGTCTGTAATTATTTGGATAACATTCTCCACTCCCACTTCCATCACCACCTCATTCCACATGCTACACAAGGTCTCGGTAGTGTTTGCTTGACTAGAGGCATCCACTGACTTCAAAAAGACCAAATGTCCTCTTGAAGCCACTAAAAAGTTAATCAATGTCCTGTTTCTGCCATCTGTCCACCCATCAGATAAGAAACTGCAACCTTTGCTTTTCGAAATCTCTTTTTGTTGCTCTACTAGCTTGTATGTATTTTTGACCTCATCCTCCAATAATGGGCCACTCAATTCGTAATTGCTTGGGGCCCTGTAATGTCCCTTTTTAGGCGCATAGATTTTTGTGCACATTATGCTTGTTCCTAGTCCCTTGGAGGCTATCCGACATGTTTGGAAGAACTCCAAAGTTCTTGGAGTGTTCCTGGTTCAGTTGAATTGTTGATATCAGATGTTGGTTTTGAGCTCTGTATTGCGTTTGGATGCCTGTGCAACTTTCTAAAGTGGATTCGGCTTCTTGGATTGCTCTCCAAGATTCTTGGAGTCGTCTATTTTTGGAAAGTTCCCCGGAAGACATCATTTTGCATCCCTAACCCCTCTGAGTGTATTGGTACAGTTTATTTGGCGTTTGGATGCAGTTTGCAATTTTCCGCAAAAAGTAATATTTAATGAGCTATTTTAATTGTTATTTTCACTTAGGTTCCTAAGGGTGAAAATAATTAAGAAGTATTTAAGTGTTATAGCTCATTGGAAAGGGAAAAATATATTTTTTTATCTACACTTAAAAGTGAGTACTTTAGTGGAGTTAAAATGGATTTATTATAAGTTTGAGGAAAAAAAGTATTATTTCCAAGAAAGAATTAATTTCTTGTGTAACTCCCCAAGTGCCTATAAAAGAGAAGTGAGAGCTCATTATCAACTTATGCTTGGATTTGATGTTGTTATGCTGCTGGGATTGAACTAGAAGATCATTGTACCTTCTTGTGGACGAAAACCCACTTGAGGAGGATCAGTTTCGGTGGTGGGATATCCACCCTAGCTGATATTGGTGGTTTTCAATTCAAGAAATCACATGGAACTGATAAGAGTTGAGAGTTCTAATAAGATTTTGATTGGGAAGTCAATATTTTGCCATTAAAATCTATTGTAGATGATTTTGATAGTGTTCTGATCAATTTTCTTGTGTTTGGATTGAGTCCTCTACTGGTCCATACCACTGCTGGGCCGTACTTGCAGACTAGAGACTATTTGAAAATAATATCATTGGAGTTCTGATTTAATCCAAGTCTTTTGTAATGTTTTTGATTGCCATAGACGCCCCTTTTGAGAAAGATTTTAGGGTTTTTGATGCTGAATTGAAATTGTCATGAGGATCTGCTGTACAATGCAGTCCGTACAACTGTAGGGTACGATTTGAATTTTCAGTGCTCATTCTTATTAAATGTTTCTGCTGTTGCTTGGAAAAGCCTTATTAACCTTGGGTGACATTGTTTGAATTGTCTCTTATGAGTTTTGTGCAAACTTTGGAGTGCTGTGTGTAGAGTCGTACTTGCTGGGTCGTACGGCCATGTCAGTGATGTGGGTTACTGTGTGCAGACAGCTGCTATTCCTTGGTTGCTTCTTCTCTCTATGGTAATGAATAGTGTGTTCAGTTTAATGTGTGGCAGTTTGGATTGGAATTGTCAATTGGTGTTCACTTGTATGAAGTTATTGCATATTTGGGCAGCCGTACAACTCAAAAACAGCCTGATTTGAATCTCAGTCTTGATCAGCAGTGGCTTTAGGTGACGGATCAGCAGGGACAGCTTTATACATCTGAGTTAGAGACATTATTATTTTGTGCAGAGCCTTCATTATATGGTTTACTGCCAGTGTGCAGAAATGAATCCCTTATTTGTTCTTACCCACTGAATAAGTGGAGTATCCCCACTGAATAAGTGGATGACTTTGTAATCATTCCATGCTTGTTTTCTTACCCACTGAAGTGGTGAATCCCCACAGCTTGTGGATGCCTGCATATGCAGATGAATGTTTCTTTATTTGCACAATGTTTAATTTGTAATCCAAAGCACAATATGCTCTCACCTCACCTAGTTGGGATTTTGGTGATCAGAAATGTGAGGCATTTAGTCGATTTATGCAATTTATGCTAACACTGCCATATCATTGTATATTTTGAAAAAATTTGGGGTAGTATCTTAAGGCCTTGAACCCCTTACCTACCACGGTCAATGCAGTAACCAACTCCTTCCACTAAGGACTCGAAGCAATGTTGAAAGGAATACTATTGTAGTAGCAAAATCTAGCACATGCTAACTTTGCTTCATGCTGCAATTCGTTATTCCATGAAGTACCCTCCAACGAAGGTTGTGCACCGAGAGTGTTACGAGGAACAAAAAAACTAGATGCATCGCTGCCCACATTGCTTAAACCTCTCATTCGTGGCCCAAGACAAGAACTGGAGCCCCCTACATCTCGCCCAATGGCTCCCATTGCCTCTGTTGTCCTCTTTTTTGCTTCTTTTTTTTGCTTATAAGGAGAGCTCTTGCTTCATTCTAAACCTCCATAGTTGCCACGATACATCCTGTAACGTCTCGGCAAGCAACCCGTGCAAGGTGTTATTTCAGCCTATTTATACTTTTCATTCATGTCTTTCTAACAATGGATGCAAATGACCATCCCTCTTCCCGAACATTCCCATGTTTCCAACAAGGGTCTTTAGGCTTGCCTCCTTTCCTAGCTGGTGTTGTAGACGTGGATGCCATTTTCTTTTAGAAGGATGGAGATAAAGCCTGCCAAAAAGAAAAATCCAATTCTTTAGGCATACATTTGTAAAGCAAATTTGAGGTTTGTAAAGATTATGAGCAAGTCCATTTAAAAAACAAACAATATCTGTGATTCTGCAGTATATGTGTTCATAATTTCATATAACTTTGATTTGTTTGTTAAAGGTTTGCCTTTGTAATGCTAATTATCTTGTGAATCAGGTATGAAAATGTTGGAGAGAAGCTGGTTTTATGGAGATATAGCTAATATTGTTTTCTTTGATTGCATTTTTGACAGGTTGCATGTCTTCTTCTATTTTATAAATAAAAAAGATGGCATATAATTTTTTAGAATTTTCTAGAAGTATATAAAGGTCCTGACTCCTTAGTAAATAGTAATTTAATCAAAACTCCAAAGCACACGTACCAAACTGTCATTAAAATTTTTTGTTTACACCTACAATGGACCTGTACTGCTACCAAAGATTAATCATTATACTAAAAAAGAGCCAAAGTCTTTCCTGATTTTCTGCCTGAAGAGCAGGTCTGTGTTTGGTTAGATTTTTTTATTATTGGTAAGTGTTTTCTGTTTTTCTCTACACCTTACTTAACAACTACTGTATATTTTTTATGACTATATATATATAATGCCTATATATATTTTTGGGTATTATATGAAAGAATCCGTCAATAATAAAATAGTCCAGGACTTCTGCATTTTATCTACCTTAAAAAATTAATTTAATTGAAAGTACAGTAGTTATTTTTCAGATGAAAGAAATAAATCAAAATAACAAAAGATAAACAGGTAACCATGAACAGGAGACTCTTAATGGTGAACTTACCTTAATCCGGAAGTCAAAGTCAATGGCGAACTCACGAAATCCACATGCAAGAGTTTTTGACTCCACAGAAATAAAATCCCAAAACGGCAAAATGAAACTCGGATGCAAAAACAAATCCTGAAGTCGCGTTTTATACTAGGTTTTTGAACACGTTTTTTTTAATTGGGTGAGTCGGGCGAGTTTTCCCTGTAAAACACAAGTTTTTAATGCAAAACTCATGGCGAGTTTTAAGAGTAACCCGGCTGCGAGTTTTTGCAGTGATTAGCCACGGGTGGTTTTTTGGCGCGAGTACTCGCGAGTCTCTGCAATTTTTTAACCTATGGTTTAGTGTTAATACTTCAGGAAGTGGATATTATTTGGTTCAATACTTCTGTCTGCCCCAATACTTCATATAGATTTTTACAACTCTCAATGTATTATGCTATAAGTAATTCCACAACACTCTTGACTTTTTTTGTTTCATAATTTACAGGATGAGTTTGATGCAAACAGATGGCTGGACATGTCTTTGATTCGCTTGTCCTCCAGGTTTGGAGTTTATCAAAAGAATGAACCTTCTTCCTTTAGCTTGTCTCCAAGATTTGCAATTTTTCCAGAGTTATTTTTTCATTTACGCCGTTCTCAGTTTGTCCAGGTATATATACATGCGCTCTGTCAATGAATAATTTGATTGCTTTTGTATATTTGTCAAGCCTTTGTAGGTCATTTGGGAATGATCTTGAAAGCCTAAGATTTCTCATAAAAATTTTGCTCCACTATGTTCATGTAGAGGAGTATTACAAAATGTGTCATTTTAAGACTCAAGTGATGCACAATGTGTTGGCAATGTTGAACAGGTTTTCAACAACAGTCCAGATGAAACTGCATATTTTCGGATGATACTTAATAGAGAAAATGTGAACAATTCAATTGTTATGATTCAACCATCATTGGTCTCCTACTCTCTAAATGCACCTCCAGAGCCAAGTCTCCTTGATGTTTCTGCCATTTCTACTGATCGGATCCTTCTCTTAGATGCTTATTTTACTGTGGTTATTTTTCATGGAATGACTATTGCACAATGGCGGAATGCTGGATTTCAAAAGCAACCAGAACACCAGGTAACTTTGTACCCAAATGGTACTAAAATAATAAGAGTGCTTTCAGATTCTGTTCATTAAGATTTACGTCTATGATACCAGGAATTTGGAGCTTGGTTGAAAGCACTAAAATTATGAAAAATGGCATGTGCCATCCCTTCAACCCCTTAATAACCCCAGGGGCTGCCCTCCCCAGACCCCTGCTCTAGTTTTAAAAAGCAAAGAACAAAAAATGGTCTTGGCTATGCTGGATGGAAAAGCAATGTTTTTTCCCTGAGATTTCTCTGGATAAAACCTGATTAACTGAATTACACTTAACTTGGTTTGCTTAAGTCAATCCTGATTTCTAGTTATGCTACTATGATTTAAACCATTTTGATTTATCTTTAAAATTTATGATTTGACAAGTGATATTGCATTACTAATTATCAACTGTGTTCTTAATTCTACATTCAATTTGGTGCAAATTATGTGTTCTTAATTCTGCATTCAACAGCAAAGACAAAGCAAAAGGTTTAGGTCCAGATTAGGTTCAGTTCTATTTCCAGTTTTAATATTTTTTCTTAGATCGTTTAGAGTATTAAATTATTTCCTTTGTTTCCCTTAGTTCCAGAATTTTAGATTTCAATACTATTAGCGGGAACCAAATTAAGTCTAGTGCTATTTCCAGTTTTATTTATTTTTTAATCTGGTTCAGTTCTACACCCAGAGCGTATAATTTCTAATTCATATGCCCTACTATGAATAGGCCCAATAATTGCTCAGAATTCTTGTTGAGCATCAAACTAATTGGCTTCACAACGTCAGCAAAGTTGGCTATAAACTTTCTAACAAAATGAATCGAAAGATTTGGAGGGCTTCCTTTGAGTAGGGGGAGAAAGCTGGAGAATTATGTCTATCCTGTCACTTAGGATCTATTGCCAAGTTCTCTTTGGACACTAAGTGCCCCTGAGCAGCTTACCCTCTGGAACACCAAACACTGATTTCTTTGGGTTCAGAGAAATACCAACTCCTATATAGATCAGATTTCCTGTCATCTTAATCAGATGCCAGTTTCGATCTATTAATTTTGGAGAAAATCTTAGCAGTGCTATTAGAGCTGAGATTATTGCTGCAATTATTATCCCTCAGTTGAGATTGCTATACATTAAAAATAGGCTTTCTAGGTTAGCATATCACTGTCTAAAAATGCAAAGAAATATATATATATATATATATATATATATATATATATATATATATATCACTGGGAATGCGTTCTTAGATAATTTTTTATACAGAAATATGAAATGTCCAAAGCTAAATGGTTAAAATTTCAGATTGTCTTAGTTTGTTTAAAATTATTTGAAATTTACTTTACGAAATTGTATTTTAAAAATATAGATATTTATATATATTAATTTAATAGCTGCCCCCCCACTATCCTCAAAATCTGGAAAAGTTTTTTCCATCCCCCAAAGCGCATCCTCCTGTCCCCAAAACTTATAGAAAAACTGGGAAATAGCAGTAAAGTAAATCTTTAAATTCACTATATCCGTTTGGTAAGGAACTTTGTACCTCATCAATCTTAGTTCTTTGCATTTTATTCCTATTATTATATGCTCTGTGAAAAGTGTCCTGTGTCTGATAAAAACCATAAGAGGAGAAGAAACTTTCCAGAATGGTGAATTCCTCAATATTTAGTGCAAACTAAACTGGACATCCTCCTGTCTCCAAAAGTTTTTTTTCAAATTCTTCCTGCGCTGCACATGAGGACTCCCTCTTTTGCCATCCAACTGAATGCACCATCATGCATTCCCTTTGTTGTTTTGCATCATTTGTGTCCTTCACTTTGTTTCACTTTCTGTGCACCCTCTGTCTGTGTGCCATTCTTGTTGCTCCTTTGTGCATCCTCTAATCCTACATTCAATGTACAATCTCTGGCTTCTGTGCTAAGACCTGCCTTTGGGCTCTTGTGCGCACTTACGCTTTTCGTGCATAGACACCACTTTGTGCATCCTCCTACATCAATTCCCTTAGTACTTTAGAAATCGTGAACTTGGTCTCTAACAGTTGTAGGATTGTGGACTGACCTGGGATGCTCCTACATCAAAGATGTGGTCCTATAGAAGAAAGGAAGATAGACGTGTAGGGGATTCCATGAAACTTGGTTGGTTGGGTTGAAATGGCAACTCCCAACCAAGGCAAAATGGTGCCCTAAAGAGGATGTTGAAAAGAAATTTCTACATTTTATGAGTCCCTAAGCTTTTGGGGACCAAAACCCTCTTAATTGGGGAGGTATGATCTGAAAATCGTATCTTGATCATTATCCTAAGGTTCGTTTTTCTCCATTTCAGTTAAGGAAGACTAGTCAAGGATTCCCTTATTGTGGATAAGTCGGTTTCCATTGGTTTTGGAACATTGAAGACTTGTATGTAGGGTTGTTGAAGACCCACCTTGGTTCAGAGCATCTTGGGAAAGAAAATGGATTTGTGTGCAGGTTTGAAAAACTTGTTATTTTACTATATTTGCTGAGTTTTCCACTTAAAATTTTTGTCCTGTCAAACACAACAAACACCATGATGAATGTGTAAAACCTAGCGGTAAACAAAGTTTGTCTAAAGTAACAATCTTTATCTCTAGGAACCAGCAAACTTATCACTGCACATGCAAAAAGAGGAATTTGAAGGGTTTTGTCTATTCATTTCCATATTCATTTCCACTTCCAAGCCTTGGAATGCATGTCTCGACTCTTGGGAAGCATGTAGAAAGGTACATATCATGTTTTGAGGGTTGCCTATGGGTTGACACACATATTTCTCATTGTTAGCAAGAGGTTGCGCATTGGATGACACCATTGGTGCAGGATATTGGAGCAGAGAAATACTTTGATGTATGTGAGAGCTCTTCTAACTTGTTGAGCTTGTTAGGTCATGTTTAGACATTTATATTGTATTGATTGTATTTGGCCCATCAACTAGAGTTTTCTCTCCCACTTAGGCTTTCTCCAAGTCAAAATCCTCGTCTCAGTCATTGTCAAGGTTTTTCCATTGTTGTTTCCATGTTTCCTTTGATTCTTCATGATGTTTAGATGCAATTGCATGACTATCCATAGTTTGAGGATTGTTAACACACTCTTTTGCTTGTTTGGTGATTGTTTTGACTTTTGAGTGATAATTTTGATAGATTCCGTAATTGGTGAGCTGTATCTGAGCTTTCTCCTTTCGGCATGGAACTACTTCACTGTGCTTCTAGGACAACTCCTTTCCAAGCCACCTTTTGTAATACCCCCTTTTAATAATTTTCCATTATGAATTTTTCAATTAAATATGCAATTCTTTTTTAAAACAAAAGTTTCTACTGCAATATTTAAATAAATAAATTCTGATTTCAAACTGTACTTGCAGCCAATTAAATATAGAAAATTACACATAGGTACAGCAGGTACCTTTTTACCTAATAATCAATAACCATTCATCAAAGATTAAACAGCAGTTCAGAGGTTGTCGATGTTGAACAAAAATTACTTGTGCATATTGGCAGCCCTGCTCCTCCTTACCTTTCTCTTGTGGATCCCCCTTGTGAATCTTCTCAAATCAACTCCCCTCCTATTTCTCAAGACAAACATGAAGAAAGAATTTTATACACCTTGCTGATCCTCTCAAGCATATTTTTGCCACTCTCTTGGAATCTATATTTCTCACTCTTCCCTCCTCGCATTCAAGAAATTGCCTAAGCAGAGTTGTTCATTACTTTCTTGTACATATCATAGGATGTTAGGCCATTCTACCAAGAGTTGCAAGAGTTATGGTGAATCACAGCGCCTTCTCCTGATTGCCACGATGATGCGGTTGGTAGGAAACTAAGGCCGCCAACACCAATAATGATTCCTCACACTGGCTGCGACTCTGACTTGGTGCCAACAATGTTTGATCTTTCCCTTTAATGCAAGTCGTATTCATCACTCTGTATACATGCACTGGAACAAATGATTATCTCCACCCTTTTTAAAATCTGTATGTGGTTGATCAGCAGTGGAATCCAGTTTAGGTAGTAGCATCCCAAACAATGAATGTTGGAATTGGGCAACAAATAATGGCTTGTCAATCTGAATCACCCAAATCCTGAAAATTTGAACAAACTTTGATTAGTGCAACTGCAATGAGGTAAGGGTTTTCGTCCTAACCTCGGAGTTTGCAGTCAAAGGGTTTTGTCCTTGAATGTATGAAGATGAACACTCGAAACTCAAAATGAATTATGCAAGCATCAATTTCAGATGATCCAAATGAAAGATGGAAGTTGATTGATATACCTTTACAAAATAGGACCCATGGGACCTATTTTCCTGCCAATATTTGAAATTACTTTTATCTTTCTATTTTTATATTTATTTTTATTTTTAAATTTTCTGACTAGTGTTTAAAAACACTTTTTATTTTAATAATATTATTTATATTTTAATTTAGGAAAAGGGACATGATAAGAAGATGGTTTAACTTAACTTGGGGGTTAAGGAGAATGTGAGATTTAGTAGCTTGACATTATTTAAAGGAATCTTCATTGACCAAGATCATGTAAGATTTGTTTCATGAATAAACTTCAAGGATAGATGAAGAGTAGAAGGAACAACCCCCATTGCAGGAATCCATGGGCAACCAAGGAGGAGATTATAAGAAACTTTCTTGGCATGAAATGGAATAGCGTGGGCAAGGTAACATGACCAAGAGAAATAGGAAGAGAAATAGTGGTAGAAGTTTCACAATGTTAATAGGAAGAGAAATAGTGGTAGAAGTTTCACAATGTTAATAGGAAGAGAAATAGTGGTAGAAGTTTCACAATTAACATTGTCAAACTTTTGATGGTTACCTCATTTTTTTGTAAGTTAGATGCATCAACATTAATCTTCTGCATGAAATCCGTGCTATATATGTTAAGGCCCGAACCATTATCATCCAAAGCATACTTGATTGTTGTCATTTTGTAGCCAACAACAAGCAAGAGAGATAGATTTTCTTGTATAATAGAGGAAGAAGGCAGCTCAAAAGAAGGAAAGCTAATGTCTTTGTCATCATGATGGATTGGCTCAAGCATAGTAGCTATCTCAATAGGCTGTGTATTAGATTGTATAGAGATCTTTTGTAAGTATTTATGAAGGATATCTATATAGGTAGATGTTTGCATGAGGTCCTAGAGAGATATCTTGGTGAGACTAGTTGAAGTTTGGTCAATAAGATCATACTCTGTGGTGTTTTTAGAAGTAAGACGGGGAGGGCAAAGGTTAAAAGTAGTAGTAGGTGGTAAAGAATTTGAGATAGCAGCCTCACTTATGACATTAGAGCAATGAGGAATGGGAAAAGGAGAAGTATTAGAGAATGGAGGATTAGGGAGACCTTGTAGAACCAATTGCAGTTGAGAAAAAGGAGAAGTTGGTGCCTTATGTAAGACTTGCTTAGGAGGGGAGGCAGAAGTAGAAGAAGAGTGAATGTTCATGTTTTGGACTTGTGTAGTAGGAGGGTCCTAGTGTTTCTTAGAGATGTCAATGCATGTTCCATCAAGACCCTTGACAATGGAGTAATAAGTTGTGCCATGTGGCAAGAAGGGAGATTAGAAGAGTTAAGTGTTTGTGTTGCATTTGTAAAGTGAGCAACAAATGCATGCAGTAGTTGATAGAAGTGTAAAGCACACCGCATGCATTAAACCATTGAAGTGCATCTCCATGTAAAGTGTTAGAAAAATAAGAAGAAGAATATTTTCATAATAATAAAATTCATGTATAGAAGCCATAAATATTTGCACATGTAATGTATGACAAAGGTAGGTGACGCTAGAGATTTAGAAGGATAAGCAACAAATGGGAGAGGTATACTGCATAGAAGCATCACTAGTGGAAGAAGTGATGTTCGAGTCATCACTATGAAGTGCATCCAATGTGACTGTTAGGAAATGGTCTATTATGCCTTTGTGTTCAATGTCATTGTGAGAGCTAGTGTCTTAATTGAAAGGAAGATGTGTAAGAGAAGGGGGGGAAGAAGGTATAGTAGGGTATGCATTAATGTGCAAGAGGTTCACAGGAAAGATAGTCATCATAAAGCACGTGAACATCATCTTCTTTGTGGGAAGACTCACTAAAAGCATCAAAAGAGAAGTCCTCAAGATGGGAGTCATTAGGAGAGAGAAGTTTCAGAAACTATACGTAGAGAGTATCATGAAGGATTGGGAAGATAAAAGATAAGGCCTCACCATCCCCTAATGCCTCCATAGGGTGTATACATGTTTTAAGAGAAGGAAGGGAAGTGGAAAAGGACATACCATCATTATGAACCATAGGAGGTGTAGTATAAGTGGAAAAGGAAAAGGGCATTGGGAGGGAGGGCATGGAAGGACATGAGGGTGTCTAAGTCATGAGGATAAGTGCTAAGGAAGTGAGCAAAGGTGGGGTAATGGGAAAGGTGAGCCATAATATGGTCAAAAGAAGGAGAAGAGGGAGTAAGATTTAGGAATGCTATGACATGGTCAAGAATAGGAGGGCTGGTAGCAAAAAGTTTGTAACAAAAGTGAGGATCAAGAAAGTTGATATGAAAGGAGGTGAGGAAAGACGGAGAAGCCACAGAGAAGGAAGGACAAACTGAGGGTGGGTAAGAAGGGAAAATAAGTTTGGTAAGATTGGATTAAGTCTTGGGAATGTTGAAACAAGTGTTGTGAAAGGTATATTGAGTATTGTGAAGGAAGGGAGATATGAGGTTGTTGGAACTCGGAGTGTTGTGTTGTTTTAATTAGAACCAAATGGAGAGGAGCATGGGTTGGAGACTTCTTCTTATTATAAAAGCATAAGCGTTTTGTATGAAGAAATCTGCCTAAGGAGACTTATTGGAGTTATTAAAAGATGCAAGAGATTGTACAAAGACTGGCTCATATTCCATTGTCCATAACTGTTCATAGAAAGGTGTTGCAGACTGATGTACAGAGTTTTCTTAGTGACATTGAATATACTTGTAGAAGCTGATATAGTGACATGAGGAGTTGAAGCTCACCTTCACTTGAGTATTTTCCCATTTAAGAGTTTCTACAGTCATTTTCCAGTAGTTTTAGGCTCTATTGCATGTGTTCTTTTTGAGCTACTCTGATTTCTGTTAGCTTTAAGCAAGTTCTTGGTCAGGGGAAGGATTTGTGAAGCCAGAAAGATTAAATCCGTAGTTAGTGAACTGTGAAGCAGAATCTCCACACTGATTTACTGGTCACTGCTATCTACAATTGGTGATTAGCTTTCTAATCAGAGGCAAAGGTATCCCTTGAGCATGCCATCGGTTTGTCCCAAAAATGATTGAAGTGTGCAACTGATTTTGTACTGGGTGGTGGACTTTGCAAGCAGCAAGAACCTAGGCGGTGTTTACAAGTGGTAAGAAATGCTCTTCTTTAGAATGCATGGCATTATTTGTAGTGATCTGAATTGTCTGTGTTCTTGTTGCTATCCATTCCCTCTGTTATATTATCACGAAATACAGAGCAGTGTGTACATTCATAGCAAGGCATTTTGTGAGTAAAAAAATTGCAACATACAGGGCTTCAAATTATTAGTATGATAACAGATTGAGAGTTGTGCCATATGAATTATGGACTATTAGTGCACATATCATGTACTTATCGTCAGATTTATGAAAACTCATTGGAAATAGAGGTGACCTCAAACAGAGATGGTATTTTCTATTTTGAAATAATCATTTAATCATCTCATCAGATACAAACAGATTGCATTTAGGATTTGCTTAACATACTAGTTAATCTAACCTGCATCAAATTATGCATTGCAGGCTTTCGCTAATTTGTTGCAGTTGCCTCAAGATGATTCTGATAAAATACTAAATAAGCGCTTTCCTGTGGCACGATTAGTTGTCTGTGATCAGCATGGATCACAGGTAATTTCTTTCCAATTTATTTTTAGCTTTGTCAAATGTCTCAATCTAAGGAGTTGTTTCAAAATCTGAATTTGCTATATTTTTTCCTGATAAACTGATATCCTTTCTTACAATTTATCTATGTATTGAACAAATGCATAGGCTCGTTTTTTGCTTGCAAAGTTGAATCCTTCTGCAACATACAATTCAGACATGGGGCCTCCACCTGGACAGGATTTTATTTTTACGGATGATGTAAGCTTTCAGATTTTCATGGATCATCTTCAAAAATTAGCTGTTCGGTCATAATGTCACAGCCAAAATTATTTAATTGGCAATATGAAGAACCTTCTTTGTTGAAGATAAGTATGATATAGTGAATTAAAAATCTTTCATCCAATGGTTATGGTTATGGTTTGTTTAGTGGAAAATTGAAATCAGCAAGGTACATGCCTGCGGTTTTGTCAATATGTCAGAATCTTCAGATAATGCTACCTGCTTGGTGCGTGGCAGGTCTGTGAGCTTATAAATCTAGTTTCAACAGCGCTATGGAGTACAATTTTTGATTATTTTGTATTTGTTTGTTACTTCTTTGATATTCATTTATTTCTCTCTACTTCAACAATCAAACAGTGTTTTCTCATTGAGTTGCAGTCTTCATCTATATCAAAATGAGATTAGACTCCTTCCTATCTGAATTCAGAGCTCAAAATGGATAACCCTTGTAGTTTATGGCAATCTCAATGTAGCCTTTTAAGAGTCACACAATTATAGACTGCTCTATATGGCCAGATTGGAAACAGGAGTGTCTCAAGCATGACAAAAGGCTTGTGGCAAAGATGACATGGTTTAATGTAGATCCACAATAAAGGTCAATATGCAACAGTGAAATAAACGTCGGAATTATAAAAATCCATCTTATCAGGGCAAATTGGGTTACTAATATTATTGTATAGCCTAGGGATTAGTTTTGGCATTGTAGGTCATAGTGTGTTGATTCTCACTACATGTTATTAGCAATATGTGTAAATTAACACATTGCACCCCCGATATCAGTCATGTATCATGTTTTTAGTACTCTATTCTGAGTATATTGTGATAAGGGTACTGTAAGGACCCCGGCCACAACTTCACGTTTTGGTGCATTGATTTATTTATACATAGATTATTATTATTTTATTTGTTGATTTTTTTTCTTAATATTGTCAATTATAGGACCTTGATGTTCTTTTGCATTGATTTATTTGTGGATCTTTTTGTTGTTTATGAGACCTTATACTTAACTCTCACATGGTACTGGAGCCTAGGGCTTAAAGGCCACAAGTTTTGGTCCTTTCCATCCCCAATATATGGAGGTGTGGTGGTAACAAAGGAAGTAGTTTGGTTTGGTTTTACCATTGTGTAGGAGCTAGAGAATATAGGTTTTGACGAGTTTGTGGAGTAAGGACATTTTTTGAGTAGCTGGTCTCAATTTAAAAAAGAAAAAAAAAGGCATCAAGCACTTGTTTTATTAATCTGATTATGTATTTGGAGGCATGCAAAATTTCATTAAGTGTGTCAGTCATGAAATAGTTTCCAAATTCTATTGAGGCTCCCAAACATTTATGTTAATTTTGATGCCCTTTTAACTATTGAGTGTGTGTTTGAGACTTGCTTTCGGAAGCCATAACTTTGTCATAGAAACTTTGTTTGCTCTCATGTTTGAACCATTAGAAAAGTAGTTTATAGCTCTATCTAATGTAGTTATTTGGTGTATTTGGACTTCTCACATCTTTGATTCAATTGAAGATTCTCCAATTCTAGGCATTCCCTTGATAGCAGAGCAGAACTTTTGAGTTCGGAATTTGATATAGGGAAATCTTTGATGGAAAATAGGTCGTGGCAGATTATAAAAGGGAATAAAACATTTTCAATGTAGAGAAGAAAGATGCATACAACAATAAAGATTCATTTTCTATTAAATTTTGATTAGATTGTGTTGTCGCCAATTCGAAAAGAAGTTAGAATTGGTGCCTTCTTCTGAAACTTTTGGCAACTTTCTTTTCTTTCAAATTCTAGTTGAAATTTTGGGTTTGCTTCTCTCTCCTACAATTTTGGTTTTTATATTAGTCATCTTACATTGATTTTTCCTTAAATCATATATTTTTTCTTCAAACTTACTCAGATATTATAAATTACTAATCTACTTCCAAAAAGAATGAGCATATATCTTGAAGGAAAATCGATAGGTCTTAATGTGGCCTTATATTTGATAGATGTCCTCACAATACCTTCAATAATGAGATGTTTGATTCCTATACACGACTATTAACACATAAAATGTATAAATATTATTAATTTATAATTTGTGATATTTTTCTAGTTATTCCTCATTTTTGTCAATAGGACATACATTTCCTTTTTGTACCTTTCTAGAGAAAATAGGGCACCATATCTATCTTGAATAGTATACAAAAAATGCTTGAAGATGGGAATTTTGTTTGATGTCATGGTTCTTAGTCCACCAATGTCAATATTTTAAGGACTACTCAGTGTTTGAGTTTGTCGATGTCAACTCAATGAGTAAGGATCATATTTACTCTTGATTGCTATCGAAACATGGCAACTAATAACACAATGCATGTAATTGTGTCAATAATCTTTTTCATAATGTATGCCGATGTTTTTTTAATAATTTATTAAAAGAAGTGTCTTAATTCATGCACAAAAGTCAAAATACAAAGAATATGTTACAGGGAGCAGTCCAAAACACAGGGCCAACAAGATGAGAACTGACTTGAAGGGGTAAGCAAAGTTTTTCGTGATCTTTAGTGACTCAATAGAGAAAAACAAGCAGCCATTGCGAACCAACATGGAGCAGCATGAGGACGCTAGGTCAAGTTGCAACAATCATAAGTTTCAATGTGGATGAGCTTGTAAAATAGTACCAAGGTTCTCCAATTTACCAGCCTTCGCAATAAGGATTTAATTGATAAGCTAGAAGCCCACAAGAAACACAGAGAATATTGAGGATCAAAGCATCCATTTCTAAGAGTACAACTTGGATTCAGGCCCAATGCAAATAGATGTTGCAAAGTAAATTCTAGATGGGAAAAGAGAATTAGATTAGTTGTTTGAGGTGCGATTCATTTTAGCTATGCTAGATGTGTAGGGTTCCAACTTGGAGAGTAGCTCCAATATTAGCTAATCGATTTGCTTCAGCATTGTATTTTTTGTCGGATATACTTAAAATCCACACGAGAGAAGCATTTTATTAGTGTTTGAATGAAGAGCACATTGTATTCCATATTGATTGATTTATATTGACTTTTTGTAACAGCATGTATAATGATCTGGGAGTCCTCAAAGACTTGAAATTAGGGAAGATAAACTAGTTTTAAGAGCTTGGATTTTAGCACTAATATTAGTATTAGAACCTAGTCCAATGGCATACCTAAGGTAGTATTAGAATTATGTGACATCCTCTTGGCTAACCAAGATTGCCTTTTGAGGCCCCGTCAAAGAAGAGAAAAAATCTAGGAACACATGGAGGAGATTCTAAAGTCTACTTTTTCTTGTTGGTTTTGAAGCCTGGAGTATTAATCGCCTTGAGAAAAGACTAGATAATAATTGAGGTGATCTAGGCATTATAAAATGATTCTTGAAGACTAAAGAGTTTCTTGCCTTACATATTCCTCTGAGAATGTAGCGAAAGAGATGTTTGGTGAGGAAATACCATTGACTCTTTGAATTGTCTCCTTGAATTTTGGGAGGAAAATCTAACACTTCTTGAAAGGAGTTCGGGGTTGTATTTAGAATCAACATTTTTCAAGATACTAATCCAGACCTTAGAGGTGTAGGTATAGTCAATGAAGAGATGATCCCTATTTTCTTCAGCTACTTTGCATAGTATCTACACTAGTTAGGGCCCAAAAGAACCCTCTTCAAATTATCTAAGGTGGGTTGTTGATTTTGGTTTACAATCCAAAAATAGCGAACTTTGGGAATAGCTTCAAAATTTGAAATGTGATTCTATTTGAGTATAAGAGGGAAAGAACCATAGAGAGCCTTGTATCTTGCATTCACTATGTAATTTCTAGTTCTAGAAATGTTGCTCAAAATAAGCTTGTCCTCTTTGTTGGTTTTGAAGCTTGGAGTATTAATCGCCTTGAGAAAAGACTAGATGATAATTGAGGTGATCTAGGCATGATAAAATGATTCTTGAAGACTAAAGAGTTTCTTGCCTTACATATTCCTCTGAGAATGTAGCGAAAGAGATGTTTGGTGAGGAAATACCATTGACTCTTTGAATTGTCTCCTTGAATTTTTGGAGGAAAATCTAACACTTCTTGAAAGGAGTTTGGGGTTGTATTTAGAATCAACATTTTTCAAGATACTAATCCAGACCTCAGAGGTGTAGGTATAGTCAATGAAGAGATGATCCCTATTTTCTTCAGCTACTTTGCATAGTATCTACACTAGTTAGGGCCCAAAAGAACCCTCTTCAAATTATCTAAGGTGGGTTGTTGATTTTGGATTACAATCCAAAAATAGCGAACTTTGGGAATAGCTTCAAAATTTGAAATGTGATTCTATTTGAGTATAAGAGGGAAAGAACCATAGAGAGCCTTGTATCTTGCATTCACTATGTAATTTCTAGTTCTAGAAATGTTGCTCAAAATAAGCTTGTCCTCTTTGTTGGGGTCCAAAGGAAGGCAACCTTCCAATGAGGAGGCAAAGGAGCAAAAGTCCTCTTGAATATTTATGGGATGTTAAGGTCATGTTAGATTTGAGCTTAGGGAGGGATTTGAAATCCATCACCTAATTTAGAAAGAGAAGGTTTTGATTAAAAGGCCACTCCTTCAGTTTTTTGGAGGTTAAAGGCTTGAATTGGCTAAGTCTTGAAAGACATGAATTTTTTGACCATTTCTAGGCATCCAGAATAGTTGGTTAGAGATTAACAACAAAACCTTTTCAAGATTTTTCCAAATTAAAGTTTTCTTATCAATAGGGAAGGAGCAAAGCCATTGGAGATTTGGCACTTGTATTTTTTCCATAGAAATGTTGCCCACCATTTATCTTTGTTTTATGTCATTCTCGAGAGAATTTTGGCCATTAAAGCTTTTTTGGTGATCTTGGAGGTTTATAGACCAAGATCGTCTTTCTTACTTTTGATTATTTGATCCCATTTAACTAGGTGAAATTTCCTTTTATTGTCGTGTTTCCCTCCTTCCCAAATGAATTTCCTAATCAATTGTTCCATTTTATTCACAATGCTAATTGGAGCAATATTAATACTCATATGATATATGGGGAGGGCAGAAAGCACAAAGTTAATAAGAAACCTGGCATGAGGGGTCAGCCACACATTGGCCCATTGGTTGATCTTAGCTTTCATTTTGTAGAGGATCTTCTACTACTGTTGAGCTTTAGGGAGATTGAAAGAAATAGGAACTTTGAAATAAAATAAGGATTGTTCCGTGTTAACCTTAAAGCCCAACTTTTCAAAAATATTGGCAACATTGTTAATGTGAGGATGTGAAAGGTAGATAACTAGCTTGTTAGTATTTGTGAACTACATTTTTTCAAGACCTTGGAAATAATTAAAAATTAAGTTATCGAAAAAGTAAATTTGAGTTATAAATCAAAAGATGACTTATTTTTAATTATTTAAAAGGTCATGAAAAAGTGATTTGAAACTACGACTTAAGTTGTTTTTTAAAGTGTCGTTAGGTGTAGGGGTACAAAGTGATTATGTAAAAATGACACTTTAAGTGTTTGAGTGCAAAATAGGAGAAAAATAAAATAAATTAAAATATATCCCCTCAAAACACTATAAAAGGAGGTTTTGTCTTAGAAAAGGGTTACCTACTCATTTTATCAATTTTATAAAAGGATGAACGTGAGTTTTTTTTCCTTTTTTGGGAACAATTTTTTTTTTATTTGTAAAGCTTTGAGGATGAAAACCCTCCCAGTTTTCCTTATTTGGGATTTGAGGACTAAAACCCTCTTGTCTTGCTTGGTGATTTCATATAGATATTACACTTGTGCTGAATGAATGAAGGCATTTTCAGTCGCAACTTGATTTTGCATTTTTCAAGCTTCAGTTGTGGCTGTAGTTTTCAATATTTTGGGTTTGTGGGATTTTTGGGGTTTGTGTGGTGTTTTAGTATTTTAGTTGATATTATTTTCAGAATTAAAATTCTTATGTAGTATAGTGTGTGTCAATTTTCCTATGTTGTGTTGTAGATTAATATTATGGCTATTGGTAGGGGTTTGTGATTTATTTTAGTTGTTGGAAACATCATATATTACTATTTCCTTTCTAAGCTAGATATACAAAATCAAAGATATTAGGGGAGAGGACCCAGTAGTTGTGCACCCTAACTTCACGCCTCTCAAAATCATATGTGGCAATTTCGAATCACTCCAAAAATTTTACAGTAGCTTACTTGGCAATGCCCCTGCTTATAACTAAGGTTTCAGGGCCACATCATCAAATATGATGCCACATCAGGGTGCTTTTTGTTGAGGTGTCAAATTGTTCCCCCCAAAAAAGGTGGACCAATAGGTGTGTATTAAGACCTCCTTTGATGGTGCGCTAATTTGGCATCACATGATTGGTTGCTTTTTAAATCTAAAGGGCACATTTCATTCAATTATTAGTACTTATAGTAACACTAACAACCTTAAAGTCACAACTACTAGTGCTAAACTTCAAAAAATATTGGGCCTTAAAGTCACAGCGACTGTCTCAACCATTGGAACTATCTCACCTATTGGGTCTTTTCCCCTAAAGATATTGAAGAATCAAACTCATTAAACTTCCACAGTCCATAGTTGTTGCATGAGTGCTTCTGGATTTGACTGTGATCAAAATTTTTCCCTCAACGTTTCGGATCACACTCCGTGATCCATCATCAGGAGAAAAAGAGCAAGAGAAGAGGCATAAAATTGATAAATTGCAGACCCAATCTGAATAAAAAGAGAGGAAGGGAGGAGTGTGACACGGTAACCAAGAGGGTTCTAGGGGAGAGAGAGCAACTACAAAGCTAGAAGGTGTAAAAAGAAAGGAAATTAAAAAGAGTTAAAACAAGACAAAATATAAAAGTAAGAAATAAAGGTAAATAAAAATAAAATATATATATGGTATGATAAAATATTATATATATATCTATATACATCAAAAATAAATACACCTAATACATATATATATCTAATGATATATATGATAAAAATATATACGTTTATAAATATAAATAAACATAAACCCATCACAAAAGACAAAAAGAATGTGAAATAATGTGTGCAATAAGGAATATAAGAGACTACAAACCTAAGTATCAAAAGAGTATTTATAAATAAATATATATTGTACAATATATAAAACAACACATTCACAATAATCAAATAAGAATGTATAAAAGAGTATATCATAGAAGAAATATAAATAAAGAGTGTAAGGTCAAAAGCGACAAATGGAGCCACGAGAGGACCCGAAAACTAGAAGGATGACAAACAAAAACACGAGCGGCACTACCACATGCAAGGACGCAAATATATCACGAAAACCGATAAAGCGAGGCAAAGAGTGAGTTGTGGGAAAGGAAGTGTAAGGGGGTAAAGACGAAGACACAAAGAAGAAAGCTAAGATCTGGGGGGAAATTCGTACAGGGAAGACCAAGGACGAGGAGGGTGCCAAGGACACAAAGTTAGATCGGAAAACCTAGAAAGGCAAGGTGAGGAATAGTGGCCCCAAGGAGGTTCGACAAAGAAGAAAGGGCAAGGGGGAAAAGGATAGGAGAGGGGAGCGGGATAGAAGGGGGAAAAAAGGGGATGACACGGGGGACGAACAAGGATAGTAGTAGGAAAAGGGATTGTAGTGAGGGCTCGAGATCAAGTGGTTAGAAGAGGTCAACACAAAAAAGAACAACACACCAAGCAAACCTCAAAAGTGGTGAGGGGGGAGAGTTAAGGAAACTACTAAGTATATCTAAATAGGAGAACAAATATATATATATATATATCCTACACGAGATAAAATTAACAAGGTACCCCTACGCATATATCTAATACAAATATATACTAATGAAAATAGATAAATGAGAAATAAAACACAACCACAAAAAAACTAAAGAGAAGGAAGAGAAACTAAGACCACATTAGCAAGGAAAATAGAAGAAACTAAAGCAAGCAGGAAGCCAAAAGATGAAGAAGTAGAACCACGAAAAAAGGACAAGGACAATAAAAAGAACGCTGGCAAAGGCAAGAGAGACATTACCACAAACAAAGACACAAAACCAACCACGAAAAAGAACCCTCAAAACACGGCAGAGAGAAAGAGGGCGCGGATGGGAGCTAAGAGGGGGCCAAGGGAGTTAGCGAGAGGGAGTCGTACAAGTTCAAAGGAGCGTATAAAATCAAAAAGTAAATCACATCATTTTGAAAATTGCTTAGTACTCGTACAAGTTAGCGAGAGGGAGTATTTGTTTATTAGTGAAGTCATACATGCAAGCCCACGCTGGCCGCCCGCTTTAAGGAGTTTAATAAGACAAAAAAAGAGGCATTTGAAATCATGAAAGGAGTCGCACCCTTTCAAGAGACTTGATGGAGTCGTACCAAGTCATAGGGTAAGTTGTACCATTTTGGATAACTTTAAATGTGGTTTTCAATTGTTTTTCTGAATTGGTCACTATTTGGATAGTTTTTATGGGTGTCATACTATGCCTAAGGGAAGCCATACCATGTTGAGGTTCTCCTTAACATGGTTTAGCCGTTTTAGTAGTTTAGATTAGAGTTTTAATCAGCTCATCAAAGTTAAGCAACAATAAGGAAGGTAAGAAATAGTTCATTTAAATGTAGATTTATTATTCATAAAGTAACTGATAATAATCACTTAAATTTTGTTATTGGGTTTAACATACAAGTGAGTTTAGAGTTGTAAATTTGAAGATAAAATTAGAAAGAGTTTCAATTGTTTGGTTATAAATGCTGACGAGGGTTGCTGTAGTCCTTATCATTTATTTATAAATGCCAATTCAGGGCGGTGTCCATGGCTATATGTAAAAGGGAGGAGGAATAATTTGCATGACAATCTTTTCTACAAATGGAATTGAAAGCAAATGCATGAAACAAATTAAACTATATTGTAATCAAATTTAATCTAAGATGTTTGTAAATGGAAATTTCATAATCAAATCTTCTAAGATATTTTAAATGGAAATTCTAGAAATGTAAATAAAAATAAGGAATGAAAAAACCGCAGGAAAATAAACTAAGTAATGAAACTACAAACAACTACAATATTGTTGTTAAAATACTGCACTATATTATTTTATAAAACTCTTCACCTTTGATTCCTTGTTTACAATGTATTTATAGAATACTTATTCTTAATCAATTCATCAAGAATGTGGATCTGAGATCTTATTCTTGGGGAGACAAACTATAACTTCTCCAATCTCGGTTGCCTTCCATCTTGTCACTTTTACTTCAGTCATTTTCTATCATAAATTGTTCATTCATTTTAATGAATTGTCTCAAACGGTTTCTGGGTTTTGTTCCTCTCATTCCCAACTTTGCAGATCATTTTGAAATTTTGAATTTTTTTAGAAACGAGGGAGATATGGCTATTTTGCTAAAACTGCATTTTTGACTTCATCGTTCTTTCTAAGAAATTTCTAACACTACAACTTGACATATGCAAAAGAGATGCTTTTTATTTAGCTAAAAGATGAGATGGTTTATGGTCTCATCAAATGCTAGGAAGTGTCTACAGTATCTTATAAGTTCAATTGGGGTACTTTGTGTTTTTAGTTTGCTAGCCAACTGTTTGACGAAATGTCAACTTTTAGCATCTTGGATAAATGCTTGATATAATTATTGGATTTAGAAATAATTGCTTATCATTGTAATCTCTGAATGGTTTCTCACTAGTATTTGATTTCCAATACTTCATTGTAAGATCTTGGTCAATTCAACCATTGGATTCATTTTTATTTTCTGTATTTTCCACCATTTTGGTGTGAATCGGAATAAGGTGAATTAGTCCGCCAATTTGGCATTGATGCAATTCTGTTTGCATTCAATGAGTTTGGTTTGATCAGAATTTGCATTCACTAGTAGCCAGTTTGACTTGATCGATTCTATGGTTTGCTTATATTGTAAGTTGTTTGGCTTGCCGCCAATATCTTTCAATTAATTCCATTGTCCTTGTTCTAGTCTTCGTATGCTCTCACCTTGCCCATATCGGGAACTTTGTTATCAGAAAGAGTAGAATTTGAGTGATCGCAAAAATTTTAGAGGCTTTGTGCTAATGATTCCGCAAGGGATGTTACTTGGTGGTCTCGATAGCCTATTGGAAGCTAACACATTGTTGCAAATCTTTAGTTGCATGACAAAGTTACTACAGTTACATGTTTTGAGTTTGTCATTTGTTTAGCTATGACAAAAAAATTTAGAGAATTCTAGAGCCTTAGTATCCACCTTTCTATGAATCATGGCATTAGAATTAGGAATGAGGTTTTACAAAGCAAGAAATAAACTTGAGCCTTTTGTATAAGTCAAAAGAGGTTTTACTCAACAATTTGAAAGAAGTGGAAATTTGTTTATCTATGATTCTAAGATTTTGCAATGGGCAATGAAACCATCAATTGACTATTTTGGTCCAACCCGTGTTTATGAGAGACTTGATGAAGATGTGAAACTTGTAGTCACCACTTGTATTAGTGAAATCACGAGAATAATAACTCCAAAAGATTCTTATAGCAACAACATCATGAAGGAGATGTTTCAATTGATTGTGGAAAGTTTTCAAGGTTTGGATAATATAAGGGATCCTTCTTTTGCAAGGAGGGTTACAATCCTAGAAATTATTGCAAAAGTTAGAGCATGTATTGTGAAGCTAGATCTTAAATGTGATGAACTTATTCTTAAAATGTTTCAATATTTCTTTGCTACTATCATTGAGAATCATGCAGAAAATGTTGTAACTTGTATGTAGGGAATTATGACTCTAATTTTGAATGAGAGTGATGATATTTCTCAACAATTATTATCCATTTTATTGGTTGGTTTAAGAAAAGAACATAATATTTCTCTAGTTGCACATGTGTTGGCTAAAAATGTTGTTAAATAGTGTGAGAAGATGTTGAAGCCATACTTAACAGTTGAAATGACAGGTCCTAGCTTCTTGTTCTATTATGGTTTCTCTTGTGGTCCCATTTTCTACTCGAGTCCCAGCTTCAATTCAGTTTGCAGTCCCAGTTCTTGCTATGACCCTTCCAACTTCTAGCTCGGGTACGTCCTCGCACAACTTCACTTTGGTTGTGGCTTCGATTGAGGATTCCATCGTTTCCCCTCGTTCTGAGGACTTAGACTCAGTCTTAATGGACAGTTATTTAGAGAAGGAAAAAAAAGACTCCCTAAATCTGTCACTATTGCGCACCCTCGGGTGAAGGGAGTCAGAACTGCCAAGTCGGGGTCTGGAGTTGTCTAGATCTTGATGCTCTATATTGTTGTTTTGTGGTTAGTTTGTCCCTTTGTGGTTAGTACCATATCTCATGGTACTCATTATGTCTGCCTTTTGGATGGTCTGTATAAGGGTTCTGACCCTTTCAAAAATCTAATCAAAACAATTGAAATAATACCTGAAGAATTTACTCCATGTAATCAACAAATTAAGAGTTTTGTTGTTAGAAAGGAGAAATGACAACAAAAATAAACTTAGAAGACAAAAACTTTGCTTCTTATGCAAAGAATCTTGGAAACCAAGTCACAAATGTTGGAGCAAAGAAGAGGTGAAATCCAATGAAGATCCAATAAAGAAGGTGATGCGTACTCCTAAGGCACAAGCTGAAAAAGAAGATGAATTTATGACTTCTATCAAATGTCTATTCGAGCAAAATGATGATCAGAACAAGGAAGAAATTGTGACAGTGGAGCATAGGAAGATAGCATCAAAATTTCCTAAAGTTGTTAAAGAACCTGAATTTGAGAAAGAATAACACTCGTGTGAAGAGGAAAATGTCTTAACTCAAGAAGCATGTGTGGTGGAGCTGCATGATGATTTTGCTAAGATACTGCACGAGAAAAATGATTTAGGAGTTTCTAATAATGGGATTGAGCTTGCTAAAAATTCCATATCAACAATTGAGGATAAGTACATAGATCATTCTAGTGAAGTTAATCCAGAAAATGAGTGGGAGATGCAAGAAACCTATCAGAGTGACTTTCCTGATGACTCTATTGAAAGGTATGTCTTAGAAAAGAGTGTTGATTTTTGCATTGATTCTAACAGAAGTCCAGTATCATTGCATGACTCTGGATTTCATGAAGGTGATTGGAAAGAACAATTGCTAGTAACAAAAGATAATGAAGTGCAAGTTCTAACATCATTGGATAGCACAAAGAGACTCATTGAAGGATTAATGCAAAATTTGAAGAGAGTAAATTATCACTATTGTAGATTTACAAACAATTAAGAGTGTAGTGGAAACAATGAAATCAGAATATCTACATATGATTAAAGACAAAGATGTAGCCATCAAATTTGCAGATGAGGCCTTAACTGCATCTTAGGAAATGAAAGTAAAAGTTGAGAACTCATTGGAAAGTATCCAAATGGCACTATTGGAGGCAAAAGATCAACTTGATGTTGAGAGCAAGAGAATGGAGTAAGGGCTAAGGAAATCAAGCAGGAAATTGATGAACTTGATAGACTTCAAGAAGATTTTGATTTAGAACATTTTTTAGAGAAACTAGAAGTTGCAAGTATAGAGTTGGGTCAATAGGAAGATTGGTTTAAATAAGATGATAGAAATAACTTTTAATCTTTTGATAACCCACATTTTGAAATGGGTGTAGAGTTATCTTTTGATAATCCATTTTTTGGGATGAATGCTGAGACATTTTCTAGTTCAAGTTCTATAACTTGTGATAATATTAGAGTGGTGCAGTAGAAGTTGGTTGTGTCACAAGGGGGTTCGGGGATTGAAAATTGCAAATTCCCAATATTGATATGGGATCCAAGTGATTTTTTGTCATAAGAAAATGCCTCATCGGGTACTATACTTGGTTTTGAGCTTGCTGAAAATTTCAAATCAGCAACTAATGATAAGCATTTGGTTCATTCTAGTGATGATAATTCAAAATGAGTAGGGTGTCCCAATTCTAGGAACCTATAAGATTAATCTACATAATTTTTTTGTTGAGGAGCATGCACTGGAGGAGAATGTTGGTTTTGAGCTTGCTGCAATTTTCATACCAACAACTGATGGTAAGCAATTTGATTATCTTCATGATTATGATTCAAAGCATGAAAGCAATGATGTTTGTAGAAGTTTGAAATCATTAGAACATTTCCATGTTATACAAATTTGTTGTCATAAGGAGGGTGAAAGAATTCAAATGTGTCTGCACATAAGAGTATGAGACTTGGGTGTTTCATTGAAACATCTAATATCAAGAACAAAGGGTTGCCCTTCATACAGAAATTGCAGTTTGTTAGTTAAGACAACAACAATTTTTTCATCCTATGATGATTTTGATTTAGTTTCATATCATAATATTGGCATTTGCAATTAGTTGAATCTACATGGAACTGATATCACATTTTTGAGATGATTACTTGACATCATTAAGGAGGATAGAAAGTGGTGTAGTGAAAGCATGGTGAAGAGTTCTTGAGATTGATTTGGGATCCTAGTTTGTAGAAAGGTTCGGTTGGAAGGAGTTGGAAGGTTGAGTTAGTATTGCTTGAGGACAAGCAGTTTTAGGCAAGGACTTGTAATGTCCCTTTTCTTGAGACCTTGAAAATAATTAAATAATTAAAAATTAAGTTATCAAAAAAGTAACTTTGAGTTATAAATTAAAAGATGACTTATTTTTAATTATTTAAAAGGTTGTAAAAAAAGAGATTTTAAAAGGTGACTTAAGTTGTTTTCTTAAGTTTCACTAGGCATGGGAGTACAAAGTGGTTATGTAAAATGACATTTTAAGGGCTCAAGTGGAAAATATGAAAATGAAAGTAAGTTAAATTATATCCCCTTGAAAAGCTATAAAAGGAGGTTTTGTCTCTAGAAAAGGGTTACCTACTCATTTTATCAATTTCATTTCCCAAGGATGAACGCGATTTCTTTCTTCTTTCCTAAGGATGAAAACCCTCTAGATTTGTTAAACTTTGAGAATGAAAACCCTCTTAGTTTTCCTTGTTTAGGATTTGAGGACAAAAACTCTCTTGTCCTGCTTGGTGATTTCATATAGAGATCACAGTAGCTTGATTTTGTAGATTTCTAGGTTTTAGTTGTGGTTGTGGTTTTCAATTTTTTGGGTTTTTGCATTTTTAGGGTTTGTGTGATTTTCACTGTATGGTGTTTCAGTATTTTAGTTGATATTATTTTTAGAATTAAAATTCTTATGCAGTATAGTGTGTCAATTTTCCTGTGTTATGTTTTGAATTAGATAATCAGGAAGGGCCTGTACCCATACAAAGAAGCCAAAAAGGCGAACGAAGTGAGTTTCACAAGCAGTGAAACTGGGAAAAAAAATAGGATTTTGAAAGGGCCTGAACCCTTGAACAACAAAAGGCAGTCCCGCTGCGAAAAACAAGGACAAAATGTCAAGAACTAGATGACACTAGAACCTGACCTAGCTAAACGAATGCCTTTGACCTGAGGGTACAAAGTAGAAACAGACTTAGGAAAACCTTTCTTCCTTCTCTGAACAATGGTCCATGAACACAAAGAGTCTAAGTCCACAGCAAGGAGAGAGAGGGGAATCCTCATCAGATTCCACTAACAAAGACAAATCTCAAGAAGAGGGGGAAGCCCCAACACAAGAAGTTGGGGAACCCAATGACTGAACTGGAGCAAGGAGCTCCACAATGCCCTCAAGGGAAGGGGCAACCATCAGCTAATCAGAAGTCACTGGAGGAAGCGAGGGACACGCAACAAACTCAACTGCCACAACACCCATAGGACACGAAGTAGATGGAAAAACAACCGGGGAGGGCGCACCTATCGACGAGGGAGCATCCGCCAGAGAGTCAGAAGCACCGATGGTCAAGTGATCGTCCGAAGCATTCTTCCAACAGGTGGCTACACCCTTGCGATAAGAGTGGTGACAAATGGAGGCCAGGTGGCCCATGGCAAAGCACCATCTACATTTAAACGGGAGGCCCTCATAATCAAGTAGTTGTGACCACAACCTATCCTCGACCTACAGAACCACCTCCCCATGAAGGGGTTTGGAGATGTCATTGTCAACTAAAATGCAAGAAAATGTGGAGTTTCCCATGAAAGAGGTAGTAGAATCCACCATCAAGAAGCGGTTGATAGCATTTCCAATGTCCTCCTAGCAGGAATCTTCCCAACACTGAAGAGGGAGATTCAGGAGCCTAACCTAGGTTGGCTTGATGTTGAAATGCTCAGTGAGAGGGTTGAAGGAGCAAGACCAAGGTTTAATGGATAGGGAATGCACACCCCACATCCAAACCCGGTCGTTCAACACAGTATCCCGCTCCTCTAGGGAATCGAAGGTCACCACAAAGAAACCCCTGGCGCATCGAAATAACTTAATCTTGCCCACCACCAAGGGCTTCCAAATCTCCATGACCCAGTTGCGAAGGTCTAGCAGGGATGACCATAGGTTGTTGAATCTGCAAACAACCCCAATACGTTGATAATATTCTTCATTCTCAAAAACATCTTATTGGCACACCACAACCGAGGGAGGTAATGCAGAGGGCAAAGGAACTGCTCTTGGAGAGGGGCGAGCAAGAAGCTTCCTGGAAGAAATAGTATCATCCACTTCAGGAAAGAAGGCCCTGAAGGAACTATGCTCTCTTGAAGGGACATAAAATCCATTGGGTGTTGGTCGTAAACCCTTCCCTAGTGTAGCAAAGGAGGCGCCTACAGAAGGAACCTCTGTCAAAACCTGCCCATCAGCGCCTACAACAAACCCCGAGCCAACAGTTGTGCCAACATGAGGCTAGACAACACCCGGGGATGGGGCCAGATCGCCGAGGGCAGGGGACGTCTTCTCTGTATTTGAAAAACCTTCGAGTGGGAGCTCCATCGTGTTACCCTAAAAAATCATTTTCTTGTGTTATGTTGAAGATTAATATTATGGCTATTGGTAGGGGTTTTTCATTTATTTTGGTTGTTGCAAACAACATATATTAATGTTAAATTTTTTAATACTACTACCCTTCTAAGTTGATCGTAAGTGAAAAAGGGGTGATTGAAGTTATTAAAGAAGTTGAATTTTTTTAAATAAGAATATGGGAGTCGTACAAGTTCAAATATGGAGCATATGAAATCAAAAAGTAAAATCGCATCATTTTGAAGATTCCTTAATAGTCGTACAAGTTAGCAAGATGGAGTATTTGTTTATGGGTGGGGTCATACATGCTAGCCCATGTTGGCCGCCCACTTTAAGGAGTTTAATAAGACAAAAAAGAGGCATTTCATATCATGAAAGGAGTTGCACCCTTTCAAGAGACTTGATGGAGCCATACCAAGTCATAGGGTAAGTCATCCCATTTTGGATGGTTTTCAACTATTTTTCTGAATTGGCCATTGTTTGGATAATTTTTATGGGTGTTGTACTATGCTTAAGGGAATCCATACCATGTTGAGGTTCTCCTTAACATAGTTTAGTCATTTTAGCTCTTTAAACTAGAGTTTTAATTAGTTCATCATAGTTAAACAACAAGAAGGAAGGTAAGAAATAGTTTATTTAGATGCAGATTTATTATTCATAAAATAGTTGGTAATAGTCACTCAATTTCTATTATTAGGCTTAACATACAAGTGAGTTTAGAGTTGCAAATATAAATATAAAATTAGAAAGAGTTTCAATTGTTTGGTTATAAATGTTAGGAAGTTTCTACAATATTATATTAGCTCAATCGGGGTATTTACTTTTTGTTTTCAGTTTTGTAGGCAACTGCTCGACGAAATGTCAAGCTTTCAACAAGTTGGATAAATGCTTGATATAATTGTTGGATTTAGAAATAATTGCTTATCATTGTAATCTCTAAACGACTTGCCCGCCAGTATTTGATTTCCAGTACTTCATTGTAAGATCTTGGTTGGTTCAACTATTGGATCCATCTGTATTTTCCACCATCTTGGTGTGAATCGGAATCAGGTGAATTAGTCTACCAATTTAGTGCTGACGTGATTTGTTTGTATTTAGTCAGTTTGGCTTGATCATAATTTGCATTCACTATCAGCTAGTTTGACTTGATCAATTCTATAGTTTGCTTATATTGTAAGTTGGTCGGCTTGCTGCCAACATATTTCAGTAAAATCCATTGTCCTCGTTCTAATCTTTGTATGCTCTCACCTTGCCCACATCAAGAACTTGGTGATCAGAAATATTTAGAATTTGAGTGATCACAAAATTTTTAGAGGATTTGTGCTAACAATTCCACAAGGGACACTACAATATTCACCAACCATCCTATAGCAACTAAGGGTTGGGGATATAAGCAAACTTTTGAGCAATTTAAGGAGAAGCTCTCCCTAACAAGATGGTGCCATCTACAAATTGAGCATTATTGAGCTCTTTTCCCTCTTGAAATCTGGGTATGCCAAGAGTAATCTTTTGTTGTCTTTTTCATTCTAGAGTTTTGTTGAGAACTTTTGTAGTTAAAATGTACATAGAGGGTGGGAGAGGATAGTATTGTCTCAACCCTCTAGATAGCTTGAAGAAGTTAGTGGGATTGCATTAACTAGACTTCTTATACATTCGTTTATCCACTCAGTATTTTTCTCATCAAATCCCAATTTATTTAAAGTGTTGAAAATAGTTTTATGGTTTATCTTGTCAAAAGCGTTGGCCATATCCAACTCTATGGCCATTATCTTTTTGTTGTCTAGTTTATTGGAGTGAATAGCTTCCTAGGTGATGATGATGCCTTTGTAGATGTATCTACAGGGATCAAAACCAATTTGTTCTTCTTAGACAATGGAAGGTATAAGGCTAGCAAGCCTTTGGAATGATTTTGCCGATAATTTTCTAAGAATTGCATAAGGATATTGGCCCGAATCTATCAATACTCATAGCTTCTTTCAAGGTAAGAGATAAGGTGGGGTTGACGCCTTCATAAACTCTTTGATGTTTCCTAGAGGTCATCTTTTCTCACCTCACAAAATTCTTGATAGAAGATTGCATTAAATCCATCTAGGCATGGTCTTTGTCTCTTCCCATGCTAAAGACCACCATTTTTAACTCTTCCATTGTCACCTCCTTGAAACACTGACTATTCTAGTCTTGAGAAATGATATAAGGAATGCTCTCAAGAAATTTATTTAGCTCATATTCTTTGTCAATGCTTTCTTCTGAGAAGAGTTATCTGAAGTAGAAAATATGATCTTTGGCCTCTTTCACTGCTTCTATATTATGACCATTAGCCATTTTTTTTTATGGTGTTGGCATTCCTTCTTTGTTGGGTTCTTTTGAAGAAATATTTTGCATTGAGATTTCCTTTTGAGAGCCAAAACATTTGGGATTTGAATCTCTAGGAGTTTTCTTTTTGGAGGAGATTAATCAATTGATTAGAGAGATTTTGTTGTTGCTAATAGCTTTTGGAGAGACCATCCTCTCCTATGTTCTTCTTGATTTCCTCAAGTTGAGTCTTGAGGGATGATAAATTTTGAGTTTTTTCAAGAGATTTCAGCCAATGTCTAATGCAATCCCTTGTGTGTTGAATATTTTTAACCCATTGTTGAATCAAAAAAGGATGTTGAGGTTTCATCCAAGGTTGACTAACCATTTGCACAAAGCCTTCTTTGCACTAGATAGAATAATATTTAAAAGAGTTGGTCTTCTATTGGATAAGCAAGTTGATAGGTTTATGATCAAAAGTGACATTTGGTAGAATCTTAGAATGTGAAAGAAATTTTTTTTCCAAAAGTTTTGTAGACATTAAAAACTTGTTGAACCTAGTAGCTATAAAAGTTGACCTGGAGAGACCATCCTCTCCTATTTTCTTCTTGATTTGCTCAAGCTGAGTCTTGAAGGATGATAAATTTTGAGTTTTTTCAAGAGATTTCAGCCAATGTCTAATGCAATCCCTTGTGTGTTGAATATTTTTAACCCATTGTTGAATCAAAAAAGGATGTTGAGGTTTCATCCAAGGTTGACTAACCATTTGCACAAAGCCTTCTTTGCACTAGATGGAATAATATTTAAAAGAGTTGGTCTTCTGTTGGATAAGCAAGTTGATAGGTTTATGATCAAAAGTGACATCTGGTAGAATCTTAGAATGTTAAAGAAAAAAAATTTCCAAAAGATTTGTGGACATTAAAAACTTGTTGAACCTAGTAGCTATAAAAGTTGACCCAAGCCTCTTATTAGTCTAGGTATATTTTCTCCTTCTGGCTTCAATATCCTCCAAGTCATGATTACTCATGAGCTCTCCACATTTTCTCTATATCTATCCTTAATTGGGAAACCACCTCTATTTTCCTATTGATTGAGCACCAAGTTGAGATCCCATCTAAGAATGTAATTGATTGATTTTGTGCATTGAGTGATTTGGAGACTAGACATTTGTGAGATTGAATATTTGATTGGATTTCAAATCCCTCATATATTTTGATCCAATGGGGATTTAAAAGATGATCTTCCATATGAAATCTGGAGGACTAGGTTGTTAAAATTACTCCTAAGGCACCAGAGGAGGAGGCAACAATATTGCTACTTGAAGACCATAATTTTTTGCAAGTATTAATTGCTTCTCTATCTTTTGTTTTCATCTCTCGAATGAAAAGAATATTCAATTTTCTATTTTACAAAAGATCCCTAAGACATTTTTTTTGTGGTCATTCCTCATATCTCTAATGTTTGAAGAAATGATTAACATTTCTGACCTAATTTATTTTTGGTTTTGGAAATTATCGCCATTGTGGACTATGTGCCTGCTGCAATGTTTTCCTTTTCTTCTTTTGATTACACTTTGTTGTTCTTTTTCCTACCTTTGTTGGATTTTTTTCTAGAGGAAGGGATCAAGGGTTGGTTCGTTTCTACATGTACTTGCTTGCTTATTTGAAGAGGAATTTCACAAACTTCTAGCTAAGTGGATGGAAAGTGTTCAAGATCTTTACTGATATTGTTTGGTTGAAGGAACTCTTCCTCGGATTCTTGAGTGCTTCTTCTTCCTCTACAATATCTAAAGCCTAGAAGGGATTCGAAGATAGGAGTTCTGAAATGGGCTAGTTCTTGTGACCCTTTATTATTTTTCCTTTGCACTTGTTGAAAATCTGTATTTGGGCCATCTTGCGATTTTGCCTCTTTTAAGTTTTTTGGTCATTCTCCTAGAAAATTCCCATGCTCATGACAAAGGTTGAACTTGAACGAGATCTTCTCATAGTCCAACTTCTGAGAGAAGGTAAAATCTCTCATATTTAGATTTATAGCTTCTACGAGGCCTTTGAGAAGATCTACTTCCACACAATTCCTTGCAACCAAAAAAATTATTTGTTTAGGCCTTGCCCACATTTTTTTATGCTCAATCATGTTTCCAATAACTTGGAAAAGATCTTCATGCCATAAATGAAGGGAGAGAAACACCTAGACCAAAACCTTGGATGTTATTTCTTCCAGAGGATTAAAGTTAGGGTTCCAATAGTTCAAGTAAAGACCACAGGGTCCTAGGAACCATCGGACGCTTTTGAAGATCAATTCTTTCTCTTCTTTTCAAGAGTAAGAGGATATAAAAAACTCTTGCCACATAGGGCAATTTCAATGCTTCCAAGAATTTTTGGTCTTTATTTTTTGTCGACCCACCACTCCAACGATTTGGAATAGGGACATGCTCTCAAACATTTTCCCACCAAAGCATTTTCAACTAAATCGATAAGTTTTTATTTAATGTTTTCATAGGGTATTTCCACTATAGGTACATTGTCCCATCTCTTGACAATTCGAAGGTCAAATCTTACTTTTAATGGCTTGCTATTTACAACAACATCAACCATGACTTTTTATAGGATTTTAGCCCAATCATCAATGGATGGTGGCCACAATACAATTTCCTTAAAGGAGAGAGATGCCATGAAACTCAAACGGTAAGGAGGAAGAAGGGGAAATAACAGCATGTAACAAATGTAATGCAATAGTTAGAATTATTTCATCAAGATTGTTGACCCAAATATTCATAATGCGTCTCAATGTTAATAAATTATCAATGTTATATATAATGGACTTTCTCCAAGTTAATTATTGTGAATATAGATAAAATGTTTGATCACCTAAAATCTAGTCTAAACAGGGAGTCCCTTGTTTCATAAACTCAATGATTTTTTATAGTTTATGATCTTGTCCTTTCTTCGCTTTCATAATATTTCTTGAATGGTATGAAGTGGCTTCTCAAAATAACTGAGATTTGTCTATGTTTATGTTTGTTTTATTTTTGGAGGCTATTGCAAATGTAAAACTTTCTTGATCTTTCATGCTAAGTGAAGAATGAAACTATTTTTAGAGTCTAAGGGTGTATTTTGAGTATGCTTGAAATCTAGGAATAGCAACAGACATATTTTATTTCTTGTTGCAATTGTTCTAGGTCATGTTCTCAAATTTATGAAGACAAAGGATGATAATAATTTTTACCTACCCTTGAGTTTGAAATATTAATCATAATATAAACACAGTGAAATATTAATCTATCTTGTTTAAATAAAATCTATATACTTACCTATTAGTTTGTTGGTATCTTTATGGAGAGGCCATCGAGATTTGCATCTTTATTGCTTGTTGTAATGCCCAATGTGTTAGTGTAGGTTTTTTATTTTCCTTAGGGGTATTTCTTTTTCCTACACATTATTAAGCTTGCTTAGGTTTATTAGATGTGGCTAATATGAGGACACATGGCGAAATACATCAGCTACATGTGTAACTCTTTCCCACACATGGGTAGTTGAGTTACACATCCTCTTTTGGCTTTTTGTGCCACCTCTCATAACCACTATTCTGTCTTTACCTAAGTATGTTATGGGGTAGTTGTGTTTCTCACACTCTTTTGGCTTTATGTGCCACCTCCTTTATGTCTTCACTTGAGGAGGTTATGCCACATGTTTTGTCATTTACCAAGTAGGTAAAACCTCCAACCTTTTATGGGTAGTAGGAGTTAATGCACCTCTTAGATGTATATGCCTTATTTTTGCTTTATATACATCTCTCTACTCTCATTTTCACTAGTTCAATACCAGTTCGGTGAAAGCTCTGTGAGAGTATTCTCAAATTCTCTTGCTTTGTCTATATTTTTCTCTCTTTTCAAATTCTCTCTCCATTCCTCTATTTTGATCTTCGATCATTTGTTGACTGGAGTGTATGTGATCTACGACTGACATCAAATCCTGGTTTGGTTCTCGCTTCTTGAAGAATCTAACATGGTATCAAAGCATGTTTGTTTGGTTTAGTTCATTTTTTGTAATCTTGATATTTGAGAGATTTGAGACTATTAGATTGCTAATATTTTCTCAAAAACCCAGTATGCTCTTCTCTTGCATCCTCGGATGATCTGGAGAATCAAAACACTTTGAAGGAAAATAAGCATCTGCATTGCTCTGGCATGCATATTTGTGTTCTTGTGAGATCTGGGAGATTGCAACTCTTTTGGTAATCTTGGAGGCATTTTCAACATCTCCATAGCGTCCAGAAGGCTTAGAAAAATCAAGATTGGCTTTTGTTTCACCAAATTCAGAGATCGAAGGACCCAGTTGCTATAGAGGTTTTTTGAGGGGTTCCTGAAGGAAGCTATTAAATCAAAGCATTTTTGGCCCAAACGGACCTCGCCATCATGCTCAGAGGACATCAAAACCTAAGGATCAACTGTTCAAAAGTTGAATTCGGTAAAAATTGTTTCTGAGGCAAATTTTTTT
The DNA here is from genome assembly GCA_027924645.1 of Cunninghamia lanceolata. Classification (NCBI taxonomy): domain Eukaryota; kingdom Viridiplantae; phylum Streptophyta; class Pinopsida; order Cupressales; family Cupressaceae; genus Cunninghamia; species Cunninghamia lanceolata. The sequence continues at coordinate 1,752,675 of BSBN01000898.1, read as the reverse complement.
TGCATTTTGAGTCGTACGGCCCCATTTTTCCCTGATTGTATAAATTTCAAAAACAAAAAAAATAAAATAAAAATTAGCACTGAGCGCTATATTGTAGTCTTCTTTTTAAAAGCAAAAAAAAATTAGCATTGTTAAAGCGTTGTCAAAGCGCTGAATAAAGTGCTTCAAAACACTACAAGTTTAAAAGGGCTTCGGCCCTTATAAAAAGGGCTCGACCCTGATTAATAGGGCTCCACCCCTAGTGGGCCCAGACCCTCCTCCGACGGCGTCCACATCAAACCATCGCTCGAGTTCCGCCCAAGATCCACCCAAACGCGGCCCCGCTGCCCTCCAGCTCCGCCACCTGCACACCTCCACTAGTCCGGCAGCTATTTTAGCGGATTTGCTATATTTAGCAGGATATTTGGAAATTCATCAAAATAGTGCTCCTCATTTATCTGGTGCTTCACCATTTTTGGTGACAATTCAAACTGTAACCAAACATTGTTGTCTGTAACTAAAATTGGCGGTTCTGCCAAACTTGGAGGTTTTTTTGCTAAAATTGGTAGTGACGTCAGCATGACGCAAGCAGAGGAGTTTTGATATTTTCTCCCCCTTCACCATTGGAGTTTTGTCTTTTGAAGTCAAACTTTGAAGAGCCATAACTTGAGCGTTCCGACTCCTTTTTCAGCGAATTTTTTTATTTGGGTTAGAATTTCACGCTCTATGCCGTGGTGAAGTCAATTTTTTGATTTGATGCTCCAAATTCCTAAAAATTGAAGATTCTTCCAGAATTTGCTACGTAGTTCTCATTTTTGAGACCTTCTGAGAGCCATAACTTGAGCAAACAAACTCCATTTTTGGTTCCATTTTTTTAGAGTTCATATTTTTTTGTGTACTCCACATTAGTGCTCTCAATTTGATCTCATATTGTACTTGAGCTGTAGTTTCAGTGCTTTGGCCATTTTGGGCCCTGTAAGAGTCTGAATATCTGATTTTTGCATTGTAAATCGCACTAATTATAAAGTGCCAACATTGTAATTTCTAGGGGGTCATTTCAGAAACTAGTGAAAAGGGGGGGTGTCTTGTGTGTCTTTTTCACACTTCTCTTTGTGCTTTGCAATCTACTTTTCTGCACACATGGATGCATCCATAGTTCCTGTTTTAACACCATATAACTATTTTGAATGGAAATCAAGGATGATAATCTATCTCAAAAGACATGGATATCATAGGGCTACAATGGGACTTGAAACTGAACCTCAAGATGTTGCAGAAAAGATAATGGTTTAACAAATGTGATGAAGCTTTTGGTACTCTGTGTATGTCAATTTCTCCTGACTTACTTTTTCATATTGAATCTACCACTACACCCAATGATGTGTGGACCATATTGGAAAAACTCTTTGGTAAGAAGGATGAGTTAAGGGGTCATCAATTGGAGAATGAACTCATAGGGTTGAGTCCAGGCAATTTTGACACCATACAAGACTTCTTCACAAAGTTGAAAGCCATTAGATTGCAGTTGAAATAGTGTAGAATAGAAAAAGAAGACAAACAACTGATCTTAAGTATTATTTCTAAGTTTGGTCCGAACTATTGTCTTTGTTTCTATCTTTTATGCTACAAAAAGTGCCCTAGGATCGAACTATAAAATGCCTTCTCTAGATGAGTTTGTTGCAGAACTCACTAAGGAACAAGATAAACAGGTTCACATGGGCACAATTAAACCCTTGAAGTCACATGCCTTGGCTGCAAATCAAGGTACAAAAGAACATAAGGGGTCTGGAAAATAGGAAAAGAAACAAAAGAACCAAGGAGAGAAGAAGAAAGATCAGAAACCTATTGCTCCAAATGCAGCTAGTCAGACCTCTTCATCAAAAGGTGATCAACCTAAGAAGGAGAAGGTCAAGTGTTCTTACTGTAAAAGACCAGGACATGATGAGAACAAGTGTTTAAAGAAACAGATTAATCATCTGTCACATCTTCTTGAGAAGAACAACATCAAGGTGCCTGACTCTGTCAAGCAAAGTTCATCAGAAGGGTCTTCAAAGGACACAGAAAAGAGTAAGGTGAAAGGAAAGGGTAAGGCCCTAGTTGCAGTTGCTTCACAACCTGATACCTGGATAATTGACTCGGGTGCTTCGCACCACAAGGCTTCTTCTCAGGATAGTTTTGCCTCCTTAGAGCCATGTACTATGCCTACCATACTCATGGGTGATGACACTCTTGTTGAAGTGCATAGGAGAGGGTCTATTGACGTGGGCGAAGGAACATTTTAGGACATTCTCTATGTTCCATCTTTGTTAACTAATCTCTTATTTGTATATCAGATCACTCACACAGGCTCTAGAAAGCGGGTTAAGTTCACACCAGATATTGTGGTAATCGGTGAGTTGCATGGTGGGTCTACAGTTGCTATGAGAAAAGTAGATCATCAGTCCAGATTGTATCAGTTTTCTCATTTTGTTCCCGACTCTCCTTCGATCATTTTACAAACTCATTCAGATGAGGTGAGTCATTTGTGGCATCAACAGTTTGATCACTTGAATTACCACTACTTGCAGCAACTCAATCAACAGGACATGGTTTCAAGGTTGCCTTCAATTCAATTTTCTAATGGAGTTTGCCTGGTGTAAAGTACTCATTCCATCACAAAAGTTACATGAAGTAAATAATCCACTTAATTACAACATCTCAAGTAAAAGATAAATCTCATAAATATGAATCCATAAAAGTCATTAAATCTTGCATAATCATGTGCTCAATCCAGGTGATAGCACTATAAGATAATATACAATATTTGTTGGCTTTCATGCCATAATTCATCCAATCACAAGTTACAATAAATATGTACAACAAGTATAATAAATCAAACAAACTCTCTAGATGCCACAAACCCACATGGTCCTCGTACAAGCCGAGAGATAGGAACATGGCTCAGGCACTTTTCCACCCAACGATGATGCAATTACGCTTCCCTGGATCCCTTCATGACATGAAGGAAACCCAACCCTTCACGAAATGTCTAGCTACCTGGAAACAACTGGCAGGAGGGAACACCTGATGCAACCTAAAGTCTAATGTGCAATTCTAAATAATAAAATGCAGATTGTCTCACAACAGGATGTGGCAGAGATATATATCAATAAATTTTTGCTAGACAAAATATTCATCTTTTTCAATGACTGCTCACTTAGATCTAAGCCTTAGAAAAATAGTTACAGGTTCAATTCCCGAAAAGAGGAAAAGCCATCTCTGTTAATCCACATTCGACATCCTGGCCCAAAAGCCACCCCAAACACACATAATAGATAATATCCCATATTTGCCTAAACCATTCTAATCCCTTTCCCATTGCACAATCAACAAAAATTCAATTCAAGCAATAAAATCAATAATGATGTATGTCAACTCCACTTCAACAATGTGTTTTCATGCACAATCAACAGAAAAATAATTCAATTTTAAATAGAATAAATGTCAGTAATATATAAGGTGGTGTTCACATAGATATACATATGGTAAATATGCTCACGGATTTCAAAACGTTTGAGCTATGATTTCATATCCAAGTCAATGACACATACTTTATCTTGAATACAGTTTATTAATTCCTTTGTTTGCTCAACCAATGAGAGTACACTTTCAAGCAAGTACTTCATCAAAGAAACTTCATTTAATCGTGCAAATTGCATCTATGAAACTATTAAATTGATTTTATTTCCTAGTCCATATTCCAATCAAATATTCATATCGTGATAAGTTTTCTATTTCGAACCAAGTATATATTTCACTTTAAGAAAGTTTGTAAATCAGACAAAGGTATGCCCACATCGGATTTTACTCCACTCGCAGCAATCATAAAAGGAAAAGATAATTTAATCTATAATCTAATTCATTCAACAACCTTACTGTCACAACTGTGATAGGAACTATGACAGGAACTTAAAAATAAAGCAACAGAACTCACAAGCAGTTCTACTGTCACATTGACGCCAGTAACTAAATAGATCTGTAACAACATTTAAAATAGATAAAATAGATAAAGATAGCCTAAATAGAAGCCAAAATATGAGATAGGAAGGTTTTTAACTTGCTGAGATAGGAACCTTACAAGTAGTTTTAAACAACATTAAAATAAATGATGACTGGGTATTCAACTCACAGCTATAGGAACAACATTATCAGATCTGCTATAGGAACCCCATACTTTAGACTGCAAGAGTTTTAATAGAATTTAATAATCTGCAACATGAACCTAATACTGCTGCCTAAGTTTAAGAGTTGTTTTCAGCAGTAAGACATACAGATTAACCAAGAGGTAGAGGCCAACTTCTAGCAAAAGATTGACTTCTAACAATATTTTCAGAAAAAGAAAGAATTACAACTGCCAGAGAATAAACTATTAGCATCCCAGATAACTTGTTAAATATGGTTTCAATGGATGCTTCAAGATCAAGAAAAAGGTCAATTCACTTAGCATAATATCTAGAAAACAATGAACAACAGAGACAAGAACAAGAACAGCAGGCCAATCACAAAATAAAAGCGGAGGAATAAATAGCCATTAAGTAGTTCATGACAGAAACTGTGACATGAAGATACAATCATTAAGCAGTTCATGATAGGAATTGCGATAGGAAGCCATGACAGGAAGTCACGATAGGAAGCCACGACAGGAAGTCATGACAGGAAGTTACGACAGGAAGTCATGACAGGAAGCCACGACATGAAGCTTTTAAATCCTAAACAAGAAACATAAAAATATTGGTCACCCATAGTTGTAACACAGTCCAGAAAGAACATATCACATGCCAGATTTACTATGGTTAAACAGTCATAACAGTCATTATTTATTGCAAACATATCAAGGGAAAAAATACCCAGTTAAGTCACTTGCCAAAGGGTCAATTTTCTACTGTTGTTGTTGCTCCTCTATCTGTTGTTGCCCAGAATGAATGAACTCCTTCTGTCTTTGATGCTCAGAAAACAATAATAATCTTCCTCTTTTTGTTGCTCCAAACTGTGTGTGTGTTTTTCAGAAAAAAAAAAAAAATAGTTGTGGTTTCCTTTCTCTCTACCCTCCTCCTTTTTATTAAAATATAAAATCCTCTCTTATTTTTGGCATTAAAAAAAAATTAGGTTTGGGTTGTTTTTAATAACTCAAGATTTCCTACGTTTGCATGAGTTTTGATTTTTTTTAAAACTCTTTTTTTTTAAAGAATAAAATAATCTTTCTTTAATTTTTTTTTCTCACTTACATGACAACTCTTTAATTCTTTTAATTAGATTCTAAATATAATATATATTATTAATATAATCTATTTATTTTAAATAATACATAATTGCTCAAATCAACAAGAAGTATTAATAATAATAATAATAATAATAATATATCTATTTTTAATAAAGCATAATCACTTTTTTAATCAAACAAATAACATTTGCAAATAAAATAATCTATTGTAAATTAAACATAATTGTTTTAAATCTAAATTAGATATTGTTTTTCAAACAATAATATTTATATAAATAGGAAAACACTTATTATTATTCATTATTAAACAATAATATAATATACACCATTTTAAATATAAATACATCATTTTAAATATAAAATACACCATTTTAAATATAAAATACACCATTTTAAATATAAATTGAAAGAACATTAATATTTCTAACTAAATCATGCATTCATAAAGGACTTTTTGTAGCAATTAAAGCACATATTTATCTACTCCCAAATCATCAATCACATTTATCGACTAATAAATAATACATAAAAAGATCATTCAAAAAATGCAATATGCCATGAGACTATGTGTGTGTGTGAGTGCATCAGGGTTATCCATTCCAAACAGTTCTTGCCAAGTGGCTAGAACATCTCTACCTCAACCATGTTCTCATCTTCAACGTTTCTCTGCACTCAGTCGCACTTAGATTTTTATTAATAGGTTAGTTCCCCAAAATCATAGCCGAAGCAACACAAAATGTACATTTGTAATCGTACCAATAATATTCAATTATTAAATCGACTTTCAAAATTATGCATTTATAACTTTCACGATAGTTATTTTCACACACATGGAACCACTCATAGTAAATTAGTCATAGTAAAAATGTCCAACTAAATAAGGTCCAAAAACGAGATGTGACACCAGGGATGCATTCTTGGTAAGCATCCAGAGGAGAAGTATGACAAAGGCAAAGCTTGGAGGGCCACATAGCTTCTGGAGTTGGTACACAGTGACTTGGCATGACTATTTCCACATCCTTCTTTCAGCAGGGCTAGATATGTTCTGACATTCATTGATGATTTTTCTAGATATACTTGGGTATATTTTCTTAAGCAAAAGTCTGAGGTCTTTGAGTCTTTTCTAGACATCAAAACTTTTGCAGAGAAACAATCCGGGAAGGTCATCAAGATTCTGCGTATAGATAATGGGGGGAATATGTCAACCACATGTTTGAACAGTTTTGTGCCTCTGAGGGCATTGATCTTCAACACATAGTTCCCTATAGTCCAAAGAAGAATGGTGTCACAAAATGCAAGAACAGGTCCTTGAAAGAGATGGCCAATATTATGATTCACTCTAGGTCTATGGCACCTCAGTACTAGGCAGAGGCCATCAACTGTGCGTGTTATATCCAGAATCATGTTCCTTACAAAGTTGTGAAGGGGGTAACTCCTTTCCAAGCTTGGATTGGTTGGAAACCCATAGTTAAGCACTTTCAAGTTTTTGGTTCTCCTGCATGGGCCCACATTCAAGTAGAGAAACACAAGGTTATGGATCCGTAGAGAAAGCCTTGCATATTTTCTAGGTACCCAGACGGTGTCAAGGGCTACAAGCTTCTCCACCCTACAACTCATGAGTTGTTCATTAAGAGGAGTGTTCATTTTGAGGAGGATTCTTCCAAGTCTTCTCCTACCACTTCTCCATCAACAATCACATTGGAGACATTACAACATGATGACAGTTCTTCAAAGGATCTTAATCCTCATAATCATGATGAGGAGTCTTCTTCCTCCAATTCAGATGGTGACAGTGATGATGAGGATCCACCCTCTTCTCCTAGTCATCATTTAGAGGTTGATGATTCTCCTCCAGATTCTCTTGCCATAGGGCCTCTTTGGGCTTGTCAGATTTTGTAGTCAACAAATGATTGGGTTGGTGATCCTTCAAATACAAGAAGAACAAGGTCATAATTTTGTAGGCTCCTCATCTCTTCGTTGCTTTAGCTTCTAATCCACAAACTTTTCAAGAAGCTTCTGGTGTCCCTGAGTGGGATGCAGCAATGCAGGAAGAGTTTAGTTCCTTAGAAAGGAATCACATATGGGATTTAGTCCCTCTTCCTAAGGGAAGAAAACTTGTTCGATGCAAGTGGATCTATCAGACAAAATTTACAGCATATGGGTTGGTTGACAAGCATAAGGCTTGCTTGGTCGCCAAAGGATTCTCCCAGGTGCCCGGGATTGACTACTCTGAGACTTTTGCACCAGTAGCCAAAATGAATTCCATCCATCTTATACTTGCTATAGTTGTAGCCCATCATTGGGAAGTTCATCAGATGCACGTGAAGAGTGCTTCTCTTCATAGCGACCTTCAAGAGAAATCTATATGGAGCAGCCACAAGGGTTCGTTCAAGATCCTTCATTGGTTTGCCATCTTCGAAAGTCTCTCTATGGCCTCAAACAGGCTCCTCAAGCCTAGTATGCCAAGATGGACTCCTTCCTTCTATCAGTTGGGTTCACTCGATGCCATTATGATCTGAATGTCTACATTCTATAGCAGGATGATACTCTGACATTTCTGGTTCTCTATGTCCATGACTTATGAATCACCAGGGAGTCACTCATCCACCATCAAAGCAGTGAAAACTGCTCTACATGATCGATTTCAGATGTCAGACTTGGGTTTTTTGCACTACTTTTTAGGGATTGAGATCACTCACTCATCTTCAAGTATCTTCATGGAACAACCCAAGTATGCACTTGACATGCTCTCTAGATTTCACATGGTTGATTGTAAGCCTGCATTGACTCCGTTTCTGTCTGAGGTCAAACTTGAGGCTAAGTGTTCTTCACCCTTGGTTGATGGCACTTTATATCAACAACTTATTGGGAGTCTCATCTATCTAACTCACACGAGGCCTGACATTTCATATGTCGTGGGCATGGTCTCTCTGTTTATGTAGGAGCCACATGAGTTGCATTGGAAAGCAGCTAAGCGAATTCTCCACTATGTTCAGGGCACTCACAGTTATGGGATTCATTATGTAACGGGTGTGGATTTTGACTTGGTGTGATACATAGATTCAGATTGGGCAGGCGATTCTTAGGATCGCAAGTCTACTTCAGGGTATTGCTTCTCACTTGGTTCTAGTCTAGTTTGTTGGTGGAGAAAGAAGCAGTCTGCAATTGCTCTTTCATCTACAGTGTTGAGTATCGAGGGGAAGTTAATGCCACCACTGAGGCCATCTGGCTTTAGAATATTCTCACTAAGTTTGGCATTTCATTCAGAAATCCCACAATCATCTTTTGTGATAATCAGAGTGCAATACAGATCTCAAAGAATCCAGTCCATCACCAGCAGACCAAACACATTGAGATACATATGCACTACATTCAGGGGCTAATTCATGCAAACATCATTGATCTCAAGTACATTCATACATCAGAGAAGATCACAGACATCTTCACCAAAACCCTTCACTGAGAGCAAGTTCCTTCATCCGTAAGCTTTGCTAGGGGTGCGGTCAGTGTCTACTTCAGGAGGGGTTCCTTAGTCCTTCGCTTCACTCTCTCTACTCTGGGGAGTGTTTTTCTCTCTCTATTTAGGGGGGCTATTCCTTTGTGGGGGGCTTCTTCTCTTTTGGGGGGGAATTCTTTGTACATGGGTACCTCACTAGGCTTCACTTGTCGGGACCCATATCTTTTCACCCACCTAAACTACGCTTAAGGGGGGGTGTTAGTGTAGGTTTTTTATTTTCCTTAGGGATATTTCTTTTTCCTACACATTATTAATCTTTCTTAGGTTTATTAGATGTGGTTAATATGAGGACACATGGCGAAATACATCAGCTACATGTGTAACTCTCTCCCACACATGGGTAGTTGAGTTACACATCTTCTTTTGGCTTTTTGTGCTACCTCTCATAACCACTATTCTATCTTTACCTAAGTATGTTATGGGGTAGTTGAGTTTCTCACACTCTTTTGGCTTTATGTGCCACCTCCTTTCTGTCTTCACTTGAAGAGGTTATGCCACATGTTTTGTCATTTACCAAGTAGGTAAAAGCTCCCACCTTTTATGGCTAGTAGGAGTTAATGCACCTCTTGGATGTATATGCCCTATTTTTGCTATATATATAGCTCTCTACTCTCACTTTCACTAGTTCAATACCAGTTCGGTGAAATCTCTATGAGAGTATTGAGAGTATTCTCAAATTCTCTTGCTTTGTCTCTATTTTTCTCTTTTCAGATTCTCTCTCCATTCCTCTATTTTGATCTTTGATCATTTGTCAACTGGAGTATATGTGATCTACGACCGACATCAGATCCTGGCTCAGTTATCGCTTCTTGCAGAATCTAACACTATCCTCATGTTGAAGAGAATCTTCTTACAATTGTTGTTAAGGAATTCTTAGGTTTGAATAGGAACATAAAATTCAAGTGTGTGTGTATACAAACACACATATATATAATAGATATATATCTATTATATATATACACATATATGTATATATATAATAGATATATACATATAGTAAAGGACGCAAGGTACGTGGAATAGCTTCCTACACCGAACTAATGAGGGGAGAGTTATATAAATTTTTAATCTTTACAGTAATAGAGAAGAAGATATGTATCATAAAACATAAATCAACAACATAACATAAACCATAACACACATATACGTGGAGAAAAACCTTTCGATTAAAAAACCCCACACTCCAAAGCACAACTCAATGTATTATTCAATAAACAATATGTGGTTACAATATGCTTGTAGAGCTATACTCTTGCAGGAGTTCACAACACTATTTCTGGAGCAATTTTGGTAGCATAACAACCTCGCCTGCCTGAACTAACTCTTCTCTTCCGTAGATGCTTACTTAGTGTGCGACCCAAATCCTTCTCGCCATATTATTGACTAGCCTTGCCTCCCTATCTCTCACCTATAGTTGTTCTGAGATGGTCCTAGCTAGCTCATTATTCTCAAATAGATATTTGAGTGGACGGGTTGGAATGACTAGTGGAATCAGGTTCGTCCTCTCCCTCGCAAGACGAGGAACATCCATACCTCATCTCGCCAAGCATCCTCTCATCTCGCCCCTAGCCCTACCACCTACAAATCAACATACAAAATTGGCTCCAAGCAGCACTTTATATAAACTTTACAAGCAATGAGAGGAGTCTTAGATAGGAGGTGGGCATCCAAATCCACATGGCACACTTTCCCATGCCCTCCTTCTGCTTGTGACACTTGTTCAACACTTTCTAACTACCACCAACACTTGTCCAATCATGTCAGAGGAATCTCCTCTACATGGGCATCCCAAAATGGCTAAGTCAAAGATGCCTCTTACAATGCCATACATTGCAAATGACACTTGTTTTCATCCCTTCTATTTTTGGTTGTTACACTGTCATAGAATTTGTCATACATCTTGACACATGACCTCTATGTGCCAACACATGGCAAAACTATGCCAACTTAACATGGAACGCCTACCTCCTCATATGAGGACAAAAATACATTGAGTCACCTTCCATGTAGGATGACACACCACTATGCCAACTCCCACAAAGTGACAAAATAAGATTTACAATAGTAGACAAAAATTACATAAATAAATAAATACAAACATTAGGAATTTCTAAAGGTTGAGACACCTTAATTCCCAACATTCTCCCACTTGTTGAACACCTTTGAAGAGCCAAAAGATAATCACTAAATTAATCGCTAGGGGCCAAGAGACTCATAGACTTCGAACACCATCTGAACTTCTCTATGCTCACAAGCTTTGTCAAGGAATTTGCAACATTCGTCAAAGTGTCAACTTTCCCCAAATTCACCTTCCCATCCTCTACCATATCATGAACAAAATGGTACTAGACATCAATATGCTTTGTCCTTGCATGGAAAGTAGGATTCTTCGCCAAACATATGGCACTTTGACTGTCACAATAAATAGTGATCATCCCTGTATCAAAATTAATGTCAAAACACAATCTCTTAAGTCAAATGGCTTCCTTAGAAGCATGAGTTGCTACCATGTACTCTGCTTCTATAGTGGACAAAGCGATGACATCTTGTCACTTACTCATCCAACTAATTGCACCACCAAACATAGTAAAAACATAACCACTGGTGGATCTTCTGATGTCAATATCTCCAACCCAATTTGAATCCACAAATCCATGAATATTCATAGAATGTTGAGGTCCTATAGGATAACCATGATAACATAGGGAATACTTAGAAGTACCTTGCAAATATCTAAACACTCTCTTCACTCCATCCCAATGTACCCGTCTAGTATTATCCATAAATCAACTAAGGACTCCCACTAATCGGGCAATGTCTGGTCTTGTACAGACCATAGCATACATCAAGTTGCCAACAACACTAGCATAAGGAACTCTCGTCTTGTCCTCCACCTTAGTAGGAGATTTTAGACAATCCAAAATAGATAACTTTGTCCCCAACATCAGAGGAACAATCAACAATCTACAAGCTACCATGCTGAATCTCTCCAACACAGAATTCACATACCTCAACCAAAGTTTTATGTTTGTCCTGTCTCTTCTGATTTTCATCCCCAAAATGTACCGAGCTGCCCCTAGATTTTTCATCTCAAACTATGTTGAAAGCTGAGACTTCAAATCAGAAATCAAATTCTTTCCATTCCCAAAAAACAACATATCGTCAACATATAATGCAATAATGAGAATGTGATCATTATCCATCTTATAATAAACACGATGATCTAATTTTGATCTCAGAAATCCCAAACTCAACACAAAAGCATCAAACTTCTGGTACCACATCGTAGGGGGCTGTTTCAAACCATACAAAGACTTTTTCAACTTGCAAACCAAATTTTTTTTACCTTCAACAATGTAGTGCTTTGGCTGTGACATATAAATCTCCTCCAAATCACCATGAAGGAAAGTTGTCTTCACATCCATCTATTCAACTTCAATATCATATGCTGTTGCAAGATGCAACAAGAATATGATGGATGTCAACTTTGCAACAGGAGAGAAATCTCACCATAATCTATTCCCTCAACTTGGGAATACCCCTTCACAATCAATCTGGCCTTATACTTCTCAACACTGCCATCTGCACCAAATTTCTTTTTGAACACCCATTTGCATCCAAAGGGTTTCCATCCTTCAAGCAAAGGCACCAAGCCCCAAGTATTATTCTTTTTCAAAGAAGCCATCTCTTCATCCATGGCTTCTTTCCAAGAACCGGCATCTTTCATACCCATAGCCTCTTTCACAGTTCTAGACTCATTAATGTCAGAAATCAAGGCAAAATACAACTAGAATCAAGCAATGAATAACCAAATCTCTCAAGTTGCCTCCTAATCTGTGTAGCCCTCCTCAAAAGTTGAGGTTTAGGTTCTTCTAAACTTTCAAAGATGCTAGAGTTCTTCTCATCACTAGGTCCAATAGGAGCTTTAGGTTCAATCTTCTCAGGGGTAGAAGGAAATTGAACCACATCCTCTTTCTTTTCTTTCTCTTCTAGTTGCAGAACAACATGAGGACTTACTTCTCTAAAGATAACACTTCTATTATATAAGAATTTTTTGGCCACAGGATCCCAAAGCTTATACCCTTTCACACCGACACCGTAGCCAATGAAGATACACTTAACTACCTTGTTCTCCAAATTTGACCTCTTCTCCTTAGGCACATCTACATATGCCTCATAACCAAATACTCGAAGACATCTCAATGAAGTCTTTTTACCAGACCACACCTCCATGGGTGTCTTCTCAATAAGTGTTGAAGTAGGAGACCTGTTAATTAGGTAGCAGGCACTAGCTATAGCTTCAACCCAAAACTTATGCTCAAGGCTAGCTCCACTAAGATTACTCCTAGCTCTCTCCATCAATGTCATGTTCATCCTCTCTGCAACTTCATTTTGTTGAGGGGTGTATGGATTTGTCTTATGTCTTTCAATCCCATGTTCTTTACAGAACTTCTCAAAATCTGCCAAACAAAACTCAGGTCATCGTTGTCAGTTCTCAAACATTTAATCTTTTTACTAGTTTGATTCTCTACAAAAGCTTTAAACTCTTTGAACCAACTAAAGACTTCACATTTACTTCTAAGGAAATAAACCCATGTCCTTCTACTGTAATCATCAATGAATGATACAAAATATATACATATTTAGAAATCAAAGGAACATTCATAGGAACAAACACATCCAAATGAATTAGATCCAACACCTGAGAAGATTTGTGAGAACTGGAGTAAAATTAAACATGATTGTCTTTTCCATGTACATAATGTTCGCAAAAATTGAACTCAAGATTAGAGACATTTAACCCCTCGGCGAGGTTCTTATTTTCAGGGCTCTAAGACCCTTCTCACCAATGTGAGCAAGTCTCTCATGCCACAACATTGTCTTTTCAACAAGAAGTTTCATCTTCAAAGCATGAGCACCCTTAGGTACCCAAAAAGCACAACCATTAAAAGTAGATGCAACACACTTCTTTGCTATTGGTTCTAATGGTGAGGATGAAGAAAATGAAGCTCTCCTCTTCGATATAGAAGAACTACTACATTGATTAGTGCATGCATCCAACTGAAACAGAGTGCCTCTCTGAACACCCTTAGCAAGCACCATAGCCCCTCTAGTCATCTTGCATCCTCCATTTGAGAAGACAACCTGCACGCCCACATCATCCAATTTACTTATAGAAAGAAGGTTCTGTGCCAAACTAGGGATATGCAGAACACCACTGATCCCCTTCACTCATCCATCAAGCAATCAGATCAAGACTCTTCCATGACCAACAATCTTCAGGTGAGAGTCATCACCCAGGTACACCTTCCATCTTTGTACTTTGTAAACCAACCCCGATGTGAGGTCATGTGGAAAGAAGCACCAAAGTCTATCAACCACACATCTTTCGATGCATGGGTGGCCAAGGCAACAATTAAAGCATCACCATCATCCTGAGACTTGTCAGAATCTGAATCAGAGAAGTTATTTTTCTTCTTCTCCTCCTCCTTACACTCCTATCGGAAGTGCCCAAGTTTACCATAGTTCCAACACGGTGCCTTGGAGTTTCTAGGAGACTTAGATCTCGCATGGGATTTGGATCTTCATTTATCAGCTTTCTTGTCCTTCTTCCCTTTTTCTTTGGGTCTACCATGAACCACAAGAGCCTCCTTAACCGTTTCTAAAGTTTTTCTTCGCATCTCTTCAAAAAGTAAGCATGCAACCACCTCATCCACCTTGAACTTGGTGGTGGTACTCCCAATAGCCATCACAAGGTGGTCCCACGAGTATGGCAAAGAACAAAGCAAGGTCATACATTGATCCTCTTCCTCCATCTTCACACCAACAAAGTTCAACTGAGCAACTAGCATGTTAAAGGCATTCAAATGATCTGCAACAGATCCTCCATCTTCCATCTTCAGAGAAAACTTCTTTCTCAGGAATAAATTATTTACCAGGGACTTGGCCTAATAAATTTTCCCAATCTTATTCCACAAATCTATAGTTGTAGCCTCTTCATGAAAATTCAACAAGACAGAGTCAGCTAGATAGAGTCTCACAAGACCCTTGGCTTTTCAATCTTGAGATCTCAGTCTGCTTGAGACATTGTCGTTGGTTTTGTACCGGATATGGCTTCCCGTAAATCTTGATCTACAAGAATGTCCTCCATATTGAGTTTCCATAACTCGAAATTACTGTCATTAAACTTCTCCATCTATATTCTTCCAGATATGCTTTCCATAGATCCTTCCTACAACAAGATCACAAAATGCTCTAAACAAACTCCCACTCATTCAAAGATTAATACAAAAACCCTTTACTCAAAAACTAGGACCAAAAGTTGGCCAAGCTCTAATACCAACTTAAAGGAAGCAAGGTATGCTGAATAGCTTCCTACACCGAACTAATGAGGGGAGAGTTATGCAAATTTTTAATCCTTACAGTAACACAGAAGAAGATATGTATCATAAAACATAAATCAACAACATAACATAAACCATAACATAAATATACGTGAGGAAAACCCTTTCAGGTAAAAAAAACCCCACACTCCAAAGCACAACCCAATGTATTATTTAGTAAACAATATGTGCTTACAATACACTTGTAGAGCTATACTCTTGCAGAAGTTCACAACACTATGTTTCTGGAGCAATTACGGTAGCATAACAGTACCTACAAATCAACATACAAAACTAGCTCCATGTAGCACCTTATATAGACGCTAAAAGCTATGAGAGGAGTCTTCTAGGAGGTGGGCATCCAAATCCACATGGCACACTTTCCCACGTCCTCCTTATGCTTGTGACACTTGTTCAACACTTTCTAACTACCACCGACACTTGTCCAATCTTGTTATAGGAGTCTCCTCTACATGGGTGCCCCAAAATGGCTAAGTCAAAGATGCCTCTTATAGTGTCATACATGCAAACGACACTTGTCTTCATTCCTTCTATTTCTAGCTCTTACATTGTCATAGAATTTATCATATCTTACGCATCATAGAATATGTCATACATCTTGACACATGACCTCTAGGTGCCAACACGTGGCAAAACTATTCCAACTCAACACGGGATGCCTACCTCCTCATATGAGGACAAAAATACATCTAGTCACCTTCCATGTAGGATGATACATCACCGTGCCAACTCCCACAAAGTGAGAAATTAAGATTTACAATAGTAGGCAAAAATTACATAAATAAATACAAACATTAGGAATTTGCAAAAGTTGAGACACCTTAATTCTCAATAATATATATTATAGATTATGGTAAAGTTTAATAATTGAATTCTCAAATTTTCAAGTTAGGTAAAAAAGTATTTTATATAAGTGCATTTATTAGTGTAAGGAATAACAGTGCACACGTTCATTTTACAGTTATTTGAGTACATGTTACAAATATATTATCATAATACTTAGTTCAACCTATTTGGCATGCAAATTGACTCCTACCCTTGATTTTACTAGCCAAGTGCCATTACACATTGCCTTAGGCTAGACCAATCCAATTCTTTAGGTCTCTTGACAACTTGGACTAAGCCATGTGGTAGGGTCTAGTCCATGGACTAGGCTAGACATCACAACCTAGTGCAACTCATCAAGACTTTGAATTTCCCAGTCTAAGGCTAACCCTTTTGAAAACTAGTTGTTATCTAGTAGGATTACACCCCAAAGACTTTTAATTGAGTGATTATGGACATAAAGTTATAGACATCTCTTAAGGATGTAGCAGACAATTAGGACAATTGGTATCAACTTGAAAACATATGAAAAGAAACAATCTTAAAGACATGTCTAATTCACAAACACTATAAAGTTACATCTTTGCATCTACACCATTTCATCAAGTATTTGCATTTGCATGACTTGCATTGTGTGAGTACAAACTTATTTAATCATTTAGGGGCTTAACTACTACCAAGATAAGTCAAGGACTTCTTGTAGCTTTAAGCTAGCTCCATTATTCTTTTCAACTCATTCCTCTTTATAAACAAATTCAAAGAAAAAGAAAATTGAGTTTAGGAGGGCAAATTAGCAACACAAATGACAAAACCCCGCCCCTTGTAGCAGAAATATTAGGGTAGTTATATCACATCTCTCTAATTATAGATTTATAGTCATATTTATGATTTTGATTATTTGTTGCAATGTACCAATAAGTCAAAGTTATCATGTCATCAAAAATAGGTAAGTCTAGGACTTCTCTTAGCTTTAAGATAGATCCATTGTTCTTTTCAACACATCCCTCTTTAGAAAAAATTCAATGTAAAGACAAATGAGTTCAGGAGGGCACATTAGCAACAAATCAAGCCACAATAGATGGATTAAGTTGCATGACATGGCCTAGTCTTGGATTAGGATAGATGATGCAACCTCGCCCCTTGTAGTAGCAATATTAGGGTAGTTCCATCACATCACTTTAATCATAGGTATATAACCATATTTATGATTTTGATTATTTGTCACAATGTACCATTAAGTCAACTATGAAGTCAAAGTTGTCATGTCATAAAAAATGGATAAGTCTAGGACTTCTTTTAGCTTTAAGCTAGCTCCGTTGTTCTTTTCAACACATCCCTCTTTAGAAACAAATTCAATGTAAAGGAAAATGAGTTCAGGAGGGCACATTAATAACAAATCAAGCCATAATAGATGGATTAAGTTGTATGACATGGTCTAGTCTTGGATTAGGCCATATGACACAACCCCACCCCTTGTAACAACAATATTAGGGTAGTTTTGTCACATCACTCTAATCATAGACCTATAGCCATATTTATGATTTTGATTATTTATCGCAATGTACTAATAAGTCAACTATAAAGTCAAAGTTATGTCATCAAAAAAAGATAAGTGATGAGAGGCATGTATGTTCCATTTTATCCCATATTCTAGCCTTTTTCATACACCATAATAGCTACCTTTGTGTCCAATTTTCATGTCATAACCTTTTTGTTGCATATGATTAAATAAAAATAATGGATATTTAATTTATTTTTTAGATAAAATAAGAGAATAATAAATATTAGATTGTATTTACTAATATTTGTTGCCATTGTGTTGAAGAAGTAATTCTTGCAACATATCAATAAAGGTGGAGATAAAGGACTTCCTATAGCTTGAGATACAACGTGGATGCTAATAATTAGCATTGTTTACTATGACTCTTTTTGTTTTAATCAGTTTTGTATAGAATGACTACAAGCTAAAAACAACTCTATATTATTGGAACTAATATTTTATATTGTAGAATTGCCACAGGCCAAAACAAATAGCTTTCCATATTATTTTGTTGTTGTAACCACAGGCCAAATAAACCTATATGTTTTAAGTCAATTCATTAGCTGCAGACCTATATTTATGGTCAATTCAAGTTGCAAGTTGTGAGCTATAAAAGGTGAATAAATAGCACAGGCAATGTAAGAGCATAGGAGAGAATAGCACAGATGTAATAGTGTGGAAGAGAATGTAATTTTTTTGAACGCATCATAATGCAATAACTTATATTTGATAAGGATTTAGCAGTGTTTTAGTCACCTCACGAACTGGGAGGAGGGCCAGCTCTTAGGAAATGATGGTGACATTACTTCTTGTTATTTATTTTTAATATTTCTTGTTTTCATTTCATTTTATTATCATGTGATTAACTTATACATTGTAGGCTTTCTTTTATGTGTGAGGTATGATAATAATAATTTGTATAGAAAAGGGATTTATCATAGTGTATTTTAGGTTTATCTGATTGTTTATTGTTATGGTAAATCAATTCAAATCATTTTTGTAGCACACTATTATTGTAGCGTACAATTCCAACAACCTGCATTGTTCCTATAGCATACAGTTCAAGTAGCCTATACATAAGCAATATTATTTACAGTTCCTGTAGCAGTTTTATTTACAATTCTTGTAACAGTTTTAAAGAGAATTTATTTTCTAGTTGCATTTCATCCACACTCACCTCATTACCTGCAGCCCTTGTGCATACAACCACAACGCCTTTCACAAGTTTACACCCTGGATTGACAAAACAGATCGAACTGAAATTTCATTTATTAAACATTAAATCTATCTCATTATTTACCTCGGTTTCGGCCTATCAATAAGCATCTAAAACACTCTTTGATTACTTGCTTTCTCAGCTCTTATATGATATTTGTTTGATTATTTGATTACATCTAAAGAATTATTTGTAGGAGATGGTACATTTTATTTCCAAATAGTTAAATATATCATCATTCATGAAATGACCATATTTCATTTGCTTGTGGCTATTTATTTTATAAATGCCAATAATAATAAAAGAATTGCTAAATGTCTTCAAATTAATTTTCAAGGATTTAGTCATTAAACTAAAAATATTTTGAAATAAAAAATTTAAAGAACACATGGTAAAAATTATCCTTTATTTGAGATGATAATTTAGATTCTTCTTTTATTATATAGACCCTATTAAAGAGTACCATATTAAAGAGTGCTATAGTATGAAAGAGTACTATAGTATGTAAATTTGACGACTAATAATGTCATTTATTCTATTAGAATTTATCTTAAAACTTAAGAAGCTTCATCAACTTTTTAGTGACTTAAAAAAAATTACTTGAGAGTTCCGTCTCATATTGTCAAATAGTTATCATCTTTTTCATCTAATATCTTTCAATATTGAATTTAAGAGTATTCAAAAAAAATTGTTGGGTATTTCTCCCAAAGCAAGCATCTTTAGGCCTTAGATTTTCTCCATGTACTAGGGGCATACTTCTCTCTTTATAGAGACACCCACCCTATTGTTAGTGTTATCTTATAGTTAGTCTAGTCTATTTTTACGTGTTGATTTAATTAGGTGTTAGTTTAATGTTAGACTAGTAGAAAGTTGTGCACATTGAGTTTTGTGCATATGCATTGTAGTTGGGAAGTTGTTACTTCTACCAAATTTTTCCTTTCTCTCTCTATATATATACCATTTTTTGTGCAACCCATGATAATAGAAGCCTCTCCAAATTCTACAAATTGTATTAGAGTTTCAGTTATAGATTTCTAAAGTGATGGATAAATGATGATGAATTACGAGAGAATGAAGTATTAGCAAGAGCACAATGTTTCAATGAGAGTATATAGTTTGAATGAAAGTACAACGTTACATTTGTGACATTGTGCATTAATGCAACTTGTAAGTCCTTGCTTTCCCTACTAGTTTTACAATTGATTTGTAAAAATTTCAATATTGAATATTTTTGATTTCTTACTTAATTTTTATGGTTGAATTTCTCATTGTATAAACGTCTTATGGCCTTCTTTCTTAAAGTGAAAGTTAGCATTGTTGATCAAAATTAAAATTTTGTTGTCTTTGTTCTACCAAATTGATTGCAATTTTACTTTGTTTCATTTTCTAAATCAATTCAAATTGACCTTGAAAATAAAAGTCGGTATGCAATTTTTAGGTAAATTTGCAATTTCTTTTTACAAGTTAGCTATTGCAAGTTGGTCCTTATCTATACAAGTAAACAAAAAGTGAATTGATAGGTGGATAATAACTCTACCTTATCTAGCATGATTTTATCATGTGTATAATACATGACATGAAATGTGCACATGAATAGCTAACATTAAATGTTTTAAATAAAGGATTACTGCGTAGGACTCACACTAATTGGGTAAGTTTAACTATCCTAGTGTGAACATAAACATGACAAGATAACGTAAACACACCAACACTTCTCCTTAAGTGCAACTTAGGGAGCGACAAAATGAAAAAATGAGGTGAATCCTTGAATATTAGATAAGGCCTAGTTAGGTACCCATGTATAATGTGATCAATGAAGGAAAGAGAACTCCCTCCACCCATAATAATGTTAGAAAAGGAAAATATTAAGGGTTTTGTGAAAATATTAGAAATAGGTATTGATGCTCCTCTAGAGTTCTATAAATATGAATAGATGCACCAAAGAGCAACAAGTTGATGAAGATGGACATGAGTAAGATGTACAAAAAGTACTTGTTGCATCTAACACATGTGGTGCCTTACGAAATGCTATGAAAAGATGTGCATTTTGAAAAATCCCACTCCAACATAGGATAAAAATGAAGCAACAAGAAAGCATTTGGTGCTAGTTTAGTGTTCTCTAAATGTGGTGATGAAGAGATCCTACAAACATGTTGTGGAAGTGTCACCATCAATATGAACCAAAAAATAGCAATTGAACATCCAAGGGAGGAATTCCCACCTTAATAACAAGGTCAACAACAAATACTCTTGATGTATTTAAAATAGAATACACAAGACAAGGAAGATCACTAAGCAAAAAATAGTGGACACAATAGGTAGCTTTTATGTATCCACTAAAATAGGATCCAAAAGACAAGATGGATTATAGTGTGAGATTATTAATGGAGTTTCAAAACACCCATGTGGGAATTCTCATGAAATATAGGATAAATAGGTCCTTAAATAAGTGTGAATAATCATCAAGTTTAGATCCTACAAGAAGAAACCAATGTCACAAAGATATGGATCCTAGAAAGGTGATGGAATCAAAAGAACATTGATGTTGGGAGTCTCATCAATAGCAAAACAGTGTCTTCCAAGAAATGAAGATAATAATTATTAGAATTAGGTGTTGCACCACCTTACGAATTCGTAGGAATAATTTTAATTAGTTAATATTGTGTATGTTTTAATGTTCAGTCGTTCTCAAATGGGGTGCCCCACATGTTGAATCTAGAAGTTTTTGTGTATGACATAGTCTGACACTTGTCCAACTGATTATGATAGATGTAAGAGAACATGTAAAAGGGTTATAAAATGGATAGGAAAGAGCATCTTGGACTATCTATTTTGGGTAGTGTGTAAGAGCATCTTGGAATGGGAGTTACACTTCTAAGTTGATGCACTAGGATTGATTAGTTGACTAGTCAAATGGGAGGTTACACTTGCATGCCTTTATGATGTGTTATAGTATATTTGAATGGGTCCAAAGTGGAGCACCCAAATTGGACAATTCAAAGGTGGACTCCTACACAATGGGGATTACATTTTTTTTTAGGATTATTGACTACTCATGAGGGGTGTTGGAGTTAGCCCGTGGTTTTGTTTAAATCAAAGTGGTTTGCAAGATGGGAAAACTCTATATATATAGGGCTTGGGATAGTGGAATGCCATTGGTTTTGTTTGTATTGGATGGTTTTGTAGTTTTGAGTTTGGGACTAAGCATCAACATAATGTTGAAGTTTTAGCACAAGGACTACACCATTAGTGGTGGGTTTCATTATATTATAAGATATATTTTGAATTAATATATTGAGGTCTATTTTTGGTGGTGGGTGTTTTACTCAGAACAGCTTTCCCACATACGTGTTATGTTCTCTTCTTTCTATCAACTATTTTTCTATTTGGTTCTAAATTTCATTAAGGCATTCTTTCATTTTAGATCAATTTTAACAACTCTAAGTTGCTCTTCTTTATGGAATAAGCATTGTAGAACCAACATTTGGTATTAGAGATTTTCTTAGCTTGATCTTGTGAAAGAGGGGACACATTTTTGTAGTTTTCATTGTTTGTAGTGGGAGTATTTGCATGAGTTTTGAAATTTGATCTGAAAATTAGAAGTAATGGCTAGTACCTCATGAGTGTATATTGAGAAATTCAATGGGAAACACTTCAAGCTAGGAAACTAAAGATGGAGATATCTTAGTTAAAAGATAAGTGTGTCACAATAACCACTACACTGGGTATTTTGTTGATCGGAGTAGATCAACGTACATGGAAAACTCAACATAAAGGCAACAATCACAATTAGATTATGCATTTTGAATTCACTCTTAATGAACATATTAGGTGAAAATATTTCTAATTTTATGGGGCAAATTTGTGTATTGTATCAAACTATGAGCATTGTAAACAAGTTATTTCTAAGAGAAATTTTATTTATAAAAAATAAAAATAAAAGAGACTGTAACTAATCATCTAAATAACTTTAATGTTGTAATGAGTCAACTAGCCTCCATCAATGTTGAAATGGAATAAGAGGATAAGTGTATTACTTGACCTTGTTCATTCCCAAATTCATGGGATAATCTCATTATAACTATTACTAATATATCTTCTAAGTTAAAACTTGAAGAAGTTGTGTCAACATTACTAAGTGAAGATCTTAGGAGAATGTCCATAGATGATTCCTCCAAATATGATTTGTTTGTAAGATGTTAATCTAAAGATAAGGGAGTAAAAAGAAATACGGGGATAAAATGAAATCCAAGTCAAAGGGTAGGTCCAAGTCCCTTGGAAAGTCTAAACTAAAGTGTTGGATTTGTAGCAAAAAGGGCCATGTAAAGAAGGAATACAAGTCCAAGTAAAAAGATAAACTGATGACTTAGTTGTAGATAAATCCTTTGATGATGGTGGTGTTAGTGGTGATGTATTTATAAATTTTTGTAACATTCCTTCTAGTGATGACTCAAGGATAATATATTTACATGCTTTCTTACACATGACTTTGCACAGGGAATGGTGTTTGGATAATGAAAATGTGATGGAGGTAGGGTTTACTTGGATGATAACACTTCTCACAATATTGTTGGTTGTGGGACAATAAAATTGGTATTCAATGATGGTAGAGTTAAGACTCTTTTTTATGTATTGCGCATTCTAAGGCTAGCTAGGAACCTTTTTTGTTTTAAAGATGGATGACAATGGTGTGCATAGTTATTTTGATAAAGATGGTTGCAAAATGATAAGGGGGGCTTTGATTCTAGAAAAGGTTAAGTTCAATGATTTTGATTTCAATGAGTACTGTGTGCTGGGAAAATAAAATAGGGTTAATTTTCTTTTGGTAGCACTAGAGGAATTGAGATTTTAGAGTTGATAATGATGTGTTTGGTTTGGTAGATGTACCATCTCTAAGAAAATTTCTTTATTATGTTTTTGTTGTCACTTGGATTTGCACCCTGTGTTGGAGCAGTTTAGTGTTGTAACAATCCAGTGAAACATTGGGATGATTTCCAGGTGTGGGACCCTGCAAGGAAATCAAACCTCTAGAGAAGGTTGGTTCCTTTTCTGAATATAAGATTCAGAGTGTGCTAAGACTAAACCTAATCTATCATTGTTGAGGAAAAGGGGAAGGAGGAGAAACTGGAAATGAAAAAAGGTGATACACCAAGTTTGAATGTAGGCTCTCAAATCAACCATGATGCACAGAATAACAACAAACAACAGATAAGCATACACAAATCATAAACAAATTGCAGAGCTAAAAGAAGCTAATTGAGATCTAGAAGGAAAGAAGAATTCACAAACAGATACTCAAACAAAAGTATTACACAAAGCAAAAGAATTCATGAAAAGGTAAAATCTCTTGTTTATTCTCAAAGAGGCATGGTTACAGCTGAAAAGAGACATGATTTTTTAGATCAACTGCCAACAGTAATACATTTGATTTCATGCTTATATATAGCATTTTACAATGAAGCACCATCACCTACTGCAATAAATTTTCCCTATGGGCCTGTCAGAAGATATTTTACAAAAGGAATGTTTGAATATATCTATGTGTCTTTGACATGAATGCAGAAAATATCTTCTTAGAAGTAGCTGAACAAATATCTATGTTGAAAACTTGCGCTTGAACCTCTTCTTGCAACAATAAATGTCAAACAACAAATTCCAATTGGAGCTAGATGTTTGAGTTTCAATTTGGCATGTATTCTACCTTATCATCAAGATTTCATCATGATTAACCATGGCAGATCCTAAATTATGCCTCTTTTCCCTTTATTTCTGAAGATCGTGGAAGTTGTTGGAGATCAGGCGTTAGGCCTTCAATGTTTCGCCTTCCAAGAGAGAAGGAGAAAGGAGAAAACCCTGCCCCTCGAGCTCTGCTATACAAAGGAAGATCACAATATCAGCAAACTTCGGGCCTCGGGCCTTCCATCTTACGCCTTCCCAAAGAAGGAGGAAGAAGGAAAGTTTGAGCTCTAAAATTCTAAGGACTTAGCCAATTTTTGAAAGTTTCAGCAGAATTCAGGCCCTGCCTTCCGCCTTCTATGTTTGATGAGAAGGAAGAAGAAGGAAGGTCCAATCCTCAAAGTTTGAAACACAACATTATTTCCACAAGTCTTGGGCAGAAGTCGGCCTTCGGGCCTTTTGCCTTTCTCCTTCCTCGGTAAAAGTCAAATTAGATGATGTCACCGCCACATGTCAGCTTTCTACATTTCCGCAAGCATGTTGGGGGGTCCACCCCAAAGGCTCGGTGAAATGGTGGAATGCCTTAGAAAAATAACACCCATCAAAGATTGGGCCTCGGGCCTTTCGCCTTATACCTTCCAAAAGGAAAGGAAGAGGGAAGAAGGAAAGTTTGAAGTCCGATCCCCCAAAACACTCTAAACACTTAGAGGATTTTGCAAGGAACAAAAGCGAAGTTCGGAGCCAATTAGGATGGAAGGATGAAGGGGAGCACTATGAACTCTGAAACTCTGAAAACATTAAAAACACAAGGAAAACTCAATATTTTTTGGACTTAGTCGATTTTGGCATGTTTTTCCTTGCATTTCTAAAGGGGAAAACACAGAGATTTTATGGATTTGGACCATTTGGCTGGAAAGAAAAATAGGACAACATTTTGGTGACTTCTCAGGGGTGTTTGCTTGCTAAACAAAAGGGAACCACTAGCCTTAAGCATTCATTAGGCATAGAGTCAAAAGGGCCGAAGTATGTTGGAACAACTAAAACTTGCCTCAAAACAACACCACAAAAGGAAAACAAGGCATGCATTCTCCTAATGAGAGTACAACCTATGCAAAAGCACTTAGGGAAAAGGAAAACCTAAAACAAAACAAACTAAAACAATATATACAATATCTTAGGCCAACCTTAGAAGTAAGGTTTGAGATGGATCCCATTGACAAATATCAGTAGGATCTCACCATCGAGCTTTGAAAGATTGAAGGCATTGGCTTGCTTGCAGCTGGTGATGATATATGGGCCACTCCAGATTGCATCAAATTTAGTGTGTCCTCCAAGCTTGGCTCTGTCAGAATCCCATTTCAGAACAAGATCACCTTCTTTGAAAATCTAATCCTTGGCCTTCTTGTAAAAATATCTTTTGGTTTGTTTTTGGTGTTCTTCCAAGGTGGCCATGGCTGACTGCCTAAGTTCATCTAATTCAGTTAATTCAACATTCCTCACAGACCTCGCATCTTCACCTTCTAATTCTATTTGTTGAGCCAATTCCAATGAAGGAAGCTCCAAAGATATGGGCAATCTAGCCTCTCTTCCATATACAAGCACAAAAGGAGAGTTACCAATGGCTCTTTATAGGTGATCCTATCAGCCCAATGAGCTAATCTGATATTATTATGCCATCATCTCTGGTTTGTTTCCATGGTCCTCTTCAGGATTCTGATTAGGTTCTTATTGGTAGATTCAGCTAAACCATTATCTTGGGGGTAATAATTAGATGAAGTCTTCAAGAACACATTGTATTTCAAAGCCCAATTAGCTCTCCTAAACTAGTAAAAGTTCTTGCATTATCAGAGATGATAGTGTGAGGAGCTCCAAACCTTGTCATGATTTCTTCCAAGAAATCCATGATTGTTGATTTTGTAGCTTCTTTGAGTGGGACAGCATCCCCCCATATGGTGAAGTAATCTGTTGCAGTTAAAACCCAATTCTGACCAGCACTGGATGTAGGGTTTATCATGCCAATGAAATCCAATCCCCACTGTGAGAAAGGTTGATCTACCTGAATAGGATGAAGTGGAAGGACTGCCAATATTTTCTTCCGAGAAAAGAGAGCACACTCTTTGTATTTTCTTACCCATACATGGGTATCATGGAATAATGTGGGCCAAAAGTAACCCGCCCTCATTATTTTCATTGTTGTATCTTTTGCAGAGAAGTGGCCTCCAGCAAGACCAGCATGGAATTCACTGAACAGTCTATCCACCTGATCTTCTTCTATGCATCTCAGCAAGACTCCATCCAGGTTTCTCTTAAAGAGAACACCATCCACCAAGGCATAAGGAATGGATGCAACCTAAAATGTCTTCTCTTGGTTCTGTCCAATCCATTAGGGTACTCACTAGTGGATAGGAAACTGGCCATGTTTGTTGTCTAAGAACTCATACCTATTGGTTCAGTTGTAGGTTCTGCCTCATTTAAATGATAGGATGAGTTCACTTCATCAACGGTAGTTTGAGTCAACTGTTCGCATAATCCTCTGCCTTTAATAAGCTTAGTGGATTTGATATTAACATCATACTCTAGGATCTTAGTGACTCAGTTTGCTCTCTTTTCACTAATTTCAACTCCCATTATATAGTCTCTCACACTAGGATGAGAAACTAAGACTTTGATATGGTTATTTGTCAGCATATATCTAAACTTTTTTAATGCTCTTATAATGGAAAAAACTTGTTTGTCCATGGAACCATACCTGACCTCATAGTCCTTCAATGTCTGACTGAAAAAGGCCAAGGGCTATTCCATACCTTGGTCATTTTGTTGCATCAGAACAGCTGCAATGTTGCTCTCTCCTCCATGGGCATAAAGGACAAAATCCTCATAATTTTGATTCATGAGAGTAGGATCCTAAGCAATCTCTTCTTTTATCTTCTCAAAGCCATTCTTCCCCTCCTTAGTCCACCTGAAAACAACATCCTTTTTAAGCATAAGGGTCAGTGGTTTGACCAAACCAACACAGTTAGGAATGAACTTCCTAACAAAATTGATCTGCCCCAGAAATGATTGTAGAGCTTTCTTATGAGTAGGCAGAGGAAGAGAAAGAAGGGCTAAAGTTCTTTCTGGATCTATGGAGATCCCATCTTTTGACACAAAATGGCCTAGAAGCTTGTCCTGAGCAACAACAAAAATACACTTTTTGGGGTTAAGGGACACCCCAAACTCTTTACATCTTTCGAAAACCTTCTCCAGATGCTCCATGTGATTTTCTCCTCCCTTGGAGAAATTAGGATGAACTCATTGATAAAGCCCTTGAAAGCACTGTCCATTGCCCTCTGAAAGGTGGCACCAGTATTAGAGATCCCAAATGGCATTTTTGCATATGCCATGGTTCCCCACTTTGTTTTAAATGTTGTCTTGAATCTATCCGAGTCCTCTTTCACAAATATCTGGCTATAACCAGAAAAATCATCAAGCAATGAAAACCTTTCTTCCCCTGCAATAGTTTGCAAGATTTGGTCCATGGATGACAAAGGATAGTGGTCTTTCAAAGAAGCACGATTCAGATCCTAAAAATCTATGCACATCCTTATCTCACCATTTTTTCTTCCTCACTGGTTCTTAATTAGCTACCCAGGTGGAATACTTGATGGGGAAGATAATTTTGGCCCGAATGAGCTTTGCAATCTCCTTTCTCATCAAAGGCTCGATTTTGGGATTTACGAGCTGTCATTTTTGGCAAACGGGCTTAGCATTTGGATTACGGTCTATGGCATGTTGGGTGGCATTAGGGTCAAAACCATTTAGGTCCTCATAATTCCATGCAAAAACATCACTATATTTCTGGGAAAGGTGAATAAAGATTTGTTGTTCAACATCACGACATACCTTTCCCAGAAATAAATCCTTGTCTTGGGCGATGGAAACCTTTTGATAGTCCTCCCTTTTGAATGTGATGTTCTTCTTCTCGCCCTTGAATTCATCATCATGGCTGAAAATAGCCTCAAGAGTGACTAACCCCTTTGGCAACTTATTTGATTTTAGTTGCATGATCTGATCACCATACCCTTCTTGTAGTCTGGATTGTGCAGCTGATGAGAACTCAGCTTCATTCTGGATGAAGTTCACAATTTGTTCATTGATGTCAAATATCTGCCAGTTTGCATCATTATCAGGGACCAAGGGCCTGACCACAATCTTGACATGTTGATTAGGGCCTTGAAAGAGGTCTGTATGAGGAGAAAATTGAGCACCAACTGTTGCCAATTGGTTTTCCTCAGCATTCAATTTCCTTGGGATTACCTGTAGGTTGAGAGTATTAAAACTCTCAAATAGTCCCCAAACTCTATGTCTGTAAGCTCTTAGAAGCTGATTTTTTGTTGCACATCTTTCCCTGACCTAGTTGACTACCAGTTCAGTATCTCCAAATATTTCCAAGTGTCTAATTTTCTTCTTTTCTGCTAGTAGCAAACCATGGAGCAATGCCTCATATTCTGTAACATTATTTATGTACAAAAAATGCAATCTATTAGCAAAATGTAGTTTCTTACCCGTCAGAGAGATGAGTAATACTCCTGCACTAGCTCCATTTCTACTCTTTGCACCATCAAAGAACATTTTCCATTGGCCATCAGAACCATCATATGGTTTAAGCATATAGGGGACAAAGGAATTCCCCTCATGAATCATGTAAATGCCCAAGCCAGTTGCCTCAATGGTGTCATAAGGATCAAAATCAAAGTGTTCCTTTGCCCACTCATCAAGGAAAAGATTTGGGGTTGGAACGGGTGAAGACACTGTCTCAAGAGACCCTAAATCATGCATTTCCTCACCTTGGATCATACAATGAGGGTTCTCTAGGCTATGATCATAACTCTCTACATGATAATTTGAAATTGGTTCAGCCCTAATGGTGAACCTTGTGCCATATCTTGTTCTCAGTGGCATGTGAGACCAAGCAGAAGAAAGGTAGCCACCTACCTTAGTTGTGAAGTCACTTGACAAGCAAATAACAAAGAAAGGAGGAAGATCAATGACTGAAATATCTTGACTAATAGTCAATTTTGGATAGGCATGTAAGGTCAGATCCAGTCCCTTGATCACTCCAACAGTGTTGACAAAAGTGCCATCAAACTATAATATACCTAATGAAACAAGGGTATATTTGATGCCCAATGCATCTGTTATATTCTTTGGCATGACTGAAACACTAGCCCCTGAATCATTCATGCAATTGTGCACCAAGAATTTCCCAATGATTAGGGACAAATAGAATGGGGATAGCTTCTTCATTGAACCCCCTTGCTCTTCACTTGGTTGCACAAGATTAACTAGGCTCTTTTCTTTCTACACTAATGATTCAACTGCTAGGAATTGCCTTAGGCATCTTGCAACAAATCCCTTTGAGAGGGGATTGACATTACCTCCCACATTAACACATTTATGTTTGTCTTTTTCATTTGTTCCACAAGGTTCAAAGGAGAAGTTGTTTTAAGCATTGAGGGAATCCATGTTCCCTTCTTTAACTGCTCTGCAGCTTGTTCAAGCACTCTTGGGCCTAATGGAACCTCTTTTGTAGTAGTAGGCCTACTGCTCTGAGTTGAATTTGTAGCACTGGCCCCTTTTGCCTTTGATACAGGTTCCTTTTGTAATACAGTAGGCATAGGGTTATCTTCCAGCTGCCTCTTTTGGACCTTGTGTTATCTACAACACTGCTAATGAGCATAATCACACTATCCATAGGCTAATTGATAGCACAGAAATCCTTGGGAGTCCATAGCATCAAATTGGAATATGAAGTAGCCTCATTTTGTACCTCTAGGTTGTTGTTGGATGCTTCCACCAATGATGCTTGCTAGGTGTGAAAATTTTGCACCATTAAGGCTCTTTCTTGTGCTCCAAATGCACAAGTGGACTGATTGTGAGGTTGGTTGCAAGGATAACACAATTCTGCCTCTTGGGCTAGATTATTTTGACTAGGGACCAAAGCCCTAACTGGATTAACGGTCGGTATTTGTTGGATAGGTTTGACTGTTTGTAAAGGCTGAGCAGGGTTATCATTTAGGTACCTATTTGGTTGGTAACTCTAGTTCTAGTTCTGATTTATATTGGAATTATAACTTTGATTCTAATTCTGATTTGAAGATTGTCCCTGGTTATAATTTTGATGGGGTTTGGGGGTAGTTTGAATAGCTATGTTATTGACTTTGTTAGTCAGATTGGCCATGAGGTTTTTGAGGTCATTCTCTTCTTGTGAAAGAGTGGAAGTGGAAGCTTTAGGCTCTGGGATGGGGGCAATAGCAAGTTGTTGAACCTGTAAATGCAATTTTGGGAAAATGGGTGGGTTTGGGAGCAATTTTCTTACCCTATATTAAGTAATTTTCAGTGTTCAAGGCTATCTCATATGCATCTCAACACCCATAGATTACATCATATTAGCTATATCAAAATTTAAAGCTCTTAAAAAATATAAGAAGACACCTTGTGGAGACAGTCCGAGGAGAATAGGGATTCTTTCTCATGTCCTCTGAAATCTGAAATTGAAGTCCGCCTGTAATGTCCCTTTCCTAGGCAAATAGCTTATGGGGTTAGTCTACTACTCAAGTTCTCGTAGACTAATGGGAATGGTTAGAGAACCCATGTTAGTGACCATGGTGGGGGTCTAGTCAGCTTGATTAGCTTGGAGATTTATATATACCCTGGCAAGTTTTTCGTTCTAACTCTTTCTAGAGCATTTTTGGGGTTGTTAGGTCAAACTTACTATTTTAAGTGCATTAGGGTCAGTTGTGAGTTGGTTGGTTCGTTTTAATTGGTGATCGCAGGGGTACTTCAAAAATTCAATTTGGAGTACGTTTAGTCTTTTATTTTAATATTGTGATAATTGACTTAAGTTAAATTAAATATTTAACTTAAGTATAATGTATTAAAGTGACTTTATAAAAGTGTGAAGACATGAATATTTTAATTCTTATTAAAATTCACATATTCTCCTAAGTGGGCGCCCAAGTCATAGAAGGAAAATAAAATTAAAATAATAATATCTCAAATGAGGCATTGGAGGGGAAAGAAAATGAACGAAATAAAATAAGTATTTTCATGCTCATTTGGATATTGGACATTTTGTGAATGAATATTGTTGTGAATTAAAGAACCAGGGTTTTGTGGAGAAACCAGCCATTGTGGAGACAGAAACCTTCAAAGTTGCAGGAGTGAAAGATCTCCCAAGAGCATTTGAGAGCATTCTCATTCTAAGGGTGCAATTGAGCTTCATTTTCATATTGGTAGCTTGTCGCAGAGGGCTTCTCATTGACAAATCTGAAGTTTTTTGACATGGTAATTAGGAAGACATATTGGTAAATGCACTACAGAGATTTATACTGATTTTGGAGATATTTTGTTGTGGTTTTAACTCCCTAGCCCAGTCATACATCTCTAGAATCTAGTTGTACCTACCAAGAGGGAAATTTGTTGTTTGATGAGCATTACATTGAAGTTTATCCTCTTTTTTGGGCGTGGAGCTATTGCAGCTGAGAGCAATCATTTTGGAATGTTGTTGGAAGGTTATGTGAGCAATGAAGACCACACTATTGCTTTTGTTTGCTTAAATCTGGCCATCCCAGCTGAGGTGAAGACGTGGGTCATAATAGATGTTGGAAATCTGAAGATTTTGTGAGATATTACCTCCATTCAGAGGTGTCATCCTCATATATTCTGTTGTAACTTGTTGTGGATGTATTTGTTCATGATTTAATGAGAATGGAAGTGGATTGAAGACCCTATGTTGTTGTTTCAGATCTGTATTATTCATATCAGCACTTGCGTATGTTCATATTTTGATGTATTTGTTGTTTTCTTATATGGGTATTGATCATTTATGGTAGTCTCTACATTTTGATCACTTTAAAGCATCTGGGTATTATTATTTTTCTATTTCCTAATTTGTACTTGTACGCCAAGAAATTCTATGCTATGCACAAATACACAAAATGCAACAGTTCGACTAAACCACAAAAAACCAAAAAAAGAAAATTGGGTCTCAAATAAGGGTGGGACACTATAGTGGTATCAGAGCTGGTTTTCTTGCTAGCTTGTTAAATTTCTACACTTGTACACAGTCGCATGTCAGTTGGAGAGCACCCATATGCTTGCATGTCAGTTTCATGGGCCGAGCAGTGGTTACATGTGAGTTTCTATGAGAGGAAGTGATAGGGAGCAGAGATACCTTGAAAGATTAAGAAAGAAAGAAGTTGAACAGGAACAGTGGGAAGAGTGGCCTTCAGGGCTTGAGGAACAACAGATAGTACTTTACAGTGAAGAAGAAATTGTTACAGAAACCATGGGTGATTGGGAAGGCAGGTCTAGTAGAGAACATCACGATGAGGGAAGAGTTGATTTGACAAGTATGTTACATGCTCTAAATGATTTGGCTAGAGGGCAGTGTGGCATGTTTGATAGAATGGACCATTCACAAACTAAACTAACCCAAATCTTTGCTCATTTAGTACTTGGTAATAATGGGAACAATGACAATAATAATGGTGGAGTTGATCAGAATGCCAGAGGGAACAATGATAATAATAATAATGCAAACAATGGCAATAATGGAGAGCACTCGATTAACAATCGAGTTACTCAACAACATATCTTTGCTGGATCAACTAGCATGAGGCCTCTAATGCCCCAATTTATTCAAGAAAATGATCCACCGGAGGAGGTTAACGAGCCTACTGAACAAGTTTGACATGCTCAGTATTGGAGAGATTGGAGAGCTATGGATGTAGGGTTCCATGCAGATATGCCTTTTCAGGCTTACTTGACTTTCAGGGAACAGAGTAGACCTCAGGGAGAAGGAGGAGTGAGACCTCAGAACTAGGACCTACAGAAGAAAAAGGGTAAGATGATCATTCCTTACTACGATGGTTTGGGTAAAACTTCAGCCAGAGCATGGGTTCAGAAAGTGGATACTTACTTGCGACTCAATCTGATGACTGAGAGGGATGCCATTGAATATGCTACTTTACATTTGGATGGGAGTGCGCATGAGTGGTGGTACCATGGACTAGTCACATTAGGCCATGATCAAATTGTGTCCTATGTTGAGTTTACAAAGAGATTGATAGACAGGTTTGACAAATGGGACCCTAAATTACATTTCAAGGAGCTAGCACAACTCAAGCAATTTGGAGGGGTTGATTCATACATTTCTAATTTCAGAGGTTGTTAGTTATGGTTACTGACATTTTAGAGTAGAGACTCATTGTGTTGTTTATAGATGGTTTATCTGAACCATTAAGAGGATGGATTAAGGGGTTCAATCCACCTACACATTAGGAGGCGATCAAAAATGCCAAGGATATGGAATTCTCTTCCTATAGAAGCAAATTTCAGTCAAAATGTTTCCTGCACAAGAAAGATAAGGATAAGAAGAGTTCACATCGTGACATAGATCAACAGAAGAAACCAGCTATGAGACTTGATGATGATGCTCTTAATGAGTACAAGAGGAAGAAATTGTGCTTCAAATGTAAAGGCCCATGGGATCCTAATCATAAGATCCCTATGAAGGGGCAAGCAAAGCAGCTTGAATACTTTTCAGTAGAGGAGACCACTTTAGAAAAACCAAACCAGCACATTGATTCAGAGGAAAGTGAAGCAGATAGCATAGTTGAAGAGGCACAAGGTGAGCAAAATGAAGATAGACCCACAACCCACCTTTCTTCTATTCAGAGAGAGGTTTCTTTCAAGATTCAGGGAGTCTTGGAAGGGCAACGAGTTACTACACTTCTTGACATAGGGGCCACACATAATTTCATAGACAAAGGTCTAGTGGCAAGGAGAGGTCTGAAAAATAGAGGAGTTTGAGGGATTCAAGGTCAAGGTAGCAGATGGATTTGTTATAGCATGCAAATGGTGAATCCCCAACTTAACCATTAGGTTAAGTGATTATGAGTTCCAGGTTGAGTACTATGTAGTGAGCATGGGTGATATGGATGTAGTCCTTGGCATGAAATGGCTTCATGCAATCGGTGAGTTCTACCTTAACTTACGAACCATGGAGATGAAGTTCGAGGTAGATGGGCGAAAGTATGTACTCAAGGAAATGTCATATAGTGGACTTCGTGTGGTATCTCTTAGGAGAATGGAGAGATTACTTAGACATGATCAGGTTGAGTGGGTAGCCAAATGTGTTATTATGCCTACAACTACTGAGTAGACAAAACAGAGCTACCACCCAGATATTTAGAAACTGATAACCAAGCACAACAAGGTTTTTAGTAGTATACCACTAGGGAGGCCTCTTGATAGAGGTATAGAGAATATAATTGAATTGGAAGAGTGATCCAAACTGGTTATCATCACTCCCTATAGGCACCCAAAGAGGTTGAAAGATGAAATTGAGAAAACAATCAAGGAGCTTCTAGAGATGGGGCATATCAGACCCAATAAGAGCCCTGTTGCCTCTGAAATGGTGCTAGTTAAGAAGAAGGATGGGACACTGAGAATGTGTATAGACTACAGGGCTCTAAACAAGAAAACTATTAAGAATAGGTACCCCATCCCGCACATAGATGAGCTCATTGATGAGATACATGGAGCATGTTACTTCTCCAAAATTGATTTGAGATCTGGATAGATCATCATATTCAGGTTAGAGATGAGGATGTGGAGAAGATGGCCTTTCATTTCCATTATGGGCACTTTAAGTTATAGTTAAGCCTTTCAGCTTAACCAATGCTCCAGCTACTTTTTAGTCCTGTATGAACAGGGTTTTCAGAGAGCAGTTGAGGAAGTTTGTCCTCATATTTTTTGATGACATCTTAATTTTTAGCATGACTTGGGAGGAGCACCTCCAATACATTAAGGAGGTATTGAGTATTCTAGAGAGGGAGTCACTATATGCTAAAGATTTGAAATGCGAATTTAGATGATCGGGTTACTTTATCTAGGTCACATCATCAATGCAGAGGGAGTCAGAGTGGATCCAGATAAGATCTGAGCTATTATTGATTGGACACCACCCACAAATATTCTCTCATAGCTTAAGGGATTCTTTGGTCTATGTGGGTTTTACCACTACTTCATCAAAGGTTTTTCACAAAGTGCAGCTCCATTGACAAATTTGACGAAGAAGGGAACATTTGTTTGGACTGATGAGGCACAATAGTGTTTTGACAGGTTCAAGCAGATAATGAGTTCTTGCCTAGTGTTGGCTATACCATATTTCACCAAGCCCTTCGAGCTTAAGTGTGATGCCTTAGGGGAAGGTAGAGGAGCAGTGCTGATGTAGGATAAGCACCCAATTGCTTTTGAGACCAGAAAACAAAGGGGTGCAGAGAGAGGTTACAGTAACTATGATAAGAAAATGTTAGCCATAATGCATGCTTTAGCAAAATTCAGATAGTATTTGGTGGGAGGCAAATTTGTGGTGAAAATGGATTGCAAGAGCCTTAAGCATTTCCTTAGCCAATGTGACCTCAGTGATAGATAGTAGAAGTGGGTTAGCAAGTTGCAAGCCTACGACTTTGACATAGTTTACATCAAAGGGAAGAGAAACATTGCCATTGATGCACTTTCATGGAGACCTCACTTGTGTTCTTTGGGAGAGATCACAATTGATTGGAGAGATTGGATTTCAGCTGAGTATGCTAAGGACAAGTGGGCTTCGGGAATTATTGATGGTACTATATAGGATGAAAGGTACACGGTGGTAAATGATCTCATCATTTACAAAGGGAGGATACTATTGGTACCAGGATCAATGATGAAGAGGATAATTCTGAGGGCCTTTCATGATGTTCCTATGGCTCCTAGATATTTCAAGACATACAGACAGATTCAGGAGAG
Organism: Cunninghamia lanceolata; assembly: GCA_027924645.1. Taxonomy (NCBI): domain Eukaryota; kingdom Viridiplantae; phylum Streptophyta; class Pinopsida; order Cupressales; family Cupressaceae; genus Cunninghamia; species Cunninghamia lanceolata. The sequence goes on along the minus strand of BSBN01000898.1, from coordinate 1,716,420 downwards.
GTTCACGTGGAAGGGTCTCAAGACCGAGGTGTTGAAGTATGTGAGGGAGTGTCCTACTTGCCAGCAGAACAAACATGAGCACTCTTTCCCAGTTGGTCTATTGCAGCCCCTACCCATTCCTAATTAGAAATGGGAATGCATCTCGATGGATTTTTATCATAGGGTTGCCCAGGGTCCAAGGTAGGGACTGTATTTATGTTGTGGTTGACAAATTGACAAAGTTTGTACACCTTTTTTACAATTTAAGCCACATACAAAACAACACAAGTTGTTGATTTATTCTTCAGAGAGGTATTCAGGCTTCATGGGTTGCCGCGAAGCATAGTTAGTGACAGGGACAACAAGTTCCTACCAAATTGAGAAGGAGTAAACTCACTCCAAGCACTAGCTACCACCCACAAACAAATGGGCAAACAGAGATTGTTAACAAATGGGTGGAAGGATACCTGAGGAATTACATCGCAGGGTAGCAGAAGGCATGGGTTAAGTGGCTATATTTGGGGGATTATTGTTACAATACCACATTCCACATGTCAATTTAGATGTCACCATTCATGGCATTGTACGGTTATGAGGCACCAAACTTCCTTGATTTGTTGTTTGGGGATAATAGAGTGCCTAGGGCCAAGTACTTGCTTCAGGAAAGTCAGGATATCATGAAGTCCTTGAAAGAAAACATCCATAAGGTGTAGAACCAACAGAAGTAGTATGCAGATCAAAATAGGGTTGAGCATTCTTTTGAGGTTGGTGACATGGTCTATCTGATTTCGCAGTCTTATAGACAATCCACTCTTAAGAAGAGTGGCGCGGAGAAGCTGAAGCCACGATACTATGGCCCATTCAGGGTCTCCAAGAAAATTGGAGAAGTGGCTTATTTGTATCCCCTCCTTGTTGACTCCTTTACTATTACAATCGATAAATTTTTTTATCTAATTTTTTCCTAAGTTACCATTTTACTAAGGTCCTGACAATGAAACCAAAATGTTAGCAAGAGTGGGAACATATCAAGTATCTAAGCTTAAGTTAATTAAGTGGTGTATTTACACCCTAGTATGAGTGATAAGAGGAAGATCAAATCTTATGTGGTGAGTTACATAAGGTTGTAGTAGGAACGAACAATTAAAATTGACAATATATGAGCATTCATATGCACATTATATATCCATCAAATCATTATGTGGTATATTACATTCATCATATAGAAGTCTATTACAGAGTCTAGTCATAGATGTTCTCTTCTAATTCTCATTCATTCACTCATATTACATTCATATCTCAATCTATTAGATTACATTGCATATTTATTCATCATTATTACATTGTTAATCTATTGTTGTTTCTTGCATCTATCTTCCTTATATTACATATTACATCTTTGAGTCCTTATGTAAGTACATCCAAGAGTGTGTCTATTGTTCATGTTATGACCTTTGGATGTGTTAGCACTTGGTTGGGTTAGTATGTTGTATCTCCTTTGTGGTGGATATAACTTGTTGTAAGTCAACTTTGCCCTATCAGCAAGGAGGTTCAAGTAGAGATAGATTCACAAAGGGCCCTTGTGGGCAATTTTTCTAGCTTTCTCTTGAGTCTAATGGACCATTGCAACATTGTGGTTGTATATATGTTCCAATTTCTAGTAGACTTTGTTAGTGCCTGAATTGACTGACAGTTTTTGAGCAATTTTCATGCAGGCACCTTCCCAAAAAATCCAAAAAAATGTCCTAAGTGTTGGACCTCCTCGGCATTTTTCAACTGCAGCATCATATTTTCTTTGGAGGAGGTCATCATCATCATGTTTTCTGTCAACCGATTTTTCATCAGGATCATCATGTTTCAATATCGGGTGATGTTTGGATATCATCCCGATCCTGCTGATGAGCTACAGTGTGCCCTGATTTTCTTGCGGGGGGTGATTTTTCAAATATCTGGTGATCTTCCAATTATCACCCTGCCCTTATATGATGATGATATCACCTCGATCTTCTGAAGGGGTTATTTTCTGAGTTGTTCGACCCGACTTGTTTTTTCTTAAGGGTCGTCATCATCATCATCATATTTCCAGTTATCGCCGTGTTGCTTGCGAGGGTCATCATGTTTTCTACCTGCATGATCTTTCGCGGGGTGATATTTTAACATCGGGTGATCTTTGTTAAGATCATCCTGATGATGTTGCTGTAAAGTTCTAAGTGTGACCTGATTTTTATCGTGGTCATCATATTTTGGACGTCAGGATGATCTTAGTCAATATCATCCTGATGTTGTTGTATCACTTCATGTTCGTTGTTTTATCATCCTGATGATGCTGATATCAAGGAGATATCCGCCTGTCGGCTTCGTGCATTATCTAGTGGGGGGTGATCTTTTCAAATATCTGGCATATTCATCTATCACCCTGATCTTATAGTGGAGCTACAGTGCAGCATCATATTTGTGCATCAGGATGATATTTCCAAATATCCGGTTATCTTCCGAATATCATCCTGATGTCGATATGATGATGACGTCATCCGGATATGAGGAGGTGCGCAGTAGGCAGATATGCTGATGATGTCAGCAGGATGTGACGGTGACGTCATCAGGATGTTCATCGGCCAGACATTTGGTATCGGCTAAGCAGGAGGATCTTCCTCCGATGGATCAGGTTGTGCCGATGAAGGCGATTATCATGCAGGTGATATTGAGATGATGATGATGCTGACGTCAGGGTGATATTTCAAGTGACAGGATATCATGCTACTGGAGGATGATGATGAAGGTTTATACTAGTGTCGTCGGGAGCAAAAGCACCGACATCATATATGCTCGCGACCTAGTATATAAGGTGATGAGGAGGTTGCTGCGGGGTGCATGTGGGATAATTCGACCCTGCATATTTTCAAATATCATGACGATGTATCTTGGCGGGAAACGGTTGCGACGCACAGTATTCTACATTTCCCAAGGCCGTGGGTTGGTGCGCCATTAATGGCAATTGTTGCAGAGGTATGGGCGATGGTGTGGACGGATCTAGTACCCGATTGAAGATGTGGATCCCTAGGCGGCGGCGCAAGGCTCGAGGTTTCTTCCTGTCTCCTCCCCTACCTACTGCATTCATGTTTGAGCGCCAATCTGGTAATGCGTTGAGCGCCATTTTTCTGATACTGTGTATCTGGCGGGATTTTTGGTCAACCATGTAATTAATTGCTGTGGTACACTACCTGGCTGTTATAAGCAGGAAGTGTTACTCATTTTTGGTTGTTGAAAACTGGACATTTTGGCTCTATAATAAGATACAACTGGTTTTGGTTGCTCTGTGCAGCAAACTTGTGAGTTTATGTATCTCCTGTTGTACGATTTGGCATGAATCCACTGATTTCATGGTTAATCTTATATGAATAATGCTGTGTTTGCATGTGTTATGTTGATTCTGTCTCCAGTTTTGCATGTATCTTTCTTACTGCAATAGGGATGCCATAAGTATAGACAGCTTAACACTCTTTATTGGGAGATATCTGTAAGGCAGATATCATGTGTATTCCCCCTAAAATCTAGTTTTAGCTATTCATGCTGATCATTCACAGGTGTATGTCTACCGACTCCAAGCCCTGGATAGGCACCAATCTAGCTCTGTGTTGAGGTTATACACCATGTCCAGCTTTGCATCCAAAATTCAAACTAAACCATCTCTTCCTTCCATCTGTTAGTTGTAGGATTAGGAGTAGGAAACCCTTGCATGCTCTCATCCCTAACCAGACATATATGTCCAAGAACGTTGCCCACCTTGTGATCTATCATACAGATCTTGGTCCATACATGAGAGTATTCTGCCTGTTGTTGTCAAGTTAGATCTTTCTATCCTTGAGCTAGTCAAGGTTACATCTTGAGTTATAGGGATACCCCCCTTGGTGCGGCAGAACCAGAAGTGAAGGGGAGGAGCTCACGCAACCTCCTGTATTAGTTGGTTGAATCTGCCTGTGCATTAGAAGTGGCAAACCCTAATGCTGATTCAGAAGAAAAGTCAACAGACTTCATACTACTATGTTATCTAAGGCACATCATACACCTTATATAGCACATCCTAGTGTGATGAAGATGCATGCCAACCTTTGGCAATTGTATTAGTGGGTAAGGATGAGGCATGCCATTGCTAATTTTGTTACTAGATTCCTTGAGTGCTAGAAGGTAAAGGCAGAGCATCAACATCTTGTAAGACTTTTGTAATTGCATAATATTCTAGAGTGGAAGTGGGACACAATTTCTATAGACTATATTGTTGGTTTGCCTTTGTCTACTCATCGTCATGATACCATCATGGTGACAGTGGACAAACTAACCAAGGTTGCACCATTTTCACCCATGAGGACATATTATAATGCTACATCAATGGCACGTGTCCTCCTAGATGATGTTGTTCATTTCCATGGAGTGCCTTGTAGGATTATTTCATATCAGGATCCTATGTTCACATTTGCATTGTGGACTTCCTTGTAGCATTTTTTGGGTTCTTATCTCAACCTATCACCCTAAGACTAATTTTTCATATGTAGATGGTGAACCACGTGCTAGAGGATATGCTTTGCATGTACATTATGGACTAATTGTCCAAGTGGGAGGACTATTTGTACCTTGTTGAGTTTGTATATAATAATGGGTATCATAGTTCCCTTGGGATGGCACCATTTCAATTATTGTATGGCTATCCATTTCAAACTTCATTAAGTTGGGACAAGATTAAGGATCTTGTTTTCCTAGGTCTCAAGATGCTTTAATATATGGAGAAATAGGTTGTTCACATTAGGGAGTAGGTATTGACTACTTAGAATTGATAGGAGGTATAATGATGCCAAGAGACTAGATTAATATTTATTGGTTGGATATCAAGTGTTTCTACAAGTACAACTGCATAAGAGCCCAATCCATTATGGAAAATGTTTTAAGATTGAACCTTGCCTTGTAGGGCCTTTTGTGATCCTAGAGAGGATTGGTCCTATCACTACTTACTTGCCTTTCCAACTAGTCTTTTGCACATCCATGATGTGTTCCATTTTTATGCCTTGAGATAGAGTATTCTAAATGTGACATATGTTCTTGATTGAGGTGCCTTGTAGGTTAAGGAAGGTGAGCATATTTCTTTAGAGCTTGTCTATATATTGTAACATTGGAGGATGAACCTTTGAGGTTGAGACCTAGATCAAGTAAGGGTCTAGTGGGACCATCATGATGATACATCAACTACTTGGGAGAATGCTAAACAACTATGGGTTATTTATCCACACCTTTTTATAGGCTTCTAGGAGTAAACCTAGTTTTAGGGGAGGATGTAAGGCCCCAGGTGTATATACCTTATTTTTTTGCTTGGTTTTGGATTTAGATTTTGATACTATATTATCGATGATGTTTTTATCTCAATCAAGGTATCTGACTATATATTATGGGATGCATATGTTGTGTCTTTGTATGTTTAAACTCTAGCAGTGTTTTTACTTTATTATTTTCACTATATTTGTTTATATGTTGATTTTTACTATAGTACCTAGTTTAGCTTTATAGATTTATGAGATGATTTTATAATTAAATATGATTTATTTCCTTTACATTTTGATATTATATTTATTTATTCAATTATATCACATGGGATGTTTTATGGTATGCTTTAGCTATCCTTGTATTGTGTAGATATACCTAATGTTTTAATTGAGTGTGAAAGGCATAGGTTTTCCCCAACAGTGGCTAATTGGAGATTGTTTGACTTGGGTAAATATGTATATTTGTATTTCCCCATCACTCAATTTGAGTTATGAGGTGAGTATTTATTTATCCCTGTAAAACCAATATTTGAATTGATGTCAATTCTAGATCCTTGTGTTGTGATTAAACCCCTAAAGTGTGTTGTTACTATGTGTGTGTTTATTAGTAAGCTCTTTTGGTAGTTTTATTTAATTGGTTTTTGAAATACTCAAGAGTGTTTATGGAATATCCATTATGCTTGAGTCAAAAAAATTTGTTTATATGCCTTGGTAAAAGGTCTTATGCATTTGTATTTGTTATATCAGAAAATGTCCCCTTGGGAGCTTTTCCCTCTTAAGGTTTAGCTCCCGGGTCCTTAGAATGCATTTAGATCATATTGCATGTTAATTTTGAATCCCGATGAGAAAACCCCTACGTGTTATGGAAAATAGGACCTAGGGGTGCTATAATGCTAAGCCCTACCTAAAATAGGGGGGAGGACTTGGGTGCTCGCGCCCTAGTCCTGCCTTATTTTGGGTCAGGCCCTAAATCTAAGTGTCGGTTATATGACCGTTGTTAGACCCTATGTTGACACCTAAAGTTTGAATTATGAAATTTTTGGCGGGAATGTGTGTTGTTGCATATATAAGCATGTTTAGGTTTTCATTTGTAAATTGGAAGATGTCTATGAGCTTTTGGTGAACTTGTGATTTCAAGATATTCATTGTTGCATAGCAGAGCATTGTTATTGTGTTTGTGATTGCATATTTGGATTCATCTTCTCATGTGCATGAAGGATCTTCATCTATGTGAGAGCTACACCTCCAAGGTGACATTTGTTTATGTTTGAATCATTTATCATTTGGATTTTGCCTCTATCTCGCAGGGATACACACTCTTATCTGACAATGGTGTTCGAAAGACTTGAATGTCTCTCTGGGGCTTGACTGAGGCAAGCCTCTAAACACCACAACCCCCAACCACACTCCTTTGTGATTGCAGGTTATAGGTACCGAGTTTCACGGAGTGGAGTTGTAGAGGAAGGTTGCAGATGACAAGGATTCAGGATCCGAAAAGGAAGGGACAGAGTTGAACATTTTAGGACATGGGTGCCTAGGGCAATGTCCTCTAGAGTTTTAGACATTGGAATCTTTGTGACAATGATATTCTACATCTAAAGAAGCCTTGATATCTTGAAAATCAGCCTGCCTTGGACACAGGGACTAGTCACAGTGTCCTCCGCATATCCCGTGACAGAAATAGATGGAACAGTGATCATTAGTGTCGGAAGGAGTTCTGCATTCCGTGAAGAAAACAATACCTTGGACTAGGGTGCCTGGGGCATTGTCCTCAAATATTTCAAATTTTGAACTTCAAAAAATGGTCTGTTATTAATCTATATCTCTTATCTCAGTCTACAAGCATTTGTTTGAATTTACCAATTTGATCATTAATTATGTGATGCTTCTGGTTTGACTGTGTGTGCTTTTTTGAATAAAAAAAGCACACACAGTCAAACCAGAAGCATCACATAACTAAATATCATGGACTGTGGAAATATCATTTCTATAATTTGATCATTGTTTTACATAATTAGGGTTTCTTGCATATTTGAGGATTACATTAAGGCATTAGTTAGTAATCTGAGTTTCCACATCGTTCCAAGTGACAACCCAACCTGTTAGGTGAATACTCTCACTTAGTAGAGATTCAACTCGATTGATATGTCCTTGACTGTTTGTTGTGAAAGGAGGATCTAAACCCATCAACATCAAAACAACAATTCAACCCCCTCCTCCTCTGTTTACTTCAAAACAATATTATTACATGTTGGAAAAAGATTTAAAGAATTTAATATATATATTTAAATAGTATGCATTAAATTATTTGAAATTAAAATACCATTGCATAAGCATAGTTTAAATGTTATTAGTGAAAAGGCATTAATTCATTTTGTTATTTGAAAATAAAATTACTAAAATGAAATATCTAGTTGTAAATGTCCAGTTTGAAAGAGCTAGTTGTGTGTGAATGGGAGGGAAAGTCTCAAAAGGGTTTAGAGATTTTAAGAACAAAAGGAAAGCAAAAGTATTTTGGCTCTCTCTCTCTCTCTTTGAGATTTATGCTTTTGGAAAAAGATTTGAGGATTGCTTGAGGATTGTTGAATTTTTCTTATGGATTGGCAAAAGGATTGTTGAGTGTTGTGTGCAAAAAAGGGATATTTCATATTGGGGTTTCATAAAACAAGGTATTTGCCTCTTTGAATTGTATGCACTCAAATGATTTGCCCATTTAGCCATGCTCCAAAATAGTTGGTAGGCATATGGTCTTCATTCCATAGGTTTTTATTTTGGAAAAGAAGTTGTAGTTTAGTTTGTTGTGTAAATTTAAAATTGCAGGTTTTTATTTTTTTAATTTTACAAAATAGCATCATAAATCTAGAATTTTTTTCTCAAAACCATATATGATTTGAAACTTGTGATTTTGTTCTCCTTATGCTTAGAAGGATATTCTCATTTTCTTGAAATTTTGCATTTTGAAAATTGAATAATTTTGAACATCATCAATGGTGATTTGATATTTTGCACGGTTTTAAAACTTGTAATTTTTTTTGAAAGTGGGCCATGTTTGATTGTTGTGTTTTGTAGGATGAGAATTCTCCTCATGGAAATAAGATTATCTATCTTTTGGATATGAGTGTCATGGTTTCTAACCTCATTTTTTGTGCCTTTGCCTTTCGGCCTTTTTGGGCCTTTGGCTAGTAGGAAGGTGATCAAGAATAGGAAGTGGAGTGGCCTCTTATTGTCCATTAGGAATTATAAGCATAGGATTAGGACTATGAGCATACTAAAAAAAGTATAAAGGATAAAATGAATGGGATTAAACAGTTATAAACTTAACAAAGGTTTAATCCTAGTCTAGTACCAAAGGTGTATAATGACTAAGGCTTTAGCACAATCCTATGTGGTTGTTGGAATTTGATGAGGATATCCTATTGCAAATAGGGGCACACTCCTCATCTTTGTGTGACTGTAGGACCATCATGATGACACTCCACTGTCCTAGTTATAGTAGCTTTACCTTCTTGTTTCATTAGATTTTGTATTTGATTAGTGATAGTATATCCCATGTTTATAGATTGATTGGTCTTGGTATAATACTCATGTATACTTTTATTGGCATGTTTGGTATGTGTTGTTATTGATTGGTGTGTGTGTGTGTTCAACCATTTATTTGTTGTGAGTGTTGTTAGACTACCCAATTGGTTGCCTCCTAGTACAAAGGGGCAGGCCTTAGGGTTACACATGGTTGGGTGGTGTTGACCACTATTGGTCCAAAAGGACTCTTTTGGAGATGCTTGTAGAAGGGCATGTTGAGCTCTTGTGGCATCATGTTATTGTTATCTTCTATTTCATTGTTTTTTAAAAAGCATGTAAATTGGGATCTTGTGACTCTTGAATAAAATTATTAATTGTAATATTTTTGACTCTATTATTTTGGAAATTAGACCATCCCTATTTGGGATGATATCTACTTCATTGTAACATGTTTATTTCTTTCTTAGAGTTGATTTTGGATTTCATTTTGTGAAGGATTGATTATGTTTTAAGAAGTCATGGTATCAAGATGAGTAGATTCAATTTGTTTTCAAATGAAATGTTATTTGTATGGGGTATGTATGTAGATTATTTTGATGCTATGAGTAGATAGAATCAATGATAATATGTTTTCCTTTTGACCATTTGGTTAGGAGGTAAATTGCTCTTATACACTTATGTTGTATTTGATGTGTGATGTCAATGCTTTTGAATGGTATTGTGATTTGAGTTAAAATTAAACTTATGGAATTCATGAATGTTTAATGTGGCTAAATGAACCTTATACATAATGGGAATGCATGGTTCAAATGTTTGCAAACGACCCTTAAAATGTGAAAGTTACACCTTGTGTAGTGTAGGTTGCTTATGGTTTGTTTAGGCCTAGCCCTTCACCCATATTAGATTTCAATCTTTTGATACTTGTCCTGAAAATTTGAAACTAAATTTTGAGTTTGAATTATGAATTTAGGCTTGTAGGGGATCCTTTGAATTGCCTTGGAACTAATTTTCATGCTTTCAAGAACCTCGTTGTTTATTTTAGACCCTCTACATAGTTTGGAATTGCCAATCTAGCATAAGGGCAATTTGAATGGCAGTAGTGGAAATTTGGCCTAAGGGAGGTGCTTTGTACTATTAAGAGGGATGATTTAGCCTTAGAGTGAAAATTTGCATTGGCAATAAGGATGATTTAAAGACAATGAGCACTTCCTAAGATTTTTTGAAAAGGTTTCCTAAAGGTAAGTTATTCCCTAGGGTCTACCCTGATTTCCTATCGCTTTAGTTTTGATAATGATTTGTGTACCTTGTAATTTATTCATATATTTTTTGAATTCATGTCTTTTTTGAGAATGATGAGTCCAATGTGTGACTAGGTGAGGTCTTGTATTTCCCAATTATCCAACCTCCTAGGTGAGTGAATTAAAGGTTAGGATGTCACTACCACTTCTTTGTGAATGTGTATTATGCATTGTTTGGTTGAATGGATGGGATGATGTACCAATCTCATCCTATTCTTACCATGTGTGAGTGATGGATATTGTAGTCTTAGATCTAATCGTTAATGATAGAAAGAATTCTACCTCCTTGGAAGGTCATCATGGGGTTATTGTCACACAACTAAGTCTTGTTCTTGTGCAATCATGCTTGAGGACTGACTTGGTTAGTTGTCACAATGTGTTGTGGAAACTCTAGGATCATATAAGAGTACAATTGTGCCACATGAGTTTTACAATTGTAATGCAAAACAATTGTTCATCTATTCATTAACCGCTAATGTCTTGAGAAAAAGCTTGGGACATGATACTTGTATACATCATAACAACGATACACCCACCCTAGTGGACCTCAACCTTCACTTGTTACCCTTCCATACTCTACCTTAGATGCACTAATGAATGAGATAGATCAAGTATAAAAAGAGAGTGGATGCAAGACCCAATGGACAAGATAGTGAGGAATTCAAGGATACTAGACATACACCACTATCATATGGGATTGTTACATATCCTCTCCCAATGAGCTTTGTGGAACCATGATTCTCAATGTATGATGGAAAGGGATACCTTAATAACAATTTGAGATTATTTTTTGTAGCATGTGGGGATTTGATAAACAAAGAATAAGTTATTAGCTAAGCTATTTTCAAGGATTCTTAAAGACTATGCAATATAATGGTTATTTTCATTGCCCCATGGTTCTATCCATATATTTGATCATTTGACAAAAGTTTTTTTTTAAATTAAAAGTTAATATGGGCCTTTGAGTTATTGCCTCTAATTGATTTGAGCATGCCCAAGGACCCAATGAGCATATTAATGATTATGCCATGAGATTCTAGTGCTTGTGTTATAAAATGCTCACTCTCTTGCATGATCTTGAATTACAAAGCATCTTTATCAAGGGACTACTTAGTACAATTGTCGATAATTTATACCTTAACAACTTTACATCTTTTATGGATCTTTATGCACACATGAAAATAGTGGAATCTAATTTATTAACAAGAAACATTTTTAAGTATGTATTATTAAATCAAAATGCTTCATCATACCTATGAAGTATCAAAAGTCAAATAACTTTTCAAAGTGAAATGACTTAAAGGAAAATGTTAATCAAGTGGTAACTACATATACTTTTCCATCCTTTAAGAAAATTGCTCCTAGTAAGTTTAGTAAGTTACAAGAATCCTTGGATGATGTACTTTAAAGCTTATTAAGTGCTAGTTCGATTAAACTTGCTCCTATAACTGTTACTAAATTATGTTCACACCTAATTTAGCAAGGCTTAAACATTAGTTGTTTAGAGGGGGTACAATTTTTTTTTTTGCTTATGCAGGATCATCCAGTCAATGTCTAATGTCTTGATGGAAGACAAGTGCAAAATCACTTATCAAAATCACGTAACAACTCAAGATGAGTTGTTACATCATCCTGGTAAGGGAAATCATCTACAGTCAAGAAAACAGACATTCAAGAATGAAGAGAATGGATAGATTTCATGTTTCAGTTGTTGATTATTCATTATGTTTCAATGCAAGTAAAAGAGGTATTTATAAACTCCCAAATTATAAGTCATGTTTTATACATATGTTTCAAATAAAGACTAGTTGTTTTATGCTATGTATTTGATTCAGAAAGTGAAATATACATAAGTCATTACATAGAATGAAATAGTTGATTGTATTCAAAAGAATGTATAAAAGTGTCCCACACAAGCCGTGTGAGTAACTGAAGTATGCAACATAAAAGTAAACTATACTTTTGAAAGATTAAAAGTGCATAAGAAAAGGAGAGGGACCCGTCATTGCATGTGAATGATGAATCCCGAGGAGGTTGAGTTGATTTTTAGCTCCCTCCACTTGTCGAGCTCCAGAATACCTGCAAGAATTTTTTGTTAGAAGCTCTGGGTACCAATGGTTTTCATATACACAATCAAACAACAAAAGTATAACACAATTTTATGTAGTAGTAGTAATTAGCAATCAAATATCAGCATAAGAGAAGTCAAAATAAGCAGATACAAGTGCCATATCAGAAAGAGATAAATCCATGCAAGGGACCCCACATCATGAATTAAAGGTACATTTTATATCTAACATGTGTGTTTCTTGTGCAGGTATAGGTAAAAATTTATTACAGATTGTATTCAAGCATGTGGAGAAAAATGTATCTCCCACAAGGGTAGAGCCCAGCATGCTTCCTTCTTTATTCATCTAAGAAGGATATCAGATCAAGAACAAATAATGGAGGAGAGTCTTGCATATGTACAAGTGAAATAGTCAACAATGAAGAGTAGTCATGAGTGCTAAAGCAGTCCTCAATGAAAGAGCAGTCTTAGAAAAAGTCATCTCATGTTGCTAGAGCAAGATCACTTGAACAGGTTAGAGAAAGTATAGTGACAAAGAGACTATGCAGAGCCTGGACAACAGTCAATTTTGACTAATAAATGAAAAACTTGTTATTGAGCCTTGATCATTGACATGAATGATATTCAAGTATTTTTTCTCAGAACAATACAAAGAATGCCATATTCTCATTTGCAGGACCATCAGAGAATGCAGTCATCACCGAGAATTTATCCACTGTTAATAGAATATAGAGGTTTTCAAAAGGCAGCAACATGTGTCATCAAATGGAACAACAGATATGTTAGTCCTTCCGGTACTTCAAATGACAGTCATTATGTACAAGATCATCACAAAGGGATAGCCAAGTACAAGTGTGGAACAACAAAGTATCATAAGGAGCATTTATAAAGCAACCACAAGGTATGCTAACACCACAGAAACTTATGTTGGTAGTCCAAATCACATGAGTGTGAATGAAAAATGTTCCTTGCTCATATGAATGCATGTGAATCTAAAAGTGAAGTTGGTACCAAGAAATATATGAGCAGGGATATAACAGACATGAGTAGTTCCAAATCTATAAGTGAAGTTGGTGCCAAGAAAGATCCAAATCTGGAATATAATGAAGACAAGAAAGGTGTGGATAGGTTTGCTCTGCAAAGTGGAACACAAGAACCTCTTGTTATGAGCTTACCATTAGAGAACATACAGAAAATGCCATCTCCACAAGCCTTAGATGCAGCAGGACCAAAGGATATCCAAAACAATCCAATCATGGCACTTCAAATACCTTCCCAATAAGATGGGTTTGAAGAGAAGTCCACGGAAGATAAAAAAAATTCTACAACTGAATTATGTTCTAGTAATGCTGAACCAACTAAGATACCAAATGGCTTACAGCATGTTTCAGAAGCTAAACAGGATGCACATCTAATGCACATGCAATAGAAGACAATGTCAACTGAAGAAAATGGTTTAAAAGAATCAGTCAAAGAACATAGTGGAGACTTCATCATACTAAATGAAATCAAGGAAGAAAAGATTGGTACTGAAAAGTTAAAAAAAAAATAGTTTTGAGGTGAGTAGTGGATTCCTGAATGATGAAAACATAAAGGCCAAAGAAAAAAAAAGTAACATCAGAAGTGGAAAAACCTGAAAGTTCTGTTGTTGTGCCCTCAGAGAAAATTGAACAAGAGAAACATGAAGTGGACAATACTTCTGTGGAGGTTATGGAAAAGAATGTGAAGCTACAATCTGCTTTGGAGATTCTGGAGGAGAATAATTCATTTATCCTTCACCAAGGAATAGAATATAAGAACAATACCGTGCCTAAAGTGGAAACTGGGGTGTTCCAAAATCCCAATTGCTTGCAGTCTAAATTGGAACCAATTCAAGACAATCAAGCTAGAATAGAAACAATTTTGGCTGTAACTGATGCGATTTAGGAGTCTCTCACTTTGCTATCTCCTTCAGAACATATGAAGAACTCAGAATGACCCTTCTACAAGATTTGAAGGTTGAAGCATCCAATGAAGAAATTTCCACTGTTGTGGAAAAGCTGGAAAACCTTGCTTTAAAGCAGTTTATTGATGAATTTCTTCAGAATGATCATGACAAAGCTGGGGAAATGGATGTTGCAAATGGAACAATGGAAGGAACACCTCACTTGGAAAATATTGACAAAAGAGATATTGTATTGTTGGTTGAAACTAAGGATAAACCATCCAGCACTTCTATCACTATGCTAGCTAATGAAATAAGCCCACTAATAGAAATTGTGGTTCCAGAGTCCTCTGCTTCTATGTATACAATTGAAGTTGAAGGACAGAATTTCAATATTCAAAACAAAGCAACAAACATTGCCATCTTCAATTTTGAAAAGAAAGAGCAAGCTCTACAAAGCCAAAATGACTGTCACACTGAAGAAGAATTGAATGGGATGACTAAAAAAGATGAAACAGGTGTCTTGGAACCTGAGGTTAATAAGATAGATGATTACAAAGATTCTCTCTCCAATAGTGGATTTACTTCCAACCAAACTGAAGAAAAATCAGATGAGATTTTGTAGAATACAAGTAGTTCTATTAAAGTGGATTTAGCTCAAGGACAGGAAGATGTAAGCAAAGCCTCACACAATGAAATGCAGAAGCAAGATGTGAATGGGGTAGATATCAAAAATAGAATATGCAGAAATGAAACTCACATGGAGGTGCGGCTTCAAAAATAACTCAGAATAACAATAGTTCGAGCCCCAGAATGCCTCATAAACAGAAAGTGAAACCCTAGCAAAGTCCAACCATGGCGGCGGTTTGGAGTAGCAGTAGCAAAAAGAACAAATGAAAATGATAAACACTTTAGGGTTTTTCTTTGTTTTCACTGAATGCCCTAGCTAAGTTCATACTCTCTTTTTGACTTCAAAATTAAAAAATCATTGTTATCCATATACCTTTCATGGTCAAGTCTTTGATCATCATTAAACCTAGTGTGCATGAAGGGGCCCGTGAGGGCTTTTTTTATCATGCCTTTATTTTTTCTTCTTCAAAAGTCAAGCATAAACAATGATGCGAAGGTAAGGCTTGATGCCTCAATCTGCATGGAGATGGAGATCAAAGGAGTTATAAAGTGTTTTATTATGTTGAAAGAAATAATGCAAGGAAAGGTATGATGCATGTTTGCATGGAGTCATAAGATGTATTAATGTTATTGTGCATCATATATAAGGGAGTTATAAGGATCAAAATAATGCATATAGCCATGTGAATGCATGATAGATATATTTTTCGCAGAGATCTTGATTGTGCATGGGAGACATAAGGGTGAAATTTAGACAAGTCAAAGAGGTGTTTTGCATGTATAATGTAATTGCACATTGAGACCAAAAAGGAGATATAAGAAGTTTATTATTTTTTTGCATGATTTAGAAATGGATAAAACAATTGTAAATAAATAATAAAGTAATAAGCTATAAATTACTTTATTATTTAACATAGAAATGCAAAGACGGTGAAAATAGACAAGTCTATAATAAATAATAAAGTAAATCATCTTGAATACTTTATTATTTATTTTTACTTTGTTTACACATGCCCAAAATCATGCAAAATTAGGAGATGGAGTTAACTGAGGTTCTTTAGAGTTCTTTGCATGTTTTTTGGGTCAAAATTGGAGAGTATGGTCCACCTCTTGGTCAAACTAATAGAGGGGTAGTTTAGAGCTATTTTGCCCAAACTGGATCAGTTATAGCCCTTATTTTTAGGGATTTTCATGCTTGCTCATGGATCAGTCTTGTGGAGATATTTTTGATGTTGTGTTGAACTTCAATGCCTTTTCCATGCACTTGAGGGTTCATTATTATATATTGTAAGAAAAACTTATGTTTTTCTAGTTCTTGCCTTTTTGCTCTCTTACACATTGCAAATAGAAAGAGTGTTTTGTAACTCAACTTTTGCAGATTTATTGATTACAAGTTACAGGTTTTATTGTTTGTCATTTTTATGCAATTGATTCCTTTATTTCTCAGAAAAAGCAAGTGTCTACCTTCTCATTTGTGTTGTCTCTATGAATGATTTGATGAGATTTTATTGTGTTTAATATCAGAACCTTTAAAATCATTGTCTCATTTGTACTTGCATGTATTGAATAGCATTGAAATCACATGTCTTAGGTTGTGCAATTGGAATAAGTTTTCTTTCATGTTGTGAGAACCCTATTTTCCTTCAAGAAGAAAATTATTTCCAGCCTCCCTTAGAAACATTTTTGTGATCATATTGCCAAAGTGAAATGTGTGGATAGATTTTTCTGAGATTCATTGAGAGTTAGAGTTGCAATTTTCCATCAAATTAGGTGCATCACCACACTTTTAAGTTACGATTTTAGTACTTTTAGTAGGTCTTTTCAACCCTTTTCCTGCAAAGTTATTAGCCCATTTGAAAATTATATGGGAACCAGCCCATAATCTAGAGGTTCAAGCTCACCATAGGTCACCCACAGCCTGAGTTTGATCCCATGTTACACAAGATATTTGAGCTTCACAGCTTTGCATAACGGGTGCAATCCTGCACGATAACAGTTTTTGGCACGCCTGGTGGGACTTTGAACTAATTTTCAGTTTAAAAAGAACTTATTTTTTCTGTTGTTTTAGTATGATCAACAGATTTTACAACCTTTTAGAGGTTTTATTCCAAATACTTGGCGACTCTAAGTTTCTGGTTTGATAGATCAAATTTTTTTCAACCTGCACGATAAAGATTCAAACAAAATTAGCCTTTGGAGGCAAAATCATCAAACACCATGGTGACTCTAAGCATATATTAGTTGGGTTTAGCAGCCCAGGAGTCTACAAGGAATCAGGTTGGTGCAGTCTTTTAATGTTCATGTTTTGACGGTAATATGATTCAGACTTTTCATGTAAAATGTCTAGAGATTGCAACAACTATGGGTATTCTCAGCCATATCATGAAAATTCAGGCTTTTGGCCTCCAAGCAATTTGTTTCCTCATTATGACCAACATTACCAGCAAGGTCACTTTCAAACAGATCTTAATCAGCCCTCTTTGCAATCGTATGAAACTTTTTCTACTCTGAATCCACCATGCAGCCTCCCTAGTCAACCACAAAATGATACTAGTTTGGTGGCTAACATCAAGAATATATTGCTCAAACACCAAATGTAAATGTTGGAAATAGAGAGAGAAAATGATTATAATAGGTAGCAAGAGGAGTTGTCCTAAGCATTTTGTTATCAGCGAGAGGAAGAAAAGAGAAAGATTTATGAAGATGGTTTATATAGGCAGGTTGCTGCCAAGGAAGAATAGATAAGGCAGTTGCTTGCTCAAGTCCAAGAGCCTAAGGTACAAAAAATTTCTCCCATTCCTAGTTTAGACAAGTTCATCCTACAAAACAAAGCAAACCTATGAAAGAGCCTCAAGCTTTTCTACCATGGCAGCCTTCTTGGACCAAACATCCTAGTTACAAGATGCCAAACCTTATTAAAGCTACTCCTCTTATACCAATCCAAGATTAAGAAATGAAAAGGGTTATAGAACCTAAGCCAAGCATAATTCCAAGTTTTAGGAGTGTTTCTTCAATTCCAAAGCCAATTTACAACCAAGAGCAGTCCATAATGCTTCATACTCGGTTTAACAATGAAAATGATGAAGAAATAATTGTTTGCAGCCCTTTTTGTGATACCCAATCAGAAAAATCAGATTTGTTGCAAGAGGATGACAAGAATGACCAATTGGGATAGTAGGTTGAAAATCAAGTAAGAAGTTTTGAAAATGAATCTTTGACTGATTTATTTAATGAGCTTCCATTTTTTTGCTGAAGAGGAGAATTTATTAAGGCCTATATCAACAGCAGTAACAAGTTTGCAACAATAGGGGGATGTAAATCATGTTGATAGGGTGATAGTCTACCAAGAGCAAAATGAGGACAACCTTGTTTTGGAAGATGCAAAGATTGATTTGCATGAAGAAGATGGTCCTATGCTTCAGATTGAGAATATTGATGTTTTTTTCAAAACAACAAGAGACCTGTCCTAAAAACCACTTTATGCAAAAAAGTAAAGAAGATGTTGATGATGACCTCTTTTGGGATGAGTTAGAACATTTTTGCTCAAGCATGGATAACATAACAGCATCTCCTGGAGAGGGAAATCATGATCAGCAAGGACAAAAGGTAGGGGAAGCTATGATTCTAGATGAGTCACAAGATCTAACATTGACTGTGCAAGTTGATAGAGCAACTAAACATGAAGATCAAACTAGCTTTGACTATTTGCACATTGGGTTATCAAAAGGATGTCCTATTAGACATATAGCATAGTTATAAATCAATAATAAGGAGTAATTACATACCATGATTGATCTAGAACCAGAGTTTGAGCATCAAGAAGGACAAGAACAACTTGCTTATCCAACTCAAAATAATTGTATATTTAGTCAAAACAAGTGGGTATATGATACTATTTTCATTCTTGAAGAGGTACTGAATGAGTTCATTGAATGCCCACCCTTCCACTACCCCTCATTGGTTGCTTGGAGGCATGAACAACACTCCAGATTGATCAGGAAAGGAAGTTATTTTGAAAAAAACTAGTTAATGGATTTGTTTGACTAGCTTCTTTGGCTCGTTAGAGTAGGTTAGTGTAGGGTAGAGTAGAATTTCAGTTCAGTGTTTCATTTTCCAAGACGTGCACATGCACATTTTGTTGGCCATGTCCTAAACAAGGTCAGATTAGTTTAAAATTCAGTATTGTTTTGCTGTTGTATTTTTCTATCAGTTTGAGTTGCAGAGGTTTTCAAGGTTTCAGGCAAAGAGAAGACTCATTTGCCCAATGGATTTGCAAGGCTACTGGTACTATTTTGTTTAGCAGGCAAACACCCCTGAGAGGTCGCCAAAAATGTTACTAAATTATGTTCACACCTAATTTAGCAAGGCTTAAACATCAGTTGTTTAGAGGGGGTACAATTTTTTTTTTGCTTATGCAGGATCATCTAGTCAATGTCTGATGTCTTGACAGAAGACAAGTTCAAAATCACTTATCAAAATCACATAACAGCTCAAGCTGAGCTGTTACATCATCCTGGTAAGGGAAATCATCTACAGTCAAGAAAACAAACATTCAAGAATGAAGAGAATGGATAGATTTCATGTTTCAATTGCTAATTATTCATTATGTTTCAGTGCAAGTAAAAGAGGTATTTATAAAATAAAGATCAGTTGTTTTATGCTATGTATTTGATTCAGAAAGTGAAATATACATAAGTCATTGCATAGAATGAAATATGGTGCAATGCACCTAGAGTAATCTTTAAGTCATTTTTTTATAAATTTGTTGGTTAAAGGAAAAATGAAGTTTTAATAATGTAGTAGAGCCTTTGAAAGGCATAAGACATGTAGTGGAGAGGGAAAATACTCATTCTCTTTAATGGTCTGTTGTTCACCGTAGTGTGACAGTCTATTTTTAAACTTTTTTTGCTTTTTATAGAAATCAGTCAGTTTAGGCTATTCTTAGCCTCTTCCCACGATGGGAATGAGAGAGAAGGTGATAAAAACAAATGTAAAAGGCATTGTAAAGTGTGTGTGGTCAGAGGTATGTTGATTTTGAAGAAGTTTGAAAGGAGAAAATGAAAGAAAAGTTATAGTTTGTTGTCCCAAACACTATTTTTTCTGATTTTTGTTGTTCCCTTCAATTTTCCTCATCCGTACAACACTGTTATGAAACTTTCATGCATAGGAATGTTGAATTAAATGGTCTTAGATTTGTTTTGAATATGGTTGGATGGAATTTGGTGGGGTTTAAAGTACTTTTCCAAATGTTTTTTTTGAAACTGCTCTGTTTTCCAGCTTTTTCACTATTTTTTTGTTGTTCCTTTGTGTTGTATTCGGACGTACAATATAGTCATGGCTAGAACTGATAAAAATATTGTGGTTGATGCTCTTACCTTTCATTTGAGCCTAGTTGGAGGAAATTTCATGGAGGTTTAAACATTTTATGATTTCTTTTTGTAAAGGAGGTACCAAAACCTAGTTTTAAGGGTTTAAGAGAGGTTTTTGTTTTCCTATCAAATCTTGTTGTGTTAGAACCCCAAAATGGGTGGAGTTAGTGTAAAATGGTGTGTTCTCTAATGGGTTTTGCATGCAGGAGTAGGGGACAGGAAAAAGGTGAAGATTTGAGCCATGAAGACCTCATTGTGTCATGTTAAGGCAAACTAGAGTTGAAGGAGTGAAATTTTGATCATAAAACAAGTTGAGATCATCTTAGACCCATAAAACCTATGAAATTGGTCTATTTGGAATGTTTTTAAGCTCATCAAAGTGGAAATTTGTTTGTGGGCTTGAGATTTTAGGTACTTCCTTTGTAAAAGTGGGCTAATTGTCCTTTAGGACAACAGGGACAGTCCAAATTTGAGGTGTATGTTACAAAACAACCTACCTTGCATGTTTAGTATGTTGTGTAACTCCATAATGGGTACTTGAAAAGGTATTTTTTTATGGGTTTGTCATGTATTCTGAAAGTTATGCTTCAAAAACCTCTCTGGCAGGGCTACAAGGAGATAGGTCAGTTTGTGAAGGAAGTGGTACAAGGATGTACCCTTAGTGCAATTTGTTAGTTTTGTGAGCTTGGGACAATCAAACCAAGAATGTTTAGGGTCATTAGAAAGTTTGGAAAGATTCCCATGTATATGAACCTATAAATGGTGTTATTGTACTGTGCTGAAACCATGGTAGGTGAGTGGACAGTCAAGTCCAATTTGAAGTCAAGTATTGTTGTTTTGCCCACTGAGGCCTAGATGAGTTGTTTGCCCTGCCATCTCCTATATCCTCTTCCTCTTGTGTTGTTATTTTGATCCCTTTGTGGTCTTTGTTTAGTTGCCTCTGCATCAAACTGGTATCAGAGCACAGTTAGTAGGTCTGTGAAGTGTTAAAGTGTTAAGAGGCAGTTTGTCAAGATGCCTCCAAGAGTGAGAAACAGGGCTCAAGAGATGAATGAGTTGAAGGAGAAGCATGCTAGAGAGTTGAGAGATCTGAAAGAAAGAATGGCTACCTTGGAGCAAAATCAAAGAAGAGGAGTGGCTCTAGGTGAAGAGATTGAGTCTGAGGAAGAAGAAGCTGAGTATGAAGATGTGGAAGAAGAGTTGGACCCTGAGGATCAGAGGATGGTAAAGTTGCTGAGGGCAGTCAAAGAAGACAAGCACAAGATAAAGATAGATGTGCCAAAGTTTGGAGGAAGCCTGAATGATGAAGAGTTGTTAGATTGGATTGCAACATTGGACAATCATTTTGAGTGTGAAGAAGTTCCTGAGGATCAGAAAGTGAAGATTGCAAAGACCAAGCTAACAGGTCATGCTTTGTTATGGTGGGATTATCAGCAGACAGAGAGGAGAAAGCAAGGAAAGGCAAAAATTGTTTCATGGGACAAGATGGTAGCAAAAATCAATGGTAAATTCTTGCCTAAAGATTATGAAGTTCAAATGTTTAAGAAGCTTCAAAGTTTAAGACAAAATGATATGGATGTTAAGACATACATTGAAGAGTTTTATAAGTTGAGTATAAGGTCTGATCAAAATGAAACTGAAGTGCAAAGGGTTGCTAGGTATATTGGTGGTTTGAGATTTAACATGCAAGATGAACTAGTGTTGGCAAATCCAAGGAGTGTTGAAGATTGTTATCAGATGGTAGTTAGAGTGGAAGAGAAGATGAAAAGAAGACAAGATAAGTCAGCCAAAGGCAAAGGCAATACCTCTAGAGGCAGAGGATCTTTTAACACAAAGCAAGTCAGTGAAAGTCAAGAAGACATGAACAAGGCACAAGGACAAGGTGTTGATTTCAAACAAGGACAAAGTGCAGATTTCAGAGGCAGATGTTCTAGAGACAGATTTGGTGGTGGAAGAAGTGCAAATACCTTTATAGGTAAGTGTTATAATTGTCAAGAGTTTGGACACCTAGCATATAAGTGTCCTGAGAAATAAAATTTTTCAAGTGACGGTGAGAGGAAGAATGAGAGGAGGACTCAATTAGTCCAAGAAGAAGAGTGTGGTAGTTCTAGTTACACAAGGTGTGATGTTGAAGCAGGAGAAGCATTGATACTGAGAGAAAGAGCACTATTGAAGACCTCTAGGGAGAAGGAGCTGATTCAAAGGAAAGCATTGTTTAAGACAACTTGCAAGAGCAAGAACAAGGTATGTAAAGTGATAGTGGATTCTGGTTGTATTGATAATATGGTGTCTAGTGAGATGGTAGACAAGCTGAAGTTGAAGAGAGTTCCTAGGGAAGTTCCCTACAAAATTTCTTGGGTGAGTGATCATCAGTCCATTTTAGTGACTGAGCAAGCATTAGTTGAGTTTAAGATTGGAGCATATGAGGATAGGGTACTTTGTGACATCCTACTTATGGATTGTTATCATGTGATACTGGGAAGACCCTGGCAATTTGATAGGTTTGCAGTTTATGATGGAAGAGCCAATACCTTCACCATCCAGAAGGATGAGAAGACTTTTGTGCTATTGCCATTAGAGGAGCAGTCAAGAACAACAAATATGATCTTGTTTGGCAAGAAGGAGCCAGTGATGTTTGAAGAGAGTAAAAACAAGGAGTGTGCAGCCTTTTCAAGGCATAAAGTTATTGAAACAACAAAAAGTAAGTGTGAAGAAGAGTTGCAGCCAGTTGTGGGAATAAATATCTTCATATGGAAGAAGAAAGTGACTGAAAATATGAAGTGCAAGAGTGTAGAAGTTGTGGTAAGGCAACAAGTGAGTGAAGGACTCATAGTAGGGACAATCATGTGCCCTGTAGTGATGAATAGACAGCCAAGTGAAGCTGGTGCAATAGTTTGCAAAGTTCCTAAGATAGTAAACAAGTTGGATAAAGGTCTGACAAAGGTTGGTAAAGGTGAGATGACAGTGGACAATGGAAAGAAGAGTAATATGAGATAGTGGTATGAGAAAGGAGTTGAGAAGGAAGTGTTAGAAGCAGAGGTAAATAAGAATGAAGCTGACAGAGCACTCTATGACAGAGTGAAACAAATTTCAAAGGACAAGAGCAAGGATAACATAGACAGTAAGAATGAAGCACAAAGTGAACCTGCTAAAGACAAGCAAGGAGGACAAAGACAAGCCATGAAGGATAATTTGCAAGAATATTTCCAAGGGACTTGGAAAAGTTTCAAGTTAGGGTGTATGGTGCAGTGCACCTAGAGTAATCTTTAAGTCAAATTTTTATAAATTTGTTGGTTAAAGGAAAAATGGAGTTTTAATAATGTAGTAGATCCTTTGAAAGGTATAATTCATGTAGTGGAGAAGGAAAATAGTCATTCTCTTTAATGGTCTGCTGTTCACTGCAGTGTGACAGTCTATTTTTAGACTTTTTTTGCTTTTTATAGAAATTAGTCAGTTTAGGCTATTCTTAGCCTCTTCCCATGATGGGAATGAGAGAGAAGGTGATAAACACAAATGTAAAAGGCATTGTAAAGTGTGTGTGGTTAGAGGTATGGTGATTTTGAAGAAGTTTGAAAGGAGAAAATGAAAGAAAAGTTACAATTTGCTGTCCCAAACACTGTTTTTCTAATTTTTGTTGTTCCCTTCAATTTTCCTCATTCGTACAACACTATTATGAAACTTTCATGCATAGGAATGTTGAAGGAAATGGTCTTAGATTTGTTTTTAATCTGGTTGGAGGGAATTTGGTGGGGTTTAAAGCACTTTTCCAAATGTTTTTTTGAAACTGCTCTGTTTTCCAGCTTTTTCACTTTTTTTTGCTGTTCCTTTGTGTTGTATTCAGCCGTAAAGTATAGTTGTGGGTAGAACTGATACAAATATTATGGTTTATGCTCTTACCTTTCATTTGAGCCTAGTTGGAGGAAATTTCATGGAGGTTTAAACATTTTATGATTTCTTTTTGTAAAGGAGGTCCCAAAACCTAGTTTTAAGGGTTTAAGAGAGGTTTTTGTTTTCCTATCAAATCTTGTTGTGTTAGAACCCCAAAATGGGTGGAGTTAGTGTAAAATGGTGTGTTTTCTAATGGGTTTTTCATGCAAGAGTAAGGGACAAGAAAAAGGTGAAGATTTGAGTCATGAAGACCTCATTGTGTCATGTTAAGGCAAACTATAGTTGAAGGAGTGAAGTTTTGATCATAAAACAAGTTGAGATGATCTTAGACCCATAAAACCTATGAAATTGGTCTATTTGGAATGTTTTTAAGCTCATCAAAGTGGAAATTTGTTTGTGGGCTTGAGATTTTAGGTACTTTCTTTGTAAAAGTGGGCTAATTGCCCCTTAGGACAGCAGGGATAGTCCAAATTTGAGGTGTATGTTACAAAACAACCTACCTTGCATGTTTAGTATGTTGTGTAACTCCATAATGGGTACTTGAAAAGGTATTTTTTTTATGGGTTTGTCATGTATTCTAAAAGTTATGCTTCAAAAACCTCTCTGGCAGGGCTACAAGGAGATAGGTCAGTTTGTGAAGGAAGTGGTACAGGGAGGTACCCTTAGTGCAATTTGTTAGTTTTATGAGCTTGAGACAGTCAAACCAAGAAGGTCTAGGGTCCCTAAAAATTTTGGAAAGGTTCCCATGTATATGAACCTATAAATGGTGTTATTGTACTGTGCTGAAACCATGGTATGTGAGTGGACAATCAAGTCCAATTTGAAGTCAAGTATTGTTGTTTTGCCCACTGAGGCCTAGATGAGTTGTTTGTCCTACCATCCCCTGTATCCTCTTCCTCCTGTGTTGTTATTTTTATCCCTTTGTGGTCTTTGTTTAGTTGCCTCTGCATCAAAATAGCTGATTGTATTCAAAAGAATGTATAAAAGTGTCCCACACAAGCCATGGGAGTAATTGAAGTATGCAACATAAAAGTAAATTGTACTTTTGAAAGATTAAAAGTGCATAAGAAAAGGAGAGGGACCCATCATTGCCGGTGACTGACAAATCCCGAGGAGGTTGAGTTGATTTTCAGCTCCCTCCACTTGTCGAGCTCTAGAATACCTACAAGAAGTTTTTGTTAGAAGCTCTAGGTACCAATGCTTTTCATATACACAATCAAACAACAAAAGTACAACACAATTTTATGCAGCAATAGTAATCAACAATCAAATATCAACATAAGAGAAGTCAGAATAAGCAGATACAAGTGCCATATCAGAAAGAGATAAATCCATGCAAGGGACCCCACATCATGAATCAAAGGTACATTTTATATCTAACATGTGTGTTTCTTGTGCAGGTATAGGTAAAAATTTATTGCATATTTTATTCAAGCATGTGGAGAAAAATGTGGCTCCCACAAGGGTAGAGCCCAGCATGCTTCCTTCTTTATTCATCTAAGAAGGATATCAGATCAAGAACAACTAATAGAGGACAGTCTTGCATATGTACAAGTGAAACAATCAACAATGAAGAGTAGTCATAAGTGCTAAAGCAATCCTCAATGAAAGAGCAGTCTTAGAAAAAGTCATCTCATGTTGCTAGAGCAAGATCACTTGAATAGGTTAGAGAAAGTATAGTGACAAAGAGACTATGTAGAGCCTGGACAACAGTCAATTTTGACTAACAAATGAAAAACTTGTTATTGAGCCTTGATCATTGACATGAATGATATTCAAGTAATTTTTCTAAGAACAGTACAAAGAATGCCATATTCTCAATTGCAGGACCATCAGAGAGTGTAGTCATCACTGAGAATTTATCCACTGTTAATAGAATATAGAGGTTTTCAAAAGGTAGCAACATGTGTCATCAAATGGAACAGCAAATATGCCAGCCCTTCTCGTACTTCATATGACAATCACTATGTACTAGATCATCACAAAGGGACAACCAAGTACAAGTGTGGAACAACAAAGTATCATAAGGAGCATTTATAAAGCAACCACAAGGTATTCTAACACCACAGAAACTGATGTTGGCATTCCAAATCACACGATTGTGAATGAAAAAATGTTCCCTGCTCATATGAATGCATGTGAATCTAAAAGTGAAGTTGGTACCAAGAAATATATGAGCAGGGATATAACAGACATGAGCAGTTCCAAAGCTATAAGTGAAGTTGGTGCCAAGAAAGATCCAAATCTGGAATATAATGAAGACAAGAAAGGTGTGGATAGGGTTGCTCTGCAAAGTGGAACACAAGAACCTCTCGTTATGAGCTTAACATTAGAGAACATACAGAAAATGCCATCTCCACAAGCTTCAGATGCAGCAGGAGCAAAGGATATCCAAAACAATCCAGTCATGGCACTTCAAATACCTTCCCAACAAGATGGGTTTGAAGAAAAGTCCACAGAAGATAAAAAAAAAATCTACAACTAAATTATGTTCTAGTAATGCTGAACCAACTAAGATGCCAAATGGCTTACAACCTGTTTTAGAAGCTAAACAGGATGCACATCTAATGCACATGCAACATAAGACAATGTCAACTGAAGAAAATGGTTTAAAAGAATCAGTCAAAGAACCCAGTGGAGACTTCATCATACTAAATGAAATCAAGGAAGAAAAGATTGGTATTGAAAAATAAAAAAATAAATAGTTCTGAGGTGAGCAACGGATTCCTGAATGATGAAAACATAAAGGCCAAAGAAAAAAAATTAACATCAGAAGTGGAAAAAATTGAAACTTCTGTTGTTGTGCTCTCGGAGAAAATTGAACCAGAGAAATAAGAAGTGGACATTACTTTTGTGGATGTTGTGCAAAAGAATGTAAAGCTACAATCTGCTTTGGAGATTCTGGAGGAGAATAATTCATTTATCCTTCACCAAGGAATAGAATATGAGAACAATACCGTGCCTGAAGTGGAAATTGGGGTGTTCCAAAATCCCGATTGCTTGTAGTCTAAATTGGAACCAATTCAAGACAATCAAGCTAGAACATAAACAATTTTGGTTGTAACTGATGCGATTCAGGAGTCTCTCACTTTGCTATCTCCTTCAGAACATATGAAGAACTCAGATGTGACCCTTCTATAGGATTTGAAGGTTGAAGCATCCAATGAAGAAATTTCCATTGTTGTGGAAAAGATGGAAAAACCTGCTTTCAAGCAGTTTACTGATGAATTTCTTCAGAATGATCATGACAAAGCTAGGGAAATGGATGTTGCAAATGGAACAATGGAAGGAACACCTCACTTGGAAAATATTGACAAACGAAATATTGTATTGTTGGTTGAAACTAAGGATAAACCATCCATCACTTCTGTAACTGTGCCAGCTAATGAAGTAAGCCCACTAACAGAAATTATGGTTCTAGAGTCCTCTGCTTCTATGTATACAATTGAAGTTGAAGGACAGGATTTCAATATTCAAAACAAAGCAACAAACATTGCCATCTTCAATTTTGAAAAGAAGAGCAAGCTCTACAAAGCCAAAATGACTGTCACACTGAAGAAGAATTGAATGGGATGACTGAAAAAGATGAAACATGCGTCTTGGAACTTGAGGTTAACAAGATAGATGATTACAAAGATTCTCTCTCCAATAGTGGATTTACTTCCAACCAAACTGAAGAAAAATCAGATAAGATTTTGTAGAATATGTTGGTACTTATTTTTGACCTGGAGGTTGTTTCTGCATGTTGGAGGGTTTTCTTCGTTCAAACCCCAGGTTTTTGTTCATCGCTGTGACTTTGTATTATCGGCATGGGAGATTGTGGTTCCACCAATGGTATTGGTAATGCCGATGAGGATATCTCAGGTGGTCTTCGGCGTGACTTGTGTTGTCGGCGAGGATGGATTGCATTGGGCCGACAGTGGAGGGTCTGACCGATGAAGGGGGAAGCCGATATGTTATCGGCGGGAGTTGTTCTATCGGCAGGAGGAATTTCATGTTGGCCGATGGTGTCAGTCACACCGACAGGGTAGTTTGGAGTAGCGATCGGAGAGACTCATGCTATCGGTGGAAGTTTGGAAGGTTGGCCCGATGGTGCATCTCTAGCCGATGGGGAATTGTTGTGTAGCGGTCGGTGAGACAACGGAGGTGGGCAGGAGGTTTTTGAGGCGAGTCGATGGCTTAGGTCTGGGCGACGGGCTTTGGAGGAGGACCGTGGGTCGAGCGCGGCAAAAGCGCTCGACATTTAGTATGTTAGTGGCCGTGTTTATAAACTAATGAAGTGGTCTCGGTGGCATGCATGTGGGACTATTTTTCCTACATAATTTGAAACTTCAGTAAAACACATTTTTGGCAGGAAGCTCCATTTTGATCGATGCGACTATCTTCTCGGTGGCTGCGGGTGGTTGAGCCATCAATGGCGACTGTGCTGAGGCATGGGCAAGTTGTTGAACAGTCAGGTCACCCAATTTTTGAGTGAAGACTTCCAAATGGTGGCACAGGGCTCGAGGCCACCATTGTCTACTTTCTGTCTCTGCAGCAATAAATTTTGAGCGCCATTCCTTTGAAGGATCTGTATCTGGCAGATTTTTGTAATAGCCATGTAATTAATGCTAAGTACACTTTCTGGCTGATATAAGCAGGAAGTGTTACTCATTTTCTGGTTGTTGAAAGTTGAACATTTTGGCTCTGTAACACAATACAGTTTGTTTTGGTTGCTCTGTACAGTTAAACCTGTGAGTTTATGTATCTCTTGTTGTACGTTTTTGCATGAATCCACTGATTTCATGGTTAATTTTATATGAGAAATGCTATGTTAGCATGTGTTTTGTTAATTCTGTCTCCAGTATTGCATGTATCTTTCTTCTGAGTCTGGATAGTTAGGGAATGTTTGAGACTCTAGAACATAGAATTCCTATGTTGAATGTCTGATCTTTTAACTTCTGCTCAAGGGGTAGATTAAATTGTTCTCAGATTGAACATTGGGAAGGGTATACTACAGTAGGGATGCCATAAGTATAGATAGCTTAACACTCTGTACTGGGAGACATCTGTAAGGCAGGTATCATATGTATCCCCCTGAAATCCAGTTTTAGCTGTTCATGCTGATCATTCACAGGTGTATGTCTACTGACTCCAGGCCCTGGATAGGCACCAATCTTGTTTTGTATTTGTGTTATAACCCAGTCCAGCTTTGCATCCAAACACAAAACCAAAATCAAACTCTAAAACAACCATTAGGACAGTAGAATTAGTTTTAGGATCCAAGTCCTCTGTCTACAACTGCAAATAGGCCCAAAGCTAGCCCCTTTGCTCTTATCTTTCAGTTTTGGTCTACTTACAGGAGGACTTATCTGCTTTCTGTCAGCATCCCAGCCTTTGTGTGCATATCCTCATGGATGTTGAGTAGGGAATACCCCCCTAGGTTTTGCAGAGCCTAAAGAAGAAGAGGAGATAAAATATAGAGTCTATCTCCTACACTGTTGGCCCCTGGCCCAGAGATCCTGTTGATCATTGATGGCTACCTTGTAGGGAAATTTGGGAATAAGCATCCAGTCTGGGAAAAAAACAACAGAATACAAGTAATTCTATTAAAGTGGATTCAGCTCAAGAATAGGAAGATGTAAGCAAAGCCTCACACAATGAAATGAAGAAGCAAGATGTGAATGGGGTAGAGACCAAAAATAGAATATGTAGAAAAGAAACTCACCTGGAGGTGTGGCTTCAAAAATAACTCAAAATAATAGTAGTTTGAGCCCTAGAATGCCTCATAAATAGCAAGTGAAACCCTAGCGAAGTCCAAGCATGGCGGCGGTTTGGAGCATCAGCAACAAAAAGAACAAATGAAAATGATAAACACTTTAGGGTTTTTCCTCTTTTTCACTGAATGCCCTAGCTGAGTTCATACTCTCTTTTTGACTTCAAAATTAAAAAATCATTATTATCCATATACCTTTTGTGGTCAAGTCTTTGATCATCATTAAACCTAATGTGCATGAAGGGGCCCGTGAGGGCTTTTTCTATCATGCCTTTCTTTTTTCTTCTTCAAAAGTCAAGCATAAACAATGATGCGAAGGTAAGGCTTGATGCCTCAATCTGCATGGAGATGGAGAT
Source organism: Cunninghamia lanceolata (assembly GCA_027924645.1). NCBI lineage: Eukaryota > Viridiplantae > Streptophyta > Pinopsida > Cupressales > Cupressaceae > Cunninghamia > Cunninghamia lanceolata. The sequence continues at coordinate 1,686,328 of BSBN01000898.1, read as the reverse complement.
CAAAGGAGTTATAAGGTGTTTTATTATGTTGAAAGAAATAATGCAAGGAAAGGTATGATGCATGTTTGCATGGAGTCATAAGATGTATTAATGTAATTGTGCATCATATATACAGGAGTTATAAGGATCAAAATAATGCATATAACCATGTGAATGCATGATAGATATATTTTTCAAAGAGATCTTGATTGTGCATGGGAGACATAAGGGTGAAATTTAGACAAGTCAAAGAGGTGTTTTGCATGTATAATGCAATTGCACATTGAGACCAAAAAGGAGATATAAGGTGTTTATTATTCTTTTGCATGATTTAGAAATGGATAAAACAATTGTAAATAAATAATAAAGTAATAATCTATAAATTACTTGTCGATAAGGGTGTGGTTGGGTGGTTAAGTTGCTCGGTTGTAGTGGCGGCCACCAAAGTTCAAACCCTCGTTGGGCCAATGAGCTCATAGGCTTTATGCCTTCGCTGGGCCAACGAGCTCGCAGGTTTGAAGTGTTCTTGCTAGGGGATGAGGTCCCTCATGTTGTGGCCACACCGGTTCATTGCTCTGGGCAAAAGCATTCGCGTGGAGCTGGAGGGCGTGTCGCACCAGCGTCGCTGGTCACGTTAAAAAGTTTACCAAGTGCATTATCTTTACAAAAAAGAAGTTATACATTACTTTATTATTTATCATAGAAATGCAAAGATGGTGAAAATAGACAAGTCTATAATAAATAATAAAGTAAATCATCTTGAATACTTTATTATTTATTTTTATTTTGTTTACACATGCCCATATCATGCAAAATCAGGAGATGTAGTTAATTGAGGCTCTTTGGAGTTCTTTGGATCTTTTTTGGGTCAAAATTGGAGAGTATGGTCCACCTCTTGGTCAAACTAATAGAGAGGGCCAGTTTGGATCTATTTTGGCCCAAATTGGATCAGTTATAGCCCTTATTTTTAGGGATTTTCATGCTTGCTCATGGATCAATCTTGTGGAGATATTTTTGATGCTGAGTTGAACTGCAGTGCCTTTTCCATGCACTTGAGGGTTCATTATTATATATTGTAAGAAAAACTTATGTTTTCTAGTTCTTGGCTTTTTTTTTCTTACACATTGCAGAGAGAAAGAGTGTTTTGTAACTCAACTTTTACATATTTATTGATTACATTTACATGTTTTATTCTTTGTCATTTTTATGCAATTGATTCCTTTATTTTTCAGAAAAAGCAAATGTCTACCTTCTCATTTGTTTTGTCTTTATGAATGATTTGATGAGATTTTATTGTGTTTAATATCAGAACCTTTAAAATCATTGTCTCATTTGTACTTGCATGTATTTAAGAACATTGAAATCACAAGTCTTAGGTTGTGCAATTGAAATAAATTTTCTTTCATGTTGTGAGAACCCTATTTTCCTTCAAGAAGAAAGTTATTTCCAGCCTCCCTTAGAAACATTTTTGTGATCATATTGCCAAAGTGAATTGTGTGGACAGATTTTTCTGAGATTCATTGTGAGTTAGAGTTGCAGTTTTCCATTAAATTAGGTGCATCGCCACACTTTTAAGTTACAGTTTTAGTGCTTGTAGTAGGTCTTTTCAACCTTTTTTCTTGCAAAGTTATTAGCCCATTTGAAAATTATAAGAGAACCAACCCATAATCTGGAGGTTCAAGCTCACCATAGGTCACCCATAGCTTGAGTTTGATCCCATGTTACACAAGATTGTTGAGCTTCATAGCTTTGCATAACAAGTGCAATCCTGCACGATAACAATAACATCCATCAAGGATCCAAATATTCCACTTCCTATAGGATTTAAGGAACAATTTTTTTTTAACTTTCATAGAGTTAAAGGCTATCATACTCAATCATGCATGTGTTTTTATCAAGTACAAAGGACTATAAAAAAGAAACAGATGTAATAGAAAAGGCAAGCCAAGAGGAACATGAAGTACAAACCAATGAGGACAATTATGAGGACTTTTTTTGGAATGAGGATTACCTTTTGGAGGATGATCATGAGCCTCCAAGATTTGTTCAATGGCATATAAGCATCACTATAGATTATAGAGCATATATACCTATATTCTTGTTTCATGTTAACCTTCTCCCACTTGGGGGGCACTTGCCTTTTTTTACATGACTTTTCTTACTTCACATTTTTCCTTACCGCCCTTACATACCACATCCTTATGTTGCTAACTTTTCCACATTGGTTTTTCATGTTTTATGATTGGTATACATCCTTATTCTTTCTTTTTTTCATGACTATTTGCTAATGCTTTTGATGATCATTATCCCATCCTTTATGATGCATATATTCTCCCTTTGATCACTTCATGCCTATACTTATATGATGTTATCATGCTTAGATTACATGTTTATGTTATCTTTTTTATTTATGAACATTATCATTATGTCATTTTTAGATTACTCTTCTATGCTTATTGCTTACATCTTGTGCCACCATATTGTTCTTTCATAGCTATGCCACCTTGTTACATTGGGGGCATTATGTTTCCTCCATATGCAATCCCTATTGTATTATTAGGCTTCTAGAGCTATCCTTTTATATTGGAGGCACCTTGCTTTCTCCATTCCCCATTTGCTACCATTGCCTTATCATGATCTATCATATTACATTGGGAGGCATTATGCCTTCCCCCATTTAACCCTACATCTACATACCTGATTATTGTTGAAATGCACTAGACAACTGAGAGGGGGGGGGGGTGAATTAGTTGTCTCCAAAACTTTGATCACTTATGAACATTAACACATCAAACACTTGTTCACTGTTATTTAAATTTAATCATGAACACATGAAATAAGAAACTCAACACAACATCATCAACACATGAGACACCTGATTTTTTACGTGGAAAACACTAAAAGGGAAAAACCATGGTGGGTGTTAGCCCACATAAATATATATGTTATAACAATACCAAAAAATAGAAGCTCACTACCTTAGGGCTCACTACCCAATATGCTTACTGCAAATGTTGAAGCTCATTGCCAAGATCGGCTCACTGCCAAGGGGTGGTGAACTGATTTGATAGCATCTACTCCATGCCTAGGTTCAGTTCCATTGAAGCTCGGTATAACTCCTCTGCTCTACTCTTCTTACACCTTTTCACTTATCTTCACATTTTCGCACAAGGACCTCTTTTTCGCAACTACATTACATGTTTTTATACAACTCATCAACCTTGGAATGTACATCAATGTCGACATTACATTCATCAACCATTGGAACAATCTCCAAGGCCGACATTACAAACATACATAGAATTAGGTCTGGACCTAAACAAAATTTACTAAGGTAAAGATGTATGTGGATCATGTTATGCCTTAGCTGGGACTCAAATGCAATCTTCCACGCCACAACACACTTCCACAATCTTCGATGTATCTCTGTAAGTAGTGAAATCAACCAAGTCGGCCAAGACTGGTGTTAACATTAAGTCTTCTAAGAACAATCTTCATCCACAATCCAAATTTCTCTTTGCAGACCAATCCAAAGGTAGGAACATGATTAGGAGACATCCACAAGCACATTGTAATCACAAGGAACAATCGCACAATCTCTAACCACTTTGCCAAGAAGATTCTTCAAACCGGAGCACATAAATAACACTATCAACTATTGTCATAAAGAAAGGATCGCTTGCAGACCACCAAATCATGAATCGTTGGAGTTAAAGGCACTTATCATTATTACAAACTTGATTCTAGAACTGCAAACTGAAATACTTAAATGTGAAGGAATGCTGAGCATAATACATTCTCTCTGTCACCACCAAATATATAGAAAAAGTAGTATTCACTCTGGTGAACATAACTCACTCAAATCTTCATACCAGAGGCTCAAAATTGGAACATAGCATCTTTAGACATGTCTCTAACTAACTTCCAATCTGCAGACAAAGATATTCATTCTACAAGAAATGCAGAGCAATCTACTGGACTGTTCTGCTGTATCAGTGATGCTTATTATCTTCAACACTTAACTCATTACAAGAAAGCATCAAAACAAGAGCACATTTGACACCAATGACAACATTGATATGTTGACATCAATGACAACACCGGTTAGGCACATACTTGCAACAATTATGCACCTAGACCTATATTACTCCTAGGGACCTATTGCCTTACCTTGACCATTGTGTGCTCATGCTCTTGGATGCCATATTGGGGGCATATATCCATCTTAGTGTCCTATGTACTTACATAGGTGTTTCTAGCCATTAAGGGATGCATCACCATATTCATTATCTTGTACTAGGGGCAAAAGTATATTCCTTCATGCTTATCTCTAACTCATGTCCTTACCACACCTATTACTTGACATGATTTGGATGATTGTTACACGATGCCTTGATTTACTTTACATGATTTACATGCCTATATGCTTATCTTAATTTTACATTTCATCTAAATTGTTTTCCCCTATCCTTCAATTCCTCGCATCTAATAGATGCAACCAATTGAAGGGAGACATATCTTGTTGCTAACACTCCTTTGTTGAGCTTGTAAATAGTTATAGGTACTAATATAGAGGACATCACTATGTCTAGATGGATCATTATCACATAGCAATGACAACACTTGATATACCATTACTACTTTCCATATAAGAGGGATCTCTACAACCCTACTCTTTCCTTCCCCCTCTCATCATCATAGACAATAGTCTCAACTTGTATTTGTTTTTATCTTTACTTGCATGATAGAATCTACCCATTGCACATATTTTCTCTATTTTGTAGTTTCCCATGGAACACACAACATGACAAGATCTTGTGGGGTCCATTACTTTACATGGACCTTGATGTCCTTTTTATGTATGACTATTTACTGTTATGTATGTATGTTGTTACATCCCCAACTTTTGATTAAGCTTAATCTTATTTGCATGTGGTAAAAAGGATAAATAATCTTCGATTAATGATTTGATGTTTGTGAAAACTATCAAGTGGAATCATTGATTATATGGATTACAATTAATACTTAGATTAGACATGAGATTACATGTTGTTAAGATTATCTTATTATAATGTTTTATGATTTAATGATGATACACTGATCATGGTTATATGGTTGTGAGTGTAACCAGGAAAAGAATCCTCCTTCAAGAGTGGAAGGAGAGTATCACCTGGGAGAAGGAAATAGTTGTTGTGGAAAAAGGTCAGGTTGCCATTTGAGTATCAAAATTATTCTTCGTGAACTGATGCCAATCAGGGTAACTATTGATCTTATTTCCTTGATTAAGTCGAACTCAATTTGACTATAGTAGTCATGTCGTTTTACTTTTCTTGACACCACTTAAGTCGATTGACTTAATGATGTTCTTAGAACATTAGTATAACCTAGTGAAAACATTATCGGTGTCGTAGTTTCCCTATGTTATTACTTAATATTACATTAAGTTTTGTTAATTAATGTTAATTATTTTTTTTTAAGTCTAAAATAGCGAAGTGGGGGAGTGAGTCTCAACCCCAAGTCGCATATTGATATCATCACCAATATGATTAGTAATACCATCTTGATGATATCTTGAATATTTTAATACCCTTGTAATATCATATAGATATCTATGATATCTTTTAAGTTATAATCAAATATCCACTTATAGTGGAATCGAACACTATTAAGTTGATAAGTGTTTCTCATTCGTGGGAATGTGTCCATAATCCACGAAGAGTGGAATGAGTGGGCGGTTCCACAATGATAACACAATATGTAATATGCCTTGCGAAGAGCCCGCAAAGACAATTTTTGGTGAGTGGACTGTTATCCACGATGGGATAAGGGAGTCTAACTATTTTTTTCAAAACCTCAGTGAAATAGGGAGTAGTATGGTATTCTTGGATACAGAAAAACTCTCGTGGAGAAAAAAAGAGAGAATAACCAAGAACGAAGGACTGTATTTTGTGGACAATAGTCACAGTGAGGTTGTAGAAAGACTAGACTATGGCATATATAGAGTTCTACATCAAACTTGAAGCATTAACAAGTATCTTTATTATACAAATGTCGTTGAATGTGCAATATTGAAAGAATAGTTATATATAAGCTCTTGCCAATATAAAACAATAACATGATGTATCGATACCTGTGAAGGTTCTTATGAAACTATTGTAAAATATGTTTAATCTCTATTGGGTCGTAAGGCCAAAAGCATAACAACACTGTTGTAGTAGTATCAAAACAAACCCATCGGGCCATAAGGCCGAGTGTATATATTGAAAGCTATGTTGATATACTTAGAGACCACGATGTCGGTCGGAGTGGTATATATTGAATGTTGTGTAGATAACCTCAGAGGCCACGATGTTAGCCAATGTGCTTGAGGTTGAATTGTTTAAAACACTTGATAATGTTAGCAATAAATATCTGGGATTGCTAGTGAAGAAAGAAAGTAGTCATGATAATGACTAGCTTGGCATCACAACGTATGCAATATATTATTGCAGAATGATTATAATGTGATGTAGCATGATATTGAAATGATTACTACCTATGTTCAAACCATAAATCTTTGTGTATTTATCCTATGTCTGCAAACCTGTGATGACAAGATGTTAATGTTTGAGTCCCGTATAGTGGACTGTATTAAATGTGGTTTTAGAGGAAGTTAATATCTGTGAGATACTTCTTGGCATGACTATGAAAGAAAGGATAGGAAACAAAAACTTTGTTACTATATTGCATGAAGTGCATAATAAGTTTTGAACAATAGGAAGGTAAAGCCTGAATGGTCATTAACCCGTGAATGGTTAAAGAGTTGATATGTCAACTAATTGTATATTATTTGAATATTTCTTTTATTACAACAATAATGTATTGGAAAGGAAATAGAGGGTGATGTAACCCTTTTTGAACATTTAGACTTTAAGTCTATTTTATATAGTTCAATATTGATATTATTGAATATAATGGAAAGGTGTTATATTCAATGCCGATTTGTCAAGAATCTTTGGTATAAGATGGTCATAGAGCCTTAGACTAGAAAAGGTCTTAAGACATGAAACCCTAAACTTTTAAATAAATATTTTTAAGAAAGAATGGGAACAGAGTGACGTGGAGGTCACAGGTTCTTGGTTGCTTAAGCGAAAAAATAATTTTTGAGAACACACTCCTGGAAACGGAGTTAGAAATCCAAGAGAAGTGGACAAAGGGTGTATAGCACCAATCTTTACTATGACCTAAAGGGGTCAAATGATGAACACTGTAGGATGAGACAACTTCTAAGTTGAGTCGAGGTGTGTGAACATTGACTATGTTCATTGCAAAACGTTATGTATATAAATCTTTGGGCAAAGTAATGCATCCATCTCTGCATGCATTAGTCAGTTCAGTGTGCTCCAGATGGCATAATGCTTCCAGTAGTGTCATACATAGTTAGAGTGGATCTATAGTTATATGACTGTGAAGTATTATGGACACAACATTAGATACTTAGATGGCAAACCTAATGTTTTCTTACATCTATTCCCTTCGTGAAGGGTAGGGCCACTTCCAGGAAGGAAGTTATGTGGGGGACCGTCAGTTTGTGGTTGGAGGAAAAGCACTTAGGTGATGATCTCCTTCCCAAACAGATGATAAATCGAGACTTATGAAGATAGATGTCAAAAACTCCAAATGCAGTACATTTTTTCATATGACTTGATAGTCAAACATTATGTGTAAACCGACCATTGATGCTATAAGAAAAACATTGTAAATATATCTAGTGAAGGATTCACTAGTATGTTATCTTTGGAATTTGTTGTAAGTTTTAGTTTTGAAATTATGTAAAAGATATGCACATTGATTATTGTTTATGATATTGATTATTACTATGCCTAATTGTGATTATGTTAATCATGACCTTGAACTTAATGGTAATTAAGTTGGATAATTTTGGGTAATAAGAGTTGGTATGTTACATCTGTGAGTGCTCATTTACTTTGAAATACTATAATGGTGAAATTTGCATACTCATGTCAATTCCCATTTAGTTTTGGGCCCATTTTGAGAGAATGTCTTAATACGATTGCATCATTGCATGGCTCAATTTTGTAATAAGTTTGGCCTCTTCTCTAATCCTATTCAAACCTCATTTACTCCTCTTTACATATATTCCTATACATTTGTTCTTACCCTTGTCCTATTCACACTTATGCCCACATATCCACCTCATTTATTAGATCTTGTTGTCATGGTTCATTTTCATGATGCATGGGAGTGATCCTGCATAACATGGATTCCACTCAAAATTTAAATTTTGAAAATTAAAAATTGTTGACTCCCACCCTTTTCCACTAGCCATTGGGAGCCAACTTGGTACACAATTGTGTAACAAGTTACAATATGTAAAGCCTCACAAATCATGTAAAAGCATTTAAACCAACTCAAAAATAAATGAAGTAAATAATCCGCTTAAATACAACATCGCAATAACCAAAGTCAAAAAGAAGTAAATAATCCACTTAAATACAACTTTCAAAGATAAAATATGCAATTAATCTTCTTAATCACAATATCTCAATAAAAGATAATCTTATTAATAAAATCTCAATGTCAATACATCTTACATATTCATGTGCTAAATCCAGGTAATAAGCACTATGAATCAATACACATAAATCCTTTGGCAACATGCCATAATACATCCAAATAGGTGCAATAAAAAGTACATCAATAAATCAAATACACTCTCCATCTGCATGAACCAAGTGGTCCACCACCTGCAAGCTGAGAGATGAGAACATGACTCAGGTGCTTTTCCACCCAACCATGAAGTATTTACACTTCCCCGGATCCCTTCCTGAAATGAAGAAAACCCAGCCCTGCACGAAATGTCTAGCTACCTAGTAACAACTGTAGGAGGGAACACCCGATGCATGCCTGATGTCTAAAAGTGCAATTCTATGTAATGAAAAGCAAATTGTCTCACAACAGGATGTGGCAGAGATATCAATAATATAAACTTTGCTAGACAGTAAACATCTATTTCAATGTCATCTCGATTATGCATAATCCTTTAAGTAACTAGGTCAATTCATTAAAAGAGGAAAAGCCATCTCTGAATATCCACATTCGGCATCCTAGCCCCGAAAGTAACCCAATGCAATTCCTAATGAAAATCTACTTCTTCCCCAAGAAGCAATAAAGGAATAAAATAAAGGAATTAAAAGAATAAGTTCAATGAATCAATCCATTCCCTTTTCCCAACATCAAATACAAAAAAATAAATGCTATAAAGCAATTCATCAATTCATTCATTTAATCTTTCAATAAAAATCAATTTAAATCACAATTCGGCCTTCCTGTCATTTCAGTGACAAGAGGTTTTCCAAAACAAAAGAAAAATAAGAAAACAAACCTCCTGTCGCTGTGGCGACAGGAGCTGCTACAAGAGCCAAACAATGAAATAATCGATAAATAACTATTTTATCAGCATTCAAGAAATAAGATCTATTATTTATTGTCTTTGTTTTGCCAGTATGTTGTTTATCAGTTTAACATTTTTGTTTAACAATTTTCATTTAAATCTAACTATAGGAATAATGTAGTTGTCTAACTTCAAAGGTCTGATTATTCAATCATATCCAACATAGGTTGAAGCTACAGGAAGTTCATCATTTGATCTAAACTTAGAGATTTTATTAAAGTTGCTACAGGAATTATAAAGCATCTAAATCAGAGGTTCACTGTTTTAACATAGAAAAGGTTGATTTCTCTATCCTTACTGTTTAATCTCAGCTAACAATAATACGAAATACAGTCAATATAAAGTTTACTAGTGAAAATAAACAATGATTTCAGAGGCTTAATTAGTTTTCATTTCTAGATCTAAGGAACGAAAAGGAACTATAATCATGTTTTAAATCAGAGGATCGATGCCATACAATTTAGAAGTTTTGATGCAATAATAAACAAGGAATTGATCCAAATGGATCGCTCAGCATAGACCCAACGGTCAGTAAGGAGGAAGGGCGACGACTTCAAGGAGTTTGTTTACAGACAAAAGTATGAAGGTACGGGTCGATCCATGCAGATCACCCAGAATTAGTCTTAAGCGGTCATGGAAGGTCGACGGCTAGGCAGAGTAAGCATCGGCCAGGAAACAAGGAACAATGGTAGCCAGGCAAGAGGAAACGGTGACCATTCAGAAAGCATCACCCAGGCAGAGACAAAAGAAAGGACTCATAAATATAAAGATAGGCGGCCATAATAGGGGTCGTTCAACCAAAACAACAAGTCGATCAAAGCAATACAGTCACCTTCTCAACAACAGATAAAAACATCTACTGACAACCATAACCACACCATTTTAATGCACTCAAAATAAAAGAGAAAAACCTGTTAATAGTAGTCACTTGGATGAAGAAACTTTGCAGAAAACATAGCTGCCTTCTCCTTACTCTTCCTGTCGCCTTGGTAAATTCGTCCTTTTTCCTGCTAAAACGTGGGTATCCTCCTTGTTGTGTGAATTGCCTCCCTTTTAAATAAAATTCCCTCTTCTTATTTTTAGAGATCTTGCTTTTAGGTTTAGAACTGAAGTTCTTATTTTTAGTTTGCATAAATAAAAGATAGAATAAGATAAATAATAAAATAATATATTTGTTATTTCTAAAACAAAAAGCTTTATTTAAAGCAATAAAGAAAACAAAATCTTCTTTTACAACTTACTGTCGCATAGATGACAGGAATTAAAATGAATATAATTCTTTTGTCAAAAACTCTAAATATAATAATTCTAATAATAATATCATTTAACTATTTTAATTTAAACAATTCTTTTAAATAATCACAAAGAGAATGCATTACAAATTTGCACACTAATAAATAATTTAATCTATTTATTTATTTTAAAGACATATTATCTTCCAAACATCTTAAAACAATATTTTATTAATTATTAAAATAACACATGCACAAAATACCATGTGAGCATATTTCGAAAAGATATTAAGTTAAAGTAATCACATCATGCATTCGAAGGCAATTAAATAACCACACCATTAATGCAATTAAAACCATTCAATAATGCATATGCAACTAAGTGGTATGTGTATTTGCATCAGGTAAACCCATCCATTAGTTCTTGCCAAGTGGCTAGAACATTTCTACCTCAGTCATGCTCTCATCTTCGACGAGTATCTACATCTAATTACACTCAACTCGACGTCAATAGGTTAGTATCTCAAAACATAGCTGAAGCAAATCACTGCATCAATATTCCATATTAAAATAATTTCCAAATTTCATCAATTAACTCATAATGATTACATCCACGTAAGCAAAATTACTTAAAGTAAAATCAATCATGATAATTGTTCACTAAACTAGATTAATCATATTATTCATAAAAAAGAGACGTGACACAATATCTTAGTATTTGAAGGCATTCAATGTGCATCATTTTACATCCAAGGACATCCAAGCATTATTTGATTGTCATACACATATCATTCTAGGAATCTTTCAATTTGGAGCATTAAAAGAAATCTAATATGTATCAAAATCATATAAATCATCACAATTATCTGAGATTGTTCTCTTTGATCATTTCCATGACCATAAAGTTGGTCCAATAAAGGGGATTGACCTAGAAGAACTTGACCCTTGTGATCTAGCAACTTCCCCAAGGTATTTTTAAATACTACCAATCCTTGATAGTCAATGCATAGCAGAGAATTTGACAAATTAGCAAGCATAAGTGTATATTGTGCTAGATCAGATTTATGGGCTATAGATTAGATTTTCACAATGTGGAATTGACCTGTATAGTTCCAAGTTTGCATATATTCTAAGGATAGAAAGCATTCCAAGACTATCAATTTCCTAAATTGTGGAAAATTGATTCAACAAGATATTAACATTCTTACTCTCTCCTTGAATCAAGAGCTAAGAGCCTAATTCCTACGCAATTAATTTCCTAACATTAGCATTTATTCTTGAATGGTCTAGTCCCAATATCAATTTGTTTAACCTAAGTTAATTTGTGTTTGACTATATCCATGTTTTAATCAACCTAGATTAACATATAGAGGAAAACTTATTTTCCTTCACAAATACATGTTCAAGTTGGGATTCACATGCACCTTAAAGTGGGGGCAAAATGTAATGGTGAAATGTATCCATGCTAATTCCCATTTACTTTTGGGCCCATTTTCAAAGAATGTATTAATACAATTACATAGCAACATGTGGCACACTTTGATGCTAAGTTTGGCTCCTTCCCCAATCCTATCCAATCCTCATTTACTCCTTAAATAGATTAATGTACATCCATCCTTACTCCTACCCTATTCACAATTATGCCCACATATCTACCTCATTCATTCTTCATCCCTAGATTTTACACATGTTGTCATGCACCATTTATGTGACCCCTATTCACAATTATGCCCACATATCTACCTCATTCATTCTTCATCCCTAAATTTTACACATGTTGTCATGCACCATTTATGTGACATGTAGAAGTGACTCTGCATGACATGGATCTAACCCAAAAGTCAAATTTTTAAAATTCAAAATTGCCAACTCTCGCCCTTTTTCACTAGCCATTTGGAGCTATCTTAGAACTTAAAGGCATTCAATGTGTATTATTTTACATCCAAGGACATCCAAGCATTATTTAGTTATGCACTAATTGGAATCTAATCTACATCATAATCATATAGATTGTTTGCATTGTTTGATATTGTTATCTTTGATCATTTCCATGACTATAAAGCTGGTCTAATTAAGGGGTCAACCTCAGAGAACTTGAGCCTTGCAATGTGATGACTATCACAAGGTATTTTTAAATAGTGTTAGTCCTTGATAGTTGGCATACATCAGATAATTCAACAAATTGGTCTACAAGTGCAAAATTGACCTAGATAGATTTCTAAATCTACACAAAATCTAAGGATAATAAGTCTTCCAAGACCATTATTTTCCTTGATTGAAGTGAATTGTTTCAACAGGATATCAACACTTATACTCTCCTAGAATTAAGAACTAAATGACTAATTCCTTTACAATTAATTTCCTAAACTTAACATTTATTTCTAAATTATTAGGAAAGAGCTGAATCCCATAAACAAATAAACATGTAAATAAAATTCAAAAAGATTCCTAGAAATTAAATAAAAAAATAGAAAAAAACTTTAAAAAAAAATTTATGTTAAGGGGGCAAGGCACTTGCCACCACTACGCCACTAATTTTGTTTTTGCAAAGCCTTAATAATGGTGCCACGTGTGTGAAATGATATTTAAAAAAAACAACTAAATTAAAATGCTCCATGTTTGCATGTCCACTGTACCCACCATTCAATGCCCATTTCCTTTCAGCTCGCCTCTCAATAATTAACTGAGACTAGCAAAGTGGCATTGCAGAAAATAAAATCTGCCAAGATTTGAATTAAATTTTGAAAGAAAAGAATACGCTGCCCTGCTTGAACAAAATCTTATGAGAAGGTTAAAACAAAAGATGAGGCGTTAAAATACGAATACGAAGAGGTTTTAAAGGGAAAATCACATTTATTTAGATAGAGATTTAAAAAGAAGGAAAGAACAGATTTTAAGAATAAATAAAAATTCATGCTTTTAGAAAATAGGGATCACTTCATATATATCTTAGAGAATTTATAATATTTATTTTTATATAAATTAAATTAAATTAAAATAAAATAAATTGTGATACATATAATATAATATTAAAATATAATGAGTTTATATTCTATATAAAATAAAATAAATAAATAATAAAATAAAAAAATAATATTCTATTCTTAAATTAAAAAATTAAAAAAAAAAAAAACAGCACATCTCTTTTAGCATAAGATATAAAATATTAGCCCCATTAAATTGTGTACATGCATAGAAAATCATTCTATTCATAATTAAAAAAAAATAATTGGATTAAAAAAGAAGAAGAGAAAACTCTTAACATAGTTTTAAATAAAATCTGCCAATATTTGAATTAAATTTTGAAAGAAAAGAATAGGGTGCCCTGCTTGAACAAAATCTTATGAGAAGGTTAAAACAAAAGATGAGGTGTTAAAATACGAATACGAAGAGGTTTTAAAGGGAAAATCACATTTATTTAGATAGAGATTTAAAAAGAAGGAAAGAGCAGATTTTAAGAATAAATAAAAATTCATGCTTTTAGAAAATAGGGATCACTTCTTATATATATTAGAGAATTTATAATATTTATTTTTATATAAATTAAATTAAATTAAATTAAATTAAATTGTGATACATATAATATAATATTAAAATATAATGAGTTTATATTTTATATAAAATAAAATAAATAAATAATAAAATAAAAAAAACAATATTCTATTCTTTAAAAAAAAAAAAAAAAAAAACAACATCTCTTTTAGCATAAGATATAAAATATTAGCCCCATTAAATTGTGTACATGCATAGAAAATCATTCTATTCATAATTAAAAAAAAAAAATTGGATTAAAAAAGAAGAAGAGAAAACTCTTAACATAGTTTTAAATCAAATCCTTTTTTTGCATGAGAGGCTACATCTGGGTTAACCTAGATTCTATACAAGCATTTGAAGTGGAAACCCCTACACGCATGTTGGATTCTCAAGATTTCTTCATTTAAACTTTCAAAACCCTTCATCCCTGCAACAACTCACATCCTAGAAAAAGTGTCAATAGGAAAAAAAATCAACAACAAATCCATGAGAATATGAATAAATTTACCTATCTCATAAAACCCCTTCTTGCTAAACTCTAAAACTTGTGTAGCCAACAAAAAAAAATGAAATGAAGTAGTGTAAAGAAATTCTAAATTATTGTTTAGATTTGCTTTTATGAAAAGAATTAGTGTGTTGTTTAAAAATTAGAAACATGTTTTTTAATTGTTTTTTAATTTTATTGATGCTTTTAATAAATTTATTCATAGTAATATTTCACTAAGTTTTAGAAATGACTAATTATTTAGGCTTTTTCTCAAAATTTAATTAAATTTTAAATATAAATGGTAATTTAATTTAATTTATTTTATATTTGAAAATCTTGATAATATATATTATATTATCATTGCTAATATTATATTATATTTTAATGAATCGTTTCCTTTTCTAAATTTTTTTCTTTATCTTTTTCCATTGCTTTGAAGTTACTAATTTTATTTTTATCTATATAAATTATCCATAATAGAAGAAGTAATGGATTATTTGAATAACAATTTATCATATTTGACAAATATAACAAATATTTGATAGTATAAGAAAAACTAACATATGCATATTTTTAAAAAGAATATGCATAGTTAGATGAAATGGTTAAAGAATATATATTTTAAAATATAAATATGCACATACTTAAAGAAGAATATAGTTAAACAATTACAAAATTTTAAGAAAAAGGCAAGCTCTTATTTAAAAAATTAGAATGCCAAAAAACAAGATATAGGATTACAAAATTTATGGTTAGAACCAAGGTTAGATTAGAATTAGGGTTTTGTTTATGAATATAGTTAAGGTCAAGGTTATAACGCTAATTCTAATCATAATTTTAATTAGTATTCGCCTAAACATTAGGGTTAGGGCTATAGTTAGTATTAGTGTTAGAAATAGGGTAAGGGTTAGGCTTATATTTTTAGAAGTAGGGTTAGAGTTATAGTTACAATTAAAATAGGGTTAAAATTATGTTTATTGTTAGAATTAGGCTTAGGGTTATAATTAGAATTAGAATTGGAGTTAGGGTTAGGGTTAGGGTTGGGATTAGAGTTGGATTTAAGAATAGAATTAGGGTTAACTAGATCTAGGTGTAGAATTAAGGTTAGGGTTCTAAGAATTATTGTCAGGATTAACGTTAGGGTTAGGGTTATAGTTAGAGTTATGCTAAGTGTAATCATTTGATTATGGTTAGAACTAGTATACCTATATTTAAAAAATATATTTAAAGTACTAGTATACCTATATTTAAAAAATATATTTAAAGTACACTAGAGATACCCTGCTGTAGGCGCCTATTTCCACCTATGTGTAGAAAATTGATTAAAAAATAGGTGCCTCCCGAAAGATATCTCTAGTGTACTTTAGATATATTTTTTAAATATAGGTATACTAGTATAATCCCAACCATCATCTATTAATGTAGGTTAAATTGCGTTTGATTGCACCCATTAGCATTTAGGGAAAAGCTTATTTTTCTTCACAATTTATCAACTTCTCCATTTGAGATAAAGATATAATATTGTTGCCACCATCTTTGCATTGGCTTCGGTCTGTTATGAAAAATGGAGTGTAATAGAGAAGAAGCTTACAGAGCCAGAGAAATTGCAGAGAAAAAGTTATTGGCAGGAGACATGCAAGGAAGCTACAAGTTCGCTCAGAAGGCGTACAAGCTATATCCTGCCCTGGAGGGATTGTCTCCCATGATAACGGCCATTGAGGTGCACCTTGCTGCTCACTCTAAACATTATTCAGGCCTCATGGACTGGTATGCCATTTTACAGGTAAGCTCCTCCTCTGATCCCGCTTTTATTAAGAAACAGTATAAAAAACTAGCCTTGCTATTGCATCCTGATAAAAACAAGAGCGTAGGCGCCGAGGGAGCTTTCAAACTTATCACACAAGCATGGGAAGTTCTCTCAGATAAAACCAGAAAGACTAGCTATGATGTAAAGAGAAAAAATCAACAAGGGGAGACCTCCCCATCTAACCCAAATGTGACCAATCCACCCAGTCCCCCACACACCCCTACCACCTCCATCTCCCTCAAAGTGAATTCCACTGCCACTGCCACCATGGCAAATAGCCCAAATGTGAATAATTTCTCCGATGCACAGTGTCCTTTCACTTTCACAGGCACCGGCGTGACTTCGGAAAAGACTGCAAGTGTCAATTCCTTCCCTGAAACTTCCTTGTTCAATGATCATAACTATGGCCGTGTCCATGACCATGATGAGACTCCTCAAAACAAGGCCTTCAATGAGCAGGACAGTTCAGTTGCACACACAAACACAAACACGACTACTCTCAAGTCCTCCAATGGTCACACCGGTTCTGCAGCTTCCCAGTTGTCTACTGGAAAGAAACCCACCTTTTGGACTGTCTGTTCCTCTTGCAAATTCCTGCAGGAGTGCCCAGAGTCGCAGGAGAGACACAGTATCCAATGTGCAGATTGTAGGAGTTGGTTTGTGGCTGTGGAGGTTGCAACCATATCTATCAATGATTACACCGACAGCCTAAGCAAGAGGAGCAATGAAGAAAAGGCTAGTACCACGGAGGAGGATGTGATGAATGGAAATGAGGATAATGAGCCAAAGAAGAACTTCACAAACCATGCAGCAGACTATTCTAAAAAGGCTAAAAAGGGAACTAAAAAGGTGAAGGGCAAGTCCAAAAAGAGAAGGAAGTTGGAATCTGTCCCTTTTAAGGAGGACCCTTGTGTCAAAATTGTTGATCCTATTTCCTTGCATGTGCGAGATCCAGATTTTTATAACTTTGACCAGGATAGGGTAGAGTTTTGCTTTGAGGTAAATCAAATCTGGGCTATATATGATGATGATGATGGAATGCCTCGTTATTATGCTCTCATTAATAATGTTGTATCCGTGCATCCCTTCAAAGTGCAGATGAGTTGGTTAGAAAGAAAAGACAACAGCAACAAGGATTTAATTAAGTGGGCGGATGCTGGATTCTGGAGAACTTGTGGGGAGTTTGAGGTGGGAAGGAAAACTAGCACTGAATTTCTCAATGTATTTTCTCATGTTATGAGAGGGGAAAAAATTGTAGCTGGGCTTGTCAAAATATTTCCTCGGAAAGGTTCTGTTTGGGCTATTTATAGAGATTGGCAGTCTGATTGGGATGAAAATACTCCACAGGATGTAAGACACGAGTATGAGATTGTAGAGGTTATTACCGATTTTACAGAAAAATTAGGAGGGAGTGTGGTTCCTCTTGTTAAGCTCGATGGTTTCAAGACTGTGTATCAGAAAAAACAGATGGGATCTCAGGCAGTCAGATGGGTTTTGAAGACAGAGTTTCTTAGATTCTCCCATCAGATTCCGGCTCGAAGGCTTTTGGGCAATGAGGCTCAACAATTGCCCAAAGGTTGTTGGGAGCTTGACCCTGCAGCAATTCCAATGGATTAACCTGGGGTAAGATGCCATACTAAAGCAAAAGCATTTTGCACATGATCATTAATAAGTATCATATTTGAATTCCCTTCATTTTTGGAACTGCAATAAGAACGTTTCATATGGTTTGGCTTCTTTTCTTATGGTGTATAAACCAAGTCCTTAAAAACATCTTCTATGGGAATCCCTCCAGCAATAGGCAGTAGGAATGATGGAAGTGATGGCAAGGAACAAGTTTGTGTACCATTGGATATATATATATGTATATATAGAATTTTTTTGTTACAGTTTTGATTCCCCTTTCAATGATGAGAGGAGATTTTGCAAATGATCATCCATGTAGCAGGGTAGATGATTTTGCTTTCAATCATCCAATATTCTGACACTTTGGGGATCCATTATTATTATTATGATAACCACTTTATATGTTTAAGGGTATAAGTTCAGAATGCAATAATTGAGATGTTGCATCTACAGTGCTAATTTTTGCAAAGTAGAAAATAATTATTATCAATTTTCAAGTGATTCATATGTTTTCGAATATTACAGTTCCTGATAATACTGTACATGTAATAGCATATCAGTCAACAGTGAATCAGATTGATTTCCCTAAAATCAAGGACAATTTTACCGAATTAGAAGTTCAGTTAGGATATTTGCACATAGTTAAATAAACATAGAAATCCTATAGTAAAGGGACAGTTAGCACATAGCTAGGAGTTCCTAAAATAAAGGACAGTTAACACCTAGTTAGAAGTATAGTTAGGATTTGCTAGACAACGTCAACTAAATAGATTGAGCATAATTGATCAGTCAGTCATAGATTAAAGGTGATTGCTCAGTCAGGGAAGATTACTACCAGCAGACTACTTCTTCTATCCCCTACCCTTACCCATTATAAGAAGCTATATAATCATTTCTAAAGGGTCTTTTTGAAGGAAGAAGGTTTCCCCTGGAATTGTAAGACAGGAGTCGATGGCTTCTCCACACGAGGTTGGCTCACTGAGAGCATGGGCTGTTTTATGTCTTGGGGATACTAGAACAGATTGAATTTCTGTTGTTTTTACTAGTCTCACAAAGAAAAAATATTTTCAGTTCTATTTTTTGTCCATATTTGTGTACAGGCTGTAGTTAACATTTTCAGGTTCAAGTTCACAACAGTGGTATCAAAGCACTGATCCTGCCAACATGAATTTATCTAATCATCTCAATGAAGAAGATCAAGAGCAAGCAAAAACACGATGATTATTTGCTGAGGGTGTACAACCAATGGTGGAGAGTGTAAGGGAGATGTCCCAAACAATTCAGGAACTGCTTACAGTACACAGTCACGTTTCTCATGTAGCTGAATTACATCATAGGTTTTGGCACATATCTCCTCCATCCCCTCCCTGAAACCTGCGAAGGCCAGCCCATGATGCATCTTCTCCACCATGTCAGAACCCTTGACAGGAAGCTCAGGACTTCAACGATGATCCAATCAGAAGGCTCTGGAGGGCCTATATGGCCAATGATGCAGACTTTCGTGCAGAGTATGATTTTAATGCCTATGGGACAATGAGAAATGATGTTGATTGACAAGACTAAACCAGGACAAGTCCACAACACCATTTGTCAAAAATTGAAGTTCCAAATTTTGATGGCATGTTACAAGTTCTTCCAGAAGTATGGCTGCATAAATTAGAAGTGTATTTTTGAATGCACCCCATGTCTAATATGGAAAAGTTCAGTTTGATTTGCTTCATCTTGAACGGGATGCCTGCAAATGGTGGCATCACTATGATTTGGATGTGAAGGATGGTGAACGTGATGAATTACTCACTTGGTGGGAATTTATTGAGTTGATTATTGATGTCCCTAGCAAAAATACTGTAGATGAGAAGGTTTTGGAACTATGTACTCAACATCAAGGATAGCAGGAGTTTGTGGATGAATATAGTACAAAGTTCTAAAGATTATTTATGCGAGTTTGAGGTATGTCCACCACATGACAAGCTTCCTTGTTTGTTGATGGACTACAAGAGGAACTGAAAGGCCATGGAGAAGCTCTTAGACCCAACGACCTTGATGAAGCCATCTCGCAAGCAAGGTCTTATGAAAAAATGTTTAAAAGATGGAGCAAAGGGAAGACCCCTTTGCTGCTCCAACAAGATAACATAAACCTCTTAAGGCAGTCACCCCAAATGAGGTTAATATTCTACAGATAGTAGAGTCAATGCTGTGACCATAAGTGTTCCAATAAAGGGTGAATTCAGTTAATTGAGGTGGTTGGTGAGTCCCCATTCTCCACAAACGAGGAAGAATCAATGGGCCCTAATATGCCTTGTTAGCAAATGTATCTAAAAGGGACAATCTTGAGCAGCCCTCCAGTTCCGTTAGCAGCCATGAGAGGTGTATGATCCATTCACTCTATTTTACTAGTGGAGGGATTTATCAAAGGAAGAAAAGTTGTAGTTCTGGTTTTGGAAGTACTCTTATCTCCTTGGATTTAAAGTTATACCCTGCCTTGGGTTTATCAAGTATTCAGTGTACTCCCTTTGACATTAGTATGGCTGATGGGTCCCACCTTCACTGTCTTACATGCATTAAAGGGCTCATTCAACGATAGGGACTTATTTTGTGAATTTTGATTTTTATATTGTGTCATTAGGTGGTGCTGATGTAATTTTAGGGATTGTAATGTCCCCATTTGGCACTTAGCCAAGTTTGTGTCCAATAGCCTATTTCCTAAGCTCCCGTAGGCTATCTGGTAATGGTTAGGGAACTCTCTGATTCTTGGAGAGCACAGGTTTAGTTCTTTTTGATTTTTTTGTTGGCTTTGAGCTCAATTGTTGTTCAAGATTGCAATGCAACTTTCATAAGTTTTTTCGGCTTTGCGAGCTTCTCTCCAAGCTTCTTGGAGAAGTCGTCTATTTATAGTAAGTCACCTAGTTGGCGTCATTCTTCATCCCAAACCTTTAGGATGGTGTTGGTATGGTTTATTTTGCAATTTGCTTCAGTTTGAGATTTTCCGTAAGTTGGGTGATTAATTGAGCTATTTAATTGTTAATTTTACTTTAAGTCTCCTAAGGTTGGAAATATTTAGAGGTCACTTAAGTGTTATAGCTCATTGGAACGGGAAACTGTTTTATTATTTGGTTAGGCACATAAAAGTGGACACCTTGACATGGGAAAAAGGAATTGGAGGAAAAACGTAATTATTTCCAAGAAAGAATTATATTCTTGTGTAACTTAAAAAGTGCCTATTTAAGAGAAGTGAGGGCTCATTGTTTTGTTTTATGCTGAAGATTATACTGTTATGCTGTAGGAATGAACCTGCGAGTTCTTCCATACCTTCTTGAGGATGAAAACCCTCTCGAAGAAGTTCAGTTTTAGGGGTGAAAGATCCTCCCTAGCTGAAAGAAGTGATTTCATACAAAGATCACTCTTGCGGTTCAATGGAGATATTTGGTTTTGATGTTTTCTGATGATGGAGTGTTACATCAATATTTATTGGTGATTCATTGAATCAGTTTATTGATCATTTTGATTAGTTTGTGAAGCTTTACTCAAGCTGGGCGCTACCCTTCATGGCTGTCGTACCAGCTGTACCTTCAAAAATGTGAAGTTGCAAGTTTGAATGTCATGTAATGATCTTTGATGGCGTCCATTTTTGGTGATGTGAATAACATTAGATGTTTTCAGTTTTGAAGTTTGCATGCAGCCAAGTTTATTGGCAGTACATCCTTCTTGAGGCCGTACTTTCCTTTGCTGGGCATTTGAGTATGAGGATGATTCGCTGCCTTCATCCATATTGAAACATATTCTTGAAGCATGTCGCCTATTCCTTGGTTGAATCCATACTTATTTAGGAATGCTTGATGTGGTTTTAGACTATTTTGAGGGATTTTTGCTGATTTGGAACATCCGTACAGCAGCTTTCAGGGGCTTTTGAACCGGTTTTGCATCAGCAATATTGGGTGGTGTTTGTGATTAGTTTGTATGGTTTTTCAGAGTGAGTTGATGCAGATCAGATTGTGTGCTGGCTTCACAGAGATCTAATATCATTTCTGATGAGATTGAAATGCATTTGTCATGTTTGTGTTCATTTGGTGATTGCAGCAGTGGCCAGATTGAATAAATTGGTTTTGATATTATGCTTGCAGATTACAATCCTTGTGTTAAACATTGTATATTTCATTTTTAGTGATTGTAATTCCCTGGAAGGTTATACCGCCAGTGGAAGTTGATTGTTTCTTGTTTTGGCTACTTACCCCACTGAACAAGTGGTATTTTGTAATGGCTTCCCATTGAATAAGTGGATGTGCATGTGTTAATTCTTGTCTACCCACTGAATAAGTGGTGAATTCCCACTGGATAAGTGGATGCCCACTGAATAAGCGGATGTAAGTGGATGTTTACTTTGTTGCAATATTAGTTTGTTAAGATCCAAAAAACACCGTATGCTCTCACCTTGCCCACACTGGGAACTGGGTGATCAGAAAGTGTTGTGGACATTGTTTATTGTTTATTGCAACTTTCAAAATAATTTAGGGGTGGGTTATTACAGGGATCCAATGATTAAGATTACTTGGTGATATTAACATGAATTTACAGGAGCTGTTCATGAAGGCTATGCAGGGTTTAGGACAACATCAAATTCATGGGTTCAAACCTTCAAAAAGTAAGTTGGTTTCAACACATCGAATGAAGAAAGATCTGAAAAGGAATACTCCTGGTTATGTGTTCCAATGCAGTGCCCTTAAGGAGCTACAACAATTCAACAAATTAGAAAATCTCAGTACACATAGCCTGTATGTGACTTATGGCACCAATTTTTAGGTGTGTTTGGAGAACTTACAAAAGGACTACCACCAGATAATGGTCATGAGCACATCATAGAGTTAGAGGAGGGCACCAAGCTGATCATGACCCAAACCTACTGACACCCAAAAGTATTCAAAGATAAAATTCAAAACGAGGTTCAAGAGCTTTTATAAATGAGACATATAAGGCCAAGTACAAGCCCATTTGTTGCTCCCATGGTATCAGTCTGCAAGAAAGATGAATCATTCCATATGAGTATTGATTGTCATGCTCTTAACAAATGCACAATTAAGAATCATTTCCCAATTCCTCTAGTTGAAGGGTTGATTGATGAGTTGCATGGCACAATTATCTTCTCCAAAATTGATTTAAGCTCAAGATACCATCAAATTTGCATGCAGGCAGAAGATATGCACAAGACTACTTTCCAGACACATTATGGTCATTCTGGATTCTTAGTCATGCCAAATGTTGACATGATGAATGCACCTACCACTTTCCAATCTACCATGAACAAGGTCCACAACAAATATGGATCATTCCACATGAGTATTGACTATTGTGTTCTTAACAGATGCACAATTAAGAATCTATTCCCAATTCCTCTAGTTGAATAGTTGATTGATGAGTTGCATGGCATAGTTATCTTCTACAAAATTGATTTAAGGTTAGGATACCATCAAATTCACATGCAAGCAAAAGATATGTAGAAGACTACTTTCTAGATACATCATGGTCATTATGAATTTTAGTCATGCCATTTGGCTTGATGAATGTACCTACCACTTTACAATCTACCATGAATAAGGTCTTCCAACCGTGCATAGATTTGTGCTTGTTTTTTACTATGTTACACCAAGTTTCTAGGTTGGGGATGGCAAGGGATAGAGGGACACATTTCTAGGACAGTTTTTGGGAGGCCATTTTTTAGGGGACAACTATTAGAAAATAGGGAAATTTTAAAAATATAGGGAATTTCAAATATTCATATGATAACATTGATAAGGCGTTCATCATATACATTATAGTGTTGGAAGTTAAGGTTGACATTTTGTAATAAAGTCACCTTAGTGACTTAGTGTTAATAATTAAAATGTTTAGTTAGTTTTGTGTTAGTTGGGAGTTAGTTTCCCATAGGGTAGTTTGGAGAAGTTGTATGGGAATGCAATGCTTTATAAGCATTTGCATAGTACATTGTAAAGGTATCCCAAATGAGTTATAATATTTTTTACATATTTTCCTATTATCCTTGAGAGCAATATGATTTAATCTTTTACAATTTGTCCCCACAAATTTCAACATGGTGTCAAAGCACAAATGGTGTCTGGGCATGGATAATAAATTGTTTGGAAGAATTCTTCACATGGAGGAAAGGAGATTGATAGTAACATGTTGGTAGAAGGCAGCCTAGTAGCAAGTGAAAATCTGCTATGGTGAAGATAAATCGTGTTTTTTTGTGAAGAAATGCTGCTGCTTCTTTAGATACTAAACTATCTCCTTTATTTTTTCTACCCAGCGCCAACAACCCAGCAAATCATCTTGGCCACGGGAGTTTGAGATGCCACATCATCAAAGGCATTTGTTGTTCAATCCTCAATGGAGTTTGAGCATACTATGGGTCGTCTCTTCTCTACCAACATTCGTAACATTTAGTTTGGTAAGATAGTTATTTTATTCACATTGGAGATATATTTGAAGTGGATGGAATTTAATGATAGGGGAGATAAGTCAAGCTTAGAGGGCTGATGTATTTTTTGCTGCTAAATAGGGATATGGGTTTGAATATTTAAAGTTGGGTGTGATCTTTTATTTCATGCTATATTAATTGTTGGGTGGAAACAAGAGGAGGGAAGAATTACTAATTATTTATGAATACAAAAAGGTTATTTAATTTTTTTGTCAAAGTACTTTTGGAGATACAAGCAAATATTTTACAATTTGGAAAATCAAAAGTTGTTTTCTTCAAGAAGCATTGAGATTATTTTGGTTTGCCTATGTAAGAGGGTGTGTAACGTGGTTGGAGAGAAAGAAGGTTAAGAATCAAGATATTGATATCATTTGGAGGTTACGAGTTCAAAGCTCTTAATGGTCATTTTGTATTGTAATCTTGGTATTGATGATTTGTAAAGTCAATTATTTGGTTGGAGACATAGTTTTATTGTACGGATGCATTTTCAGTTGAACTCGACATCCTACTGCATTATGAGCTTTACAAATATGCTTGAAAATCTTGTTTGTGTTTGTAATGTCCCCATTTTCGGAGTGATCACCATTGGAGAGTTGAGGGTCTTGTTTTCACACTATGGGATTTTTTTTTGGTGTATTTTTCTGATGCTGTTGATGTGACTTTCATTTAATATCTTTTTCTTTCCATGGGAGCGAACCACTTGGAGGAGTTGCGAGTGTGGAGACTTGTCATTTTGAGGAAGTTGTGCTAGGAGATGAAATTGCCATATGATGAAGTTGTTCTCATGTTCTATGTGATGACACCTTGGTTTGATTGATCATGCGTATGCCAACTTGGAGGAAGACTTAATGCCTTTGGACCTTTGATGGAGACACAAAGAATAAAATATTTTTTACACCTTGGCGCTCGAAGGAAGAAGCTTGGAGAAGAGAAAGAGATAAATTCATATCTTTAGTTTGAATTTTCTAGGCGGCCAAGTGTCTTGATGTAGGTCGGCCCTCTTAGAGGGAAAAAGAATATTAAAATAAAATGATTTTCTCTCTCTAGGTCGGCCAAGAGAGGAGGAGACTAATCATGTATTTATACAAGGTCGATTTTGGCATTTCAAGGATCATTCAATCATTCATTCACACATCATTTGGAGTTTATCTCTTGGAGTAGGACTTGAGACGAAAACCTTGAGTTCTTAGGAGGACTTGGATGAAACCCTAGCCCTTTCTTTGGAGGATTCCGTGACGGGAGTTCACTTGTGCATCATTGATATTTTGTGGAGAAGAAGAGCAGAATTATAACTTAGATTGGAGATCATCATTAGTGGCACTTCCTTGGTGTGGATTGATCATCATTTGCGGAGAAGATTGCCCTAGTTGGGAGCGCCCTTCATTGGAGGAGTAGCGATTTGGTTTTGGAGGCATTTGGGCGGTTCTTATGCATGATTTTGATTTCTGATTTGGAGCAGCAGAGGAGCAGACCTGATTTTCCCTAGTTTTGAGTGGATTCATTGGTGGATTGGTGCTATCTTGCCTAGCGTTTGACCCTACTTCTTGAGCACCACCTTTGGAGAAGCAATTGTTGGAGTTGTTGGCTTCTTATGACATCATTTGCATCATTATTTGGAGCAGAAAACATCTCAGACCTGAGCGCACCCTTTTGGAGCAGATTTCCTTTGCATTGGAGAGTGAAGACCTAGGGTTTGATGCCCTAATTGGAGCAGCTTTCGTTGGAGATCTTTTCCCATCATTTTGAAGGTCATTTTGCTAATATTTTTTGGTATGTACAACCCTTAGGGTTAGGGCAGAACATTGCTGGGCATGTTTGTCATGTTTGCCCTATTTTGTTGATGTATTTGAAGACTTGTAAAACTCAGATTTTGTAGCAGCAGACTTCTGATTTTATTTTCAGTCATTTGTGTTGGATAAGTGAAGTGGATTTGTTGCTCATTTGATAGTGAAATGCAAGTATATTATGGTTGATCATATTTATGGTGAAATTGTGATGTTTTGAGATGTTTTATGGGCTGCCCTAGATGTTTG
Source organism: Cunninghamia lanceolata (assembly GCA_027924645.1). Classification (NCBI taxonomy): domain Eukaryota; kingdom Viridiplantae; phylum Streptophyta; class Pinopsida; order Cupressales; family Cupressaceae; genus Cunninghamia; species Cunninghamia lanceolata. The sequence continues at coordinate 1,659,707 of BSBN01000898.1, read as the reverse complement.
TTCAAGTCTGATTTTTACTTCAGAAATTAGGGTTTGAGCAGAAAATTAATTTAGATATTTTGGAAAGTCCGTAAATTAAAAATTATCCAAAATATCCCATTTTGGGATATTACAGTGGTATCAGAGCTTGGACCCTGCCAACTTGCAGGGTTCATGTGGAGATTGTGAAGTGGTGATCTTCTAATGTTGGCTCATGAGTTTTGAAGACAGGAGATACATCACTTATAGGATAAGGCAGTGTGTTGTTGGGTCCGATTCGGAAGAAGAAGGCAATATGAGTGACCGAAGTCATGAAGAACCTAGCACAAGAGAGATGATCAATGACCTAGCACAAGGGCAACATTAATTACTTCAGCTCTTGAACAGATTTGTGAGGCAAAACCTTGGCAACAATGGAGGCAACGACAATAACGGAGGTGATAAAGGCAATCAAAACAATGGGCACAATGATGCAAGCACTTCCGGGAATCAAGGTGGTGCTCTGGTGCATACATCTCATACAATCATGGCTAGACCTCTCATGCCTACATTTTTGGATCAGCAAAGGGTTGCGAAGAATGAACCCCAAGCTCGAGGTGAGACTTTTGATGATTATAGGAGAGAGTGGTTGACACTAAGTGATGAATGCAAAGAATCCTTGCCATGGACCAATTTCTATCAAGTTAAGTATCGGAACAGGGACCGACCTCGAGAAGGGAGGAGCAACAACACAAATCATGAATTGCAAAAGTTGGGAAAGGTCAATATCACTCCATTTGATGGCTCAAGGAAGATCATGGCACGGGCTTGGATTCAAAAGTTGGACAACTACTTCACATTGAGCCCTATGTTCGAGAAGGATGCCATACAGTTTGCTATACTCCACTTGGAGGGTGATGCACTTGATTGGTGGTACAACGGCATGGTGACTCAAGGTCACAACCTCATCACTACATACTTGGAGTTCTCACAAAGGTTGATTGATAGATTTGATGAGTCAAATCCGGAGCAATTCTTCAAGGAGTTGGCACAACTCAAACAAAAGGAGTCATCGGATGCATACATTACAGAATTTCAAAGGCTTTCTGTATTGGTGCCCAATGTCTCAGAGACACAATTGACATTCCTCTTCATTGAGGGACTCGAGGAGCCAATTCATGGATGGGTGAGAGCATTAGATCCACCAACATTGAGGGAAGGAATCAAGAGGGCTCGAGGAATGAAGTTTTTAGCACTATCCAAACTGGAATTTCAAAGCAAGCCATTTCAGAAGGATCCGAAGAACTTTTCAAAGGATGGACCAAGGGAGCCCACAATGGATTTCGAGACAAGGAATGAGCTACGAAGAAAGAAGCTTTGCTTTACATGCAAGGAGCCATGGGAACCATGGCATAGATGTCAAGGTAAGGGAAAAGCATAATGCATTGAAGACTTTTCTGACGGAGATGAAGAGGTCCTTGACACTAGCTTGGAGGGAGACAAAGAGGAACGACAAGCGGAGCTTGATGATGCACAAGGCACTATTTTACTTTTCTTTTGGGTGTTCCAAAGCATTATCCTTTTAGGATTAGAGGTGTGGTGAAAGGGCAAAGAGTATCTTGTTTGGTGGATAGTGGAGCCACGCATAATTTCATAGATGAAGGCTTCGTAGTTAAGAAGGGATTGCAAGTAGAGGAATTTCCAGGGTTCAGTGTTCTATTGACGGATGGATTCAAAATGAATTGCACAAAGAAGATTCCTCATCTAAGCATTCAACTGGAGGACTACACTTTTGAGGATGAGTTTTATGTGGTTGGCATTGGAGAAACTGAAATTGTCTTGGGAATTCAATGGCTCAAATCTCTTAGGAGATATATACAGGACTTCAATAAATGGAGCTTGAGTTCACTTCAAATGGCAAGCAAATCATATTGAAGGCCATCAACAACAAAACACGTATGAGTATGGCAGCCAAATGGATGGAGGTCCGATTCAGATTGGAGGCAAGAGATTTTCAGCTGGAGCCCCCTTTTGGATCTGCACTTGTAGGAGGACATGTGGTGAAGGACGAGGAAGAGATTGAGGAGCTAGAGGGCAGCTTGATAAGGTATGATAACAAGTCTGATTTTCTGATTCAAGATAGCAGTCATGTTTCGTTCATAGCAGCTACTTCACATGAAGAACACATAGTAGAAGAGGCTCCCAAGATGGACACTTGTGATTTGGATATGGAGCATGAGGAAGATATGGAAGTTGCAAGCCACAACAAGAGGGAATTTATCCATCATACCATGGAAGATGTCAAAAGAACTCAAGACTTGTGTTATGGTTGGATACGACGAGCCAAGGAGGCAAAGATGATGGCGGCCCAAGCGAGAAAGCACTTGCAAAAGGTCAAGGAAAATTGTCATCAGCTAGATCAAGCAAGGAGGCAAAGGGAAGCACACCTACAATCTCTTTTCTTTCCAAGGGAGGAATGCATAGTGGTGGAACAAATAAAGGAAGAGAATCTTGAGGTCGGCAAGCAAGAGAAGTATGCAGATTTGGGTAAACAAATGGAAAGGTATGGTTCAGAAATTTTAGTTTGTGTACCTGATTTGCATCTTGAGTTGCCTTTGTTTGAGAATTCCTTGAAGGCTCAAGCCTTAGAGGACGATGTATATACACTTAGTGGTGTTGTATCTTCACTTGAGGAAGGAGTCATAAGTGGGTCAGCCTTTGATGATTCCTTGGACATTTCAGGAGGAACGAAAGAGTTGATGATTGAGGTGCCGACTTATCACATTGATGACTCTTTGGTGAAGTTGGAGGCTGCATTGTTTCGGAGTTTAGCGATGCATACCATGAAGACATCTGCATTTGATTGGCATAAGGGAGAATTGCAGCTGGTTTATGTGCCTAGGTATGGAGACATTGCTATGGTTTTTGATTTTGAGGCACTAATGGGTGTATTGCAGTTGGGCTATGGCATTGGGTTAAGTGGTGAGCATGATGACATTGGTTTTCCAGCCTTAGTTCATGGAGATCTACTCCCTACATGGTTTGAAGGTGGTTGTTCTACTTCAGGGTGCATGGATTGCCTATTGAGTTTTTGGAGGACAACAGCTATTCGGGAGTTTGGAGAAGAGTTGGGTCATCTTCCCACCATTGGAGGATGGCATAGGGATAATGCTCTATCATCCTATGTCTTGGGAGACACTATTCACATCCACATGGGTCTGATTTTTAGTTGGGCGGTTGTTGTTCTGATCTACATCAATAGCCTAGGAGGAGCTGATATGTATTATCTTGCACCTATGATGGGAGTTTTGCACATCCATGGGAGATATACATGAGTTGGAGGATGGTTCAGTGTTGAAGACACTTCGAGATGCTTCCACTGCCTCATGTTCGATGGATGTAGAGGTGTGATGATTTGGGATCCAGGTGGTGACAGGATTGACACCTGGGATCTAGATGTGTTGCTTCACAATTTCTGGAGCATGGATGATGATAGTGTGGAGCAGCAAAGGCTTGGTGACAGGAGGACGTGTTTCAGAGCTCATACTCTTCACCACTTGTTGACAGGTGTGTTTCACTTCGAGGCTTCGGATTGGACTAAAGATTTATTTTTGATGGATGGAGCCTTGAGAGTTTTGGAGATTGCTGCACTTGTGGTTGCGGGCATATTCTCAGAATTTGGAGGATAGGGCCAGGTTGAGCTCAAGTGTGTATGGCTACGGCTACCAGAGCTCACTTCGCATTGCATTCTTCACATTCTTCTTGGACGGTACAACCACAGGTGCGGATTTTGTGTGGTCACTGGGCATTTGATTGGATGGATATACATGTCTTTGACACTATCTCACAGGATGTGAGGTATTTGGGTGGATGGAGGTACATGTCATTTGACACTACCTCACTTGCTGCATACTTGCCATTGCTTGAGGACAAGCAATTCTGAGAAGGGAGGACTGTAATGTCCCCATTTTCGGAGTGATCACCATTGGAGAGTTGAGGGTCTTGTTTTCACACTCCGGAATTTTTTTGGTGTATTTTTCTGAGCTGTTGATGTGACTTTCATTTAATATCTTTTTCTTTCCATGGGAGTGAACCACTTGGAGGAGTTGCGAGTGTGGAGACTTGTCATTTTGAGGAAGTTGTGCTAGGAGATGAAATTGCCATATGATGAAGTTGTTCGCATGTTCTATGTGATGTCACCTTGGTTTGATTGATCATGTGTACGCCAACTTGGAGGAAGACTTAATGCATATTTGATGCCTTTGGACAACCTTTGATGGAGACACAAAGAACAAAATATTATCTACACCTTGGCCCTCGAAGGAAGAAGCTTGGAGAAGAGAAAGAGATAAATTCATATCTTTAATTTGAATTTTCTAGGCAGCCGAATGTCTTGATGCAGGTGGGCCCTCTTAGAGGGAAAAAGAATATTAAAATAAAAAGATTTTCTCTCTCTAGGTCGGCCAAGAGAGAAGGAGATTAATTATGTATTTATACATGGTCGATTTTGGCATTTCAAGGGTCATTCAATCATTCAGTCACACATCATTTGAAGTTTATCTCTTGGAGAAGGACTTGAGATGAAAACCTTGAGTTCTTAGGACGAGTTGGACGAACCCCTAGCTCTTTCTTTGGAGGCTTTTGTGACGGGAGTTCACTTGTGCATCATTGATATTTTGTGGAGAAGAAGAGCAGAATTATAAATCAGATTGGAGATCATTATTGGTGGCACTTCCTTGGCGTGGATTGATTATCATTTGCGGAGAAGATTGCCCTAGTTAGGAGCGCCCTTCATTGGAGGAGCAATTTGGTTTTGGAGGCATTTGGGTGGTTCTTATGCATGATTTTGATTTCTGATTTGGAGCAATAGAGGAGCAGACCTGATTTTCCCTAGTTTTGAGTGGATTCATTGGTGGATTAGTGCTATCTTGCCTAGGGTTTGACCCTACTTCTTGAGCGCCACCTTTGGAGAAGCAATTGTTGGAGTTGTTGACTTCTTGTGACATCATTTGCATCATTATTTGGAGCAGCAAACATCTCAGACCTGAGCACACCATTTTGGAGCAGATTTCCTTTGCATTGGAGAGTGAAGACCTAGGGTTTGATGCCCTAATTGGAGCAACATTCGTTGGAGATCTTTTCCCATTGTTTTGAAGGTCATTTTGCTAATATTTTTGGTATGTACAACCCTTAGGGTTAGGGCAGAACTTTGCTGGGCATGTTTGTCATGTTTGGCCTATTTTGTTGATGTATTTGAAGACTTGTAAAACTCAGATTTTGTAGCAGCAGACTTCTGATTTTATTTTCAGTCATTTGTGTTGGATAAGTGAAGTGGATTTGTTGCTCATTTGATGGTGAAATGCAAGTATATTATGGTTGATCATATTTATGGTAAAATTGTGATGTTTTGAGATGTTTTATGGGCTGCCCTAGATGTTTGCTCAAGTCTGATTTTTACTTCAGAAATTAGGGTTTCAGTAGAAAATTAATTTAGATATTTTGGAAAGTCTGTAAATCCAAAATTTTCCAAAATATCCGGTTTTGGGATATTACAGTGTTGATTGGGCTTTCAGAGCTTTTAGTGCTACCTCTAGCACGTAAGGACTAACAGGTCAAAGAGGAGGTTGTGTGTGATGTCTCTAGTTAATTTTGTTCCTTTTTTGAGTTTTTTGTATTTATCCTTCAAGCTGAAACAATGTATAATCCACTAATGCTGCTAAAATTTAGGTAGATATAATCCATTCATGGACTGTCCAAAACTGATTTATGTTGCAGATACAAACTTGGAATCATAATTCATATAATCAATTGCATAGATTCCTCAACTCAATTACAAATTCAGTTCAGATAACACTAGAAGATCCCAATGGATGATCTATCAACAGTTGGAAACAATTACAATGCAGATCTAGGTATGTGAATATGTGACATAAATATTAACTCACTGTTTGCTGATCAGTTACAGAAAATGGGAGGCTGCTGCCCTTCCTTGCCTCATGACTAGTGATAATTTCTCTCCTCAACCATTGGATAATTTGCAGCCAAGGGTTTCGTCCTTGAATGCAAGAGTGAAAATTGAACTTGTAATGAAAATGCCAAAGAAATCAAATGTTCAAATGAAGACGTGTGCCTCCTTGATATACCTTTCGAAATGGGCCCTTGGGTTCCAAATTTCCTTGAATGTATTTAAAATGCTTATTTTATTTTTATTTTAAATATTAAAAAATTATTTTATTTTAGTACTAGTGTTTAACAACTCCTTTTATTTGAATTATAATAATATTATTAAGTTGCCCATTAAATTAGAAATTATTGAGCCCAACTTAAATAATATTATTAACTATTTAACCCGAAAAAAGAGACATGACAGGTTGGAGGCACCAAAGGTCAGAGGAATTTCTCTATCTCAACCTAGCTTCTCGCTCCGAGATGGTTGAGTGTTTGAGAAGCACCCGTTTTTGTTTTTGTGTTATTTTCTTCAAATGCTTACAATAATAAAAAATTCATATATTAAGAAGCCCACATTTTGAAGATAGGAAGGGATTTAGTGTAGATGAAACTTAACATTGATTGTTGCCTAGATAGTTTGGGAGTTTGTGGATCTTGGGAATTATACCCTTACGAGGGTCATGAGACAACTTGATGGAGTTGCAACTTGACATGGGGGGTTGTCAAATAATTTGGGAGATCTGTAATTCAGAAGTTTGGGGAGGGTGGAATCCAGAACTTGAGAATTCAGCTTGGGAGCTACACCTTTATGAGGGTTACAAGGTAGTTTGATGGAGTTCTACTTGGTACAAAACTTTTTCAAAGAGAAGCTTTTGAAGAGTATGAGGTTATGATTGGTTAGCATGTTTTGTTTTCTATTGTGTTTTTTGCAATGTAAACCATAAGAGGGGGTGTTGGAAATTAAGGTTTACATTTTGGAATAAAGTCACCTTAATGACTTAGTGCTAGTAATTAAAATGTTTAGTTAGTTTTGTGTTAGTTGGGAGCTAGTTTCATGTAGGGTAGTTTGGGGAAGTTGTATGGGAATGCAATGCTTTATAAGCATGTGCATAATACATTGTAAAGGTACCTCAGATGAGTAATAATATTTTTATATATTTACCTATTATCCTTGAGAGCAATATTATTTAGTTTTTTACAATTTTCCCCTGCAGATTTCAAAGTATAGAACCTTAATACGTAAGATTACAATTGAATTGAAATTTCAGATTTCACATGAGTCGACACACAATTAAAAAAATTCATTACTTTCATTGTCAATTTGCATATATACTAACCCATATTAAACTAGCATCTATATATATTAAATGGAACATGCTTACCACTTGGAACAATCAAATAGTCGTTCCTTCATATTCAAGTAGCAGCATATATATAAAATTGAATGTGCTTACCACTTGGAATAGTCAAATGTTTGTTTGTTCATATTCAAGTAGTGGTTTTATAATATTATATAAATACCTAAGGTTTTGTAGTGCTTTTGTAGTTTAAATGTTCACATAACGGATACGACAGTTTGATTGGATGCCTTATGCCTTTGTAGTCATCTTATCTGACTTCAGCTAGACTTGGGGCATATTTAATTTGAAAATACTTTGGAACTGGAAAATGTTTTGTCCATTGTACTGGCCCGGAATTTCAAGTTTATATAAATGGCACCTCAAAATGATTTACACATTATCGTAAGCAATAAATAGGTGTCAAGCATATGGATTATATTTTAATAGAGTATTGAAGTTTTCCAGTTATAGGGTGCACATCTAATGATTTGAAAATCAATGGTTCACTGAAATAGCAATTTTCTTTACATTGCTGAAAACTCTCATTGGCTGAAGCAACATGTGTTCTCATTGAAACAAAGACTTACCTGAATCGAGAATTGTGGCAGGCTGATTGACAATCATTAGTTTTAAAAAAAACTTTACATAGAAATTGTTGGCGTGGCTTGTGTTTGCCAAATACCAAGGTATTGGACATATTGATAGCATAGTTTTGTTAAGTTCGGGCAAAAATTTGAGTACTGTGAGGAAGTATCGTCTATAGCACAAGCTGTTGGTAAGGTAAAATTATTGTTTTAGCCATAGACTATAGGGTTAAAACAAAGCCAATGCCATGTCCTTTTTTTTCCAATTTTTTTTAATATGCTTTTTTTTAAAATAAATTGGGCCGTAGGGGATGATGGCTAGCCATTCCCGACACAGCCTAGATGTCTCCTTCCACCCCCCTAGAAAAAAAGGCATACCAGGGATGTTTTCTAAATTTTTTGCAAATTGGGGACGATTGGGGATGTTTCCAACCCGTCTTGTAATGTCCCCATTTTTGGAGTGGTCACAGAAGAAGGTTTGGGAGGCTTGGTGGTCTCATGTCACTTGTTTTGCCCATGAGATTGTTAGCTTGTGGTGTATTGCCTTGATGGATGATTTCATTCACGCCAAAAGAAGGATAAGCTATAATAATGTGGTCTCATGTGTGCGCCTTCCTTGTGGGATCTTACTTGATGCACTATTGGTTTGGACAACTTGTGAAGGGAAATTAAATAATGAAATAATACCTATCCTCTGCACGCTTGAGAAAGAATCCTTGAAGGGAAGAGAAGAAGATAAATTCAAATCCTTTTGGCATTTTTTGGCGCCTAGAGTACATCCTGCTGGGTCAGCCCTTCAAAGAAGGGAAAACAATTTTTAAACAAAGAAAAAATACATGTCCTGGCCGGCCAGAATCATTTGGGCGCCTAGAAGGCATATGAGGTCGGCCTAGAGAGAGGGAAAAGTTATAAAATAATTGCATATCTATCTAGGTTGGCTAGCACATGAAGGAGGGTAAAATGTGTATAAATACAAGTTGGTTTGGTGGCATTTTGCATCATTCAATCATCATTCATTCTATCATTTGGAGTTTATCTCTTGGCTGCAACGTAAGTTGGGCAAAAGGAACTTGAGACGAAAACCTTGAGTTTCTAGGAGAAGTTGGACGAAACCCTATTTTCCTTTGGAGGATTCCGTGATAGGAGTTCACTTGCACTTCATTGTTATTTGGAGCAGAATTGCAAATCAGATTTGAAGATCATATTAGGCACTTCTTTGGCATGGATTGTTCATCATTTGAGAAGGATTTTGCCCTAGTTTTGGAGCACCCTTCATTGGAGGAGAGCGCTTACGTTTTGGAGGTTATTTTTGAAGATTGTATTGCTGATTAGGGTTTGAGAAGAGCAGAAAATTAATGCAGCAGCAGAGCAGACCTGAGCACACCTTTTTGGAGAGGTTTCCCATTACATTTGAGCATTGAAGACTTAGGGTTTGATGCCCTAATTGGAGCAGCAGCTTTGGTGGCCACTTCCTATCATTTTGGAAGGTCATTCTTACTATATTTTGGTATGTACAACACTCAGATTTAGGGCAGAAGTATGCTGGGCATGTTTAATCATGTTTGCCCTAATTTGTGAATGTATTTGAAGACTTATTATATTCAAATTTGTAGCAGCAGACTTTTGCATTTATTTTCAGTCAATTGTGTTGTCAATCTAAGTGGAATTGTTGCTTATATGGTTGTGGAATACAAGTGCATTATGGATAATCATGTTTGTGATGATATTATGTGGATTTGAGATGTTTTACGGGCTGCCCTATATGTTTGTTCAAGTCTGATTTTTAATTCAGAAATTAGGGTTTGGGCAGAAATCTAAGTTAGATATTTTGGAAAGTCCGTAAATCCAAAATTGTCCAAAATATCCCGTTTTGGGATATTATACGTCCCCACATCTCCAAAACCTCCCCTATAGGGGTTAGGGTTTGAAAATGCAGGGGATGCATCCCAGGGGTATATAGGTTTTTTTAATGATATTTTGTTTTATAGCAAAAGTTGACAAGAACACATGCAACACTTGTATATTGTCTTGAGTACCTTTGAAACTCAATGACTCTTTGCAAAAGAGAGAAATGCACCTTGCAGCTAATGAATTACTATATCTTGGGCATATCATCAGCAAAGAGGGAGTCAAATTTGTTGATACAAAGATCCAAGCGATACAGGACTAGCCAGAACCAAAGAATCTAACACAACTAGGAAGTTTTCTCAGATTGTGTAGCTATTATCGAAGGTTTAATAAGGGGTTTTCACACTTAGGTACTGCTCTTACAGATTTGACAGAGAGAGCAATTTGCTTGGAGTGAACTTGCTAGAACAACTTTCAAGTAGTAAAGTGCACTTGTCCAATTTTTGTTGTACCTGATTTTTCAGTCCCCTTTATCATTGACTGTGATGCTTCAGGCCTAGGAGTTGGCACAATTTTAATATAGCAAGGAATGCCAATAGCCTTTGAGAGTAGGAAATCAAATGAGAAGGAAAGGTTCCTCTCCATCTACAACTTGCAGTAATGCATGCCTTGGTTGAAACTCAAACAATATTTAGTTTGTGGGAGATTTACTGTAAGAATTGATTATAACACCTTTAGATATTTCCTTTTCCAACACGATCTTAATGAACAAGAAGAAAAATGGGTAAAGTAAGCATCTAGCATATGATTCTGATATCTAGTTTTGTAAGGGTCAAATGAATGTAGTAACTGATGCCTTTCCCCGAATTCCAGACCTTAATGCTCTTAGAGTCTTACCTGATTGGCATCATGAGATCGAAGTAGAGTATGCAAAGGATGGTAAATTGGCTTCATTATTAGAAGATCCACATATATCATACAACAAAGACAATAGGTGTACTTTCAAAAATGGACCAATCCTCTATGATAGTAGAGTAATCATTAGCTCCAACACAGAATTCAAATTTAAAGTCATGGCTGAAAACATTTTCACACCATCAGTAAGATGTGTAGGATTATTCAAAACCTAAGTCAGCAGTTCGGGTTCAGATATGGGGTTTTGGGTAAGCAAATACTGCAAAAAAAATTAGCGTTGCGTTCGCTTGCACCAAAACCATATAAAAATCATAAATATATATAAAAATTGGTGGGAGTATGGGCATCATATGTAATATTCCATATCAGGCGTTGAGATAAAAGTAAAAAAATCTTTTTTGTGTGGAGTCCCGTCTAAATTGAAAATTCTAATTGTTTGAGTCATGAATTAAAACAATGGACACATCGATATTTTGAATAAATTGATGAAATATGGGATTTCCCCCAACCAAGATGTGGATAATGTTTTTTGTGTAACACGTGATGACTGATAATATGAATAAATGTAGAACGAAAATTTCCTTTTCTCAAAAGTTGGAATATGAGAGGAGGGAGAAAGTTTATTTGTGTAGATGAAAGCGACAAATGTCTGCATTTGTAGGCAGAGCTTTGACCCACACTGTACCTCTATCTTTTCTCATAGTTGGTGCAAGGCCAAGTTGAAGAGGAACAAGTGGGGTGGAGCTAAGCTAAGGACCGACACCTTCATCGCCTTCCTTGAGATGAGCAAAGTTATCAACCCTCCATGTAATGTCCCCATTTTGCGTATAATCAGTTTGAGAACAATTAGCCTATTTTCTGATTTTCCCATTGGCTAATTGGTGGTGTAAGGGAGAACTCCGACTTTCTTGGAGAACACAGAGGTGATCAGACAGTGGTTTTATTAATAACAGTGAGTTCAGGGGATGTTAGCGAGCCCAATGACACTTTTTGAGCGTGATTCTATCTTTCTGAGAGCACTCCACACTTCTTGAAGAAGTAGGCTATTTTTAGAATGATGCCAAGTTGCTACAGTTCAACATCCTAAGTCCTCAAAAGTATTATGGTATGATCAGAAGTTTGTGATTGATTAATTTTGATGCTTTCCACAACTTGGTTGGATAATTTAATTATTAAATAGTTATGACTTAAGTTGTCTAAAAAATTACTTTTCAAAAAGACAACTTATGTGTAACTATTCATTGGAAAGGTTAAGTTGTCTAAAAAATATTTTTCAAAAAGACAACTTATGTTTAACTATTCATTGGAAAGGTTTTAAAATTGTGCATACAAGGTCGCTAGGCTAAGGGGGACTTTGCACACATGAATAATTTAATATTTTTGAAATAAGTTTTGGAGGGAAAAGGAAAGTAATATTTTATTCGCTCCAAAAAGTTATAAAAGGAGGTTTGGAGCTCATTGTTGAGGTTAGATATGTTATCATATTTGCTTCTAGATTTGAGGGCGAAAACCCTCTCGAAAATACTAGTTTCGGGGACGAAACTCCCCCTAGCTGGTCTTGGTGGTTTCATACAAAAATCATAGTTGTGCTGCAATGGAGAGTTTTGTTTCGGTGATTGTTTTTCTTCGGGATTTTGATGTGTTTTGAACTTTTGATTGAGTTTTGGTGGTGAGAATTTTTGAGTTTATTTGATTTAACTTTGGAGTTTGTGTGAAGAAATTTTCCTCGCTGGTTGAACTTCCTTTAGCCAGGGCTGTCGTACATCCTTGCAATTGCAGGTTGATTTAATAAAAATGATCATCTTGAAAGCATGAAATCATTCCAAAAGGCAAGACGTCTATATTAGCAAGGGTTTAAGGCTGGTTCGAAGGAGTTTTTGAGAGTTTATTTGCTTCTTAATGCAGATTGTATGGCCAAGGTACATACCGTACCCCTTGGACTGAGGCGTGTGAGTTGGGCTAGCAAATCACCCTTCATTTCTCGCAGTTTTTGCTTTGATTGGTGGCCCCTGACATTGAGTTTTCATTTCTTATGCATTTGGGGGTGAACTTTGATCGTTTTGGAGAGTATTTGATGATCTTGTATGCTGATTTGAGGGTTTTAACAGTGCTGCAATTTATATCAGATCAGTTTTTGAACCAAGTTTTGTGTTTCAGAGTTAAGAGTGTGATCTCCAGCCTTGTGTTATCATCTACATCAGTTTATGGTGGATTTTGTTTGCTAGTTAGGGTTTTTGTATTACATTTCAGACCCTCTTTCTGCTGCAAATTTGTATCAGACCTGTGCAGCAGTGTTTGCAGCGACATTTCTTGTGTTCAGAGTTGTGATTGTGCTTCATTCTTCATCTGCATCTTCAGTGCTTTAGTGGGTATGAGTTTGATTTGGTTTAGAATGATTTTCAATGCCTTATCTTCATGATATTTGTTGCAACAGTGTTGTTTCAGTTAGAAATCAGATTAATGAAGATTATTGGTTGCAGCCACTTATGTTTTGTAATATCTCTTTAAAGTTGCAATAATCAATTCCTGGATGGTAGTACCGCCAGAGGTCGTTGTTTCATGCATTTCATTTTGTAACAACTGGATGGTTTACTGCCAGTTTATAGCATGCTTTATGTTTTAGCACACTCCATTGAATAAGTGTAGAAGTGGTCAGCTCTATCGCCTACTGTGCATCATTCTATTTTTATAACACACTTTGTTGAATAAGTGAAGAGAAATGTCAACTCAACCGCCTTGTGTGTTCATACTGTGATTTCATTAACACACTCCACTGAATAAGAATAGAGATGGATGGCTTGCCACCTGGTGTGTCACACTGAGCATTTGTATTGCATACTCTCTAGTTGCTGCATTTGATAGAGTTGGTTGGAATCCGACGCATTGTATGCTCTCACCTTGCCCATTTTGGGATCTGGGTGATTAGAAGGCGTTGAGGGTTTGCATTGTAGCATTTATATTGCAGTAAAAAAATTAAAAAAATATTCGGGGTTTATATTACAGTGGTATTAGAGTTGGTGATCTTGCTAGGCTGTGATTTCTAATCCTGTTATGCAATACTTTCTCTATGCACGATAGTGAAAGAGAAAGAAGATATTATGAAAGGGAGTTGAGAAAACAATTTTTGTTTCTTAGAACTCTAGTTGAAGAGATGTTTTCAGAGGCTTTAGCTGCAAGACAGAACCCCACAGTTGATATAGTGGTTTCATTAGAAGAGAGAGAGACATGCAATAATGCTCCAAAAAGTCCAAATACCATAGCAGAGAGAAAATTTGATGTCATGCTTGATATGATGGCCCAACTTCTCCACAAGATGAATCAAAACCAAAATGTGCCACAGGATCGGAATGGAGAAGCTAGCATATCTAATGGTAATAATCACCAAGGTCATCATGATCGTTTTGCTAGAATGATTGTTGGGTCAGCTGCTAGACCTCTCCAATCTACATTCACACGTAGGGAGGAGGCACCTCCTGAACAAGAAGTTCAAGTTTCTATGGCGGATGAAGTTTTGACCAGCTATGCAGAATATATAACTCTTCTGGTGGAGGTTAGGGAGATCCTATGTCTTGATCAGTTTATGAATCAGAAGAAGAGAGGAGGAGGAAGGCAATAGAGGTCAAGGCAATCAGAGGGATTATCAACATGTATTGGGGAAGGTAACACTTTCTCAATTTGAAGAAAGTGACAAGAGTATTGCTCGTGCTTGGGTCGAGAAGTTGGACAACCATTTGTCTTTGAGGCCCATGCCTGAAGAAGAGGCAATCAAATTTGCTACCCTACATCTAGAAGGAGCTACGCATGAATGGTGGTACCATGGGTTGGTTACCTAAGGCCACAATCTCATTACCACCTATGATGAGTTCACCAATAGACTCATCAAAAGATTTGATAAGAGGGATCCAAAGCAGCATTTTAAGGAGTTGGCACAATTGAAACAACATGGAATAGTGGATGCTTACATAGCTGATTTTTAGAGGCTATCAGTGATAGTCCCAGACATCTCAGAAAGAAGGCTTGTGTTTTTGTTTATTGAAGGACTATCCAAGCCACTCAGGGAGTGGGTTAAGGCCTTTGATCCACCTACTTTGCAGGATTCCATCAAGAGGGCGAGGAACATTGGAGTTTTCAGCCCCAAAAAGTAAATTTCAACCCAATACCTTTCCACACAAAGAAGATACAAAGCCTTCTTAGGAAGAACCAAATCATCCCAAGAGCTTTCCTTCCAAGATGGATGATGACCTCCGAAATGAGCTAAGGAGGAAAAAACTATGTTTCACATATAAGGAACCATGGGCCCCAGGCCACAAGTGCTTTGGGAAGGGTCAAGCTAAGTTTCTGCTGATGATTCAGAATAAAAAAAATCAGAATAACAAGTTGATTCAGAGGAAAGTGAGGGAGAACAGACCCCATAAGAGCCTGAAAAGGAGGGTAATGATAGCATTTTTGCCCAATTATCCTGTCATCCAAAGAACAATCCTTTTTAGAATTCGTGGTGTTGTATGGACAACGAATCATTGCACTAATTGATATTGGTGCTACACACAACTTCATTGATGAAGGAGTTGTTGCATGGAGAGGCCTCAAGATGGAGGAGTTTGAGGGATTCAATGTTATGGTTGCAGATGGGTTTACTCTTTGATGCACAAGAAGGATTCCAAACATGAGCCTCCAATTGGGAAGTTATGAGGTAAAGGATGACTTTCATGTAGTAAGTATTAGAGATAGTGATGTTGTCCTTGGGATCCAGTGGCTCCGTTCCTTGAGGGAGATTTCATTAAACCTACAAACCATGGAGCTCAAGTTCCAAGCTGATGGTAGAACAATTGTCTTGAGAGGAATGATAAATGGTACATCTCGTGTCCCCATTGCAAGGATGGAAAGAATGTTTCACCATAGGCAAATTGAGTGGGCATCTCAATGGCCAATCATGCATGTTGCCTATTTTGAAGGGAAAAATGAGTATCATACAAATGTGCAAGTCATACCGAATGAGCATAGTGACAGTTTTAGTAGAATATTGCTCGAGAGGTCTCTTAAAAGAAGCATTAAGCTTGCTGGAAATTCAGAACAACAACAAAAAATGCAAGTTCAGAACTTGTTTCGCATGAAGTTTGGGTAAGCCAAGGGTCTAAATATGATTTTCAATTATTTGATAATCCACTCTATGAAGTGGATGCGGATTTGACATTTGATAATCTATTTTTTGAGTTGAATATGGAGACATCAATTGCTCCTAGACCTATATTTTGTGATGCTTTCATGGCTAAGTTACAAGAAGTTAAAGTTGACTCAAATTTCCATTGGAAGCAAGAAGATGAATTCAAGAAGGATGCAGTATTGAATAATGACTTCATTTATCTTAGTACTCTAGAGGCCTAGTATGTTGAGAGCACCTGGATTGGTGGTGTGAGAAGTATTCTTTCTGGTGATGATGTCTTAAGCATCACCAGAAGATCTGTAGATGAAACCCACATGAAAACCAGAGTAGCACAACATAAGCGTGGAGTTACTTTATTATAAGTATTCATGCAAGAGGTCACCAACAAAGCATTTTGGAGGTTTATGGCGACAGAAGGAATGTTCCATGGAGGGTTACAGT
This sequence comes from Cunninghamia lanceolata, assembly GCA_027924645.1. Classification (NCBI taxonomy): domain Eukaryota; kingdom Viridiplantae; phylum Streptophyta; class Pinopsida; order Cupressales; family Cupressaceae; genus Cunninghamia; species Cunninghamia lanceolata. Next base: position 1,643,511 of record BSBN01000898.1, on the reverse strand, counting down.
TTCAAATTTCAAATTTATTGCTGTTGTTTTGATGCAGATCAGCCACCATATGTTTATGTTTGCACACTTGCAAGAAGGTTGGCAAGAAAATTCAATCATGGGATGGAGAAATTTTCAGTTAATGATTGTTGAGGAGGTTTTTACAGCCTCTACCAAGGTGATTTTAGACTTTTCAACACTCACCATTCCTATTTGTGCAAGGAGATTCTCATTTTGCAGCTGTTGTTCCGTTGTCAAGGTGCTGATTCTGATAAAGTCAGATCATAAGTTGTTGTTTTTACTCTTGGACAGCTGCAAGATTGATCCTTTTGGAATACCTAAACCTCTTGGAAATGTTGAGGAAAGGTTTCAGCTGAAGGTAATGAACATTTCAGCCATTGTAGCTCCATTTTGGGTATGGATATTTCAGTGGAATATCTAAAAACATTTTAGATGTTTGCCAACAACATTAGCTGTGAGGTGGATAACATGTTTTGGTAATTTGTTGAGAGAGTGCATACTGAGGTGGAAGAGCATCAAAGAGTACTTGGTTAAGTGGAAGAATCTTTCAATTGAGGATGCTACATGGGAGAGAGAAAATTGTGGTTCATCCTGACTTGCAATTGCTTGGGGACAAGCAATTTTGGGGAGGGAGGACTATAATGCCCCCATTTTGTGTATAATCAGTTTGCAAACAATTAGCCTATTTTTCGAGTTTTTCGTAGGCTAATTGGCAAGGTTGCACGGAGACTGGTACTGGTACTGGTACGGGAGACTGGTACCGGTACTAGTACGTCTATTTTTGAAAAATAGGAGACGGGGGTACTTGGAGACGCCATTTTTTTTTAATATAATTTAATAATTTTAAAAATATATTAATATGCTAACATTAAAATTGAAAATATCATGAAATTGAACTTTCAAAACAACAGAACTAGTAAAGTTTAACATTAACTTTGAAGTTTAAACACACAAATGTCAAAGAGTTCATACTACATATCGATATTACATATTGAAATTCAAAAATGTCGATAGCCTAGTAGGCTGATATGCATATAGAAAACAAAAATCAGAAATCTATGTCATCATTTTATGTCACATTGTCATCCATCTCTAGGTCCTCAGCTATGATTCTCTCCAAATACTCATCACTCTCAAGCTCAGGTTCCTCTGATGGTAGTAGAATTGGGGGTAAATCATTGAGGCCATCTACTTCAACCGTTTCATCAACCAAGGCTGCAGCTTCTCCATCAGCTGAAATTTGGTCCCATTTTGCTGAAGGATCCTCCTTGTACCCAGGTTCTACACGAGAGAGAAGGCGAAGTGAGCTATGAATGTACACTAGGTTCTCCGCTTTCTTTGACCCTAACCGGTTCCTTTTCTGTGAATGAATAAAACCATAAGTACTCCAATTCCTCTCACAAGATGAAGAGCTGGCTACTTGTGAGAGCAATCTTATTGCAAATGATTGCAATTCAGGGGTTTCACCTCCATGGTTCCACCACCACTCTACAGGGTCTTTCTTTGCATGCATATCATATATGGCTTCCATGGAAGAAAAGTCACCATGCCCACGTGAAAACTTATTCCATTGAGTCCTCATAATTGAAGCATCCTCACCTCGGCCATAAATCTTTTTTATTGCTGCCCAAAATCCCTTCATTACCTCTCTATCCTCATATGGAGCCCTCTTATTGGTTGCTTGTAGATCATACCATTTAGGATTAAAGGCATAGGCAACACAATGAAGGGGTGTGTTAAGTTTGTTCCATCTTCCATGTATCTTTTCTTCTAGCAAGGGATATAGAGAAGGATCTCTTGCATTTGTTATTTTCTTAATTCTTTCACACATGGAATCTATTTCTTCATAAATTTCTCCCAAACATGGTTTGTCTGAATCAGCAAATTTGATCACCTCACATATGGGCTTAATAAAGTCCACAACAAATCTAACATCAGCCCAAAAATGCTCATCAAGGACCATACCTCTCACCTCAACTGCAGTATCTGATGTAGATTGTCTCCAAGCTACCCATGCATCACTAACTACTGTGGCACACAAAGCTCCTTTGACTTCTTGGAGATGGTCAAGAAGAATAAAATAAGAAGCAAACCGTGTATCAACAGGTTTGAGAAGTTCCACCTTGGCAAATTTTCGATAAATGGCTTGTGTGGTGATGGTTACATATGAACATCTGTATTTTTCTGCCCTTTTCAATGAAATCTGAGATCCACTGGAACTTGCCAATATCTTTGAGTGCATTATTCAATGAATGCACACAACATGGTGTCCAAAATATATGCCTATACTTTTTTTGCACCAACATGCCTGCTGCCTTACAAACAGGGGCAGCATCTGTAACAACTTGGACTACATGTGATGCCTCCACCTCCTCAAAGCCCTCACACAGCTGGTTTTGAAGGAACTTTGCATTTTTTTCTTGCCCTGAACAATCTATTGCCTTAAAAAAAATAAGGCCCTTTGCTGCATGTTACCATGATATTAAGTAGTGGACGATTTCTAGCATTTGTCCACCCATCCATCACAATACTGCATCCTTCTATAGACCACACTCTTTTCAATAGTGCGGTTTGTTGCTCTAATCGAGTTTTTTCTTTATCAATTAGAGTAGTGCGAAGCTTTTCATACCCAGGTGATTTATATCCAGTTGGTCCATTGTTGATGGCTTGGACCATCTCAGTGTAGAAAGGTGAGCGAGCAACATTAAATGGGATTCCATTTGCATAAAAGATGCGTGCAGTCGCTTCATCAACTGCATCTCGACCTTGCACATCAAATAATCTTCCAATGGGGTTTGAGCTGCCAATGTCAATGTGTGATCTCTTGTGAGAATATCCCCTTGCTAAATCTTCTCTTGTCACATCTCGAGAAGACACATCCACCTCTGACTCTCTATTCTGAGATTGACTTGCACCAGTTGCCCCTGTTGTTGAAGCATGAGAGCTCAAAAGAGACACTTTCCCATCAGCCCTTTCTTGATCCCTAACAGCGTCATGTCATTCTACATCATTTGTACAAGGATCAACACCTTTTCCAGGTATGTGAAGGAAATGAGCCCTCACCTTCGTGTAAGTACCTTGAAATGGCTTAATATCACAAAGCTTACATTTGATAGTGGCTGTTCCACCCGACCCCTTCGGCCTTGGAATGCGATCGCAATACTTCCACAGTGGGTATAGGGCTTGTTTTCCCCCACCTGACATATCTCAGCCTGCAACAAAATCAAAATGATAAAGAGTCAAGACAAAGTCGGACATTAAAATTTAAAATTAGAACAGTTAAAAATTTATTACAGTAAAAAAAAAAAATGCCTTTTTGTTCCCAAACACCCATTTGGGCATTTTGTAGTCAATTTTTTTCCTAAATCTTTTCAAATTTTACTTTCTTATATCGTTGAACTTGATTTCTAAAATGATTGAAAGTAGTAAAACTAAATAGTGACAATGGATGGTTTACAAATTGTTTTTAAATCATGCCAAAACCAGATTTTTTTGGAAATCCTTGAACTATCATGCCAAAACCAGAAATTTTTGGAAATCCTTGAACTCGATTTCGTGTGTGTGTGTGTGTGTGTGTTGCTGCTTTGAAACTATTTGGTTTTCCTTTGAGTTTTCCTACCAAATGCACAAAGTATTTTAAAAAACGAAATGTCGTGTGTGTCTGCTGCTTTCAAACTATTGGCTTTTGTTGCTTTGAAACTATTTGGTTTTCCTACTTTTCCTACCAAATGCACAAAGTATTTAAAAAAACGAGATGTTTATTGCTCTCGCGTGTGTGAGTGCTCAGAGGCTCTCGTTTCTCTGTGTGTGGAAAACGAAAACGAAAAACCAGAAAAATGAAAAAACGAAATGCACAAAGTAATGAAAAAACGAAATGTTTACCTGTTGATGGTGTCGCGTGTGTGGTGCTCAGAGGCTCTTCTTTGTTTTGTGAAATGCTCTCAAACCTGTCGCGTTTAGGTTTTATGAGGAGACGGAGAAAAAAAAAGTATCAAAAAACTTATTAAAAGTCCCGTATTTTATGCCCAGGGTTGGGAGATGTGTGGGAGACGGCTAGGGTACCTTGCCTGACATCTCCTGTTGCGAGGGACGTCTCCATGCAGCTTAGGGTTATCGGAGGCGCATCCCCGACCCAGAGACGCGTCCCAGGGGTCGGGAGACGCGTCTCCCTGCAACACTGCTAATTGGTGGTGTAAAGGAGAACTCTAGCTTTCTTGGAGAACACAAAGGTGATCAGGTAATGGTTTTATTTTTATTTTATTTTTTTTTTAAAATGCGCCTGGTAAACTTTTTAACGTGACCGGCGACGCTGGTGCGACACGCCCTCCGGCTCCACGCGAATGCTTTTGCTCGGAGCAATGAACCGGTGAGGCCACAGTTGGGGGACCTCATCCCCTAGGAAGAACACTTCAAACCCGCGAGCTCATTGGCCCAGCGAAGGCGTAAAGCCTTGCGAGCTTGTTGGCCCAGCGGGGGTTTGAACTCTGGTGGCCGCCACTACATCCTGAGCGACTTAACCACCGAACCATGCCATCATCGGCATCAGGTAATGGTTTTATTAATAACAGTGAGCTTAGGAGATATTAGCGAGCCCAATGACACTTTTCGAGTGTGATTCTATTTTTTTGAGAGCACTCCACACTTCTTGGAGAAGCAAGTTATTTTTAGAATGATGCCAAGTTGCTATAGTTCATCATCCTAAGTCCTCAGAAGCATTATGGTATGATTAGAAGTTTGTGTTTGATTCATTTTGATGCTTTCCGCAACTTGGTTGGATAATTTAATTATTAAATAGTTATGACTTAAGTTGTCCAAAAAAGTATTTTTCAAAAAGATAACTTATGTGTAACTATTCATTGGAAAGGTTTTTAAGTTGTCCATACAAGGGTGCTAGGCTAAGGGGGACTTTGCACACATGAACAAATTATTTTTGAAATAAGTTTGGAGGGGAAAAGAAATTAATATTTTATTTGTTCCAAAAGGAGCTCATTGTTGAGGTTAGACATGTTATGATATTTGCTTTTGGATTTGAGAGAACCTGTGTTTATCTCTAATTTTATTGAGGATGAAAACCCTCTCGAAAATATTGGTTTCGGGGACAAAACCCCCCCTAGTTGGTCTTGGTGGATTCATACATAAATCATAGTGGTGTTGCAATGGAGAGTTTTGTTTGGGTGATTGTTTTTCCTCCGGATTTTGACGTGTTTTGAATCTTTTGATTGAGTTTTGGTGGTGAGAATGTTTGAGTTTATTTGATAACTTTGGGGTTTGTGTGAAGAATTTTTCCTCCTTAGTTGAACTTCCTTTAGCCAGGGCTGCCGTACATCCTTGCAATTGCAGGTTGAAGATTTAATGAAAATGATCATCTTGAAAGCATGAATTCATTCCAAAAGACAAGGCGTCTATATTAGCAATGGTTTAAGGCTGGTTCGAAGGAGTTTTTGAGAGTTTATTTGCTTCTAAATACAGATTGTACGGCCAGGGTACAAGCTGTACCCCTTGGACTGACATGTGTGAGTTGGGCTAGCAAATCGCCCTTCATTTCTTACAATTTTTTCTTTGATTGGTGGCGCCTGACATTGAGTTTTCATTTCTTATGCAATTGGGGGTGAACTTTGATCATTTTGGAGAGTATTTGATGATCTTTTATGCTGATTTGAGGGTTTTAACAGTGCTGCAATTTATATCAGATCAGTTTTTCAACTGAGTTTTGTGTTTCAGAGTTAAGAGTGTGATCTACAACCTTTTGTTATCATCTTCATCAGTTTATGGTGGAGTTTGTTTTCTGGTTAGGGTTTTTGTGTTACATTTCAGACCCTCTTTCTGCTGCAAATTTGTATCAGACCTGTGCAACAGTGTTTGCAGCGACATTTCTTGTGTTGAGTGTTGTGATTGGGCTTCATTCTTCATCCGCATCTTCAGTACTTCAATGGGTATGAGTTTGATTTGGTTTAGAATGTTTTTTAGTGCCTTATCTTCATGATATTTGTTGCAGCAGTGTTGTTTTAGTTTGAAATTAGATTAATGAGGATTATTGTTGCAGCCACTTATGTTTTGTAATATCTCTTTAAAGTTGCAATAATCAATTCTTGTAAACCCTAGATGGTAGTACCGCCTGTTGATAATTGTTTTTAGACAATACAACAATAGAATAAAACACTAAGTATCCTATTCTCTCTTGAATAAAGTCTCTCAAAGGTTAAGCTATGTGATCCAATGAGACAACTTCAAGGTTCCTTATTCGTGATTGCAGTGGATAGACTCAGTGAATACATGTGATCTTGTTGATAATCACAAAGGGACTTATGCAGACTTCTTCTTACTTCATTTAGCTTGTTTCTCTTTTCAGTGTGGATGACATATGTACAATGCTTAAATAATAAAGAAAAGGAAAAAGATGAGAGTTCAAAGAAACTAATCTAAGGTCAATGAAGCAATGATGATGCATGAATAGACAAACTCCTTAATCAACCTAACTCCACTTTGCCAAGAATGCCTACAACTACATGGAGTTGGTGCAATCTCCTAAGGATAGCGAAAGGTTTTCAAATCATGAAAGCTCATATAAGCACCCATTGAATGGTGCAGCTCAAACAAGCATTCACAATCGAACTTAAGCAAATGAAGCTCGGACTAGCTTTACACAACACTTCACCAACGATGAATGTTAAAAGCATGAGCTAGGAGTTGATCAAATATTCAATACAACATGCATCACATCAATGAGCTACTACTCTACTTTTAATCTACTTAGAAACATCTCTTCATTTCATCAAAATACAAGAAACCATGTCATTTCACAAGACAACATTTAACACCAAGCGAACTCCAATGTCTTTGCATTAATTTTGAGAAATATTTACAACAATTTTCAAGTACTCTCAGAGAATTTCGAGAGTCTCTTCTACTCTACTCTACTTTCCTACTAACTGAACTATACAAATAAGGCAACAAAGCCTTTATATAGAGTTCCAGAATTACAATGAATGGCCTGGATCAGTTCAAGTAGCCAAGGGCCAGGATCATGCCATCTCAGCAAGTAGTTACAACAAATTGCTATTTTTAGTACATAAGATAGGCAATGAAGGCACGTTTTCCAAGAAGATAAGGATAAAATGAATCTTTAGAGCATCTTGCACATGGGCATCCTCTTTGGCTCCTTGCTTGTTGAATGATGTGGCGAACTACAATAGGATGAATAATATGTATATGCCACGTAGGTGCCACCTCAGCATATTCCCAGATTGCATCATCTGTGTGATGTCTTCGAATGTGATCGCTCTGAACTTGTATGTTTCGGATGTATCTTTGTTGACTTTGCCTTGTTCATTGTAAGTTGAATGTGTATGATACATGTTGCTCATTTGTCTAACTTTGTGCACTTCTTGCAGGATGTATGTTGATCTTCTTTGTAGAAAGTAGCGAGGATGATGATGCTTTCTTCATAGAAAGTAGAGTAGATGATGATGCTTCATTGATAACATGGAGTAGGAGACTCTTCTCAAAGACTTCAAGATTGATGGAACTTGAAGGATGAATGCCTTCTCTTTGACACAGAAGATGAAGTACGCTGAACTTGATGTGATCCTTTGGAGCAGCTACATGATGTCTCTTCTACAACAACTGCCTCTTGACTTCACTCTTTGCCTATTGGTGATTCCAAGCGCTTGCTCCTTGAATGACTTCCCAGCTCCAACAACGTTCTTGCAACGCAGAGAAACAACATATTAAACAATTGATAAACATTCGATTTCATAGCTTAAAGTAATCATTTCCAAGGATACTTAACATTCTTCTAGCTTAGACGCTAATTTGGGTTTGCAAATAGGTGAAAGTGCGCCCAAGCTTATAGGCTATTTTTTAATGATTTCAAACATATTTTTAAACTCCAAAAATCTCTATGACCCTAGGCGCAGTTTGGGAGTCATACAAGTGTGAAGTGGCGCCTAAAATTGGATGAATGTTCTTCTTTAATGAGGCGTAAATTTGAAGTTTTTAGAGCTTCCTGACTGCTAGGCGCACTTTATGAATGTTAGGGGTGAAATCAGCGCCTAGACCTCCTTAGTAGTTTTCCCTCTAATCCTCAATGATTCAAATGCCTCTCCCAATCAAGGCGCATATTGATGGTTGTACTGATATAAATCAGCGCCTTGACAAAATGAGTGTTCTTCAAGTTAGGCGCATACTTGAGGTCTTAGGAGTTGAAATCTGAGCCTTAGCTTCTTAACTTGCTGTTTGGCACTTAGTGACTTCAACTTCATGCTTAACATTTAGGAAACTCTTCCCTTTAGGCGCCATCCTTAAATTTGATGTTCTTTCCAATGAGGCGCTGATTTGAAGTTGAAGGAGTTGATAATGAATCACCTTTCAAGGCTAGGTGCTGAAATTAGATTGCATAAGTAAGAATGTGCACCTAGCTGCACTTAACTTGTTGTTTGGCTTTCTAACACCTTCAATCATTCATCTAAACTTCCAAGAGATCTTGTCACTCACGTGCTAGATTTCAAGATTTCAAGCTCTTTCCACTTAGGCGCCAAAATTGGATGGTAAAGACAAGAAAATGCGCCTTATTCTTGGAAGGATACTTTGCTTCATTTTCATGGATTCAAACCTTTTTGGAGTTTCAATAGAAGTGCCTTGATACATATACTCCTTCAAATTGGTTGATGAAATGCCCTTTGAGTGTTAGGTGCTCAAACTCATCCTTATAAACATTCTACTTCCTAGGCACTCAAGGTGACTATAGCAGCAAGAAATTGCGCCCTATCTTGATGTGGTGTTCACTAGCCCCTAAGGCGCACTTTGACAATGATCGGAGTATGGAATTGCGCCTAGCATTGATGTAACGTTTACTTCAAAATTTCATGAACTCATGACTTGTATATGCTCTTGTGAACTTGTCAAACTTCAATATCTTCAATGTTTATTGATTCAAGCATGCTCCCTCCTAGGCGCCAAAATGGACTCTTCAATGGTTGAAATGTGCCTAGATCCCCTTTGGCTTGTTCTTGAATGTGAATTGGCATTTGTGATGATCTCAAGTTTCCCTTTACCAATGCGCATATTGATAATGCTCCAGGTGTGATATTGCGCCTTCGTATACTTAGCTTACTTCTTGTCAATCCAATGGTTTCAATTACTTGTTCAAACTTATAGGAGATAACTCTACATTTAGGCGCTATATCTTAGGGTTTATAACATTTTACCTTCAAGGCGCCAAAATGGCGTTGTTTAGACACAAAAGTGCGCCTCACTTCCAAGATGCTTATTCTCCTTCCACTTAGGCGCACTTTGATGACTCCTTGAACATGAATCTGCCCCTAGGTCTAAATGAGTGTTTCCTTCACTTTTTATGTGTTCAAATCATTGTAGATGTTCCTAAAGACTTCACCCAAGCCAACAACCCTCAAAACTTGTAGATTCAAGTGGATTTCTTCCTAGGTGCCAAAATGGACTCTTCAGATGGAAAAATGCGCCTAGACCTAGATGTCAAATTTCATGTGTTTATTCCACTTGGGAACTCAAGGTGAATTGCCTCTCTTAAGGCGCTATCTTGTATAATTCAAAACATCCACTCCTTTCTCAAGGCGCAAATTTGGGTTTCAACAAGTGATAAAATGCGCCTTGATTCCTCTTGGTGCTTTTCAAACATTTCTAAGTTATAACACTTTATTGTTGATCCTAGGTGGAAAAATGGGTCTTTGAATGATATTTTTCTCTCCAACAATCCCGGGTGCACTTTGATGATGCTTCAAGAGTGATTTTGTGCAGGCACACTTTGGAGGTCCTCCAAGAGTGAATTTGCGCCTTGAGTTTCTTAGCCATTTTCTTGCAAATTTTGAAGGTGAAGGTCCCTAGGTGGAAGTATATTTAAAAAATATATTTAAGTATATGCTCAGATATTGAATTTCCTATACTTTAAATATATTGAATTTCCTATACTTTAAATATTTTTGAAATATACTTCTAGGATGTTTGAGATAGGTCTCGGATCCATGGGATTTAACATGCAGATTCTAGATTTTTGAGGATCCACCAGATTTCAGACTTAGTCAATTTTCAGGATCTCAGAACATCAGACTTCAGGATATCAGACTTAGTCAATTTCAGTGTCTCAGGGATTAACTTCAGTGTTCTCGAATACACCTTGTTTGACGGATGACCTCCTTAATTTCTTGCTTGCAAGGAGATTAACTCATTTGACTCGAACCTGGTGAGGCTCACTCCAGGAGATTATAGTTTCCAGCACGACAACACCACTGACTTCATCATAAAAAAGCTCTAAGACATCATCCAAAACTAAAGAAAAGCACTGGAGCTCAAAAAAAAGGGGGGTCCCCATTTGCAATGGGGCGATGTGTGATTAGGTCACAACACTGCCAGAGGTTGTCATTTCATGAATTTCATTTTGTAACAACTGGATGGTTTACCGCCAGTTTATAGCATGCTTTATGTTTTAACACACTCCACTGAGTAAGTGTAGAAGTGGTCGGTTCTGCCACCTAGTGTGCATCATTCTATTTGTATAACACACTCTGTTGAATAAGTGAAGAGAAAGGTTGGCTTAGCCACCTTGTGCGTTCATACTGTGATTGCATTGACACACTCCGATGAATAAGCGCAGAGATGGATGGCTTGTTGTCTGGTGTGTCACAGTGAGCATTTGTATTGCATACTCTCTAGTTGTTGCATTTGATAGAGTTGGTTGGGTTTCGACGCATTTATGGTCTCACCTTGCCCATTCCAGGATTTGGGTGATCAGAAGGTGTTGAGGGTTTGCATTGTAGCATTTATATTGTAGTTTAAAAAAAGAATCAGGGTGTATATTACACTCCATGGTAGTAGATAGAGAAATCCGACGCTGTTAAAAAAAATAGAGAGTCCTTTGACGAATGGCTGCCTCGAGCTAAATTTTTTCACGGGCATGTCAAAAAAAAGAAAAAATGCATTTTATAACTGCATGTTCATGAGGGTTATATTCAAGTTTACTCCGGTTCGTTTTGGCTGAATTGAGGCCTATTTAACAGGATCCTAGATGACCATGTAGGTGGATCTGTTTGGTACTCAGATTGGGTTTGAATTGGACCCGAACCTTGGCTTGTTTTTTGATGAACCAGTAACGTAGTTCAAAACCTACGCAAGAGTCAGAAAGACATACAAATGGAAGGGTTTAAAGGGGGATGTACAAGAATTCATGTCATCATGTGAATAGTGCCAATGGAATAAGGATGAAATTGTACGTAATCTTGGACTACTTCAGCCCCTTATTATTCTGAGTAAAAATTGTGAGTCCATTAGTCTACATTTCATTACTGGTTTACCAAAAGTCAATGCTAAGGATTGTATTTATGTTGTAGATGATAGACTGACCAAACTCTTACTTCATTGCCATTCAGTCTAGTTACAAGACACATCAGTTAGCAGTTGTTTTTATGGAGAATTTTACAAACTACATGGGTTACCAAGAACCATTGTTAGTGATGACGATCCAAAGTTTACTAGCAATTTTTGGGGGGAATTATTTGATCTCACCGGTGACACCTTATCCTTCAGCAGCATTTACCATCCACTAATGGTTAGATATAGATTATCAATAAGAATCTTGAGTTTTATCTTTGTAACTGTGTAGCTGATTTGCAAAGCACCTAGCTTAGATGATTGCACCTAGCAGAAAACTGGTACAACACCACCTACTAAATGTCCATAGGCATGACTCCATTCAAGGCACTTTATAGTTATGACCCGCCTTCCTTGATTAATTGGGACCTACAAGAAACCAAGGTACCAATAGTGGGAGATTTCATTTTGGAGAGCCAACAAATTTTACAGGCTACCAAGGAAAATTTGCAAACAACACAAGATCGAATGAAGATTCAAGTAGATCAACACCATTTTGAGAGAGAAGTCAAGGTGGGAGATCAAGTCTTCCTCAATCTTCAACCATACAAGCAAAATTCTCTCAAGCAAAGAGCTTCTGAAAAATTCACCCAAATACTATGGACCCTTCACAATTCTTTTGAAACTCGGTCCAATAGTCTACACACTCCAGTTATCTCCATCAGACAAAATTCATTATAGATTTTGTCTCCCTGTTGAAGAAGGTGATTGGACAACAACAAGAAGCTTCCCCAACCTTGCCCCCATTGAATGTATGTCCTGTTTAAATTTTGTATCTTTCTTTAAGTATAATAAAATTTAACTCACAATTATAGCAACACAATTAATAATAAATATGGTATCAACTTCAGAAATTGCAGTTTTAACAGTTTATTTTAATTTGAATATAATATCTAGAATATATTTTAGAAAAGATGGGACTTATCCTTTGTATCTGCTGTTAATTTTTCCCAAATCTGCAGTGATCTATCTTCACTAAAATGCCTTTAAAATGTCTTTAAATCTCCCTGAATCAGGGGTTTTCGTCCACTAACTTAGCAATGGAAATTAAGGGGTTTTCGTCCTTTAATTTCAGACCTTGAGGGGTTTCATCCTCAAGTTGCTGAGTCATAGTTCACACTCCACAAGGAGTAATAATTGGATATAAGATGTATTCACAAATTCATTGATTGATTCCTTATCCTTGCTTGGTGTCTCTTAAATACCTTTTTCCTCCAATAGACATAACTCTTCACGTTCCTTCATGACCCTTGAGAGAAAAATATTATAAAAATAAACTCTAATTTAAGAGGCCTTATTTAATATTATAATTTTACTTTATTATGATTTTATAATATTACTTGAGTGCTCCTTTTTGTGACCTTATGACTCTCTTAATTGGGCGCTTGGTTTTATCTTGGTTTAATTTTTAAAAGGGGACATTACATTGAATGATGAAGAAAAACTGATAGTAATTCTTGACTGGATGCTTGCCACCTAAGATAGTGTCTGCAAAACAAAATTGTGACGTAATAGCTGATTTGGTGAAAGGGTATGCCTGTTGAGAATGCCTTATGGGAAGGGCTTGATTCATATCTTGAAGCACCCAACATTACAGTAAATGATTAGAGAAGAATCAAATTAGAGGGTTGGACTTGTAATGAACCAGCAGCCAGTCAAAGTCAGTCAACAATGAATCAGCTTTATTGCCCTAAAATAAAGGACAGTTGTACTGAATTAGAAATTCAGTTAGGATCTGCGCGTATAGTTAAATAAACAGATTGAATTCCTAAAATAAAAGGACAGTTAGCAAATAGTTAGGAGTTCCAAAAATAAAGGACATTGAGCACCTAGTTAGAAGTATAGTTAGGATTTGTTGCACAATGTTAACTAAATAGATTGAGGATGATTGGTTAGTCAGTCATAGAATGAGGGTGATTGCACAGTCAGGGAAGATTACTTCCAGCAGACTTCCCCTTCTATCCCCTATTCTTCCCATTATAAGAAGTTGTATAATCATTTCTAAAAGGTCTTTTTGAAGGAAGAAGGTTTTCCTTGGAATTGTAAGGAAGGAGTTGGTGGCTTCTCTGCACAAGAGTAGTTCATTGAAGAGCTTGGGCTGTTGTATGTATTGGTGATACTAGAACAGATTTAAATTTTTTTTTTTTTTACAAGTACACTCAGAGAAAAAATATTTGCAAATTTATATTTCAGTTCTATATTTTGGTCTATATTTGTCTACTGGCTATACTTAACAGTAACACCATAGCTGAAAAAACTGCGAAAAACTCATGGAACTTGTGAGTTGGTGCTGAGTTTTTCACTCAAACTCACTTCCAACTCACTAAAAACTTACAGAAAAATTGGAAAAAATTTGCAACCTGTGATTAAAAATTTGCCTGGGGTTCCATAAGTGCATTCTGCCTGAAAAAATCATCATTTTGCATCATTTTTGACTTTTTTTTAAAGCAGTAATGTTGAAGCAGTGGTAAATGAGTTTGTTGGCATTTGGGAACAACAAATTGTCTCATATCAGCTCTTATTCGGCTTTTATTCATTGGCTTTTTCAGCAGTGTGTAACTGTAACACATTTCCAGTTTTTTAATGTTTGGAAACGAGTTTTTGAAATTTTTTGGGTCAGCCAAGTTATTGCCGAGTCCAAGTTTTTCAACTATGGTTAACACCTTTAGGTTCAAGTCCACAACAATCTGGATCACACTTGGTGGAATAGAATAGCCTAATGCTCTGTGTATAGCTAATTAATTCACCTCCATTAATTAAAGTTTGATGTAATACGTTGGAGTATTATGTGAATCCTATGCTATCTGAGCAATGAAGAAGAATTGATACGGCATCATGTTAAAGGAAGGTGAAGTGTTTTCTCGTGAATCCCTAATTTCTAATGACTTTTAACTCAGCTAAGTTGTATGTGTAGTTTATTCAAGTGACAGATGTTCATACATCTTAAAAAGCTGTAATTTGTACACACTAGATTTGCTACATACCTAGCATAATGTTTGTTATATAGTCTCCATTACATAGAAATATGGACCCTATGATAATTCTATTCTGAAATTTCAAAATTTTACACAAATGTTGATCGGCTTAAAAGTGCACTTGTTTATTAGAAATGCTAGTAGCTGCTGTTAAAAACACATTAGAAAGCTTTCACGGAGAGGAAACATGTAGATGCAAATGCAAAATGCAAAAGATAGTGACCAATATATTCATGGATAAATGATGTATATATGTAAACTTCCATCTCTCACTTGGTTTTCTAGTCTGAAATATCTTGACGAACACATTAATTTGTTTCTGACCATCAATGCCCTTGGCTGGAGTGTTCTTGAGCACATAACTTCGTCAAATTCGCTGGATGTTGACATCTCTATATTTGAAGCTTGAGATTTGTATATGTTGGTTGCATGCCACCTGAAACATCTGTGTGCTGGATGGCACGCGACCAACAGTGTATTTGTGGAAGATGATGATAGAAAGATTCCAATGGATGAGCTGACTAATAGCAAAAGCCCTTTTGTTTACACAAGGTTCTAGAAAGTGGAGTTTTGCACTGAATAATGTGGAAATTATTTTTGTAAACAATTGAGCCATTAACTCTCTAAAAATTTAGTAGAATTCAAGAATCCAAATTTATCCTAACATATTGTGCTACTTGTAAATTCAAATGACAACGTTAGAGAGAGAATTGCCGATCAATGCAAAAAAGAAGACATACTGCAATAAAAGAATTCCACACAAGAGCTGAAGATTTTATCTTGGAAACCCTCATAAGAGGGAAACGCCGGCTTTATGGGAGTGGCTAATATTATACTACCTATATTAAATCTAGCAATTTACCAAGTACAACAGATTGCTTGGAATTCAAGCTGCCCCTTGCTCTTTTAATGGCAATTTCTATTGTCTCAGTGCTTCCGAAACACTATGAAAAGCTGAATCTTTATTCCTTTGCTCAATACAACTTCAGTTACACTCCCATGTGTATAAAACATACTTCCAACTCGTATGAATAACTTATGGAGTGCTTCCCTAGGCCCAAGGAGAAATCCTTTGAATTCTAGAAGTTGAAAAGTTGCTAGTTCATTTTAAATTCTTGGCTTGTGTCAATAGTGACAAATTCACCGCTTTTGACAAAGAAGTGAATGTGCATTTGTCATAATTTAGACAAGTTTGTTGCTTTCTATGACAAATTCGCCATGACAATTATGCTTTTGTTGTCTATGCAAACCAACGAATTTGCCAAAACTCAAAAACTACCTCTTTTTGTCTTCTAAATTATTATTTTTGGATTCATTTTACTATTCATATTACAAGTCTTTATTTTTATTTACAATTTTTGATATATCACGATCCATATGGATCATACCTCCCTCATTAGAGAGGCTTTTGGTCCCACAAAAGCTTAGTGAGACTTTGGTGAGGAGAAGATCCCCCCATTTCCTCCTCCATGAAGGGCGGTAGCTTTTCTTCATTATCCACATAGAATGCTTGGACACATGCTTCATCCAAGTCTTGTGGGTTGGTGGTGACTACTCTTCTTTGGATATGAGAGTGAAGTATTGTAAGGTATTTCATCAACATATCCTCTTCTTCCAAGTCCATGTCAAAAAACATGTTTTTCTTTGGAATTCTGTGGTGTAATCCTGCACACTCAATCCATCTTCTTATTTTAGAAGTATCTACTTAATACTTTGATCATACTTGTGGCCTATGGGATATAAATTCGTTTGGATCAATTCCTTGAATTCTTCCCAAGTGCCTACAATTGCCTTATTTTTCTTTTTATAATAAATTACATAATTTTCCCACCATTGAAGAGCACGACCTTCCATTTTGAGGTGTGCAAAGTTCATTCTTTGTGCCCCATTAACTTCATGAACATTAAAATAAACTTCTAATTGCTTGATCCAAGAATCCAAATGGAATTGGTTATTTCTCTTTGAATGACTTTCAAGAAAGCCTCACTATTATACCTTCCATGTTATGACCCTTAGCTAAATATTTATGTTGAAAACACTCATATTTGAAATATTGTAATGAGACTCAATCAAAATGATTTAAGTCTAAAATATCTACAATACACATTCATATGGATTGCTCATTTAAACTAGTTGGAATAGAGTATTTCATTCAAATAACTCATTCAATGATTACAAAAATTTGCTACTTTAGATGTTTGTTAGTAACAAATATTACAATGATCACAGATATATTCAGAAAATACTCAGAATGTTGAACTCTTTCTAACTGTTGAAAGTCTCTAACTTGAAATGTGGATGCAACCTCCATTTGAAGCCGCCCTCAAGAATCCAAAGGGATTTTATCCTCTAAACTCTAGGAAACCAATGGGGTTTCGTCCACTGATTTCTAGAACCTAAGGGTTTTTGTGCTTATATCCAACAAGTGAACACAAGTGCTTGACTCTGCAATTTATAATTTGTTGATATAATGACCAAAGATGATCTAAACTGATGAAGTTGCCCTTCTTATATAGAGGTTGAAGGCCTAGCATGGGTCCCAAGTTTCTTGTCATTTTATCATATTCAAATTTGAGCTCATTAATGGCATACCTAGTCAGCCACGATGATCGATGCAATCCTTTGTTTAAACGACGAGGATCTAGAAAGAGGCATGCTAAAAGGTGAGGGGTCCAAGGAAACATGTACCATAATGATGCAAAAGCAAGTAGGATTAGGGAATTGGGAGTCAAGATGTTGCTTTGAAATATCTCCATTTGGTAATGTCATCATTATATTTTTTGAATGTTTGAGGTCGAGGGTGTGAAGAATGGGTTGTGAGGATGTCAAAATGCGGATGTGGAAAGGTCTGGGGGTCCAAATAGGTCGAGCAACGCGATAGCAAGGATTGAGAGTTAGTGATACTCAATGTAGGAAGAAAACAGAGATTGAGGTTTTCGCATACTTGATACCAAGGAGAAATAGAGGCATGACAGTATGCGAATGTCTGAAATCCTACCCAAGGCTGGAAAGTGACTCAGACACCCACATACTTAGGATTAGGGACATTACAAGTTTGTCCTTCCCAAAATTTCTTGCCCTCAAACAATGCACATTTGGATGCTCCAAGATATCTAGTCCTTCTCAAGTAGCATCTTCCATAGGTAGATTCTTCCAATGAATTAGGTACTTTGTAATGCTTATGTTCCTCAACTTCTTCACTCTAGTAACATCATCAGGTTCCAATATGGGTTTTCCTTCATCATCCAAGGGTGGCAAATCCATAGAAGACGTGATGTTGCCCAATGGCCCTCTTGAAGTGAGGCACATGAAAAACATTATGAATCCTACTATTTTTTGGTAATTTCAACTAATATGCAACTTCAACTCTCCTCAAGATCCTGTAAGGCCCATAAAAGCATAATTTGAGCTTTTCAACCCCACTACTTTTGATAGAGGTTTGCCTATAAGGTTTCAACCTCAAAAAGATCATATCTCCAACTCTAAATGATCTCTCTATGTGGTTATGATCTACATAGAATTTCTGTTAATCTTGGGCTTGCTAGAGGCGATCTTTGAATGACCTCAATAAATCTTGGCTATGCTTCACCAAGTCATTGGCTATTGGCACTCTATTATATGTGAACACTAAATCAACAAAGGTTAATGCATCATAACGATATAATGCCATGAATGGAGACATACTAATGGACATATGGTGGGTAGTGTTGTAGTAGTACTCCCCCAAATATAGCTACTTAACCTAAGTTGATTGCTAATTGTTAGCATTTAATTTTGCACCTTTCGGTGAGAAAGAAAAACAGACAGATGTGCAGTAGAACTGTTTTTCGAATTGGAAGGGGAAGCTCCCTGTAAAATAAAACTTAACTAAAAACTTTACAATCTTTTTGAGTTTTTTGCAACATGCGGAAAGACAGAGACACATTCAATAGCGAAGCAAACATTTTATGCTTTTTGACTGAAAACAAAACCTAGGCTAAACGCTTGCACTATTTAGCTAAATACAAAGGCTGAATAAGGAAAGTACATAATTTTGGATTGATTGGACAAATTAACATCACACAATTATGAATGCCAAGACCAGATAACTTATAAGGCAATGCACATATATGACTTATTCTTTCAATTCCTCCTACAATGCAAAGTTTGTAGATTCGTTGAATCAACCTAGCCTTCAACACAAATAATACATTTTAATGGATACTTGGAAGCAAAATAGGCATATTGGAATCCATTAATGAACAAAACAAGAACATGATCATGAGAATATTAAACAAATAACAATTTAAGCAAGTAGAGGCATGAGAATTGCTTTGCTTTTATTCTTTGATTGAACACAAGATTGGATACTGAACATTGAATACTTTTGATTCCTTTGATTAAATCCAGAGATCAAAGGAAACAAATGAACATAGGTGAGCTGATTTTACATGAAAACACTTAAGAATAAAGATGTGAAACAAATGTCTAAGCACAAAGTCCTAAACACTTATCTTAATCTCAACAACACAAAAAACTTCTAGAAAGGCGACACATATATTCATTCTCAAAGTAATAAAGATATGCAAGATCATTGAACAATAAGATGTGAGCAATAAAAGCTTTAGCATTTTTCATTATTATTCTTTTAGTGTGTAGAATACACTTATTTATAGCCTAAAAAACAAAGGTGCAAAGAAATAAAAGGAAGAGTTAACTAACACTCTCCAACCTAACCTTATTGTTGCATGGCAAGCATGCAAGCTTATTAACATTTAAAATAATAAAATATTTCTCATGCAATTCAGTTAACTGAACTTGCATGATATTACAATTTGAGTTTCACTTAAAGATATTTGCATGATCTCCAAAAACAAATCCAAAAATAGATTTAACTCTAGAAAGCAAAGTCAATTCTCAAAATAGAAACTGCTTTGAAAATCTCTCCCACTACCCAAAATAGATTCCTCTTGCAGATAGTGAAAAATTGGCTAAGTCTGAGAATTGAGATTTCTCTCGAGTTCATCAACTCTGGCCTCATTTGGTATACTGATAGAATCTAGATGAACCGTCTTCATCTGCAGTTTGATGCTAGCATCTTCAATGGTCTTTGCTAAATCTTCATATTCTTTTTTTAGCCTTGTCGAATTCAATTGTGACTGAGGAATATTGCATGGTGGCTTTATGGCTTCAAGAAAAGCCTTCCTCTTCGCTGTCCTGCCTTAAAAAGATCAAACTAGGCCTCTGTATGCTCGCTTCAAAAATGTGCCGGATCTGAGCTCTAGATGATCAAGATTGATGGAAAATGTTGTTTCCCGAGGTGGGTATGTGAGAAAATGGATAGAGAAACCTCGAAAACTCGTTTTCCTATGGCTGTAGGTGGTGATTTTGGCTTGGAACAGTCATAACTAGCAATGAAAAAGCTTCAAAATTCTTCAACAATGGCTTCCTAGGTCTGAACGCTGCCTCACGAGTGTGTACAAATGTCTTTAGATGATGTAGAACGAATAAAATAGTGCCTATGAGTGACAAATCTGCCTCTTTATTGAAGTGCTGGCCCAAAAAGTGTCTCCAACTTGTCATAAAAAGCTTGAAACCCTCAATAATGGCTGCCAATATCAAGAAATGGACTTCTAATGTGTGGATGTGCCTTGGAATGCAAGAAAGAGGCATGGAATGATTTAAAGTTGTGTCAACTTGGCCTTCTAGATGAAGTGCCACTTCTCAAAACCCTTCCAATATGCCTTTGAAGCTTTAAAACCTTCATTAATGGAGTCCTCAAGCTGTGCACTGCCTCTAGGTCCTTCTCTCGCCTTTGGAAATGACAATAACAATGCATAAAGCCTCCTTTATAGTGAATGCCACCTTTTAGGGTTTCCAATGTGCTTTACTCTAAAAATAGAGTGCTTTTTAATTCTCCTCCATGCAAAAAAGAATAAGTGAATAGAAGATGAGCCTATTTATAGCCTTTGTATTTCTCTCTCCTAGGCGTTCATATTTCTCTCTCCTAGGCATTTTTTGGAAGGTTGAAAAAGGAGTGCAAATCACCCAAAAGGGGCGCCTTTTTCAAGGCTCAAAAAGGAGTGCAAAAAGCCCAAAATGGGTGCTTTTTTTGGAGGCACAAAAAAGAGTGCATTTTGGCAAAAAGGGGCTCCTTTTTTGGAGGCACAAAAAGGAGTGCATTTTGACAAAAAGGGGCTCCTTTTTTTTTGGAGGCACAAAAAGGAGTGTAAAATGGCAAAAAGGAGCGCCTTTTTGAGGTTTTGCAAAAGGAGTGAAAAATGCCCAATTTGGGCACCTTTTGCCAAGGCACTTTGTCTTAGTAACTAGATTTTTCTTTTGAAAATCTTGATTTTTTTTTAATAGCCATTTTGACGGAGATTGCTTGGATCAATGTCATTTGTCTCTGCCTGTGAAACTTTTTTTGTCGTAACTTTGTCATTTGACGATGAAAAGCCTTGAAGTTTGGAAATTAGGCTCATAAGAGTTGAAGCTCTTATTGAAGACTTTTCTTCTTGAAGCGCGCTCCAAGGTGGAGCGTGCTTCGTCGAAAAAATGCTCCAAAATGCCTTAGAAAATTTTTCAAATTTTTTCAAATTTTCAAAATCAAAATTTGATTTGCTAGATGTGTCTGCATTGCTTTCCTTGGTCCCTTTGCATCGTTCAACAGTTCTACGTCCTCTGAACAACATTGAAAACTTGAATTTGACCCCTGGCAGATGAAATTCTTCAACTTTCTATTTTTAGAAAATTTTGTTAGCATCCGTATCTCAAGAAACCCAGAAACCTAAAATTGATGTCTATTTTTAGAAATTTTGACTTTTTGACTTTCAATTTTTCAGACTCTCACAAAATGCCTTAATGAAGCAAAAAATTTGATTTGGCACAACATAGCCAATTTGGCTTCTTTGAATCCTTGTCCATTTGGGCCTTGTATCAATTTCTTTTGATGTATCTTGTACCTGCGGGGTTAGCAAATAATAACAAGGCGACATGGTGCTTGGGAGGTGTGTTTAGGCATCCTTTTAGGGTGTTTGTATGCATAGATGAAAAATTTCGTATGGGTACAACACTAATCTAAAATGCAGGTCCTCAAATAGCCTTTGTCCATTTGTTAGGAGATGATATCTTATGGTGAGAGTGAGTTTCATACTAGCCAAATAAAATAGCTCTTGCGAAAAAAGAGTTGAGGAATTCTTTGTCACTGACAATATTTTTAGGCAACCCATGTAGCCTAAACACTTCTCTAAAAAATAAATCAACCACTTGATGTGCTTTGAGTTATAAAGAAATAACAAGTGTGCATACTTCGTTAACCTATCCATCACGACATAACTGCAATTTTTTTCTTGTATCTTGGGGAGGCCTGTGATGAAATGCATGGATATGCTTTCTCGCTTTTGATTTCAGATAGGTAGTGGCTGAAGTAATAGTGGTGGAAAAACATGTTCTACTTTGTTTTGTTGACATGCCATGTATTCTTTGAGGTTTTTGAGGACATCTTTCTTGAGGCCCTTCCATGAGAACCTTTCCCTAATTTGTCTTTAGGTCTTGTAGAATCTTGAGTGACTTGTCATCAATGCATGATGAATATCTTTTAAGATTCTCTCCATTCAAGATTTAGGAACTAGAAATTTTTTGTTTTTTTTTAAAAATGAGACCATCTTCTACTACAAATCTGTCTTCCCTTGCATTCCCATCAAGGAGACTAGTAGCAAAATGCATTTTTAACATATTCTACCATAATAGTGACCTTCCAATTGACAAAAATATCTGAAGTAGAACATAAAGTAGGCTTTCTAGAAAGAGCATTAGCAACTATATTCTTTTTTCATTTGATGTACTCTATCAAAATCATAAGCTTGGAGCTTACTCACCCATTTTTATTGTATGTCATTCAAGTCATATTGGCCAAGGAAGAACTTCAAGTTATGATTTTTCTTCACCACAAATCTTCAACAAACCAAGTACTATTGAAACTTTGCCAAAGCATGTATGATAGCTAGCATCTCTTTGTCATAGATAAAGATAATTTTTCTTTCTTTCAAAAAAAATTCAAATGTAGTGGAATGACCCTTCTATACCAAGACAACACCAATCTCTCTCATGGAGTAGCACATTCTATAACAAATGGTTGTAAGAAATTTGGGATAGCAAAAACATGGCATGAACTCATTACCTCCTTAAGTTTAGCAAAAACTTCTTGAGTTGTTCCTCCTCATGCAAAAGCTCCTTTCTTTGTTTTATCAGTTGAGGGTGTTGCTAGCTATGAAAACCCCTTAACAAATCTCTTATAATAGCTGCAAAGAATCATTTTAGTTGTGTCAATATGGTAGGAGGCCAATCCAAGATGGCTTGGATCTTCTGTTGATCCACTTGAACACCCTAAGTGCTAATAGCATGGCCCAAGTACAAGATCTTTGTCACCCCAAACGCACATTTTTATTCTCTTACAAAGAGAGCTTGCTGTTCTAATATTCCAAGGATTATATCTAGATGCTTTAATGATCTTCACAAGTCTTATTGTAAATTAGAATGTCATCAAACAAAATCAAAACATTTTTCTCAATTGATTACTGAAAACATGGTTCATGCATGACTAGAAAGTAGTTGGTGCATTTGTCAAACTAAAAGGCATGACTAAGAATTTGAAGTGCACAAAGTGACACTTGAATGTTATTTTGTGCATGCCCTCATCTCTTACACGAATCTAATGGTAGTCTAATCTCAAATCAATTTTTGAAAGTACACAATTCTATGCAATTCATCAATTAGCTCATTGAACTTAAGAATGTGATACCTATTTTTGATGGTCTTATTTTTCAAAGCTTTGTAATCAGTACACATCCACATGGTGCCATCCTTTTTCTTCACAAGAACCACGGATGAAGCAAATGGGCTATAACTGGGCTTGATGTGACCCATCTCCAAGAGCTCTTTTATTGTTTTTTTATCTCCTCTTTGTACATTCTTGGGTGGTTGTAAGGAGTGGTTATGACTAACTTAGAGCCTATTTCTATCTCTATGATATGTTGGAATCCTCTATCAGGTGGTAGTCTTGAAGGCAAATCACTAAATACCATACAATGTTTATTCAAAATATTTTGAATATCAATATAATAAGTGCATTGCTTACCCATGGATACATTTGTAAACATAACCAAGCAACTTGTCCCTTGCAGAAGGTCCTCTCCATTCTTTTAGCTATAACCACTTGCAGTTTCCCATAATAAATTTCTCTAAGCACCACATTTTTTCTCAAATTTAAACTTACGCTCCCTAGATTGATAGTTCTATGAAAACTCACCAAGAGAGTCCAGCCATTGCATACCTAAGACCATGTCAGTATCTCCTAAATGCACAACATAGAAATCATCACACACCTTATGGTCTCCCATGGCTATGTTGAGTTGTCAAATTATTTTAGTGCATGGAATGGTGAATCCATCAACAACAACATTGAATACTTCAAAATCTTTAGATTTCAGGCCTCTCTTAATCATCAAGACTTCATCAATAGAATTGTGAGTGGCCCCACTATCAATGAACACTATGATCTACTACCTAGATAACACTCCTCAAACTCTGAAAGGATGATATCTAGTTGCTCCTGAAAGAACTACAAGTGTACCTCCATTTGTATTTTCATCCTCTATTTTTTAGGTTCATGCTCCTCAAAAATTGTTTGTGGCTTAGATTCTTCAAGATTTTCATTACCATAAGATATTACCTCAATATAATGGGCTTGGTCTTTACCAAGGCATATGTGACTTGGTTCTCATGGCTCCTTGCAAGAAAAGCATAGCTTCTTCCTTTTGAGTTCATTTCTACATTAGTCATATGTACTCTTGGTTATAGGTGGTGGAAGTATGATCTTCTATGGATGTGAGTAAGATCCATCTTTCTGAAAATTTCCTTATGTTGCATGGGCTCCTTGGATTGAGATAGAAAATTTCCCTTAAGCACATATCGCTGAAGTGTTAAAGATCCTTTGATTGCTTCTTGTAGATAGGTGGGTGCAAAGGCCTTAACAAGACCTTTGAGGGGTTCAAGCAACCCTTCAACAAATAAAAAAGTGATTCTCCTTTCAGAAATGTCTAAGTATTATCATCACAATTCACTGAAATTTGGCTACATAAGATTCCATTGAGTGTTGTCTAATACTTACAAGTTCTTTGAAATAATCATCCTCGTCCTTTTGCTTAAAATGGTCAAGAATCCTTTAACTAAATCATCAAATATTTTTATAAGGCTATGCCATTGTGTGACCAAACCATGGTGCCACCAATCATAAGCAACACCTTCTAAGTGCAATATAGCAAACTGAATGACATCCTCCTCCATAGGACTGAGAGTAAAATAAGTCTGCAATTTCTGCACCCATGCCTTAGTAGAAATCTTGTTGCTACCATTAAAGGTGGGAGCATTCAACTTACCCACTTTTTGTTGTAGCATTATCTTTCCATTGCATTTTATTGACATCTAGGGTTCTCCAAGAATCTCTCATATCAATGATGGCTATGTAACTATCAAAAGATACTATATTTTATAAGGCTTCAAATTGGCCTTGGTACTTCTCAAAAAGTTTGGTAGCCTCCTCTATATGAGAGTCTTTAGGGACTTGTTTCTTCCTCTGCCTCTTTCTACAAAAGCATAGGTTTTGATGGATTTGGCATGAAGTTAGCCACGAATCTTCTATTTGCACATGTACTCCTTTCTCCTAGAGATGCTTTAGTAGGCCTTGGGTTTTTCAAGTCTTTTATGGCATGCAACACTTGCAATATTAAATCTGTCACTCCCTCGTGACCTTGAGGTCATCTAGTCATGCACTCATAGGGGGAGTTGCCTCTTTTTCTTTCCCCTTCTGTGATATCTTCTTATATATTTGAATGTTGTGCTTGCAACTTCTTTTACTCCCTTCTTTGATGTATGATTTCTCTTTCACTAGGATGCATCAATAATTTGGTTTACTCTATAGGCTAGAAAGAGCAATGCCATAATACCACTGTAGTGACCCTTAGCTAAATATTTATGTAAAAACACTTAGATTTGGAATATAGTAATGAGTCTCAATGAAAATGATTAAATCTAAAATATCCACAACACATTCATATGTATTGCTTATATAAACTAGCTGGAACAAAGTTTCATTCAAATAACTCATTCAATGATTACAAATATTTGTTGCTTCTAATGTTTGTTGATAACAAAGATTATAATGATCACAAATATATTCATAAAATATTCAGAATGTTGAAATCTTCTTAACTACCGAAAGTCACCAACTTGAAGTACATATGCAACCTATGTGTGAAGCTTCCCCAAAGAATCTAAAGGGGTTTCTGTTGAAATGCACAAGACAACTGAGAGGGGGGGGGGTGAATCAGTTGTAGCAAAAACTTAACTTCTTTCAAACATCAACACATTAATCACTTAATTATGATTCAACCATGAAAGCATATAATCAGAAACTTAAACACATTCACACATTCAACACATGAGACACCAGATTTTTACGTGGAAAACCCAATGAGGGAAAAACCACGGTGAGTGTTAGCTCACAATATAAATGATATATCAAAATTTACAAGGCTCACTGCCAGAGGCTCATTGCCTTAGGGCTCACTGCCCATAATGCTCATTGCAAAAGAAGGGGCTCACTGCCAATGGGGTGGCTCACTACCAATGGGTGGCTCACTGCCAAAGTTGGTGAACTGAGATAGTAGCATCTACACTATGCCAAGGTTCAGTTCCATTGAAGCGCAATAGATTTCCTCTGCTCTGCTCTACTTTTTTACTTCACACTTATCTTCGCATCTTCACATCCTCATCAATTATTCACGACTTCATTACATGTATTTATACAATTCATCAACCTTGGAATGAACATCAAGGTTGGCATTACAATCATCACCCATTGGAACAATCTCCAAGGTCGGCATACACACATACATTGGAATAGATCTGGACCTAAACAAATTTGTGAAGGAAAAGAATGAATGCGGACCACACCAAGCCTTAGCTGGGACTCAAATGCAATCTTCCACGTAACAACATGCTTACAAACTTTGAAGCATAACCGCAAGTAGTGAAAACATCCAGGTCGGCCAAAACCAGTGTTAAGACTAAGACCTTAGGAACACGCTTCATGCACAATCCATATTACACTTTGCAGACCAATCAAAAGGTAGGAACACGATCTAGAGACATCCACAAGCATGTTACAATCACTAAGAACTTCCGCACAACCCCTAAACATTCTATCCAAAAGATTCTTCAAACCGGAGCATTTAAACATTATGTCGGCCACTATCATAAAGGAAAGATTGCTTGCGGAGCATCAAATCACGAACCATTTTAACTGAAGGCACATAACATCATTACAAACTTAATTCCAAAACCGCAGACCGTAAAACTTAAATGCGGAGAAATGCGGAGCAGAATACATTCTCCCTGTCACCATTAAGTACACAAAAAAACAATTTTTACTCTGGTGAACAGAACTCGCTCAAATCTTCACACCGGAGGCTCAAACTTGAAACATAGCAACTATAGACATCTCTTAACATAACTTCCAAACCGCAGACAAAGATATTCAATCTACAGGATATGCAGAGCAAAACACTGCACTGTTCTTCTTAGACACTTGCTCAGACTCATTCAAATAATTTCCTTAGATGCTGACCTTAGGTGTTGATATCAATGACAACACTTACTGCTCATACTTGCAACAATCTCCCCCTTTGTCATTGATGACAACACATGATGTGAAAAACCATCAAGACATACAAACTTGGTTTGCTTCTTTGCTCCCCCTTTATGGTTTCTCTGACTGCAACTTTCTCCTTAGTTTTTTCACATGAACTTCTTTCCCCCTTTGACATCAATGGCAAAGGGTGTCAGACTTTTTCTTTCTCTTTACTGCTCAACTCCCCCTATCAGCAACTCTGCAACACTTACTACTCTTTATCAGGAACTAATATCAGTAACATCTACCTGCTCCCCCTGAGAGGTAGCCTTCAAAACATCAATCCAGATCAAAGAATAAGACTTTGGGCACCACTGGACTTATGCATTTCTCATGCATCTTAGTTTAGAGCAGGAGGGGTAATAACCCCTAACTTTTCCCCAAGATACTCAAAAGTATCCTCAGGCAGAGGCTTTGTAAAAATATTTGCAATTTGATCCTTGGTAGACACATGCCATCTTTACTTCATTCTCTATTACCTTTTCTCTCAGAAAGTGATACCTTATTGATATATGCTTTGTTCTTGAGTGCATCACTGGATTCTTTGAAATGTTTATAGCACTTGTGTTGTCACAAAAGATTGAAATTGGTTCTTCATACACAACTCTTATGTCCTTCAATGTTTGCTTCATCCATAGCACTTGAGTACAACAACATGCTGCAACAATATATTCTGCTTCTACAATAGACAAAGAAACTGATTCTTTCTTTTTGCTCAGCCATGAAACCAATCGGTTAAACAAGAGGAAAGTACCTCCACTTGTACTTTTTCTATCATCAACATCTTCAGCCCAATCTGCATCTGTATAAGCACTAAGAGTGAAATCAGTATCTTTGGGATACTACAATCCATAGTCTAAAGTGCCTTTTAAATACCTCATGATCCTCTTGACTGCCATCACATGTGACTCTTTAGGATCTTCTTGAAATCTTGCCACAAGACAAAATGCATGCATTATATATGGTCTTGTATGGGTTAGATAAAGTAGTCCTCCAATCATAGACCTATACTTTTTTTGATCAGTCTTAGGTGATTCATCATTCTTGCTCAGCTTGCAACCGGTTACCATAGGGGTACATACTGGCTTAGAATCCTCCATTCCAAACTTCTTCAACAACTCTTTCACATACTTAGACTGAGAAATAAAAATTCCTTTTTCTGATTGAGTAATCTGCAATCCTAGAAAGAAATTCATTTCACCAAACATAGACATCTCAAACTCCTTTTGTATTTCCTCTGCAAATGTCTTACACATACCTTCATTGCCTCTAAAAATAATATTATCAACAAAGACTACAACAATCAGAATTTGATCATTATTAATTTTGAAATAGAGATTACTAGATACAATACCTTTACTGAACCCTAATTGCATCAAATACTTGTCCAACCTTGCATACCAAGCTCTGGGAGCTTGCTTGAGTCCATATAGGGCTTTCTTTAATCTGCATACCATGTCACCTTGGTCTGATGTTTGAAATCCTTCAGGTTGTTCAATGTAAACCTCTTCTTTCAGTTCTCCATTCAAGAATGCAGACTTTACATCCATTTGGTATACTTTGAAATCTTTGTGTGTTGCAAATGCCAAAAACATTATTATTGCTTCAATCCTTGCCACATGAGCATAAGTCTCCTCAAAGTCTATACCTTCAACCTGAGAATATCCTTTGCATACTGTTCTTGCTTTGTTTCTTACAACTTCTCCATTTTCATTCATCTTGTTTCTAAAAACCCATTTGGTTCCAATGACATTCTTATCAGCAGGTCTAGGGACCAATTCCCAAGTTTGATTCTTTTATATATGCATCAGCTCTTCTTCCATAGCTTTTACCCAACTTTCATCTTTGCAGGCTTCACTTACAATTTTAAGTTCAATCTGTGAAACAAAAAAGTAGTTCACATGTTCCTCTACAGCTCTTTTCCTTGTCAATACCCCTTTGCTTTTGCCACCAATAATCTAATCTTCAAACTGATTAATCCTTACATACCTAGGAGTCTTAACAACACCTTCTAGAGCATTTTCTTCTTCAACTTGATTGTCCTTTTGTTCCACCTTTTCTTCATTGACTATAACAATAGGTTCATCTGATTCATAGCCACTCAGCTATGATGTTCTTTATCTGTCTTCATCAATCTTCACATTAGCATTCTTAATGACCTTTCTCAATCTCTTATTGTAGCACTGGTAGGCCTTACTCTTAGTAGAGTATCCAAGGAAAATTCCTTCATCATACCTAGCATCAAACTTGCCTAACTCTTCATCTCTTCTGATATAACATTTGCTTCCAAAAATTTTGAAATATTTCACTGTAGGAACTCTTTCATACCACAATTCATATGGAGTTTTATTACCATTACCTTTGACTTGGACTCTATTTTGAATGTAGACAGTAGTATGTATAGCTTCTGTCCAATACACTTCCGGTAGGTTAGCCTCCATCATCATTGACCTAACAACCTCTTAAACTGTCTTATTCTTTCTTTCAACAACTCCATTCTGCTTAGGAGTCCTAGGAGCAGACAACTGTCTCTTTATCCCATACTCTTCATAGAAAATGTTGAATTCATTTGATGTAAACTCACTTCCTCTATCAGACCTTAAGCATTTGATCCTCAATTCTAACTCATTCTCAACCATTGCCTTGAAAGCTTTGAACTCGTCTAGGGCTTCTGATTTCTCTTTTAGAAAAGTGACCCATGTCATTCTAGATTAATCATTAATAAGCAACATAAAGTACCTATCTCCTTGTGCATACTTCTTGTTCTTGTAGGACCACACAAATCTGTATGCACCAGCTCAAGCAATCCATCAGAAAATTGTTCTTTACTCTTGAAACTTGTCCTTGTCTGTTTCCCCAATTGACATTCCTTGCAAATAGTATTAGTAGGTTTCACAAGCTTAGGCAGATCTCTCACAGCTTGTATTGAGCTTATCTTCACCAAGTTGTCAAAATTGATATGACACATCCTTCTATGCCACAACCAACTCTCATCTGTCTGAGACAACACACAACAATCATTAGTTCCTCTCAAATGATAAAAATTATAGTTAGTCTTCTTAGTAGTAGCAATCACTGTTCCAGAGCTTTCCATAATCTTGCATCCATTATCCTTGAATCTCATATCATATCCTTTGTCACACATCTGACCAACACTTAAAAGATTATGCTTTAAACCCTTCACATGTAGAACATCATCTGTGTTATTCTTACCATCAAAGGAAATAGATCCTCTTCCACAAGTCTTACTAGCTGAAGTCCTCCATCATACTTTTCCAGACTTACAAATTTACTTTTATCACCGGTCATGTGATGTGAGCATCCACTGTCAGTAATCCACTCATCCTTATCTTTCTCAACCTGACAGATAGACATGTCACTCTCTTCCACCAGTTTTTCTTCCTTCACACAACCAACATGATTAGTAGACACATGATCTTCCTTAATAGCAATAAACAAGCATTCATTTGCACTAGTATCATCAGACTCATCATTTGTCACACCATCATCATCAAAATCTCTAACATAATAGCATTTCTTTATAGTTCTAGGTCTACTTTCAAATTTCTTCTTACCTCTTTCAATTCTCTCCGGACACTTGGAGGCATAGTGACCAATCTTACCACAAGAAAGCATTTGAATGGTAATTTGCCTTTGAACTTACTGGTACCTCTTTGCATTCTATCCACAAAGTTGGCTTCAATCTCATCAAGGTCATCATCAGATTCCACAACGTACTTTTGAGCTGTTGAAGTCTTTCTGAAGTGCTAGCTTTGAAAGAAGTCTCAGTTTTTGGTAGAGCATCACTGAACTCTCTCATCTCAAAGCTGTAAGCTTCTCGAGCAACTGATCCTTTGAAATGTTGTTTACACTCATAACTTCTTCAATTGCTGACACCTTATGATTATAGGATTTAGGCAATGACCTAAGTGTCTTCAGCAGAACCTCATCCTCATTAATAGTTCCTCCAAGACCTTTGATTCCGCCGACAATTTCATCAACTTTTTGCATATAGATTGTTATGTTCTCATCTTCACTCATCTTCATGGCTTCATACCTTGCCTTCAGGTTTTGTAATTTGACACTCTTTATAGAATCATCTCCTTCATATAAAATTTTCAACTTAACCTATATCTCATGAGCAGTCTCTAGATCCATAAACTTCACCAACTCAGTGTTAGATACGACATTTAACAGAGAATCTCTATCTTTTCCATTTAACTCATACTATTTGACTTCATCTTCATCTGATGGACCATTTCGAGGAAGAGTATATTTGGTTTTTGCCATCTTCCAAACACTATAACCAAGAGAAATGAGATGACTTTTCATTCGTACCTTCCATAGAGCATAGTCCGTTCCATCGAACTATGGAGACTCCTTGTACGCCATCCCGGATCTACCTCAAGCTGTTAGGCTTTCTTTCAAGGAACCCTCGCTCTAATACCAATTGTTGAAATGCACAAGACAACTGAGAGGGGGTTGAATCAGTTGTAGCAAAAACTCAACTTCTTTCAAACATCAACACATTAATCACTTAATTATGATTCAACCATGAAAGCATATAATCAAAAACTTAAACACATTCACACATTCAACACATTCAACACT
The DNA here is from genome assembly GCA_027924645.1 of Cunninghamia lanceolata. Taxonomy (NCBI): domain Eukaryota; kingdom Viridiplantae; phylum Streptophyta; class Pinopsida; order Cupressales; family Cupressaceae; genus Cunninghamia; species Cunninghamia lanceolata. The sequence goes on along the minus strand of BSBN01000898.1, from coordinate 1,611,801 downwards.
AGATTTTTACATGGAAAACCCAATGAGGGAAAAACCACAGTGAGTGTTATCTCACGATATAAATGATATATCAAAATTTACAACAAGGCTCACTGTCGGAGGGTCACTGCCCAGAATGCTCACTGCAAAGGAAGGGGCTCACTGTCAATGGGGTGGCTCACTGCCGGTGGGTGACTCACTACCAGAGTAGGTGAACTAAGATAGTAGCATCTACACTATGCCAAGGTTCAGTTCCATTGAAGTGCAATAGATTTCCTTTGCTCTGCTCTACTTTTTCACTTTGCACTTATCTTCACATCTTCGCATCCTCATCAATTATTCATGACTTCATTACATGTATTTATACAATTCATCAACCTTGGAATGAAAATCAAGGTCGGCATTACAATCATCACCCATTGGAACAATCTCCAAGGTTGGCATACACACATACATTGGAATAGGTTTGGACCTAAATAGATTTGTGAAGGAAAAGAATGAATATAGACCACATTAAGCCTTAGCTGGGACTCAAATGCAATCTTCCATGCAACAACACGCTTTACAAACTTCGAAGCATAACCGCAAGGAGTGAAAACAACCAGGTTAGCCAAAATTAGTGTTAACACTAAGACCTTTAGGAAAACACTTTATGCACGATCCAAATTACATTTTGCGGACCAATCAAAAGGTAGGAACACGATCTAGAGACATCCACAAGTACGTTACAATCACCAAGAACTTTTACACAACCCCCAAACATTCTATCCAAAAGATTATTCAAATTAGAGCATTTAAACATTACTGTCGGCCACTGTCATAAAGGAAAGATTGCTTGCAAAGCACCAAATCACAAACCATTTTAACTAAAGGCACATAACATCATTACAAACTTAATTCTAGAACTGCAGACTATAAAACTTAAATGCGGAGAAATACGGAGCAGAATACATTCTCCCTGTCACCATTACATACACAAAAAAATAGTTTTTACTCTGGTGAACATAACTCACTCAAATCTTCACACCGGAGGCTCAAACTTGAAACATAGCAACTATAGACATCCCTTAACATAACTTCCAAACCACAGACAAAGATATTCAATCTACAGGATATGCAGAGCAAAACAATGCATTGTTCTTCTTAGACACTTGCTCAGACTCATTCAAATAATTTCCTTAGACACTGACTTCAGGTGTTGACATCAATGACAACACTTACTACTCATCCTTGCAATAGTTTCATCCTCCCAACTCTAGGAAACCAATGGGGGTTCGTCCACTAATCTCTAGAGCCTAAGGGTTTTCATCCTTAGATCCAACAAGTGAACACAAGTGCTTGATTCTCTAATTAATGTAACTGACCTCTTTGTGGCGGGGTCCTCCACTCTCTCATCTTTTACCTTTATTTAGTTTGAGTTTAAATTTTGTTTTGTAATGGCATCTATGGTAGCTTTTGTGGGCTATTTTTGGGAGGGGTAGTTTTTTTTTTCTTTTAGTTTTTAATAGGAGTTTTGGATCTTTTTTGGGGGAGGGGGGGTCAGGGATTTTTGTTCTGGATGGAAGAGGCAGTCTGGAAATAAGAGTAGGTCTGATGTATTAGAGTCACGATAAGTTGAGCAGTGTAGAGGTTTTGTAATATCCCTAATAGGATCTACCCTAGAATTTTGATTTTCTGCCCTAATTTTCTGATTTCTTTTTCTACTCAAACCCTAATCTGAATTATGATTTTTATTTTTGAAGTAAACATAATCATGGTCAGCGAATATACATGTGCCAAACACTCAAATAAACATGCCAAACATGTGTGCTTATGAAGACAACATCAAACATGAATCCAACCACGGAATACAACCATCCAAATGCCAAACATGTGACAAATAAATCTGATTTCTAAATGTAGAAGTCTGCTGCTACAAATCTGAATTCTGAATTAAATTTATCATAAATTCATGGGCTCAAACATGCCAAACATAGCCCAGATTTTTGCTATGAAAAATCAGACTTTTATATTGAAAAATAATCACTCATACTTACCAAAATAATGAGGGATGAGGTCTATGCTTCAAACCCTAGGAGGGTGAATTGATTTGGCACTTGATCTTGATACCACAAACTCCAAAATGATCCTCAAATCCTCCAAAATAGGCAGCACATGCAAGGATGAAAGGTGGAGGCTAGGGTTTGGGGCTCCAAAGCCCTCCAAGCATGAAATCGCTCCACAAAATGCAAATCACCCTTCTTGGGAAGTGGCACTCCAATCTAGGGTAAACCCTAGTTCAACCTCCACACAAAACCCTCCAAAAGGTAGTGCTCCAATATGCTCTAAAAGCTGAATATGGTCTTCCTTCTCCAAATTGTATTTGGCCACAAATCTCACAATTTGGCCTTAGGGTTTCTCCTCACCAAAGTATAGAAATAGATATGCCATTGTAGCTCAATATCCTTCTCCAAAATTCCAATGAAGTGCAATTTTGGACTCCGTGATGAACCCACCTCAAGATGAGTTAGGTTTTCGTCCAACCCACCAATATTCCTAAGTGTTTTCATCCTTGGAATATGTTGAACCAAAGTTGCAGCCAAAGAGATAAATTTCCAAAGGAAAATGATATGAATGAATGATGCAAATGAACTCCAAAATGCCTTCTTTTATAAGCATCCAAATAGAATCCCTCATGGTTGACCTCCCTTAGCAAAATACATTTTATTTTATTTTCTATTTTCTTCCAACCTGGCCGACCACCCTTGGTAATGTATTTTATATTTTTTATTCTCCTTGCTAAGTCGTCCACCTCTTGGGCAATTTTATTTATTCATTTTTAATTCACCAAGTGGTTCACAAAAAATAAGAAGTCATTCCAAAACACAATTTGGTCTAGTAAAATTAGTTAAATATAAATAATCTAAAATAGTTAGGATTACTTAGTATTTAACCAATTAGGTTATTCCCTTGCCCTTCCGGCTTAGCCTATGGAAATAGAATAGGCTAACCGACTCTGTTAGGTGATCACTCAGGAAAATGGGACATTACAATCCTCTCTTCCTGGAATTGCTTTCCCACAAGTAATTACAAACCTGGATGTTGCAGAATCTATTCACCTTCCCAAGTAGCATCCTCAAGTGGCAAGTCTCTCCATCTAATCAAATACTCTTTGGCCACCCTGCTCCTTAATTTGAGCTCCCTCATATCTAATATAGCATTAGGAACAAGTACCAATTTCTCCTCCTCATCCAATAGAGAAAGATTTGGAGAAGATGTAATGTGCTGCTCAATTGCCCTTTTGAGGCAAGATACATGAAATACATCATGAATTCAACTACCCTTTGGCAACTCCAACTCATATGTAACCTCTCCAACTCTACTCTCAATCTTGTAAGGGTCGTAGAAGAAAGGCTTTACGTTTCCTACACCATTCCTCCTCAATTTAGTTTGTCTATATGACTGTAGGCTCAAGAAAACCAAATCACCAACCTCAAATGTCCTGTGCATGCCCTAGCTATCCTACATCAACTCTCTCACTCTGGAAGCCCTTTTGACCTCAAATGTTAAGTCTACAAAATACAAAGCATCATACCCATACAAGGCCTTGAAAGGTGACATGCCTATCGACATGTGATAGGTGGTATTATAATAATGCTCTCCTAAATACAACCACCTAATCCAAGCCTTCTACTGTGCCACTTTGATACAATTCTCATCCAATCAAACATTGTGAAGTAACCCACCAAGTTCTCGCTGCTCCACTCTGATGCAAATGTCATTCAACAAATCATTGTGAAGCAATCCACCAGTCATACAAATGCTTGGATCCCAAATTATTGCTGTAATGTCCTCATTTTCAGGTTCTCTTGCATTATAGTTGGCACTGACCTTGTGGATGTGTGTCAACATTATCAGAGGAGTTATTTGATGATTCCATTGAGCTCAGGTAGTTTGGAGGACACATATGCCATTTTTCGGGGTGATTTCCAGCTTTGGGTGTGCTCTCCAAGAATCTATTTATAGTAAGTTGCTCGGTTGACTCCATTTATCATTATTCTTCATTGAGATCAATCTAGTGCAGTCAGTTTTTGATTTCAATACATTCTGACAGTTTCAACAAAATGGGTTTATTAATGGCTTTATTTTAATTATTTTACTAAGGTAGCTAAATATTATTTAAAATATTTTAGAAGCACCTTGGTGTTATAACTCGTCAGAATTAGAATGAAAAGTTTTAAATCATGGACACATAATATTGGGACTTTGTGAATCCAATATTATCATTATTTTGATAAAAAGGTCTTTTGGAGCCAAAAAGGAGTTTTTAGTTAAAAAGGTAAATTAAAAAAGTAAAAGCTTCTAGAAAGGTCGGTGGGAAAAAAGTATAAAAAGAGGTTGTGAGAGCTAATTTGGGATATTCAAAAGTTTGTTTATTTCTCTTTGGAGATTTGTGCCTGTGGCCAAACTCTTACCAGCAGGATGAAAACCCCAATGGTTTCTCGAAGCTGAGGATGAAAACCCTATGTCTTCCATTGAGCAGTTCCATACAAGGATTGACATGACACTGCAAAGATTTTGGTTGTGTGGATGAAAACTCATTTAGCCATCCTTGGTGGATTCACTCAAGAGTCATAGGTGCATTTATTTGATTCAAATTTAAGAGTTTCTTGTTCTGGAGTGAGATATCATTTGCAGAATTTGGGTACTTGCTCTGCACGAGGTCATCTTTGGTAAATTTGTAAGATTTGTTGTGCAAATACAAATTTATATTGTGTGCAAAGATTATGTTAATATTTGATGAAGTTTGAGATGTTTATGAGGGTTTCAATATCCTAGTTCTAGTGATAGAGTTTTGAGGGTTTCTCAACCAATTTCCTTTACTCAAGAATAGTTGCAACTATTCCTTAAAAGAGTTGCATCAGCATAACAAGAAGGTGTCGTCCCATAGACTAGATGCAACCATATGAAGGGGCATAGCAAACAAGAGAGGTCGTGACAAGTAGGAGGAGTCGTATCTCTTAAAAGGAGTCAATAATACTTGAAGATAGGTGCCGCCATTATACTTAGGAGAATCACATCTTTCCTTGGAGACTTACATGATATATTATGGAGTGCTTGAGGATGTATATGAGATGCCACTATTGATGATAGACCTTATTGGTTGCAATTGAATATTTAGTGGAATTTGGTGGAGTCACCACCAATGAAAGCTTGCATCTCAATTTGAAATGTTTATTAAATCATTTCTTGTCTTATATGGTGATTCATTGGAAATTTTGGAGTCTTGTGGCTACGTGGGAATGATTGTCTTTGAAGCGCCTAGTATTTGGAGCTGAAGTTTGTTACTAAAGTGGTGCATAGCCTTAGAATAGGCTTTGCAAAGGTTTTGGAGAATAAATAAGAGATAAAAAGGGATGTGGGGTTATTTGGGTTGTGTTTAAAGTAATTTCTAAATTACATCTGACTCTATAGGAGTTCAATCAACTTATTCAAAAAGTATTTTTGCATCTACATTAAGGAAATCACAAGGCATAAAGTGCAGGGTTGATATATTTTGGTTAAATCAACAACTAGTGTATAGTCCTTCAACAACAATAAGGCCTAAATCAGATATTCTAGAAGCTATCCACCCTTCTACATCAGCATAAAAACTATTGCAAATGTATTTGGCAACATTTGGAGGTTAGAGATTAAGTATTTTTGATATTTAGAATTCTAATTTTCTGAACAACAGTGTGTAATGTTCATTTCCAGTTCTATTTGAAATAATACAAACTGTTTGACATAATGTCCAAGCGTTATCTATGAACTTAATGATGCAATGTTGAATGATTTATGATCTAAATCATATGACAAGTTATTCTATGTCAAAACAAATCTTAAAAAGACTATTGAATAAGTAAAAAGCAAAGTGTTTATCGAAATGTCAGTACACTAGAAATTAGAAAACCTATGGTTTTGAATGAAAATTTTGGTAGGGGATATTATAGTGGTATCAGAGCTGGTGATCTTGCCAGCCTATTGGAAGCTAACATTTGTTGCAGAACTTCAATTACAAATCAGAAAATTGTAGTAGTTGATTATTAGTCTCAGTGGTGTCATATCTTTTTGCATGTTGGTGACCAACACCTGCATGTCCATTCCAGTGCCACTCCTTGACAAGTTTTAGAAGCAGCGTTGAAAAGATGACTACAGATAAGTCTATATTTGAGTTGATGCATGAACTGACCAAGATAATGAAGGACATGGACATTAAAAAGGCATATTCAAAGGTTGCATTGGCAAGTGAAGAAGAGTTGGGCAATAAGCTTTTTAATGCAGGAGATAAACTTGAACACCTATCCCAGCTAGAAAATGTTATTCTTAGCGCTTTGGAGGAAGTTGAGGAATGTCTTCACATGGTAGAATAGTCACCCTCTCAGATAATGCAAGCAACCTTGATTCCTGCAACATCTTCATTGGGTAAGCAAAGGTTGTTAAGACACAATGATAATGAGGTAAGACTTCTTGTTACTTCATGTTTGAGCAAAATCATGAGAATTTCATCACCTAAAGCTCCTTACAATGATAACACAATGAAAGAGGTAATTCAACTGATGGTGGATGGTTTCTAGGATATTGATGATATCACATGTTCTCACTTTCCTAGAAGGGTTTCTATACTTAAAACATTTTAAGAAATTAGATTGAATAATATTATGTTGGATTTGGGATTGAATGATTTGATCTATAAAATATTTCTCTAGTTCTTTACCACAATCAGGAAAGTACATACCGATAATGTTATTGTAGCCATAGAAACCATTATGGTTTTGACTATTATTGAGACTAATGATGTGCCACAATCACTTCTTTCTATCCTATAGGCTAACAAGACAAATGATGACCATGGAATCCTATCAGTTAAAAAGGACTTAGCTAAAAAAGTGATTGTTCAGTGTGAGAAGAAGCTAAAACCTTTCTTGGTTAATGAGGAGTAGGTGGATGAAGATATGGTAGAACATTTGGATGGAGAAGATGCCTTGACATATGAGGAATGTGTGACAGAGCCTCAAAATGACATCCTAAACATGCATGCGACTAGTGATGATGAGATTGTACACGAGGAACAATACAAAATAATAGCCTTGGTTTCAGGATCAAAATTATCCAATGATGTTTCTGAGACTATTGAACCTCTTGATGACACTAGTACTAATGATTAGATAGCTGAGATCACTAATGTACCTTCGGAAGAAGAGCATGTTGAGGGTAATTATGATGATGTCTTCAAATCAGCTAATGATGATGATCTCTTATCTCAGCCTAGTAATGATAACTTAGGTGGCTTTTGGTTTGACTTCCAAACCAAGCCTATGAAGAAGGATGCTTATAATGATTTCAATACTAGTGAGTAGGAGAGTGCCTTTTTCAGAGAAACAACCACTCTTGAGGACCACAATGAATACTTTTCTTTGAACAGAGCAATTAGCCCTTTAGCACATGGGATTCAGGTGTATTGGCACCCAAGTATGATGAGGATCCTATATGGGATGAATTTCCTTTTGATCATGATGATATTCTAATCTTATAGCACAATGAATGCCATGAGGATGCTATTGAAGAAGCTAATTTTGAAAAGTTTGATGATGATCCTGAACACAAATTTGATTTATTAATGCATGGAGCTTATTTTGAGAAAAGGCTTAGTGAACTTGTTGAGTTAGATCCTCATCCTAATGTCGAGCATTTTCATCAAGATGGTGAAGGAGAGGGACATGAGTCTTGTGACAACCATGGAGACATTGATGATAAGTATGAAAGTTCTGATTTTGGCATGCAACATAACAACAATTCACCATCCTTACATGCTCATGATTGGAAAACACAATTCTTGGTGTCAGTTGAAGATGAAGTGCAAGTTTTATCTAGACTGGATGGCACACATAGGCATGTGGAGAACTTAATTCAAAACACACCAAGGGGTCATTATGAGTAGATAGTTTTCCTTGCTGATTTGCATAAGGTTAAGAGCACTATGGAGGAAGTGAAATCAGCCTACCTACACATGATCCATGACAAAGATATGGCTACCAAGATTGCAAATGAGGCTTTGATTTTGTATAGGGAAACTGAGGCTAAGGTAGATGAGCTTACATTTGAGATTAGTGCAACTAAGGAGTCTTTGAAGAATGCACAAATGTCTCTCTTAGAGGCATAAAATCATATTTTGGCTGCAGAATAGTACAAGGAACAAGAATACAGGGAAAAAACAAAAGTGATCAAACAAGTAGTGGAAGAACTTGATTGCATTCATGATGAGTTGGATTTATTATATTGCTCCAAGAAATAAAAAAAATGAGAGCTTAGATCAACAAGAGGTTGTTGAAAGGCACAAGACAACTAAGAGGGGGGAAGGTGAATGAGTTGTATCAAAAACTTCAACTTCTTTACACAATATCACTTTCACATTCACTTAATTTAACTCCTTATTCTATTATGAACATTAAACATGAATAGAAGAATCAAAACATAAACACATCAACACCGTACACACATGAACACCAAATTTTTATGTGGAAAACCCTAAACAGGGAAAAACCACGGTGAGTGTTAGCTCACAATATAATGTAGTAACAATACCGAATATCAAAAGAGGCTTACTGCCAAAGGGCTCACTACCCAAATGAAAGGCTCACTACCAAGGGGTGGCTCATTGCCGAGGGTTGGCTTACTACCGGGGTTGGCTCACTGCCAAGGGTGAACTGATATAGTAGCATCTACACCATGCCTGAGTTCAGTTCCATTGAAGCACAATATCTTCTCTGCTCTTCTCTTCTTTTACAACTCACACTCTATCTTCGCATCTTTACACAATCACACCTCACTCACGAATTCATTACATACATTTATACCTATCATAAGCCTTGTAATGTACATAAAGGTCGGCATTACACTCTACAACCAGTGGAACTATCTCCAAGGTTGACATACATACATAAATCAAATTAGGACTAAACTTAAGCAAACTTGAGGAGCAAATGAATGAAAGATGAACACTTCATGGCTTAGCTCAGACCCAAATACATCTTCACATTCTTGGACATGCTTCTACAATCCACAAATCACCCCCGCAACAAGTGTAACCAACCAAGTCAGCCAAAACTAGTGCACAACATCAAGAACACTTAAATACATGCTTCCAAGAGCTTCATTGTAGCCTGTGGATCAAGCATATGTCTTCAATACATTCTGGAGACATCTACGAACAACATAGAATCACTTGGGAGCTGACACATTCAACCGAAACAGATCTCACTTGAAGACAACAAATATTACTTGAAGATACATCACAAACTATTTCTCAACAGACATTGTCAAACTCTGCTAGTCAATTACTTGCTTTCTGGAGCACCAAATGACAAATCCTTTAGAATGAAGATAGCTAAGGATCTTATAAGGGTAAGTCCAAAACTGCAAGACCAAAATCCACACTGGTGAGATTTGCGAAGCAAAATACTATCTTCCTGTCACTCTGCAAGCATTGCCAGGCATAGTCTTCAAACTAGTGAATAGAACATTTTTTGTACAGTGATCCAAACCACCAAATTATGGATTTAGCATCTTCAAACACTTCTCTAAAACATATCCAAATCTCATACTCTGATCTTCAATATAGAGAAAATGAGGAGCAAAATACTCAGACAATGTTCTTCAATCAATCAACAAACAACAATATCAGAAGATACAGTTGGCACCAATGACAACACAAACATGCTGACATCAATGACAACAGCAGTTAGCACATAATTGCAACAATCTCCCCCTTTGTCATTGATGGCAACATATGATGTGAAAAACATGTTCCACCATCAAGACACAATTTTGCATTAGAACTCCCCTTTTCTTTTTACACCTCCGAACTCTTACTCCCCCTGAGTTTTTCACATGATCTCTCTCCCCCTTTGACATCATCAGAAAAGGGCATCACATCTCTTCTACTGCACATACTTGCATACTACTGCTTTGATCAGTCTAAAATTATTCTTTACTCCCCTTGAATGTAACAATCATCTCAAATCACTACCTGCCCCCCTGAGAGGTAGCCTTCAACATCAGTCCAAAAAGAGAAATGTATTTTGAAGCACATTGGACTGATGCATCTTCTTATGCATCTAGTTCAAGGAAGGAGGGGCAATAATCCCTAACTTCTCTTGGAGATACTCAAATGTGTCTTTTGGAAGAGCCTTAGTGAATATGTCAGCAACTTGATCTTTTGTAGGCACATACTCAAGCTTCACCTCATTCTTTGCAACTTTTTCTCTCAAAAAATGATACTTAATTGAAATGTGCTTTGTCTTTGAATGAATCACTGTATTCTTTGAAATGTTTATGGCACTTGTGTTATCACAAAGAATGGGGATTGGCCCATCATACTCAACTTTGATATCCTTCAAGGTTTGTTTCATCCAAAGCACTTGAGTGCAACATGATATACAACAATATATTCTACTTTTGCAGTAGACAAGGAGATTGATTCTTGCTTCTTGCTATGCCAAGACACTACCCTATCTCCAAGGAAAAATGCACCTCCACTTGTGCTTTTCCTATCATCAACACATCCAACCCAATCTGCATCTGTATAGACACTTAAGGAAAAATCATTGTTCTTAGGTTACCACAAGCCATGATTAGAGGTTTCCTTCAAATGCCTGAATATCCTCTTTACTGCCATCACATGTGATTCTCTGGGATCTAATTGAAATATGGCCACAAGACAGACTGCATGCATGATATCTGGCCTAGTAGTAGTTAGGTAAAGCAGCCCTCCAATCATTGATCTATACTTGCTTTGATCAGCCTCAGGAGATTCATCATTCTTGCTTAGTTTACAACCAGTAACCATAGGAGTGCATACCGGTTTAGAGTCCTCCATGCCAAACTTCTTCAACAATTCCCTGACATACTTTGATTGTGAAATGAAAATACCTTTATCTGTCTGATTGATTTATAGTCCAAGAAAGAAGTTCATCTCACCACATAGAGACATCTCAAATTCCTTTTGCATTTCATTTGCAAAATTCTTGCACATCTCTTCATTTCCACCAAATATGATATCATCTACATAGACTTCAATAATCAGGATTTGATCTTTGCTTACCTTGATATACAAATTACTATATACTGACCCTTTATTGAAACCTTGCCACAATAGATACTTATCTAGTCTTGCATACCAAGCTCTGGGAGCTTGCTTCAATCCATACAGAGCCTTCTTCAACTTGCATACCATGTTGGGTTTGTCTGATAACTGGAACCCATTCAGTTGCTCTATGTAGACCTCTTCTAATTCACCATTCAGGAAAGCAGATTTCACAATCATCTAATATACCTTGAAATTTTTATGTGCTGTAAATGCCAAAAATAGTCTGATAGCTTCCATTCTTGCTACTAAAGCATAGGTCTCTTCATAGTCAATTCCTTCCACTTGTGAGTAACCCTTACGCACAAGTCTTGCCTTTTTTCTCACAACTTCTCCAACTTCATTCAGTTTGTTCTAGAAAACCCACTTTGTTCCAATCACATTTTTTTTGCAGGTCTGGGGACAAGTTCCCAAGTCTTGTTCTTCTCAATCTGCATTAATTCTTCTTTCATTGCCTTAACCCAATGTTCATCATTGCATGCTTCATTTACTGTTTTAGGTTCCACCTTTGAAAGCAGACAAAGATTTACTTGTTCTTCTGCAGACCTGCTTCTTGTCATCACACCTTTCCTTTTTTCACCAATAATCTGATCTTTAGAATGATCTCTTTGCACATACCTGGGAATTTTAGGAATTGTTATCGAAGCTTTAGCTTGAACTTCTTCTTCTTCTAGAGCAACTTGTACTTCAATTTGAACTTCCTTGTCTTTGCCTTTTTCAACCTTTTCTGTATCTATCAGTAGATTCATTTGATTCATATCCATCTAGTTGAATATCTTCATCTACCTTTACATTTGCACTTTCAATGATCTTTCTTAGTCTTTTGTTGTAGCACCGGTAAGCCTTTCTCTTAGTAGAGTACCCAAGGAATATGCCTTCATCACATCTAGCATCAAACTTTCCTAATTCTTCATCTCTTCTAATGTAACATTTGCTTCCAAAAAAAATGAAGTATTTGATAGTAGGAGTTCTACCATACCACAACTCATAAGGTGTCTTTGTTTCTTCTGCTCTGATTTGCACTTTGTTCTAAATGTAGACAACAGTGTGTATTGCTTCTTTCCAGTACACTTCTGGTAGATTTGCTTCATTGATCATTGCTTTGGTAGCTTCTTGAATAGTCCTATTCTTCCTTTCAACCACTCCATTTTGTTGAGGAGTCTGGGGGCAGACAAATGTCTCTTTATTCCATGTTCTTCACAAAAAGCATTGAACTCATTTGAAGTAAACTCACCACCTCTATCATACCTTAAGCATTTGATTCTCAAATCCAACTCATTTTCAACCATAGCTTTGAATGCTTTGAACTTGTCTAATGCTTTTTCTTTTTCTCTAAGGAAAGTAACCCAAGTCAATCTTGAAAAATCATCAATAAGAAGCATGAAATACCTTTCACCTTGTAGACTTCTTGTTCTTGTAGGACCACACAGGTTTGTATGCACCAACTCTAGCAAACCAATAGAGGATTGTTCTTTGCTTTTGAAAGTAGTCCTTGTCATCTTCCCAAACTTGCATTCTTTACATATAACATTGGTAGGTTTCACAATCTTAGGTAGGTCTCTTACATCTTGAACAATGCTTATTCTCACCAAATTATTGAAGTTAATATGACACATTCTCGTATGCCATAACCAACTTTCATCTGTCTTAGCCAACAAATAACAATCTTCAGCACCTTTCAAATGATAGACATTACCATGAGTCTTCTTACTAGTAACAATTAAGGTTCCAGAGCTATTCTTTATCTTACACCCATTGTCCTTGAACACAAGATTATACCCTTTCTCACACATTTGTCTAACATTTAAAGATTATGCTTTAAGCCCTTGACATAAAGAACGTCATATGTATTATGCTTTCCATCAAAAGCAATAGATCCTTTTCCACAAATCTTACTAGTTGCATCATCACTAAACCTAACAAGTCCTCCATCATACTTTTCAAACTTAACAAACTTACTCTTGTCTCTTGTCATGTGGTTTGAACATCCGCTTCCAATGATCCATTCATCTTCCTTTTCAACATGAAATGCAAACAACTCTCCTGGACTTTCTTCCTTTACACAACTTGCAAGATTAGTAGAGATAGGTTCTTCTCTAAGTGCAATAAACAAGCATTCACTACTATTGCCATCATCAGAATTAGATTCATCATTAGTTACACCATCATCATCTCTAACATAATAACTCTTTCTTACCATTTTTCTTTTACTTTCATTGATTTTCAAAGCTCTATCAGGACATCTTGAAGCATAGTGACCAATTTTACCACAATTGAAGCATTTGAAAGGTAACTTACCTTTGAATTTTCCTCTGCTGCCCCTTTTTATTCTTCTTGGAAATTTTGCCTCAAGCTTTGTAGAGTCTTCTTCATCTGATTCCACAACATATTTCTCTGATCTAGCAATCTTAGTTTCTTCCTTGGCCTTGAAAGTAGTCTCAGTTTTCATAGGACCATTAGTAGTACAAAACTCTCATCTCAAAAGTAGCCAATTTACTAAGCAATTGATCTTTTGTAAGTTTGCCCATATCAAACAATTCTTCAATGGCAGATACCTTGTGACTATAAGATTTGGGAAGTGTTCTGAGAATCTTATCTACGACATCCTCATCTTCTAACTTTCCACCAAGACCCTTGATGCTACTGACAACTTCATCGATCTTATGTATATAATTTGTTATGTTCTCATCTTCAGACATTCACATGGTTTCAAATGTGGTCTTCAAGTTCTATAACTTAGCCTTCTTGACAGATGCATCACCTTCATAGATGTTTTTCAATTTGTCCCAGATCTCATGAGCAGTTTCCAAATCCACAACTTTTTCCATTTCAGTGTTAGACAAGGCATTTAGTAGAGCATTTTTAGCTTTGTGATTAGTCTTATAATCCTTAATCTCTTCATCAGACTGCGGACCATCTTTAGGTACTGTGTACTTATTTTTAACCATTATCCAAACATGATAACCAATAGAGATAAGATAACTTTGCATTTGTACCTTCTAGTAGGCATAGTCAGATCCATCGAACTGGGGAATGTCTTTCTTGTGTGCCATCCCAAATCTACCTTAAGCTATTAGGATTTCTTCCAAGGAACCTCGCTTTAATACCAATTGTTGAAAGGCATAAGACAACTGAGATGGGGGTGAATCAGTTGTATCAAAAACTTTGACTTCTTTACACAATATCACTTTCACATTCACTTAATTCAACTCCTTATTTTTTTATGAACATTAAACATGAATAGCAGAATCAAAACATAAACACATCAACACAATACACACATCAACACTAGATTTTTAAATGGAAAACCCTAAACAAGGAAAAACCACAGTGAGTGTTAGCTCACAATATAATGTAGTAACAATATCGAATATCAAAAGAGGCTCACTGCCAAAGGGCTCACCGCCAAAGGGCTCACTGCCCAGGACTCACTGCCCGAATGAAAGGCTCACTACCAAGGGGTGGATCACTGCTAGGGTTGGCTCACTGCCGAGGGTGAAATGATATAGTAGCATCTACACCATGCCTGAGTTTAGTTCCATTGAAGCACAATATCTTCTCTGCTCTACTATGCTTTTCCAACTCACATTTTATCTTCACATCTTCGCACAATCACACGTCACTCACGAATTCATTACATACATTTATACCTATCATAAACCTTGGAATGTACATCAAGGTTGGCATTACATTCTACAACCATTGGAACTATCTCGAAGGTTGGCATACATACATAAATCAAATTAGGACTAAACCTAGACAAACTTGCGGAGAAAATTAATGAAGGATGAACACTTCATGGCTTAGCTCTGACCCAAATACATCTTCACATTCTTGGACATTCTTCTACAATCCACAAATCACCTCCGCAACAAGTGTAACCAACCAGGTCAGCCAAAACTAGTGCACAACATCAAGAACACTCAAATACATGCTTCCAAGAACTTCATTGTAGCCTACGGATCAAGTATACATCTTCAATACATTCTGGAGACATCTACGAACAACACAAAATCACTTGGGAGCCAACAAATTCAACAACAACAGATCTCATTTGAAGACAATAAATATCACTTGAAGATACATCACACACTGCTTCTTAATAGACATTGTCAAACTCTGCTAGTCAATTACTTGCTTTTCAGAGCACCAAATGACAAATCCTTTAGAATGAAGATAGCTAAGGACCTTATAAGCTTAAGTCCAAAACTGCAAGACCAAAATCCACACTGTGGAGATTTGTGGAGCAAAATACTCTCCCTGTCACTCTGCAAATATTGCTAGGCATAGTCTTCAGACTCGTGAATAAAACTTTTTCTGTACAGCGATCTGGATCACCAAATTTTGGATTTAGCATCTTCAAACACTTCTCTAAATCATATCCAAATATCATACTCCAGTCTTCAATACAGAGAAAATGTGGAGCAAAATACTCAGACAGTATTCTTCAATCAATCAACAAACAACAATATCAGAAGATACAGTTGGCACCAATGACAACAAAAACATGTTGACATCAATGACAACACCAGTTAGCACATACTTGCAACAGGTTTGAGTTTGGGGTTGAGGATGATCTTCAGTTTGTTGGTAATCCATTATTTGATGTGGATGTTGATATGACTTTTGATAATCCACTCTTAGAGTTGGATAATGGAGATATTACCAATTTTAGTGATGAGATTAGAATTGATCATAGGATTTGGTACCCAGGTGTAGTTTCCAGCAGTGAGGTGTTGACATAGGATTGGAGTTGTGAACCAAATTTCAGTGATGTTACCAATGTCCACTTTCCAATCAGTTTACACAAGACTTAAGTTCATGGCATGTAGATGAGTTGGATGGCCATATCTAACCAGCAGTTGAGTACTATATGGTTGAGCTTGTTTGGTAGATTTGATTTGATTATAGGATAAATCTTATCAGCTATTTTCATGCTTACATCTCCTACATTTTTGGGGATATTTCATATTATTATCTGTTGCCCTTGCATTTTCACATTGACCGTGATGACATCATTTTATGAGTAGATAGTTTTTGATCTTTGGTAGGCTTTAGGGTAGCTGGTTGTGAGAGTTTTTCTGAACACATTTCAGTTATTTCTTGTTTCCACTTCGATGAGTGATGGCCACTATAGATATTTCATGGTGTTGGTATGTATATCTTTAGATAATGCTTGGTTGATTGCAGTGGGTTGGGTGTGTTGGTGTGTTCAGAATCACCCCTTTAACACTTGGAGATTAAGTGTCAATGATGTGTTAACAATTTATGACCACAGAGGCATTTCCAAGATACCTGATTTTAGAGTTGGTTTTGTTGGCATATTCTATACCAGCCACTTGTTAGGGATTGATCTATCTCACTTTTGGGACATCATGAGGAGAGATGTTGAGGTTTATAAATGGTTGAGCAGGTTATCTTTCCTGTTACCCAAGATCGTGTCAGGTGTACAGGGATTGCAGTTATGGACCTCACTAAGATGCCTTGGTAGGAGATGTTTCATGGTATATGTTTCAGCCCTTTCAATTAAATTTTAGTTTGGGTTTTGATCATGGATATGTTATTGGGTCATAGGAGAGAAGAGTTTGGTTTTGGCACGATGAGTTTATAGCTATAATCAGAGTGGCGTAGCGTCAACTTAGTGGATTCTTTTTGAGATTGACGTGGGGCCCTGGGATCACAGGTGGTTGTAGCTCGGTTTAGTTTTATGTTTCTGTTGTTGTGTAGGGATTGCTTGAGGACAATAAATCTTTTTGGAGGGAGGACTATAATGTCCCCTTTTTTGGGTTCTCTTTTATTGTAGTTGGCACTGACCTTGTGGATGCATGTCAATATCAGAGAAGTTATTTGATGATTCCATTGAGATCAAGTGGTCTGGAGGACTCATATGCCACTTTCTGGGATGATTTTCGGCTTTGGGTGTGCTCTCCAAGAATCTTGGAGAGAGCGTCTATTTATAGTAAGTTGTTTGATTGGCTCCGTTTATCATTATTCTTCATCGGGATCACTCCAGTGCAGTTAATTTTTTATTTTGATGCATTTTGATAGTTTTCACAAATTGGGTGTATTAATGGATTTATTTTAATTATTTTGCTAAGGTCACTTAATATTATTTAAAATATTTTAAAAGCACCTTGGTTTTATAGCTTGTCAGAATTGGAATAAAAAGTTTTAAATCATGGACACATAATATTGGGACCTTGCAAATCAAATATTATCATTATTTTGATCAAAAGGTCTTTTGGAGCTAAAAAGGAGGTTTTAATTAAAAAAGTGAATTAAAAAGTAAAATCTTTTGGAAAGGTTAGTGGGAAAAAAGTATAAAAGGAGGTTGTGAGAGCTCATTTGGGATATTCAGAAGTTTATTTATTTCTCGTTGGAGATTTGTGGCTATGGCCAAACTCTTACCAGTGGGACAAAAACCCCAATGGTTTCTCAAAGCAACCCGATGGGATATGACAATTGCACCATCATATAGACTAGTGAAGCAACCCACCAAGTTTCTATTGCTCCACTCTAATACAAACTTCATTCAACAAATCATTATGAAGCAATCCACCAATCATACAAATGTTTGGATCCCAAATTATTGCACCATCATATAAACTAAAAATGAAAGGATAAGTTTCTCTTATGAAGTCACCATCACAAGCTATCCATCTAAATCTGAATTGTTTCATATGGGCTTGGAAGGTGTTTATCATGTTTACATATCCAAACATTCATATGCTCTATAGAATGCTGGTACAACTAATTACAACACTTTTAAAACTGAAAATCAGATCTATAACCTGGGAATGCTTCCACTATCATAAAATGATAAGATCTCATCATCATTCAACCTCCAAGTGTTGTAGTGACAATCCCATGCACACAAATCCATGCAATCAGCTACAAACATTAATGCATAGTCTAAAAATTTCATGATCAGCAATGTAGGGCAACCACCTAACGCCAATGTATAAGATGGAAACCATTGAATTAAATCTAAAATTTCTCTATTCTCTTGAATACCTTTATGCCTTGGATTACAATCTAGTTGAAACCCAAAATCCATATGCATATACCTCTCAAAGACTCATCCTACAAATCTATTTTTTCTTCATGCTCAACCATCATAGTTTCTTCCCTTTGGAGCATTGAAGTTTGATGAAGAAATGCACCTAACTGTTTCCTTTCATGATCCATGTGAACAATTTTTTCCTTAATCTTTTGTAGGTGCTATTTTTCTTGAGTAGCTAACAACTTGGCTTCCCTAGTCTTCTTTGTCCATTCATTACACATGTATTGAGTCGTAGACATGATATTTCCACAGTCCATGATAGAGTGTAGAGTTTATGGAATCACTGTGTATTGCTTTTTTTTCGTCAACGTTTCGGATCATACTCAATGATCCATCATCAGGACAAAAAGAGGAGAATACTCAATGTTTTGAGTCTTCACAACATCCTCTATGCCATGATTTTCAAAATCATCTTGTATGTAGCTTGGATCCACGAACTCTATCTCATGCATAGCTATCAAAGTTTGAATATCAACAAGATAGTGCTTCTTAGAAATGTCATCCACATAGAACTTATCTGTCACCTTATGATTAACAAAGTCATGTGAAGATAATGGACTATTGTTCACAATCGTAGAATCAACATTTTCTTCATACCTTTTGGTGGTGTCTTCATAGATCTCATGCAAATCTTCTTCAATTGTTGGATGCTCATTATTAGGTGCTGGTCCAAGAAGTGTATCCTTCTAAAAATCACATGCCTTACTTGTTATAATATTTGTCCCACGGCTAGTCTGAACCTCCATCCTCTTTTCTATCACGTCCCTTGCTGCACCATTATCTTAAAGATAAATCTCCAAATGAAAATGATATGAATTTATGATGCAAATGACCTCCAAAATGCCTTCTTTTATAGGCATCCAAATAGGCTCCCTCATGGCCAACCTCCCTTAGCAAAATACATTTTATTTTATCTTCTATTTCCTTCAAACTTGGTCGACCACCCTTGGCAATGTATTTTATATTTTTTATTCTCCTTGCTAGGTTGTCCACCTCTTGGGCAATTTCCTTTATTCATTTTTAGTTCACCAAGTGGCTCACAAAAATATAAGAAGTCATTCCACAACACCATTTGGTCCAGTAAAATTAGTTAAATATAAATAATCTAAAATAATTAGGATTACTTAGTATTTAACCAATTAGGTTATTCCCTTGCCCTTTCGGCTTAACCTATGAGAATAGAATAGGCTAACTGATTCCGTTAGGTGATCACTCAGAAAAAGGGGACATTATAGACTTCCCTTCCCAGAATTGCTTGCCCTTAAGCAATTGCAAACCTAGATGTTGCAGAATCTATTTACCTTCCCAAGAAGCATCATCAAGTGGCAAGTCTTTCCATCTAATCAAATACTCTTTGATCACCAGCTCCTCAAATTGTGCTCCCTCATATCCAATATAGCATCAGGAACAAGTACTAATTTCCCCTCCTCATCCAATGGGAAAAGCTTTGGAGAAGATGTAATGTGCTTCTCAATTGCCCCTTTGAGGCAAGATACATGAAATACAACATGAACTCAGCTACCTTCTGGCAACTCCAACTCATATGCAACCTCTCCAACTCTATTCTCAATCCTGTAAGGGCCATAGAAGCGAGGCTTCAACTTTCCTGTACCATTCCTCCTCAATTTAGTCTGTCTATACAATTGTAGGGACAAGAAAATGAAATCACCAACCTCAAATGTCTTGTGCATGCCCTCGATATCTTGCATCAACTCTCTCACTTTGGGAGCTCTTCTGACCTCAAATGCTAAGTCTAGAAGAGATAAAAAGTCATACCCATACAAGGCTCTGAAAGGTGACATGCCTATTGACATGTGATAGGTGGTATTATAATAATTCTCTCCTAAATACAACCACATGATCCAAGCCTTCCATCGCTCCACTCTTATACAACTGTCATCCAACCAAACATTGTAAAGCAACCCACCAAGTTTTCGTTGCTCCACTCTGATACAAATTTCATTCAACAAATCATTGTGAAGCAATCCACTGATCATACAAATGCCTGGATACACCATCATATAAACGAAAAATGAAAGGATAAGTGCCTCTTATCAAGTCACCATCACAAGCTATCCATCTAAATCTTAATTATTTCATATGGGCTTGGACGGTGTTCATCATGTGTGCATAACCAAGCATGAATATGCTCTCTAGATTGCTAGTACAAATAATGACAACACTTTTAAAATTAAAAATTAGATCTATAATCATCCTGGGAATGCTTTCGATGTCATAAACTAATAAGATCTCATCATCATTCAACCTCCAAGTGTTGTAGTGACAATCCCATGCACACAAATCCATGCAATCAACTGCAAACATTAATGCATAGTCTAAAAATTTCACGATCAACAATGTAAGGCAACCACCAAATGTCAATGTGTAAGATGAAAACCATTAAATCAAATCTGAAATTTCTCTATTCTCTTGAATACCTTCATGCCTTGTAGTACAGTCTAGCTGAAACCCAAAATCCATATGCATATACCTCTCAAAAGGTTCATCCTACAAATCTAATTTTTCTACATGCTCAACCATCATAGTTTCTTCCCTTTGGAGTACTGAAGGTTGATGAAGAAATTCACCTAACTGTTTCCTTTCATGATCCATGTGAATTAATTTTTACTTAATCTCTTGTAGGTTTTGTTTTTCTTGAGTGACTAACAACTTGGCTTCCCTAGCCCTCCTTAGCCATTCATCACACATGTTTTGATTCTTGACAACATCCTCTATGCCATGATTTTCAAAATCAGATTGTATGTAGCTTGGATCCATAAACACTATCTCATGCTTAGCTATCAAATTTTGAATATAAAGAAGATAGTGCTTCTTACCAATGTCATCCACATAGAACTTATCTATCACCTCATGATTAACAAAAACATGTGAAGATAATGGATTGCTGTTCATAGTTATAGAATCGACATTTTCTTCATACCTTTTGGTGGTGTCTTCATAGATCTCATGCACATATTCTTCAATTGTTGGATGCTCATCATTAGGTACTGGTCCAAGAAGTGTATCCTGCTAAAAATCACATGCCTTGTTATAACATTTGTCCCAAGGATGGTCCGAACCTCCATCCTCTTTGCTATCATCTCCCTTGGTGCACCATTATCTATAACTTTCAACACTGTTTTCTTCTGATGCAGAGAAACCTTCCCTTAGCACAACTTGACACAAGCGAAATGATGATCCATCACCAACAATGACAAATGCAACAAACTTGATTCACTTGACAACTTTCATAAACTGATTCATCTCAAAAAATGATTAAATGCATTCTAGATCACATTGGAAACCCACAGACTTATCTAAATTAAAACAGAACTTTCCAGCAATTTTCATGACTTTTTGATGGTTGGAATCAAATATATGAAATATTCTAGTTCGTTGGAAACCCTAGGCAGGGTTTAGACTTGTTGTTAGTAAAAATGCCATAACTCACACAAAATTCAATGAAATTGATTAAAAAAAAAACATTTATCTCTTAAAACATAGGGCTAAGTTTCCCAATTGGTTTTAGGCCTCCATCATTCCATACATGTCCGTACTAACACGTTTTCAGACTGTAAACTTTCAGAAAATAAACTTTTCAGACCTGTCAAGATGAAAAATGACATAACTTCCACAAAACTAAATAAAAATTCACCAAACCAATTGCATTTGAAATCTAACTCTTTCCTATAACTTTTCCAACTAGTTTTAGGACCGTACCTATCCATACCAGTCCGTACCATGTGAATTATAGTCGCTGTTCACAAAAAAAAACATAGATTTGAACATGCAAAATGAGTATATTTTATTCCAACTTCTCTCCCACCTTCTCCAACCTTCTCCAACCCTTTTGTTCATGTTTACATGACATATTTATATAATTACATCCATTTCCATCACCCAAAACTACTTCCTAATTTCCCAAACCAACTTTGCAACTTTTACATTTTTTGTAACTTTTGACTCCAAAACATTACATAATGGATTTAAATGACTCCAAATGGTCTTACATGACCTTATTGACACCAAACAAATCAAAATCAAAGCTTAGCACATAACAACAATTTGCATCAAAAAGAGTGCATCAGGATGCCCTTGCATCATCTTCTCATGTTTGATGTGAACTCTAACTCCATCTTTTGGAAATCTTGGATATACCTACCTGGTGAATGTAACCACTAGATTCCCAACACAATATCGGTCTCACCAATCCCCATGACATAGAAATCATAAAAAAAGTATAATTATCTAGATGAATGCTCAATTGTGACATCTTCCTAGTGCATCTCATTTTGAATCCATCGACCAACATGACAATGAATTCAGGAAAATCCTCTACCTGTCATCCTCTCTTCACCACCAAACCCTCATCAATGAAGTTATGTGTTGCACCGCTGTCAACCAAACATGAGACCCACTGTCCCTTCACATTTCCTCTCACTCTAAAATGATGATAATTAGGAAAACCTAATAAAAATCAATGGTACCATGTGCCATAGTATTGGTAGCCTTAGCATCAAGCTCCAACTGCTACTCCTCATGCTCACTATCTGAACTTGTGTTTTGGACATCATCATCATCCATTTCAGAAGTGACCTTTATGTAATGAGCTTTGCCTTTCCCAAGGCATCTATGACCAGGCTCCCATGGTTCCTTGCATAAGAAGCACAACTTCTTCCTCCTTAGTTCATTCTTTGCTTCTATGTTTGGATTTGTCCTTCTAGGCCATTCCTTCTAAAAATTCCTCTTAGGATCCTTTCTTGATGAAGAGAAGGGTTTTCTTTGAAACTTGGGCTTGGACGGTACTGAAAATTGCATACCTCTAGCCCTCTTAATAGAATCCTGCAATGAAGGTGGATCTAGGGGTTTCACCCAACCATGAAGAGGCTCCTCAAGTCCTTCAATGAAGAGATAAGTCAATTATCTCTCTGAAACATTCGGTACCAAGACTGCAAGCTTTTGAAATTCAGATATATAAGCATCCACTAAATTCTTTTGTTTGAGTTGACCAACTCTCTGAAGAATTATTTGGGGTTAGTCTTACCAAATCTGTCAATCAACCTCTGAGTGAAATCTACATGTGTAGTGATAAGCCTATGATCTTGTGTAACCATCCCATTATACCACCAATCATGTGCATCTCCCTCCAAGTGTAGAGTATCAAATTGAATTGCTTCCTTCTCAAATATAAGGTTCAAAGTGAAATAGTTATCCATCTTCTAAATCCATGCACTGCCGTACATATTCCTGAACCAACAAAGGGAGTGATAATTACCTTTCCCAACTTCCTTTGTAAATCATGGTTATAATTTCATTCCTCTCTAGGCTTGTTTCTATACTTCAATTGACAAAAATCTTGTAGAGACATGGCAGCTTGAAATTCATTACCTAGGGATTGCCATTCCTTCATGTAATTGTTTAAGCTCTCACTGACAACCGGTTGTCCACCATCTTGTGATCCTAGCTAATCCAAGAGAGTAGGCATAAGAGGCCTCAACATTGAAGCTTGAGTACCTCTAGTGTGAGTGTTTTTGTCATTTCCTGAATTGCTAGTTTTTCCATTATTTCCATTGTCTCCTCCTACAGGCTAATTGTCCTTGGTATTATTGTTGTTACCCATGTTATGCCACAAAATTGGGACATAAGCTGTAATTAGGTCACGTTGTCCTCTAGCAAGGTCATTGAGGATGTCTCTAGTGCTAGGCTCTTTATGACTTCTATCACCCATGGTGTCTTCTCCTTCAGAATCTGAACCACACAACAGTTGTCTTCACCTACATGTGATATATTCTCTATCCACAGGACTCATAAGTCAAAATTTGTCATTGAAAACCTTCCAGGCTGGCAAGATCAATAGCTTTGATACCACTATAATATCCCTAAAAGTATCTTCCATAGAATTCTAATTTTCTACCCTAATTTTTTGATTTCTTTTTCTACTCAAACCGTAATTTAAATTCTAATTTTTATTTTTGGAGTAAACACAATCTGTTGATCACAAAGAATACTAAGAGGGGGGTGAATCAGTATTCTATAAAACTTCTCTTTCACAAATTTATTAATCCATTCACCACATTCAATAACATGAAAGCAAAACAAACATAAGAAAAACAACCATAAAGACATAACACATAAACACCCAGAATTTTACATGGAAAACCCAAAAAGGAAAAAACCACGGTGAGTGTTAGCTCACAATATATTATGATAGCAATACCAAATTACACGAAGGCTCACTTCCTTAGGGCTGACTATCCAAGGACTCACCGCCCAAGGACTCACTATCCAAAGAAGTGCTCACTGCAACAGGCTCATTGCCAAAAATAAGAGAAGAGAAGATAGAGAAGGAATGGTTCACTACCGGAAGAAAACTGCTACAAGTGCATCTATAGAATGCTGAGGTGCAGTTCCATTTATAACTTAGTACACAAACTCAAATGTCTTTATAATGTCTGCTCTGCTTTTTTTGCTCCGCTTCACATATACTCTGCTCTTCTGCCCTTACTATGCTTTTCTGGTCACAAAACTACCTTAGATCGCATACAGATTGAATTCGCACTATATTCACACACAATCATACCTCCAAAGCTAAAATCTATTGAGTATATATATTCACATCATGAATTTCCTCAAACTAGGTCGGCATGCAAATGATAAAGCTTGTATATTCAAGTTATACTTTGCCGGCCTGTTATTGTGCCCAAACAATAATGTGGACCCAATCAATCATGCAAGACTCTTCATATGAGGCTAGACCTAATATAGAACCACTTAGATTATGTTGAAATGCACTGGACAACTGAGAGGGGGGGTGAATCAGTTGTCCCTAAAACTTTGAACACTTATAAACATCAACACGTCAAACACTTATTTACTATTATTCACATTTAACCATGAAAACATGGAATAAGAAGCTCAACACAATAAAACAATCAACACATGAGACACCAAATTTTTTATGTGGAAAACCCTATAAGGGAAAAACCAAGGTGGGTGTTAGACCATAAAGATATATATGTTATAGCAATACCAAAAAATAGAGGCTCACTGCCCAAAATGCTCACTGCAAAAGTTGAGGTTCACTGGCAAGGGGTGGCTCACTGCTAAGGGGTTTGTGAATTGATTGATAACATCTACTTCATGCCTGGGTTCAGTTCCATTGAAGCACAATAAATCACCTCTGCTCTGCTCTTCTTACACCTTCACACTTATCTTTTCTTTTTCACACTTGGACATATTTTTTGTAACTACATTACATGTTTTTATACAACTCATCAACCTTGGAATGTATATCAAGGTTGGCATTACGTTCATCAACCGTTGGAGCAATCTCCAAGGTCAGCGTTACAAACATACATAGAAATAGGTTTGGACCTAAACAAGATTAGCTAAGGGATAGATGTATGCGGATCACATTACACCTTAGCTAGAACTCAAAAGCAATCTTCCATGCCACAACATGCTTCCACAATCTTCAATGCATCTCCGCAAGTAGTGAAAATAACTAGGTTGGCCAATACTGGTGTTAACATTAATTCTTCTAAGAATATTCTTCTTCTACGATCCAAATTTATCTTTGTGGACCAATCCAAATGTAGGAACACGATCAGGAGACATCCACAAGCACATTGTAATCACTAGCAACAACCGCACAATCTCTAACCACTCTATCAAGAAGATTCTTCAAACTGAATCACATAAACAACATTGTCAGCTACTGTCATAAGGAAAAGATCGCTTGCGGACCACCAAATCATGAACCATTGGAGTTGAAGGCACTTATCATCAATACAAAATTAATTCCAAAACCGTAGAATGAGAAACTTCAATGCGAAGAAATGCAGAGCAAAATAATTTCTCCCTGTCACCACTGAATACACATAGAAAGCAATCTCCAAGGTTGGCGTTACAAACATACATAGAAATAGGTCTGGACCTAAACAAGATTAGCTAAGGGATAGATGTATGCGGATCACATTACACCTTAGCTAGAACTCAAAAGCAATCTTCCACGCCACAACACGTTTCCACAATCTTCAATGCATCTCCGCAAGTAGTGAAAACAACTAGGTCGGCCATGGCCGAGGGAGGCAACGGCTGCAGAAAGAGCAAGAATTGCTAGGGCTTCTGGAATTATAGGCATTGATTTAAATGACAGGCAAGTAGAATGCTGGGAAAAGTTGTGGAATTTGGCTTGACACCCGCCAATTGCATTTTTTTGAAAGTTTGTAAAGGCTTTTTAAAAAACCCATTTTGTGCATATCCTGCAATCATGGCATTCCATGAGACCACATTTCTTATTCCTTCTCAACTCTTAAATAATGGATATTGAATTATTTTCAGATGTCTTAATCGTCTGACAAAATAGGCCCAGAATGAATGCTTCTATGACTGGTTGGATGCATGTTGATGATACATCTCCTTCACTGACTTCCTAAGAGGAAACTTAAGTTATATTTGGGGAAAAATTTGTGCTTACTGTTGTAGAATTGCAAAGTTGTTTATGAATTATATTACATATTAGAAGGCAAAAAAGACCATCTTGGAAAAGTTACACATATACACTTTCCTTGTCTGAGAAGTTTTGATTGACAATGTTTGTGTAATTTCAAGGATTTAAGTCTTAATTCCATATAGATTAATAGTTCGACAAGGCTTTTGTCTGCAGCAGATGCACATGCTTTTGTCTGTAGCAGATGAACATGCAAAATACTTCACTCCATCCTATTCAAGGTTTCTCACAATAAGCGTCAGCCCAATTGCAGGAGATGCTTATGTAGTCTTACATCATTCAATTCAGTAGTAATTGTTAATCATCTCCAATTGTCTGGATTTTGCTGGTCACAAGTGCAATTTCTATCTGAACAGTTCCTTGAACAATTCTAAAGTGATAGGGAAAACTGCCCTTTTTAGTGTTCGTTTTTTCAAACTCAATAATTCTCAACGATTTTTCACGCCAAGCAAAGTGGTTGAAAAAAGTAAGTTTTGTTTCTATTTTTTTTGTTCCGCAACTGCTGCAGCAACTTTAGGTAGGGACTGTTGCAGCGTAGCCCTTGTTTGTTTAGTATGTTTTGATAATTTAATTAGTATATTTTGATTTCGAGATGAATATAGGATTAATTTAGTTGTGTTTTCAATTGACAAAAATGCAATTAAAGTTGGAGGGACTAAAAGATTATGGAAATTTATCCATTCGATTCTTAAATAGTTGTTTAGAAATTTACACAAGTTCATTTCTACACTACTTAATAAATGTAGAGCCATATAACAATGATGATAAGGAGGACCTTGATTGGTATAACTAAAATAGAATGCTTATAGGGGTTGTGGTGTGGTATGCAAAAAATCAATATAAAAGATTGGAAACTCCTAGTCTCAAATTCTTGGATGTAGCTTGAATGAAAAAATTTGGACCCTTTGTTTGATTAGAAGAGGGATATACATAGGAACATGGGCTCAGAGGAGTGATCAAAGGATGTAGACTGAGAATGCTAAATATAACTAACCTAAACATGGAGCTATTTGAAGTTGAGTCAAAGAAAATAAAATAAAATATGCACACATACAACATTAGCATGTTCACCTCAAATGGGTGTTTGTTGAGGCAAACTATCTATTCATTGTAAAATGAAACAAGGTAATCTACATTTTATGCTATAAAAATTAAGTTTTTGATTGGAAAGATGAGATGGGCACTTGGAGGGTGACTTGAGGTGACTAAGAGTGACAAATGAGAGATCTTAAAGAGATGACATGATACTTTCATCTTGGAGAAATGAGTTGAATGTCAAATTTGTTAATTTTCATGTCACATAAGGTCATGAGTAGGGTTATCAAATCATCATCAAACTTCCCATGCATGCCTATTCATATTTGGGCACCTACATATTGCTCCCTCTAGAAAGGTATTCCACAATATTCAATGGATGTCAGTTCTCAACATGTGGTGTAGGGACCTCAAACAATCACCTATACTTACCTTGGCTTGATTTCTTATATTTAGACTTGCAAAGATGAATTAAACAATCATGTGGAGTACAATGACATGTAGAAATAAAATTTGAAATGTTCAAACATATGAGATTGCATACCATTAGCAAGGGTTTAGAAATATCACCTTGGTGTGCACCTCCTTGCATTCACCTAAGACTTGCAAAATAAACATCTTTACATGACTTGAGTGCACTGTTCATACATAGTTTGCTCAAATATTTTGCATAATCAAAGATGAGAGGGCGTATCTTTTGTGAGAGGGCCCAAAATATACTTGTGTCACTCTAGAACCATGTCCTATAAAAGGCATTAGATCAACCTATATTTGAAAAATTATGTTTTTGGAGAGCTTATTTGTACTTGTGCACTTGAGAGATTGGGATATTTTTGGAGCTTTGGATGAATGATGACAATTTTGAGCACATGAGTAGTCAAAAAATAGATATTGAGATGGTGATTGCAATTATGGTCGATGCACCAACTCAAGTAGCACCACAAGTGCAAAATCTCAAAAAACCTTTCTATGTCCTAGTTTTTAGTTTTCTCATATTCACTATTTATGGTCAATGAAAATTGGGATGGGTAGGGTCAAAATGTCTATTGTCAGTGGTGACTAGGCACATGCTTTTATTTCCTCTTTTTTATGTCTTTTTGTTGAGGCTTTAGGATAGTTTTTTTTACTATTAGAACCCTCATTTTGTAGATAGAATTTTGATTGCACTCCCAATGTGGGAGGTGTAACTTAAATCATGACATATTGATGTATATCTCATTTTTTATGTCTCTCATAATAAATGCCATTATTATACTCAAACATTTATGTGATGGATGATATATATGTATATTTAGATTCTTCTTAGATTGACCTTTGTGCTTTAATATTGATGAACTTAGTGGGCACTACTTTCCATTTGTGTAAGTGGATGACTTGGATTCATTATTTTATTTTATATATTACGATTTATACATATGTGGATGTATGTGGAGATGAATAGATATGTTTTGATGATAAATTCACATGTGTATACACTTTTATAGATGTAGGTTTTACGTTGTGATAGTTTATTTACTTTCTAACATATACATTTATGTTTATGGGACAATGGTAATATGCTCTTTTCTATTTTTCTCTCAAGGAGAGATGCAAGTCAACCATAACACTATCTTATACATTGGGCCTCTAGGATGTAAGATGCAAGGAAGACAAGTGGGAATGGGGAGTGCAAAGAGGAATATCTTAAATAATCTTGCATCGAGCAAGAGATTGATCCTAGTCCTAATTGACTAAAAAATAAAAATATGGAGAATTAGTTAACTTTAACTTCATGGGTTCTCCCTAGACTTAGATCATAGATGGACAACAAGTCAGGCCTGAGGTAAAGGAAGACATCCTCAAAAAATCATGGCCTATCAAAAGTAAAGTAAATTTATCTTGATTGTTTCATCTAGATTTTGTGTATGTGTGTGCTTTGATATTCCTTTTTCTTTTTGCATGTGTGCGCTTTGATTTAGGGTCTCTCTAACAACATGTTATAACTCATATCCTTGTTAATTCAAGAAATATTTTGGGGGTCATTTTGTGGCTAAGAGCAACTGGAAGAATAATCTTTTTACCATTGTGGCTTTTGGATTGTTATACCCTCATAGGGTGTTTATATACAAACTGATGTTTGTCTCACAATACCCCATTCTCTATAAAAGAGAGAAGGGAATTTCATTCATTATGGCTCCATCATCAATAAAACTCTCTTAATGTAGGTATCATAGATCCAAACTTGTAAATGCAAGGTAGGGTTTCCTCTCCTAGTCATTTTGGCCTCTAAAGGCATATGGTCATGGTCAAATAAGAAGCACAAATCTTCCAATTTAGAGTTTAAGAGGTTCAAAACCAAATCCACACGATTCACATGAGCTTCTAGAGTCAGTGTTATATAATTTAGATATTTTGATCCAATTGCCTCTAGAAAGCAAATTTCTCGATGGGGTAGAGAGTTTCTTAGGAGATCAATGAAGGAGATTTAAGAAAATGGCTACTTAAGATACTCAATTAGGTTACAAGGGAAAACTAGGTTAGAATTTGGTTGGATTGAAGAAACTAGATTTGTCCTTCATACTCAAGATAGATAGATGGCCAAATAGATCTTCATCTCAAATGAGATTTATCAAGCCTAACATATTTGTTTGTTTTGTCACTCCTAGTTGGGTATCAAATTTAATCCTTTAGGGTTTGAAATGATGGTCTAGCCTAATGAAGAAAGCATAGATGATCCTTGGCATGCAACAATTTTGTAGCTATGATATGGGAAAGGATTTTGGTAATTTTAAGGTTTAAGTTTTGGGGAGTAATGAGCCCTTCATTATTTTGGTTGGGATCTACATTTATAGATGTTGTTGGTTCTCAAGTAGCTTTGAGATGAACATGTTATATTTTCAATGTCATGCCCTCTTGTTTTTTGAAATGCACAAAACCTTTTAGGATTGAAATCCTTGGGCCTACAAAGATCAAAATAATTTTTCATAAAGGAATGATTATTTTGAGGCTTGTTGTTCCTCAAGTAGTAACTATTTTTTATCCATGTAGTCAACAACATTAACACCATATGAATGTTTTGGCTTCATTGATTTGTGTCATTTTTTCATCATAACTATTGTGGTGGTTACAACCATTTCCACCACTATTATGTTTTATGACTGGGGCATCAAAAACCCTTTTAATGGTTGCACCCATATTACTTTTTAGGATCTTGGGTGCATAACGAGTGTTGTTATTATTCTAATTTTGATTAATGATTTTGTTATGGGTAACTAACTTTCCATTAGCACCATAAATTCTTCTACCACTATTAGTGGTTGCCTGGTCTATCATAAGAGCAATCTATAGGTCTTCTTTGTAAGACTTGCAAGGGAGGTTTTGGACATCCTTTTGTGCATCCTAAGTTATTAGGGAATGCAAGAATAGATCATAAAGCTCTTTATATCCATGTATGGTATACTAGTAAAAGTGTATAAGAGATAGATCTTCATTGAATCAAGAAATGAGTCACAAACTCATTGTTATCTTGTTTCACATTTAGAAATTCCTTGAATCCTATCTTACCTAATTTATTCATATCAAATGTTGTTGTGAAATCTCTAATGAGTTGTTGGATAGAATGAGAAGAACTATTTGGAAACCAATAATACTAGTGGAGGGTGATTTCTTCAAATATCTTTAGAAAGATTTGAGTGATACAATCCAAAACAAAAGTTCTCAAATAGTTGTGGCATAGGTTTTAATGTGGGAATTTTTGGTGTATTATTTTATTTTATAGGTACATCTAGCTTTACTTTAGAGGATTTGACATTGTTGGTTTAACTTCTTGTAATATAGAAAATGGTATTTTTATAAGAAGGGCTATGTTTTCTAATTAGAATTATTTTCTATAGTACTACATTAGGATCAAACTAGCTTCAAGGAAGTGTATTTTGTTGCTATCCTACCAAGAAGAGAAATATAACTCCAGCTAAACCCTATTATTGCTTCATGCCTAGAAAGTAGCTATCTTTGATAATAAAAAGCATTAAAAAATAGTAATAAAACAATAAATTCTAGAAATCTAAATGCTAGATCATAGAAATAAATTCAAAACTAAGAATAGGAAAAAAAGAGGCACTTGACACTAGAAGGGGAGAGCCTTGGCCCAAGATGCCAACACATTGCATAGCATATGCATGTCAGTTGTTGTCTATACAATAGGTAAACCAAGGAAATCTTCAATTGATGCTTCTGTCTAAGTTCAACTAATTACCCAATCTGCACATTAAACTGGGATGAGGACCTAGCAGCACACCAAATGATAGAATATATTGATAAACACATTAAAATGACTAACCAAAAAATTGGAAATATAAAATAAAGAAAGGAAATGAAAAGGAAGAGACTATCAAACCCTCGTGTGGTTGAATCTCTCCAATTATCTACAACAACAAAAGTCCAAAGAAGATTGTTGGGGTTGTTTGGGAGCTTGCCTTTAGGTCAAGGCCTTATGTTGGTCTTTCAACCTCCACGAACAACCAATATGGAAAGAGATTAAAATATGTGTGTAATATTACTTCCTAAGTGCATCTAGGAAAATAACAACAATGACAATAAATAAAAACTATGAGTATCAACCCTGGTCTATGAGGAAGAATACTAGGTATGTAAAAGAAAATAGGGTGTTGGTCTACACCAGAAGTTTTCTAAAATAGAGATAATGCAATGTACAATAAACCAAATGAATAACACTATTTATTTGCAATGAAATAATGTTACTAGGTTTGAAATAATGGAGGAGGTTGCAAACTCCTCGAGGACCAAATTGTTGTGTGAACAACGTCAATCCCTTGAGAGAGCCTCCATAATGGTCAAGCCACAAATATGAAGCCAATAAAAACTGGAAGGAAGGATGTTGCAACTTAGATAAAGCACTCAAATCATTAAGAGTTCTTTTGTGAGAGCTAAGAGAGTTTTCCAAAAAAATTAAAGTTAGAGAGAGAAGCCAATGGTTTCAATTTTAGTTTATATATGAAGGAAGAGAGAATCCAAGGGTTGGGCATGCTTACAAAGGTCATTTCACTATAGAATGAACATTACCATTGACGGGGATAGATACTTGTTAGTGTAGGTTTTTATTTCCTAGTGGGTTATTTATTTTTCCCTATATTCCTAGGTTTTTTCTACACTTCTATTAATCTTGCTTAGATTAATAAAGCATGTCTTATTAGGTGAGTGGTTGCGAGGTGTCACCTTCCTACATGTGAGCATCCATTAACTATCTTGGGAAGATACTTTGCTATCTTTAGTCTGATAGATGGTTGCTCCTGATCGGTCGGTGTTGCCACCTCCTCCCTCTTCCTAGTCTATATAAGCATGCTACCTGGCTTGTATTTTGCATCTTTTTCTTTTGCATCCTCTTAATGCTATTTTGCTTCTAGCATTTGAATTACTCTCTTGGAGACTAACTCTGTGTTGCTATTTTGATTTCATATCATTTGCATTCATAGTTTAGATATCTATTCTTTGCACTAGTTTTCTGGGTTAATAATCTTTTCAAATTCTAATATGGTATCAGAGCTATTCTATGTGCAAGAGTAGATTTTAGTTTCCATATTTGAGAGATTCGGGGGGCTAATAAATCTTATTATAGTTTTTCAAAAAACCCAGTATGCTCTTCTCTTGCATCTTCGGATGATCTTGAGAATCAGAAAAGTTTGACAGAAACTTTTTTAATCTCTAGGGTTTGCACATGTGTTTTATGAAATCTAGGTGATTGCAGCATTTTTGGTTATACTGGCAGCATTTCCGGTTGTTCCAACATGTCTAGGAGGCTTGAGAAAGTTAGATCTGGCTTTCGTTTCACCGAAATCAGAGATCATCATACACAGTTGCGGAACCGGGGTTTCGAGCTCAAATCTGACAACCAACTTGCATATTTGGTGTTTTCAATCAATATTGCAGATTCCAGCATGCCATTGCTTGTCTTAGGTAGTTGATTCAGCTTTTGCATGTCATTTTTTGGTTGCTGGGGTCATTTTTTGTAGCTAAAGGTGTTCTGTTTACACTGGATCAACATTTTATGTACAACAACAAGAAAAACACCTTATGGGTTTTGTTTGCAACACAGAAAAACCATCTGGGTATCTTTCAGTTTTTGCATGCAGTCTGTATATTTTGTAGAAATGCACTTAGAAAGCTACAGCAGGACCTCTCTCCGTTGGCAGTTGCAGTTTTGAAGGCAGTTTTCAAATGCTCCGTTCTTGCTCATACAGACTCCTTTTCCCACGAATTTTTTTTTATTTTGGCTATTTTTTCGTGCTCTATGTACTAGTGCAGACATTTTTTTTTATTTTGATGCCAAGATTTTTTAGAAATTGCAGATTCTCAGTCATGACATTGCACAGTTCTCGTTTTGGGAACTTCGGAGGATCATAACTTTCACATATGACCTCGTATTGAGGCGATTCCTTTTTTGAAAGTGCATGATTTTTTGAGTAGATCGCAATGGTGTTATTTATTTCTATGTGTATTGTGCCAATGTTGTATTTTTAGCATATGCTCTTCGTGAGGGTTTTGTAATGCATTGAAATCAAGACCACTTAATATTTCTTGCTAGTGGTAGTTGTAAATGCACCAATATAAAGTGTCAAATCATATTTTCTTGGGGGGGTTCTTTGATTGAGTGAAAAGGGGGGGTTGTCTTGGTTGTGTTCCCTTCTTTTCGACATTTCTTCTCTGCATTTCTTCATCATGGATCAAGTAAATTTGCCCATCCTAACTCCATACAATTACTTTGAGTGGAAATCACGCATGACAATTCACTTAAGGAAAGCTGGATTAAATAGGATAACTATGGGAATTGAAATTGAACCTGCTAAAGATGAAGATAAGCCTAAGTGGTTTAACAAATGTGATGAGGCATATGGAACATTGTGTTTGTCTATTTCTTTGGATTTGCTCTTTCACATTGAGTCTTTGAATACACCAAATGAAATCTGGACAAAGCTAGAAACACTATTTGGCACACAAGATTCAATGAGGGGTCATATGTTGGAAAATGAACTAATTAGTTTAAGTCCAGGCAATTTCAACACAATCCAGGATTTCTTCACTAAATTGAAATCACTAAGGCTACAATTAAAACAATGTGGAATTGAAAAGAAAGATGAACAACTGATTCTTAGTATTCTCTCTAAGCTAAGTTTAGAATATTCTGTGATTGTTTCTACTTTCTATGCTACTAAGGGTGCACTTGGTACTCAATTCACCATGCCATCTTTAGATGATTTTGCTGTCAATCTCACTCGGGAATAGGACAAGCTAATCCAGATGGGCACTCTTAAGTCCTCTAAGTCACATGCCTTGGCTGCCAACCAAGGCACAAAAGAACAAAAAGGACAAAGTAGTAACAACAATAGTAAGGATAAGAAATAGAAAAAATAGCAAGGAGAAGAAGGATCAAATACTGGTTGCTTCAAAAGCAACTAATGAGACCCAATCTTCCAAGGGCGACAAGCCTAAGAAAGAGAGGGTCCAATGTGCCTATTGTAAAAGACCCGGTCATGATGAACATAAATGTCTAAAGAAACAAATTGATCACTTGACACACATTCTTGAGAAGAATAATATCAGTGTTCCTAAGTCTATCAAACAGAGTTCTAATGAGGGGTCTAACAAGGCAAAAGAAAACAACAAGGGGAAAGGAAAGGGCAAGGCCCTTGTTGCAGTTGCTTCTTCACCATCCACTTGGGTTCTTGATTCGGGTGCTTTGCACCACATAGCTTCATCTAAGGAAGAACTTGCATCTTTGGAGCCGTGTACTATGCCTTCTATTTTGATGGGTGATGACACTCTTGTTGAGGTGCATGGGAGAGGGTCTGTTGATGTGGGGGATGGCACATTCCATGATGTTCTTTGTGTGCCCTCATTATCGACTAATCTCCTATCGATATACCAGATCACTCACATAGGTTCAGGCAAGCGGGTTGAGTTCACTCCTGATTCAGTGGAGATTCATGAGTTGCACAATGGTTCTACAGTTGTAGTTGGGAGACCAGATCATCAATCATGGCTCTATCTATTTTCTCACTTTGTTCCTGATCCTCCTTCGACTATTTTGATCACTCATTCTAATGATGTGAGTAGATTATGGCATGAGCGGTTTGGCCATCTTAACTTCCGCTACTTGGAGCAGCTCAACCAGTAGAGCATGGTCACAGGGTTGCCTTCAGTTCAATTTTCAGGTGGTGTTTGCCAAGGTTGCATTCTTGGTAAGCATCTTAAGGAAAAGTTTGACAAAGGTAAGGCATGGAGAGCTTCACAGATACTGGAGTTAGTTCACAGTGATTTGGCTGGACCATTTCAGCATCCTTCTTTCAGCAGGGCCCGATATGTCCTCACATTCATTGATGACTTTTCTCGATATACTTGGGTATACTTTCTCAAACAAAAGTCTGAGCTATTTGATCACTTTTAGGACTTCAAGACTTTTGTAGAAAAGAAATCTAGGAAAGCCATCAAAGTTTTGCACACTGACAATGGTGGTGAGTATGTCAACCATCGGTTTGAGAGGTTTTGCACTTCAGAGGGGATTGATTTGCAGCATTCAGTTCCATACAATCCTCAGCAGAACGGTGTTGTAGAACGGAAGAATAGGTCCTTGAAGGAAATGGTGAACTGCATGATTCACTCCAGATCTCTTACACCACAGTATTGGGCAAAGGCCATTAACTGTGCTTGTTGAATCCAAAACTGTGTTCCTCACCGAGCCTTGAAGGGAGTCACTCCTTTTGAAGCTTGTAACAATCAGAAACCATCAGTTAAGGACTTTCAAGTTTTTGGTTCTCCTGCATGGGCCCACATTCCTGCAGAGAAACACAAGGCCTTGGATCTGTAGAGCAGACCTTGCATATTTGTAGGTTATCCTGATGGTGTGAAGAGTTATTGGTTGCTACACCCTACTACACATGAGTTGTTCATTGAGAGGAGTGTTTAGTTTGAGGAGGGCTCTTCGAGCTCACTTTCTATCACTTCTCCAACTCCTACTTTGACATTGGAGTCACTTGGGATACATGACAGATCTTCTGATGAGTCAGATTCACCTAAGCAGTCTTCTACCTCCACTTCTGATGTAGAGAGTGATTCAGAGGACTCACCTCCTTCCTCTCCTAGTCATCATTCAAAGGTTGATGATTCTCCTCCAGATTCTCCATCTTCTGGTCCACTTTGGGCTAGACAAACCTTGCAGCTGCAGGTGATTGGGTTGGGGATCCATCAGACACTAGGCGGACTCGTTCATAGTTCCAGGATGCTCCACATGTCTTCATTGCTACTGCCTCAGATCCATAGTCTTTTCATGAGGCTTCTGGTATTCCTAAGTGGGATACAACTATGCAGGAGGAGTATAGTTCCTTGATGAGGAACCACACTTGGGATCTTGTCCCTCTTCCTAAGGGAAGAAAACTTGTTCGATGTAAGTGGATCTATCAGAAAAAATTTGCAGCAGATGGGTCGGTTGACAAGCATAAGGCTCGCTTGGTCACTAAAGGATTCTCCCAGGTTCCTGGGATTGACTACTCTGAGACTTTTGCACCAGTTGCCCAAATGAATTCCATCCAAGTTGTTCTTGCCATCGCTGCAGCTAATTGTTGGGAAGTACACCAGATGGATGTGAAGAGTGCTTTTCTTCACAGTGACCTTCAGGAGGAGATCTACATGGAGTAGTGACAAGGGTTCCTTCAGGATTCTTCACTTGTGTGCCATCTTTGGAAGTCTCTCTATGGCCTCAAATAGGCTCCTCAGGCCTGGTATGCCAAGATGGACTCCTTCCTTCTATCAGTTGGGTTCACTCGGTGCCATTCTGATCCCAATGTCTACATTCTGCAGCAAGATGATTCACTCCTATTTTTGGTTATGTATGTTGATGACTTGCTGATCACAGGGAGTTCTTCATCCACCATTGGGGCTGTCAAAACTATCCTTCATAACAGGTTTTTGATGACTGACTTGGGCTCGTTGCATTACTTTCTCGGGATTGAGATCTACCATTTTGCTTCCGGGATCACCATCAACCAATCCAAGTATGCTCTAGATTTGCTCTTGAGGTTTCATATGGCTGACTATAAGCCTGCTCCAACTCCCTTTCTTTCTGGAGTCAAACTTGAGGCTCAGTGTTCTTCTCCACTTGTTGATGGCACTTTGTACCGACAGCTTGTTGGGAGTCTCATTTATCTGACTCATACAAGACCTGACATTTCATATGCTATAGGCATGGTCTCTCGATTCATGTAGGAGCCTCATGAGCTACACTGGAAAGCAGCCAAGCGGATCCTTCACTACATTCAAGGTTCTCACAGTTTTGGGATTCACTACGTAGTAGGCATTGAGCTTGACTTAGTGGGCTACACAGATTTAGATTGGGCGGGCGATTCTCAAGATCGCAAGTCTACTTCAGGTTATAGCTTCTCACTTAGTTTAGGTCCTGTTTGTTGGTCGAGCAAGAAGCAGTCTGCTATTGCTCTATATTCTACTGAGGTTGAGTATCGGGGGCCTGCGAATGCCACCACTGAGGCCATTTGGCTTCAAAATATTCTCACTGAGTTTGGTATCCAGATCAGATGGCCATCAGTCATATTTTGTGACAACCAGAGTACCATTCAGATCTCACAGAATTTGGTCCATCATCAGCGGACCAAACACATCGAGGTCCACATGTACTACATCTGGGAGCTCATCCATGGCCACATCATCGACCTTCGCTACTGTCTGAATTCTGAGCAGGTTGTTGATATCTTCACCAAACCCTTCACTGAGAGCAAGTTCCTTCATTTGCAAGCTTTGCTGGGGGTGCAGGATGCTTCATCTTCTGGGGGGCTTCTTCCTCTCACTCAGAGTCCTGACTCTCTCTACTTTTGGGGGGTCTCTTCTCTCCCTATTTTGGGGGGGGCTTTTCTCTCTCTTTGGGGGGGGGAATTTTATGTACATGGGTACCTCATCAGGCTTGATTTACCAGGACCCATTTCTACATCCACCTAAGCTTCGCTTATGAGGGGTGTTAGTGTAGGTTTTTATTTCCTAGTGGGTTATTTATTTTCCCCTATATTCCTAGGTTTTTCCTACACTTCTATTAATTTCGCTTAGGTTAATAAAGCATGTCTTATTAGGTGAGTGGTTGCGAGGTGTCACCTTCCTACATGTGAGCATCCATTAGCTATCTTGGGAAGATACTTTTCTATCTTTAGTCCGATAGATGGTTGCTCCTGATTGGTCGGTGTTGCCACCTCCTCCCTCTTCCTAGTCTATATAAGCATGCTACCTGGCTTGTATTTTGCATCTTTTTCTTTTGCATCCTCTTAATGCTATTTTGCTTCTAGCATTTGCATTACTCTCTTGGAGACTAACTCTGTGTTGCTATTTTGATTTCATATCAATTGCATTCATAGTTTAGATATCTATTCTTTGCACTAGTTTTCTGGGTTAATAATCTTTTCAGATTCTAACAATACTAAGGAAAGAGAAATAATTCTTTTGAATTTTAGAATCTTTGGGACACCTACAAATCATGCAAATGGCTATGTGTCGCACTTGCGTCCTAAGAAAAATTCTTCAATATTCAGCACGTGTTCTTAGAAAATTAGAAGAAATAAACATGTGATGTGAAATTTAGAAAACTTTGGTGAGGGGTGAAATAGGCCAAGGTTAGTCTCAATTTGCCCTAAAAACATGCTATGGGATTGGACACCAAATTGGGTCAAAACACAACATTAAATTAAGAGGCTATACAATTTATACATTACATTTTGCCCCCACTTTAACAGGTTGATGACACTAAGTGATAAGCTACGCTAAAGTACAGAAATGAAATGTTGAAAGCAAATAAGCATATAAAGGATACCCAAAAGGATAATGTAGAGGTCGTGAAAATTCTCCAAGTGGAAGAATTATGTGCCCATACTGAGAATCTATAAAACCACAATATTAGGTACCACAATTTTGCAAAATCACTCTATTAGCAATCAAATAATCCTACAAGACCAAAATGTGTCAATTCAAAATCAAAGCTAAACTAGAAAAATTCTAAAATGTCGAGGAGAATGATACGAGGCAAAAATGAGCTATAATGAAAATAAGGGTAGATGTATGCCACCATGTTTGTGCTTTTTAATGAAGAGGTAGAAATAGTGAGAGAATTCCAACATTTTTAAAATTTTTAATTTTTTTGATGAAAATGCCTTTCGTAGGGTTATTTCATGAAATAACATTGGAATGAAGAGCATATGATAGGAAAGAGGGTATAACTAAGATTCCAACACAGGCCCTAGTTAGAAGTTCTCATGAAAAGGGTGTCACGAAAAAATTGAAATTTTTCAAAAATTTACTATAAATAGTAAACAAAATTCAAATTTACTATTCATTTGAATTTTGTAAATTTGAAGAATTTCAAGCACCCCAAGCACTTTAGAGAACCAAAATGTCACACAGATGATCTTTCTAATCATCGAGGTTGGACACCTTAAGGGAGTGCATCGAGAAAGGTCTCTCCATGCATGAGGTTAGTAAATTTTTTGAATTTTAAATGCTTTTTTCCTCATTCTTCATGCCAAATGGGACCCACACATAGTGCAAGCATCCTACTGACATGCTAACATCCTTGGGGTGAACTAACTTGTCTTATGTATGTGCTTACATCCTTCAAAAATGCTAGCATCTTAAACACATGCTAGCATCTAGAAGCACTAGTGTCCTTAAAGACTTAATGAATTTTTTATATTTTTAGATTCAAAAGTTGATATTTAATTATGTAGAACTGATGTGATTTTATTGTTGTGCTTGCAGTACCACCTGCCATGTAAGATATACAGATTATTGCAAGGTTTCCTAAGTGCATTGATACTAGATGAGGTGGCACTCTTACAAATAATGGGTGTATATTAGGTATACACCATGCTAGAGGTGTGGTTCCACAACCACATGCTGATGACATTGATGGAGAGGTGGGATCCAGACACCTCTATCTTTTGTCTATCAATGAGAGAGATGACTGTCACTTTAGAGGATGTTTACCAAATTTTTAAACTTTTGGTTTGAGGGTGTATAGTGTCGATCATTGAGTAGCGATTACTGAGCTATGTTTTGGAGGGACAAAGATATGCAATTGATCAAATTATGTCGGTTGATCCACCAAGACACATCCATCTCTGGTGGTTGGAGAAAGGAGCAATTGTGTTCTTATTAGTATGTCATGTGTTTATCACCATAGTCACCCTATACATTGCACTAGATGGGCAAGGCACACACCTTCACGATGGCCTTGCTCATACTATTAGGGTGAATGAGGAGAACTAGTTGGTATTTGCATGGGATTGAAGTATGCTCACCCACCTATACCATGACCTGGGCTTCTACATATATTATGACGGCCACAACTTGATGACTTGCATGCTTTAATATGTGTCATCTTTCAAGCACATTAGATGCACTTAGCCAGTCGGGGTACCCACAATTATTATATGGGTTGCACCATTAGGCCATGTCTATGCTTTGAGGAGGTCATGACAATTCAGAGATTTGTTGTATTGGAGGTAGACTTTTGATTGGCTATAGGGTACCTTTGTGATATGGAGGTCATACCAAGACATGAAAGCATAGATGAGGAAGACACAATAGTTCGCTAGGATGTAGAGGGACTCACTCTTTGTCAGCCATCTCGATCACATCATCATGTCATTCTACTACCAATGTGTGATGCAATAGTTTAGGTAGGTACAGAGTGTTCTTATGGTCGTGCCTACATACACGCGATTGCATCACAATGTAGTGAGGCTAAGGGACCAGCCCCATCTAATTGTGGCAGATATCATACTAAGTGACTCTGATGATGAGTAGTAAGATGCAGTGCCTACCTCTAATTCCAATGATGTGGGGTAACCCTAATGTTCACAACATGGTGGACCACGTCTCAACTAGTTCCCATCTTTCCACCAGATGCCCAACTAGAGATTTAGGACTTCTAATAGAGTAGGAGGAGGAGGAGGATAGTGATGAGGAGTCTCCCAGTGAGGAGGATGGAAGTGAGGATGAGGAGGAGGAGGAGGATCCCACTTTAACAAATAGAGGGAGGCAGTGACAAAGGAATGAGGGTGGTGTCACTATAGAGGAGAAGTCTAGAGTTAGAGGGAGCAAGGGGAGTTAAACATTGCAACTGTTACGAGGCTCTCCTTAGAATTGCTAACAATGACGGTGATCTTTTCATCTAGTACAACTAGCCTTGCACCTACCAGACACATGACTCCTATAGATCTAAATTGGCAAGTCAAAGACCCAAGTGAGATTTTGATTTATGCCTTGTTACTTAAGTAGAATATCATATGCTTATTTGATTTTAGATTTTTTTATGAAGGATATGATGAGATTTTTGTTTGACTTTTTTGTAGTATGCATACAAGAGTGGCTTGACTTTATAGGTCAGTCATTCAAGAGATGGTACCCACAATGTAGCTTGAGTAGGCTATGCGGGCCAGTTATAGGACTCAGCAGACTATTGGGCAACATGCAGACATATTTGAGCCCATGGTATAACTATGAGATGCATATGAGGAGGGTCAGGTCTATCTAGATTGAACCATTGCTGCGGTCATGCCCATTATTGCAAAGTGGGACTAGGCAATTGCATGGGTCATAGAACTTACTATAGAGCATGATCTGGCTATGATAAGAGTTGAAAGTACAGAGAGTGCATGTGACGCTCTTTCAATCTAGCTATATCATGTTAGATCCAACCTTCAGAGGGTCCAGACGGTGCCAATGAATGATCTAGATCACTCTATGGTAGAGGCTTTGATGGAAAAGGGATATAGGTTGTGAGCTAAGGTGACATAGCTATAGAAGATTGAGCTTTGTCTCACAACCAAGGCAACAAAACTGAGAGGCATGACGGGGGGTTTAGAGGCATGGAGTGGTCTCGTACCCATTTATGATCTATAGCCTCACATCAGGATCCTTCTATACAACAACCACCACCAGGATAAGAGGGATCATGCAGTCATGCCCCTGATATATGATCCAGATATATGTATATATTATATTGACATACACTACATTTTGATATAGTGGTGACCCTTTGTATATTGTTGTATCATGACATGAATTTTATATATGGGATTTTGAAATTTTGATTGATGCATGTGTTATGAATATTTGGACATGTTTTGCATATATGTGATGGATATTGTTTAATTAAATTCTATAATGATCAGATTAAACACTAAGTAAAGGCAATTGCATAATTAAATAACATAGAGATCTAAATAGCAAGTTATGAAAAAATGTTTAATTAAATACTGTAAAGATCTTATTAACTAAGTTGCTAAAATTATTTAATTAAATACTATAAGATTTTTAATCAAACAGTTTAAAGAGATTTAGTAATCATTTTCATGATTAAATAATCAACATGGTAAAGAAAATAAAATAATTTCCACTATAAATGAAAACTACACAAATATTCAAGACAACAAGACTTATGTTGATAATAGAAACAACAAAGCACAAAAAAAATGTAAAGTAGCTAAAATACTAAACAAACTAACGTATTGTGTTTTAATAAAGAGAAATCATAACACTAGATTATTGTGTTCACGATGAAATGATATAAGATAAGAAATAAGAAATTCTTAATAATAGATTTACTAAACAAGTGTCACATTAAAAGAAATATCTAAGCATAAAAATGACATAAGTGCATAGCATTAATGGGATAATTTAGAGGCTTACCATCCATTGTAGAAAGACCATATGCACCAGATCCATAAATTGAGGTGATGATGTAGGGACCAACTAGTCTGGATTGAACTTTCCCTTAGCACTAGGAGGGGCATTTACATTATACTGATTT
The DNA here is from genome assembly GCA_027924645.1 of Cunninghamia lanceolata. NCBI lineage: Eukaryota > Viridiplantae > Streptophyta > Pinopsida > Cupressales > Cupressaceae > Cunninghamia > Cunninghamia lanceolata. The sequence continues at coordinate 1,568,192 of BSBN01000898.1, read as the reverse complement.
TCATACAAAACCAAGTCACCTATTTCAAATGATCAATGCAGAACTCACTAATCGTATCTATAATTTAGAGTCTTTTGATACACTTGGAGATGTTCAAGAGTGTTAATACATTGTTCTTTAAGCATCTCAAGTTGTTGAATTCATTGATGATGATGTGTTGCCATCAATAAGACCTTGGAGGTCGTAAAGAAGGAATTGCCAACTTTAATGACATAATTGCATTAGCGCCATAGATGAGATTGTATGGGTTACATCCTATAGTCATATGAATACTCATGTGATAGGCCCACAATGCATAGGAAAGTTTAGTATGCCAATCTTTACCATGTTTATTGATAGTTTTGTGAAGAATTTGTTTGATTGTTTTATTGGAAGCTTCTACATGGCCATTAGATTATGGATAGTATGTCATAGAGAAGCATTGTTGAATATGATTTTTTTCCAGGAAGTTCTTCACATCCTTGTTCTAAAATGAGGTAACATTATTAGAAATGAAGGAAAAAGGATGTATAAAGCAAGAAATGATATCGTCAAGAAGAAAATGACATTACTTTAGCAGTCATGCACCGAAGTGGTATATCTTTGACTCATTATGTGAAGTAGGATATTGTGATTATGATGAATGTGTGACCTTGAGAAGGAGGATAAATTTTTCTAATTAGCTCCAAGCCCCAGACTGAAAAAATAGCCAAGGTGATACTTGGGCATGAAGTTTTTATGTAGGAGCTTGAATCAAATTACTATGTTCTTGACATTGAGGGCACTTTTTAATAAAAGAAAAGGAATCTTGTTCCATGCTTTGCTAATAATAATCCATTCAGAAGAGTTTTTGAACTAAGGCTCTTCCACCAAAATCCCCCTCACAAGCTCTTGAATGTGCATCTTCAAGAGCAATGGGAGTTTCAACCTTAGTTAAGCAGTGAAGGAGGTCATTATGGCCTCGACAATAAAGGACATTAGAAAGAATGATATATTGCTTCACGAGCTTATGAATTCGAGTTCAAGTTCTTTTTGAGGGAGAATTTGGGAATATAACATCATGCAAATAATTAAATATATGGGAGAACCAATCCTTAGAATAAATATTATAAAAAAAGAGAGTATCAAAAGATAAATTATCAAGAATGTCAGGTAGAGATAGTGTGAATTACAAAATGATAGTCATTAGGAGAGTCATCAAATGGTACAAGGGAGGAAACACTCACCATTGCATTGTGTGAAGACTGTCTTTACGTGGAATACTATCGATAGTAAAAGAAGAGAATTGATTGAGTAGTGATAAAGATAAATCCAAATACTGAGATAACTTATCATGCCTATCTTGATAAGATCTAGTGACTTGCTTTATTATCAATTAGGAATCACCATAAACATGAATAAATTTTATTTTAAGAGATAACGCAACATGTAAGCCAACAATAAAGGCTTCATACTCAACGATGTTATTTACGTAGAAAATTTAGATGGAAGGAAAGGGAGTCATCTTACCAGAAGGAGGCACTAGTATTACACCAACTCTAGAGTTGGTTCTACACCTAGATCCATCAAAGAATAATTCCCATAGATGGTCATCATCCAAAGAAAGGACATGGTCATCAGGGAAAGAATCTTGATTAGAAATAACAAAAGTGGTTCTAAGGGGCTTCAACCAAATGGTTTGCTACAATGCTTGTCATTTGATTGCCTTTTTAGAGACAAATTTAAGGTCAAATTTAGTTAGTAACATTACCCATTTAGCTGACATGATAATTCCATTTTAGAGAAAATTATGCTTTAGCAGATCAAACTTTATGATAACATGTGTTTCAACATGGAGGAGATAATGTCTTATCTTATGTGTTGTAAATACGAGAGTGAGACATTTTTTCTCTAATGTTGAATAACAAATTTCATAATCTAATAAGGTTCAACTAATATAGTACATAGCATGTTCCTTATGGGCTAATAAAGAAACCAAATCATCAAAGGATGCAAAGGTATAGAGCAAGAAAAGGCGTCCTATAATAGTTGGCATTAAAATAGGAGGTTTAGCCAAATAGCACTTTAGATCATCAAAGGCCTTTTAAAAATTCTCGTTCCAATCAAAATGAATGTTTTTTAAGAAGATGTTTAAAGGGAAGAGTCTTATCTACGAGTTGTGAGATAAAGTGGTGAATAGCCTAAATTTTTCCTTGTAAACTACAAAGTTTAGAAATATTCTACGGTGGTGGCATATTCACAATAGCATCAACCTTGTTTGTATCAACCTCAATACCATGATGCAAGACTATAAAGACCAATAGTTCACCATTGTCTACACCAAAGACACACTTATGAGGATTTAGTCACATGTTGTAGAGGTGAATGTGTTCAAAGATCTGATCAAGATTTATGCGTGATCTTGGTGCGAAATGGATTTGGTCAAGATATCAATAACAATATCATCCAAGATAGTCATGAAAAATGAGGTCATCACATGTTGGTAAGTTGCACCAACATTCTTTAGCTTGAACGACATGACCACATAACAAAAAATTCCCTAAGGTGAAGTAAATGTAGTTTTGTACTGATCTTGGGGGTTGATGAGAATTTGATTATATCCTAAAAATCCACCCATGAAAGAAAGAAAAACATGGCCAGTAGTTGAATCAACTATCATGTTAATGTTTGGAAGAGGAAAGCCATCCTTTAAGGATGCTTTGTTGAGGTTTTAGAAATTAATGCAAATTTGAATACATGATTGTTAGGTTTAGAAACAACTAAATGATAATCAAAATCCAAGGTGAATAGTCTATGGTGCAAATAAAGCCAACTTGTAAGAACTTTTCTATCTTAACCTTGACCATTAAATCTATCTTGGGGTCCATTTTCTAAATTTTATATTTTATGAGTTGGGCATTGGGATAGAGCATGATATTATGGACCACAATCTATGATACGAGGGATATCCTCATATGACTAGGAAAATAAATTAGGAAATTCATGTAAGAGATCAAATGCACTTGTCGCTCTTCTGAGGACAAGCATTGTCCTATTTGTATAACTTTATCATTATTTTTAGGATCCATTGGGACATCAATAGTATCTCCAACAAGGAGTGTGCTATGGTCCCAAGGATTAGATAAATGAGGTGATTCCTAAGAGGTACTAGGGGATGGAGGAGTATCAACAAATAATTTAGAAGTTTTCCCAAAGTATTCTTGCATAATTAAACAATAGGGAAAGGCGTGATCATGGTGATAATTTCTAGGCATATGTTCATATACCCCCAAGAATTTAGCAAGATCTTCATCCATAGAAAAAGAATCTAAAGATGAAATTTTAGAATTAGAATCATGCATGATGAGCTCAAGATATAAGAGAGGAAGTGAAGGAGAAGTTAGAGAGGTGGAGATCATATTAACATCTATATAGTCTCAATAGGAGGCATTGGAGGGTTGTGTAGGATGGTATCCAAAACTCATAGAAGAATAATGTGGATTAGATTCTAATGGGATCTTGATACCCTATTGTTTTCATCCACATCCATTTCCTTTATAACCAATACTAGATAGAGTATGAAAACCATGGCCATAACGAGATTCTATTTCTGTAAAAGCTGCAGGATCACCATTTGTAATGTAATCAATACAAGAAGTGTAGTCACAAGAATCTTTAGGAGAATCTAGAATAGAAGATTTAGTTCCTTTAGATGGAGTGCATTGAATAGATGAAAGAGAGTGAATCTTTGGAATGCCAGGATGAGATGGGCTGATTTTATACTATCCTATAAAGGAATCTATGAATCCTAACGAGCCCTAATCATCACCTAGACATGCATTAGATGATGAATTTACATCATTATCAACATCATCAATAGGAGTTGAATATAATAAACCATCTTTAGTTGAAGAAGAAGGGATTAGATTTTGAAGTGTTGGAGAAGTGTCAGGTTGATTTATAGGATCTACTTGTTGATAATAATGCAAGGGATTTGGATTAGATTTTATTGTATATGTTTTGTTTTCATGAACAAATTTGATTGATCCATGCAAGGTAGTCATAATTATGCCCGTGGCCTGAATCCATGATCTACCAAGAAGGAAATTATAAGGAATATCTCTAGGAATGACATGAACAAGAGTAGGCAAAGTAACATGGCCCAATTCAATCGGTAATGTGATTGTGTCAAGGGTTTGCCTACCTATGTTGCCAAAATTGTGGATAGAAAGTTTTATTAAAGATATACAAGATGTATCAATATTGATAATTTAACAAGTCTACTCCACAAACTACCAATAGAATTAATTTTGATAATAATGAGAAGAGGGTCATTTTGTTTATGAGCCTCCAAAGAGGGTAACTCATATTGTTGGTATACAATGTCTGTAGAATTCATATATATACAATTGAGTGAGGAAGCTACATCATTTGACCTAGCAGAAGATTCTACTGAGATCTTCTGTAAGGTTTATTGGAAGATACCATGATATGTGGGTGAGGTTTGAATGAGCTCCCAAAGAGATATCTTAGTAGGAGTAGCAAGAAGTTGATCTACAAGATCATATTCTCTAATAGTCTTTTGAGAAAGATGGGGAGCCAGAGGAAGAATAGGAGAAGAAGTTGGGAGGGAAATAGGGATAGGTGCATCCTATTTAGTTTTCCTTGTATTATATGTTTGGGCTACCGCATGATAATGAGGAGGCCTAGACACATTTAATGTTATAGATTTTACAATTTGAAGGAAGTAATCTAAATGTTGAGGCACATTTGTGGCACCTTGAACAATGATTATTGGTTTAGAAGTTTCTTAGGTATTGGAAACAAAATGGACCATAATTTTTGGTTTCATAAGTTTAATTGTGTAGGATTGAAAGCATAAATTGTGTTAATTAATTGTTTAGAAGGAGAACATTTTGAAATAGAAGAGGAAGAAGTGGCATGGATAAATTCAAGGACTTCATCTAACATTTCAAAATCTTCACTAGAAAAAGGATCATTGAAGGTGGTGAAGGTTTTCATACATAAATCCGACATAGTCAAATACTTGTTTTTCTAAACAAGAGAAGGGGAAAGTAGAATAAGAAGAGAAAAACAAGTGAATGAAGCTAGGTTCACCAAAATGTAATATAGAAAATGGTATTATTTTTAAGAAGGGATATGCTTTATAAATATAATTATTTTCTATGGTATTACATTAGGATCTAACTAGCTTCAACCAAGTGTATTTTGTTGCTATCCAACTAGGAAGAGAAAGATAACTCCAACTCAACCCTATTATTGCTTTATGCTTAGAAAGTAACTGTCTTTCATAAGAAAAAGAATCAAAGAACAATAATAGAACTATAAATTTTGGAAATCTAAATGCTAGAACACATAAACAAAATCATAATTGAGAATAGGAACAAAATAGGCACCTAGAACCAAAAGGGGACAACCTCAACCTAGGACATCAACGCATTGTGTTGTTGTTCATACAATAGTAAAACCAAAGAAATCTTCAATTGATGCTTCTATCTAGGTTTAACTAATTACCTAGTTTGCATATTAAACTAAGATGAGGACTTACCAACACGCCAAATAATATAATCTATTGATAAACACATTGAAATGACTAATCAAAAAATTGGAAATACAAAATAAAGCAAGGAGATGAAAAGGAAGAGACTATCAAACCCTCCTGCATTTGAATCTCTCCAAATATCTACAATAGAAAAGACCAAAGAAAATTGTTGGGGTTGTTTGGAAGCTTGCCTCCAAGTCAAGCCCCTATGTTGGTCTTTCAACCTCCACGAACAACTAATATGGAAAAATATTAAAATGCATGTGTTCTTACTTCCTAATTGTGTCTCAAAAAATAATAGTAGCGATAATAAATAAAACTATGAGGACCAACCCTAGTCTATGAGGAATAATAGCCTAGAGTACATAAAGGAAAATAGGGTGGTGGTCTACACCACAACTTTGCCAAAATAGAGATAATGCAATGTATGATAAACCAAATGAATAACACTATTTGTTTGTAATGAAACAATGTTACCAAGTTTGAAATAATGGAGGAGGTTGCAAACTCGTTGAGGACCAAATTGGTGTGTGAACAATGTCAACCCTTTAGAGAGCCTCCACAATGGTCAAGATACAAATATGAAGCTAATACAAACTAAAAGGAGAGATGCCGCAACTTAGAGGGAGCACCAAAATCATCAAGATTTCTTTTGTGAGAGCTAAGAGAGTTTTCCCAAAAATCTAAAGTTAGATAGAGAAGAAAATAGTTTCAATTTTAGTTTATATATTAAGGAAAAGAGAATCCAAGGTTTAGGCATGCTTACAGAGTTCATTTCACTGTCGAATGAGCATTACCACCAATGGGGTCAGATGTCAAGGTGAGAGAAAAAATACTTTTAAATTTTTGAATCTTCAGGACACCAACATGTCACACAGATGCCTACATAGTGCACTTGTATCCTGAGAAAATTCTTCAATATTCAGCACGTGTTTTGTAATGTCCCTTCTCAAGCATAATTAGTTTGAGGACAATTAGTCTATTTTTTGAGTTTTCCCATTGGATAATTAGTGGACAAGGGAGAACTCCAACTTTCTTGGAGAACACAGGATTGAACAAGTAATGGTTTTATTCATGATAATGAGTTGAGGAGTTTGTAGTGAGTCCCATGTTACTTTCAAAATGCAATTTCATCCTTTTAGGAGCTCTCCACACTTCTTGGAGAAGTTGGTAATTTTTAGAATAACTCCAAGTTGTTATAGTTCATCATCCTATCCCTCAGAAGCATTATGGTATGATTAGAAATTCATATTTGGTTCATTTAGATCCTTTCCACAACTTGGGTGGATAATTAAAATTGTTAGATAGTTATAACTTAAGTTGTCCTAAGAGGTATATCAAAAAGGCAACTTATGTATAATTATTTAATAAAAATGTGTTTTAAGTTGTGCATTCAGGAGAAGTTAGGCATAAGGGACTTGGCTCACACAATGGATTATTATTAAATTTTAAAAAAGATCTTTTGGAGGGAAAAGAGGAAAGTAATATTTTATTTTATTTCCTCTAGTGAGTTATAAAATGAGGTTTGGAGCTCATTGTTGAGGTTACACATGATATGAAATTTGATTCTGCATTTGAGAGAACCTGTGTTCATCTCTAATTTTCTTGAGGAAAAAAACCCTCTTGAAAATACTAGTTTCAGTGATGAAAACCCCCTAGCTAGTCATGGTGGTTTCATTCCAAGAATCACATTAAGTTGCAATGGAGTCTTTTGATGCATTTTGATAAGTTTGGGATTTTGATGCAAGTTTGGTGTGAGACAGTGATAAGATTCTCAGTTTTGATCTTGGTTTGGCATTTTATAATATTTTGTTTAAAGTTTGTTATTTCCTTTAAGGGCCGTACATGTTCAGGCGCTGAAAATCATTGGTGATATTGTCAAAAATCATGTATTGTTGAATCCAACTCTTACTAGTCCAGGCGCAAGGAATTTATTGCAGATTTATTGTTGTTTTGAGTGTTTTTTAAAGGTTAATGCTCATTAAAGCTAGCCATACCTACTAGTACTAGGCCGTACCATTCCTAATATTGGGTGTGTGAGTTCTAGGGTGAACCACCCCTCTTTCCTTAAGTCTTTTGCCTTGTGTGATGGCTCCTTGGGCTAATATTGAAGGATATTAAAGTTTTGGGTGGACTTTGTGTTGTTTGGAGAGTTTTTGATGATTTCATGTGCTGGTTTAGGTTTTATCAGTGCTTCCATTTTGTATCAGAATAGTGATCTCAGCATTATTAGTGTTTACAATGTCTTTGCAATGTGTTTTTGGTATCCATTTTCATCAACATCAACAATACTTTAGTGGGTATGACTTTGTTATTGTTTTGAATGAACATCAATGCTCATTATCTTAATATTTGGTTGCATCAGTATTGTTTTAGTTTGGTTCATATTAATAAAGTTCATTATTGCAGCCTTTACTTCATTGCTCTATCTTACATTAGTTTCAATAAACATACTTTGTAAACCCTGGATGGTAGTACTACCAGTGGTCTTCGTATTCATGCATTTCATTTTGTAATTACTAGATGGTTTACTACTAGTTCTATAGCATGTTGATGTTTTGGGTCACTCCACTAAATAAGCACAGATGAAGGATGGCTTATCCACCTTTTGTGCATCATTTTGTTTGCATTCAAACACACTCTTCTAAATAAGTGTAGAGAAAGGTCAGTTCAACGGCCTTGTGTGCTCATATTATGTTGCATTGGCATGCTCTGCTGAATAAGCACAAAGATGGATGGTTTGTTGCATGTTGTGTCACAGTGAAGCATTTGTATTGGATACTCTATTATTGTTGCATTAGTATATTTTGAGGTGTGATCCAACACACTACATGCTCTCACCTTGCCCATTACGAGATCTGGGTGATTAGAAGGTGTTAAGGATTTTACATTGTAGATATTTATTTCAATTGAACAAATCAAAAAAATTGGGGGTGTTTATTACATGTTCTCAAAAAATTAGAAGAAATAAACATGTGATGTGAAACTTGACAAACCTTGGTGAGGGATGAAATAGGCCAAGGTTAGGCTCAAGTGGCCCTAAAAACATGCTAGGAGAGAGAACACCAAAGCGGGTCAAAACACAACATGAAATTGTGAGGGCACACAATTTTCTACATTATACTTTGTATTTTATCTAGGTTAGGCTTTGGATGTGAGATCTAAAAGGGTTTCAAGGAGTTTTCTACTAAGCATCCATAGATCACGCAACAACTAAAGCATTTTGCACCAAATCTAGCCCTATCATTACATCTAGAGCACTTAAAATCCATAAGTTAACCTATTCATTTTTCCATTTTGGATAATTTTGTTGTGAGACTTTACATAAAATTTATGTTAATTTTTTTCTTAAAAAAATATCTATTTGTAAAAGGTTGTATGTCTAATACAAGTCTCAAAAAAAGTGATGTTGGATTCCTTGGAAAGAGGACTTCAAGAGATTTATGGAAAATGGTTATAATAAGGATTTGATGTAGTATTAAGAAAGATATGATGCCTAAAGTTGACTTTTGATTCTATCTTTTGATGATTTTTTATTATGAATATATAAAAAATTGCTAGATTTTGTTATATGTTGTAGTTAAAGTAGATTTGTAGTTTTAATATTATAGCCTTGTTTTGACATCTATAACACACATGATCAAGACCACTTTGCACTTTTTAGCAAGTGACAATTGTGCATTCACTACTTAGAAAGTGCTTCCATAATCATTTTTATTGGGGATCTCTAGATTGCGTGATTTAGGGAGATTGTGCATTATGTTTTGTTAAATGGATCTTGTGTTTGATTGATTATGGGGGTTTAATCATAGTTCCCATTGTTCAATCTCATTCTTTAGTTGTGAAATTGACCCCATGGAACAATTACTCTTGGTTTAGAGGGATCAAGAATCATTACATATAGGTAAATCTCTTACTCACTCTATATGACATGATCCATGAGCCAAGAGGTTTTAGTCAAAAGTCTAAATGGCATATAGAAATAATGATATAGTTTATAGAATAATTATAATTTGACATACTATTCGTATATATTCGATACATTGGATCAGACACACCAACTGTCCTTATACTATTTAGACCATTATCTAGTAATTATTTGGAGACCTTAATCATCATCTATAGAATCATGGTGCTTCTCAGAAATGATAGGCATGCATGAGTCATTATGAATTCTCTACCGATGTCTTGAAAATGATCTTATCCAATCTATCAAACACTACCAACTCTCGTTAGTAAGAGTACACATGTCTACAAGATTCACTTCACATGAATGCCTACTTACAAGACATGTCTTGTCCATTTTTAGAATATCATCTTGACGATCTTGTAGATACTAGTGTTCATGCTTAAAGACATATTATGTGGACACATCATGATGGAATGAGTAGTGTAGTCAAATGACATGCATTGAGATCTCATCTACATACTCTCCTACTCCTTTAGAGTTCAATGATGCTTCTAGGAGGACCTCCAATGATTCAATGTAGCAGGATCATATTTGTTATCTTCCTGAAACAACACCTTGGGATGAGTGCTTGATAGATCTTGAGCATTTTTTTGTGAGTCCCATCTTATAAATCTAGAGGACACCATCAAGGACATTCATATGTTCTTTAATGGTAGTTCAATAATAGATGTTGTCTCTTTATCTTTGGTTCCAAATCTTCATCAACTTTCATGTGGTTTTGGATTGTCAATTTCTTCAATTAGGCCTATAACTCTTGATTTGATTGTGCCTCCTTTCAATACTAGCATGATGACATCAAAGTAGCTTCTAGAGACATCATATGTTCTTCCCTCATATTCCTTTTAGAAAATGGAAAGATATCATGCATACACTTTTATGCTTGTCAAAACCCTTTTATCCATCTTTCCTACCCACCTAAGCTATACTTGTGGGGGGTTTTGGTGCATTGGTTCATTTTTACATTTATTTAATTACTTTATTGCATTATATGAACCTAGGATAGGATAATATTTCTTGGATAGGTTGTACCTAAATTATGTTACTTGTACTTTCCTAGTTTGGTGGAGATGTTGCGCACACATGTTACTACACCTCCTTTATCCCACATTTGTGGTACATTCACATCTCTTGGTGGTGTATCCTATATATAACCACCTCTTGCTCTCATATGAGAAATCCTTGTAAATACACTTACATCCATATTAGAATAATAACAATCTTGCATTTCTACAATCTTTAGTTATTCTCTTTCTATTGTATCTTGTTCATGTGATCACATCTTAGGAGTCTTGCCCATCATCAAATCTTATAGGCATTCAGATCCCCTTCTTTAAATTTTATCAAATTGATGAGTGACCTAGGTAATACAAATATTGGATTAGGTCCTAGAAAAGGGGTCATGTGTGGAAGGTGATGATTCCACAAATGTAGATGAACCATGGGAAAATAGGATTACCTTGATACTTTTGGAAGCTTGGGTTTACTTATTGCAAACCCAAGAGGTCTTGTGGCATTTTGATATTCAAGATTCACATGCTGCAACTCATAAGGTATCATGTAGTTTTGAAGTCAATTCTGAGACAACCCATGAGGTTGGTATGTGTTTGTGTTGTTGAATGGCGGTGGTGGAGGTAGAGGTAAGAAAGTTTCATTACCTACATTATGAGAATATATATTAAAATATGAAGGTGATTGAACAACCCCCTAGTTTGCATTAGTAGGGCAATGATGAAAGGATTTGTGTTGGCATGAGGCCCAAGAGATCTTGACCTCACATTGATATTTATGTAATTTTTTTAGGGTTGTTTAGTACCGCCTACTTCTAACATTTAAATTCTTTCCACCAAAGTGATAATAAGTGCTTCTAGGGTAGCCTGGCTCATGGCTTGGTTTGGTTAACCCACATTATTTGCATCATCATATCGAGTATTGCTTTTCTAGTTGCTTTAGGGTTTGTCTCCTTGGGGAGGGTGAGGTATCCTCACTACTAGTTTAGGTCTTGCCTTGAGCCAAGGTTATAGTGGTGAAACTTAGTAGTTTTGATTATTATCAGTAGGAGAGCAATTGGCCCTAAGGGTTAAATCTCAATAGGTGGTTGGCCCACCTCATTTTCAAGTTAGGTGGCCCTCTTGGTATATGTTGTTAAACTATATCTAGTGTGGGGATGTTTATCAAACCACCAAGTGCCAACACCGTGGAGGTGAGGGGTCAGGTGCTATAACAATGGTCTTGGTTTCATGAGTTTTATAATAATGGCATTTGATTCCCTAAAAGAGGACCAATTCTATGTTCTCTCATATTCAAACATATTCAAGGGTATTGTAGGAACCACAAAATAAATAGTATAAGATGAAGTCAAACGAGATGGAAGGAAGGGAGGTTAAAAGGCTTAACACAATAATTTTTCATTCACATTTGGTTTAATAGAATATATATGATGTAAATTTGGCTCACACATGATTATTCACATGTGGATCAAATGAAGTGGTGACTCACTATTGTGGACACAAAAAAAAATTGATTTAGTTGGGGTTTGTTGATTGAGTTTACCTCTGGCTAGGGAAGCAACAATAACACAATAGACAAATGAGATGGAATCTATTCTTCTTGAGGTAGGAGTGTGTAGATGATTGGTTGGATGGGCTCTATTATCTAATAGGACTAGGTGTTCTCAAGATTGAGACAAGTATGATGTGTGGAGTGTTTTGTGGAAATAAATATTAAATGTTTTGCAAAATGAGAAATGTGTAATTGGATGATTGTGTGTACACAAAGCTCACAAACACATTTGATTGGTATTTAAAATTTCTCTAATTGGGTGTTTACACATTTAAAAATTTGAATTAAGTTTTCTTGTCAAATTGCCTCCACAATATCATTCTCACACCAAATGTATTCAAAGGTAGTTGTGTATGAGGAAAATTGATCTATTCTAAACTAATAAAACCAAAAATCCAATAACATAAAGAAAACGAATTTAAATAAAAGCCATGACAAATAATCAATGAAATAAAGACTTTTACCGAAATCTGTGTTGTTTCCTTTGGATTGAATGTGGATTGCTCAATATTGCTGTGAAACCATTGTTGCAACAAGCAAGTAGTGTGCTCAAGAGATCAATGTCAAAAGATCGTAAAGTTGCTCAATCGACGCGTTGTGTATGCTCAAAGCTCTGTTAAGTGTGCTCGAGAATACGATCGAAGAGAGAGGCTCAATGAAGGAGATGAGTGGGGTTTATATAGGTTTCAATGAAGATCGATCAACAGTCCAGATAATTCAGAAGAATCAACGGAGGAGGTAAGTTGAGGAACGTGCAATGAATGAGAAGAAGCCAAGTGTCACACAAAAGCTGTTTTATTTGAGTTAAACACTTTCTTTTCTAAAGATAAGACATGCTTTTCATAAATTAGAAAGTTTTTTTTCTAATTTAAGAGAAATTGATAAAAACAAGGTTGAGTGAATAGATAACTCAACTTAAGATTTGCTTTTGCATGATTTGAGAGAAATTAAATAATAAATTATTTAATTGTGTGTGCATGGAGAAGAAGACTTATTTTTAGAAGATTTGAAAGATATTTGTAGATGAGAAAGCAAATTAAATAAATAAATTTATTTAATTGTTGTGCATGATTTGGAAGAATAAATAAAATATTTAATTTATTTTATTTTTAGAGAATGAGAGATTTTAAATAAATTTGATTTGATTTATTTAAATTTGGAAGAATGAATTTGATTTAATTAAATAATTAGGAATTATTTAATTGTTTGGATAAGATAGAATTTGTGATGAATTAATTAAATAATGGGATTTATTTAATTAATGGAGACTTGAGATTTGGAAAGAAGATAATTATCTAATTAAATAATTAAAATTATTTAATTGTGGAAGAATAATAGAGGAATTTAATTTAATTAATTAAATAAAGAGAATTTATTTAATTAATGTCAAATTTTAGGAGTTTTGGAAGAATTTGATGAAATTAACTAAATAATTAGATTATTTAATTAACGTTGTAATGCAGGTGATTAGACAGATGACAAAATGCAAGTGCTGTGGTGACTTAGTCATTTTAGGGTGTCTACATTTTGCCCCTCTTTGATGCAATGTAGTTTACAACGTTGCGTCAAAGAAATCAATAGTTGAAGACATAATACAATTTTTGATGCCCCAGTGTAGCTAGTTGCCCCAGCATAGTTGGCGTAGGGTGCCCCCTCGAGAGGCTTAAGATAGGGAAGCGACAGAAGAACTAGGTTGACACTCGACTAGAAGATTTGTTGGAGATAGGTGAGGTTGAATAGAAGAAAGTGGAGATAGAAAAGAACATAAGAGAAAGATTGTTGATTGATCTTTGCTGGAAAACTATATAAGGCCATGGAAAAATGGATGGTGTAAATGGATGAGCTTGTTGCAACGGTTTCACATTTGTTTATAAAGAGCAATCCTTATTTTGATATAGCACGTGGATAGTTCGCCACCAAGGTATAACAGACCCAGGTGCAACAATATCCGAGTGCGTGGATGTTGACTATGCAAGCAAGCGGTTTGAACTTAGATCCTTTAGACATAATATAACCTTGTTGGAATATGTGGATGAGCCATAGTCTTGAACATAAAATAAACTTCAATACATGCAAAATGCAAGAAGAGTATTAAATATGCTAGGTCGTAACGCACACAAGATAAATAGAATGCTAAGAAAGATACTAAAGATCATTCCTCAAACACGGCACACAAAAATCAATGACTATGCCCCCAATCCGTACTGCATTGCAACATACCAAGATTATAGATAAATCAAGGTAGCTTTGAATAGGGAATGGATAAAGGAACAAAAGATAAACCATAACACAAATTGACTGACTTACAAAGTAAACATATAGCCAACATATTCTCTTGCCAAAGAGGTTGCTCAGGATAGATTGGATAGGGAAGATAACAGCATTATCGTAGGAACTCTGTGTCCGTTAAAGGGGGCTATCTACCTACAAGACAATGGCTCGCTATAGGAAATGCCACATGTCGTAGGAGACGCGTGTGTTGGTCTCGACAATGGAACACTTCGCAGAAGACAAGCTTTATTGATCTAGGGCTTGGGGTAAGCGATACTTAGCTGATGTTGGCAATCGGTATGCAGGCCAGTAGATGACTCTGGAAGGAAGCTGCTTTGCTTTAGGTTTGCTAAGGACTTTTGCTTTGAAAGGATGCGCTAGCTTGCTGCTTGAGTTAGTCAAGTCGAGGCGAATGGATTTTGAAAATGGAAGACTAGAAGGATGACAATGCTAATGGATTGAGATGGGTGGAGAATGATGAATCGTGTGTGCCTGAGTACTGGATACATCCTTCATATTCCAGACTGCCTACATACCCTGTATCCACGGGATCAAGGCACACGACGATGAAAGATGAAAATGATAAATATGTAGTTCTGGATAAAGTGACGAAATGGATCGAGGTGGAAAGGAGGGGATCTTATGTACCTGAGTATTGGAAACTTTCTTCATGTTCTAGACTGCCTACATACCCATGTCCATGGGATCAAGGTACTTTAAGATTGAGAAGAGATAATATGTAGTTCTGGTAGGCGTGATGATGTGGGAAAAGTGTTGAGAAGATAATAGCCTTATCGTAGGAGCGGTCTGTCCATTAAAGGGGGTTACCTGTGAACAATGAGAAAGAGATTGAAGTGAGCGCGCTGTGAACCACGAATAAGGAACCAATCCTAGACCTAAGTTAAGGAAAGAGTTGCCCCCATTCTGGTAGAGGAAACTGTATGGGTCACTGCTGAAGAAGACATAGAAAGACTTGACCCAGGACAGGACAGTGTTAACTGCAGACACAGATCAAGACGTAGGATGACGATGAGGGACACTGACAAATTTCCAAGCTATACTAGATAGGGAGATGGAAATGCAAACAAAGTCAATGGTTTTATTATGGATGGATGGAAAGGCGTGCTGCGAACTGGACAAGAAGTGGACAGGACTCGATAGACGATGGATGCTGACTCTACACATAGCGCCTGTTTACCAGGTTTTCACTATGGTACTTATCCAAGGCGCCTGTTTGCCAGGTTTTCACCAGAGGACGATTTTTTTATTTTTTTTATTTTTTATTTTTGTTTCTTTTTTGATTTTTTTTTTTTATTTTTTTGATTTTTTTGCGTTTTATGGGAATACTCTGAGGATCAGGCATAGAACTTCTTGAGATGGACACTGTTAAGTGGCTCATCTAGAGGAATGCCATCAAGTGTAGCTAAAGTATAAGCTCCTGATCCATATGCTGCTGTCACAATGAAGGGGCCTAACCAGTTAGGCTCAAACTTTCCCTTCTTTTCCCGATCTGCTTGATTTCTCTGATTCTCCTTAAGTACAAGATCACCAACTTGAAACCGTCTTTCTTTGATCTTTTTGTTGTAATTACGCCGGAGGTGGTTTTGATAGACGTGGAGATGATTAAGTGCAGCAAGGCGCCTCTCATCTAGTAGTTCAAGCTCAGCTAATCTGGAAGTGCGATACTCATCTGCACCGATCAGGTCCTGCATGGATACTCTGAGGGATGGGATCTCGACCTCTATAGGTAGGATGGCTTCAGAGCCAAAGACCAAGGCATATGGTGTGGCACCAGTTGGTGTTCTGATACTAGTGCGGTAGGCCCATAGGGCGGGATTGAGTTGCAGGTGCCAATCGTGACCAGCTTCATTGACTATTTTCTTGAGGATCTTGAGAATAGTTTTATTGGAAGCCTCAGCTTGGCCGTTACTCTGCGGATAGTAGGGAGTGGAAAAGCGATGTCGGATATTGTATTGTGTGCACAAGACACAGACATCTTAGTTCTTGAATGGCCTCCCATTATCAGTGACAATGGCTTGGGGAATACCATACCGGCATATGAGGTAGTTTAGGATAAACTTGGCTATTTGCTTACCGGTGATATAGGTCATAGGAATGGCTTCCACCCACTTCGTGAAATACTCAGTGGCGGTAATGATAAACTTGTGGCCATTGGAAGAGGAGGGGTGGATTTGTCCTACGAGGTCGAGACCCCATTGAGAAAAAGGCCATGGAGTTGTCACAGGTTGTAATTCATGAGCTGGTGCGTGAATCAAATCTCCATGCTGCTGGCATTGTAGACACTTCTTAGCAAACTGTGCAGCATCTTGCTCTATTGTAGGCTAGTAATAGCCTGTTCTGAGTATCTTCTTAGCAAGATTAGGACCGGTAGAATGTGCGCCACAGACACCTTCGTGTATGTCTCGTAAGGTAGCTTCGGCTTCTTCCGCGTTAAGACATCGTAAGAGGATACCATCGAGACTTCGGCGATATAGTGTATCACCCAGAATGATGTAGCGAGAGGATCGACGGATAAAGGTTTTACATTGGGTGGATGATAGGTCAGGGGGAAAGGTATTGTGTTTGAGGTATTCATAGATATCTTCATACCATGGGGAATTGGGACCAACAAGTTCGCAGATGATTTCAGTAACAGGAACATCGACGGCTGGTATCAACAATTACTCGATCAAGAATTCACATTTCTGTGTGTTTGCAGGCATGTTAATCAGTGACCCTACAGAAGCCATAGAATCTGCAGCTTTGTTATGCTCTCTTGGAATTTGCTCAAATGTGATGCTAGAAAAGTGTGGTTTGTAGGCATCCACTAGTTGCTTGTAGGGGACCAACTTTTCATCTTTTGTTTGGTACTCATCTATGACTTGGCGAATGACTAACTGTGAGTCTCCATATACTTGTAATTCTGTGATGTCCCATTGAACTGCTGTATTGAGACCTATGAGGAGTGCTTCATACTCGGCTATGTTGTTGGTGCAAGGGAATGCAAGCCGATATGACTTAGGAATATAGTCATTCTGAGGTGTGACAAACAAGATGCCGGCTCCTGATCCATGTTGTGTGTAAGAGCCATCAAAATACAGCTTCCACATTATGGAGTTGGAAAGAGTGAATAGATTCTCATCAGGGAAGTCTGCTACCATAGGATGTGTATCTTTCATAGGTGCTTCTGCTAGTTGATCCACGAGGGCTTTCTCTTTGATTGCTTTACGATCTATGTACTCAATGTCAAACTCACTAAGGATCATGACCCATTTAGCTAGTCTGCCGGTGAGAGCTACTTTTGCTAGTAGATACTTCAAGGGATCAATCTTGGCTATAAGATTTGTGTGTTGGTTCAACATGGAATGCCGCAACTTTTGGGAGGCGAACACTACTGCTAAACAAGCTCTTTCCATTGGTGAATAATTGAGCTCATATCCCACCAAGGTTCTACTGATATAGTAAATTGCATGCTCCTTTCTTGATTCATCATTTTGTGCTAGCAGGGCCCCTAGGGCCGAGTTTGTAGTGGAAATATATAATATCAAAGGTTTGTCTGTGACTGGTGGAACCAATACAGGAGGTGTAGCTAGATACTCTTTAAGTTGATCAAACGCTACTTGACACTTGTTGTCCCATCGAAATGAGACATCCTTTCGGAGCAAGTGTTGAAAGGGTTGACATTTATCTGCTAGCTGAGATATGAAATGCCGAATGGACTACAACCTTCCCTGAAGGCTCCTTAGTGCTTTGAGGTTCTTTGGTGGAGGCATCTCCACGATAGCCTTTACTTTAGCTGGATCTACTTCAATGCCTCTACGAGATACAATGTATCCCAACAGCTTTCCTGATGTGACACCGAAGACACACTTCTTTGGATTGAGTCTTACCTGATATTTTTCAAGCCTGTCAAAGATCTATCCTAGGACCTGTATGTGATCTACCCTAGAAGATTTAGCCAAGATATCGTCCACATAGTCCTCCATGATGTGATGAAAGAGATCGTGGAAGATCACTGTCATTGCTCTCTGATAGGTTGCTCCTGCATTCTTCAGACCAAATGGCATGATGCACCAACAGTAATTGCCCCAAGGACAAGTAAAGGTTGTTTTATGTTGATCTTCCTCAGCTATCCTTATCTGGTTGTAGCCCGAGAATCCATCCATGAGAGAAAGCATCTCGTGACCTACTGTCAAGTCCACTATAATATCAATGTTTGGTAGTGGAAAGTTGTCTTTGGGACATGCCTTGTTGAGATCTCTGAAGTCATTACACATGCAGATGCACCCATTAGGTTTAGACACAGGTACAATGTTTGAGACCCAATCTGAATAGTCAATAGGTCGTATGAACTTTGCATCTAATAGCTTCTATATTTCCACTTTCACTAAGAGAGCGATCTGTGGGTGCATCTTTCTCAACTTCTGTTTGACTGGTTTCACTTTGGGATCAACTGTGAGATAATGAACTACCAATTTAGGGTCTAACCCTGGCATATCGGCATAGGTCCATGCGAAGTTGATGGTTCTCTGTAAGAAGAATGCGTTAAGATTTCTGTGCTCTGTTTCAGATAATGATGCCGCTAGGAATGTGGTCTTTGGATTTTGCTCTGTGCCAAGGTTAATCTCTGTAGAATCTTCCACTAGGAGAGCTGATTTCTCTTGATACTTAGATGGTAAGGGAAGGTCAAATCCTCCATCCTCAGGTGCCACAGTTAGGTTTTCACCTTTGGATACGTCCTTTGTTTTTACTTTTTTATGATCAGGAGGTGCCATGGTGTGGTTTTCACCTAGAGATCTTTCTTTATTTTCACTTTTGCGACTGGAGGATTTGACATTCTCACCAAAATAAGCTGTTGGCTCTAGTTCCATTACAAAACTTGCTTTATGATCGCCAAGAGGGATACCTTCCCGAAGTCCCATGAACTCAGCTAAAGCTTCGTCATTCTGAAATACATCTATAACGGGGGACCCTTGTTGGTCCCAATTGATAAGTTCAGGGTAGACAAGTGTGACATTCTGGGTGTTGGTAGTGGAGGTTAAGGATACGGAGGATAGCATAAAGATGGAGGATTCTGTGAATAGGTTGGTCATATGGAGGGAAGAGTCATCGATGATATCCTCTATAGATGTCGAAGCGGCAGGAAAAGTGTCAGCTACCTCGTCGAGGATATACTCGATGTCCAAGGCGCATGGTACCTTCATACCAAATCCTAATCCCTTCTTGTCTAGCTTCTTTGTCACAACAATGGGTTCCATAGTTCCTTGATTCTGTTTCCCAAGGCCACCTTTGCCTTTATAGCCCATGTTTTTTACTATTCTTAAGCCATTGCCATATTGCTTGACTAGTATTGTGACTGGTTCTTTATCCTTATAGAACCAAGAAGAAATGTCCTCAATAGTTTCCTCCTCCAATAACCGCCCATGTTGGAATTGGGTTAGGAATGTTGGGGGAGGAATAGTTGCTTTTTTGGTTACTTTGGCAATGGGTGGTTTGCCGTAAGATTTTGGAGATAAAGGCATCCGCCCTACACAACAAGATTCTGAGATATCATAAGTTCCAAAGCCTATATCCCGGATGCGAGCTGTGATTTTGGGGAGGGGTTTAGGTTCACTTGTAGAGGGTTGCGTCAGAGTTTCAGGATCAACATATAGCGGGGATTCAAGGGCTTTGTCATTTTTAGGCACTTGGTTGCAATTTTTATAGCTGCCTTGCAAGACACGACAGAATTCAAAAGGATTAGGGTCCCCTGGGATGGTGATCTCCGTACCATTGAATGGGAATTTTAGGGACTGATGGTACGTGGAGGGAACAGCTTTCATTGCATGGATCCATGGGCGGCCTAGGATAATGTTGTAAGGTAGCTCAATATCAAGGACTTGACACCTGGTTTCAAGCATGACAGGGCCCAGTTGTATAGGCAAGTGGATAACACCTTCTGAACGGCGTTCAGCATCATCATATCCCTTGATTGTAATACTATGATCAGAATTGACATGATCCTCAAAGTAGCCCAATTGCTTTAGTAACTTTAAAGAATAGATGTTGAGACCAGCACCACCATCTATGAGTATACGTTTGATTTTGCGCTTATGGATGAGAACTTCAATATGAAGGGCATCATTATGACAAGGATCATGGGATGGGAGGTCCTTCTCAGAGAAGACCACATTGTAGGGTGAAGCAATGTTACGCACTATAGCTTGGAAATCCGCGACTGCGATGTTGTTAGGAACTGAAGACTCTTGGAGGGCTTTTTCTAGCACTACTCTATGTGCAGGTGATGACCGTAGAAGGTCCAAAATAAAGATCTGTGCTGCTGTTTTCCCTAGATGTTCGACCAGATTATAATCAGATTGAACCGGAAGCCTAGTTGTAGGAGCACGAATGGTGACATGACCACGACGAGTAGTAACAGCACAATCTGTAGATTTGCCTTTGATTGTGAGGGTAGACACTCGACTCTCTTCAAAATGACCTACAATGGAATCGAAGGACGTGGAAGTATGATTGATACCTTTACCTCTATCCTGAGGAGGAGGTGGACCATGATTAGGGAATGGTTCCTTGTACATATTGAGATCCTTGTTCGTGTGTTGTGTTGGTGGGTCATCTTCAAAAGTGATTTGGTTGCCTTCGATGAGATTTTGGATTAGGTGCTTGAGTTTCATGCAAGATGCGGTTCGATGCCCTTTGCTCCTATGGAACTCACAATATTCATTGTCTCTGTAACATGCAGTTTTGTAGACAGGTTCTCCATATGGGGGAGCATCAGGTAAGGTGATGAGACCTTTCTGCAAAGCTTGCTGTAAGACCGATTCGATGGGCACTCCCAAGGGAGTGAATTGATGTCGCGGAGGGTAATCTTGTTGAGGTCGCTCCTGTTGTCGTTGTTGTTGATTTTGATAAGGCTGCCGCTGTTGTTGCTGTTGTTGAGGAGGAGCTTGACTTGGTTTGGAGAGCTGCAGCGGTGTCTGCAATGTTTGGACATGTTTGGAATCCACCACCCCATCGTTGACCACGTTTTTGTTTTTGTTCCAATATTTGGGTTTATCGTTCGATTGTTGATGAGGAGCGCTATCTTTCATTTCTTTGAAGATTTTGACCACACCCTTAGCAATGAGGGCCTTTTCAATGTTGATACCCTTGTATGTGATTTCATCGAAGGTTGTAGCACTAAGAATTTGTAAATGGAAACCTAACTCTTGGTTGAGGTTCTGCACAAATATGCTAACAAGTTGTTTCTCCAGAATCTTGAAAGGAAATTTGCTAGCCATTTGTCTCCATCGTTGAAGGAAAGAAATGAAAGTTTCACCATTTTTCTGTTTATTGTTGCATAGATCAGTCATAGAAATCTCATGCTCTGCATTATAAGAAAAGTGGGTGGCAAACTTCTCTGCTAGTTCATTGAAAGACTTGATGCCCGTGGGTAAGTGCGAGAACCATTCTATAGCTTGACCTCCAAGACTGCGAGGAAAGAGACGCATAAGATATGTGTCGTTATGTGAGACCTCGAAGCAAGCAAGATAGAATTCCCTAAGATGGTCTTTTGGGTCACCCTTTCCTTTGTATTTATCGAACTTGGGAATAGTGAAATTTTGAGGAAAGGGGATCATTGGTAATGACCGATCAAAAGGATAAGGACACACTTCCTCTAAGGAGAAGGTCTTCTTGGTGTGGCCAAATGTAAGATCAGATAGCTGCTGTTGCACTTCCGTGATCTTTAGCTCCATCGCCGTGGGAGGGGTGGGAAGTATCTCCTGTTGTCTTAGAAGTGGCTGTTGTTGCCCATACGGAAGATTGTATTGTAAGCCATGAGCATGGGTATGATAAGGGTCGTAAGATTGATTGGGATCATATGGGTTGTACGTTGGGTTGAGATTGGGTTGGAATTGGAGGTTTTGATTTGGAAGAGGTGGAGGTGGCGCTAGGTAAGAATGTTGGCTTTGTGAAGGTTGGAGAAAAGAATTGGGTGGAGGAAAGCTAAAGTGCACTTGATTAGGTTGTGATGGCGGCACATAGCTTTGGGAAACTTGATGTTGGGAATGTTGAGAGTGGCTAGGCAATGTGTGAAAGAAATTGAGCGAGGAAGAACGTTGTGGAGGAGGGACATAGGTAGAAGTGTTTTGTGATGGTTGAGGTGGCCTGATGACGAGAGTAGAAGAATGTTGTGGTTGGGGTTGCATGACTCTAATTGGTTGAGAGACATGAAGGTGTGATGATATAGGAGGTGGTATTTGTTGAGACCCTTGTTGCATGGCTACATAATTGCTTCCCGGATTGTAATTTGGTGGGAAACCTACTCGTGATGGGGTAACCAAGATTCCACTTGCGATTGGTGTGGACACTTTAGGAGGTGGTTGCATATTCGACCGAGCTAAGGTGGCTTGCTTAGCTAACTCTGCTTGACATTGGAGAGTTTCTTGTTGGCTTTTGTAGATTTCCATAGGAGTCAAAAGAGGTGATATGGGCCTCTCTTCTGTAGGATTTTGAAAAAGGGGGTTCCTATACTACGAACCCTGTGTAGGTAAGGGCGTAGTCACTGTGGACATGGTTTGTATCGCTTGCATGTCAGCTTGGGTGTTGTTGTTCTCCTTGAGAGCGGATAAATCAAAATCTTGAGGTAACTTGGCGCCTTGCTCTGCAAGAAAACGAAAGAAATGATCTTGGTTCTCACTAAGGATTTTGTCAAAGGCGGCCACAGTTCTAGGATCTTGTATGAATTCATCAAGATCCTGCCCATCTTCTTGAGAGGATTGACCTATTTCAAAGTGTCGCTCTTCTTGAGATGGGACTAGATCTACAGTATAACCTTGAGGGACAAAATCCTGAGGCAATCCAGTGGTGTATTGCGGTGTACTTATCAAAGGGATCCTATCCTCTTGGGGATTGCTTGGTGGGTCGACGTGTGGCATGCCTAGTGAATTGGTAGATTTTGCTGCGGGTGTACTAGGAGTCACCTTGGAAGTAATGTTGAGACGACCTGATTGTGGTGTGCGAGGAGGCGACTTGCGCTTCTTAGGGATGACTTGCTTGGACTTCATAGTTTGCTGGAGCCTAGTGGTTACCATGGAATACACTAGGACAGGAAAGGTAATGCTGAGACTCTGTGAGGTGCTTGAGAAAAAGGACAAACTCTTGCTACACAATATACTGGACCAAAGGCGCTATACTGTTTGACCAAAAGCGTGCTACTGTAATACCAAAGGCGACAGACTGAGCTACCAGAAGCGAGTTACTGCTATGCCAAAGGTGAGCTATAGTGACTAAAAGTGAGCTACTGTTATACCAAGGGCGCTGAAGTAGAGTATAGCCAGAGGCGAGGTACTGCTATACCGAAGGCGATCTACTGTACTACCAAAGGCGAGCTGCTGTAATACCAAGGGCATTGAAGTAGTGTCTGATGTTTGTAAAAGCAATTCTGACAGATTTATGGTTGGATTTTGTCTTTGGCAAGAGAAAACACAGCAAACAAGTGGTCAAAAATAAGGGACTGACACAACAAATAGTGTATGTTCAAGGCTCCAAACAAGCCCAATGTTTCCACAGGTATAAGACAATTGCAATCAATAACAAGCACTTTTTATCCCTAGAGACAAGGTTTCATTGCAGTAGATCAGCTCACAGCTTAATACTCCGTCGATAAAAATATCATTCCATAAAGGTGTCGGATATTTTGTATCTTTGCGAGAGACGATAAGTAGGGATATCTCACCCTCCCCTTGGAAAGCTCAAGTAGGTCACAAGAGCTTTATGTCCAAGGGAATACTATCTCTTCTCAAGGGAGCCAAAGGTGAGTATCTTACGGGTTTAAATCGATTTCCCTTGCACTGATGATTACCGCAATGTTCGGAGGTAGGTCGGGTAGTCTCTATCTAAAAATGGCTCTTAGTGACTTTGAGGGACCAATGCCTTACGAGCAATGCGACAAGCTACTAAAAGCTTTAACCAATCCTACTAAGAGTATCAAACACTTCGCTCAATGTGAAAATCAGTTCCACAAAGAGCTAGTACACCTCTTTTCAGTTTGGCACCACAAGGTAAGGCTGACATCGGTTAGGACTTGGCTTTCACCTTATCCCTCTTATATAGCGGTTCAAAGGAAAACTCCGCTTAGGGTCGTCCCTTTTGGATGAAGTGCAATCCAAAAGCAAGCCCTTCTAAAGGAAGTACAGAAAATGTAAAATCAAGCACGTCAAACAAAGGTTCAATTGTCCCGTTATAAGAAAAATAAGGTGCAACTAAGCTAGGCACACACACGTTTGTAGTTGTAAATTGTCCCTTATGAAAATGAAGTGTTTGGCATTCATGTCAATTATCCCTTAGAAAATCGAGGTGTTTGTGCATACATGTCCATTGTCCCTTAAGAAAAGCAGTATGTTCCTAAGACTTAGATTGCAAGAAAAAAAGATTTGTTCAATTATCCCTTTAAGCATGCAATGTGTTTCTAAGACTTAGTGAGATAAATCAAGATTCTTCAATGCTTGTCCTGCATAAACATGTTAAAAATACGTATTTGCTTTGTGTGAGTAATAAGAAGCTGCAACAATTCTGTTAGTTCCACCAAAACTCACAAGTTAGCAAAAATAAAGCAATTTGACCAAAAGCGTGTTACTGTCTTACCAAAAGCGTCTTACTGTGTTTGCAAAAGCACTGTAACATAGACCAGAAGCGTGTAATGATAAAACCAGAAGCGCTGTACAATAACCAGAAGTGATGTACAATAACCAGAAGTGCTGTGCAATAACCAGAAGTGCTGTACTGTGCAGCCAGAAGCGCAATACTGTTCTGCCGAAAGTGATGTCGTATTAACCGAAAGCGCTGTAGGATACTACCAAAAGCGCTGAATCAGGACCAAAGGCGCTGTACTGTGTATCCGAAAGCGCGATACTGTTGTGCCGAATGCGCCGCACGGTCTCAGATCAAAAAAATATTAGCTTTTGTCAAAATAACCAGGTCAAAATGGGATTTCATGGTTGATCTACTATTCTGAGAAAGAATATCTGATAGATCTGAATCGTGAAATCCAGAAAACTCAGAAAATATATCAACTCAATAGATTAATGCAAATATCGAAGATACCCCTAAATAAATCAGCTTAGGAAGTATCAAAAAGGTGGCTTTGACAGACAAATACAACAGCTTGTCAGACAAATCCAGAATATATGCAAAGAGAAAACTCTGTAAAAACACCAAACAAGGTCAAGAACTAATTTAGCCAAAAGTGCTTTAAGCTCCTGCGAAAGCGCCGTTCTGTGATGCCGATAGCGCCGCTCTGTGCTACCAGAAGCGCCGCAGTGCCCCCAAGGGCGCTGTGATGTGCCTGCAATAGCGCTGTGTGATGCTACTAGAAGCACTTTGTAATGTCATTTGCGTTGTACCGTACTGTAACTTCAAAAAAACAATTTCTCAAAGAAACAAAGGGATTAGTGGGTCCCACCGGGCATGCCAGAATGTGTATGAGGAAAATCGATCTATTCTAAACTAATAAAACCAAAAATCCAATAACATAAAGAAAACGAATTTAAATAAAAGCCATGACAAATAATCAATGAAATAAAAACTTTTACCGAAATCTGTGTTGTTTCCTTTGGATTGAACGTGGATTGCTCAATATTGCTGCGAAACCATCGTTGCAACAAACAAGTAGTGTGCTCAAGAGATCAATGTCAAAAGATTGTAAAGTTGCTCAATCGACGAGTTGTGTATGCTCAAAGCTCTGTTAAGTGTGCCCGAGAATACGATCGAAGAGAGAGGCTCAATGAAGGAGATGAGGGGGGTTTATATAGGTTTCAATGAAGATCGATCAACGGTCCAGATAATTCAGAAGAATCAACGGAGGAGGTAAGTTGAGGAACATGCAACGAATGAGAAGAAGCCAAGTGTCACACAAAAGCTGTTTTATTTGAGTTAAACACTTTCTTTTCTAAAGATAAGACATGCTTTTCATTTGGATTGAATGTGGATTGCTCAATATTGTTGCGAAACCATGGTTGCAACAAGCAAGTAGTGTGTTCAAAGATCAATGTCAAAAGATCGTAAAGTTGCTCAATCGACACGTTGTGTATGCTCAAAGCTCTGTTAAGTATGCCTGAGAATACGATCGAAGAGAGAGGCTCAATGAAGGAGATGAGGGGGGTTTATATAGGTTTCAATGAAGATCGATCAACGGTCCAGATAATTTAGAAGAATCAACGGAGGAGGTAAGTTGAGGAACGTGCAACGAATGAGAAGAAGCCAAGTGTCACACAAAAGCTGTTTTATTTGAGTTAAACACTTTCTTTTCTAAAGATAAGACATTCTTTTCATAAATTAGAAAGTTTTTTTTCTAATTTAAGAGAAATTGATAAAAACAAGGTTGAGTGAATAGATAACTCAACTTAAGATTTGCTTTTACATGATTTGAGAGAAATTAAATAATAAATTATTTAATTGTGTGTGCATGGAGAAGAAGACTTATTTTTAGAAGATTTGAAAGATATTTGTAGATGAGAAAGCAAATTAAATAAATAAATTTATTTAATTGTTGTGCATGATTTGGAAGAATAAATAAAATATTTAATTTATTTTATTTTTAGAGAATGAGAGATTTTAAATAAATTTGATTTGATTTATTTAAATTTGGAAGAATGAATTTGATTTAATTAAATAATTAGGAATTATTTAATTGTTTGGATAAGATAGAATTTGTGATGAATTAATTAAATAATGGGATTTATTTAATTAATGGAGACTTGAGATTTGGAAAGAAGATAATTATCTAATTAAATAATTAAAATTATTTAATTGTGGAAGAATAATAGAGGAATTTAATTTAATTAATTAAATAAAGAGAATTTATTTAATTAATGTCGAATTTTAGGAGTTTTGGAAGAATTTGATGAAATTAATTAAATAATTAGATTATTTAATTAACTTTGTAATGCAGGTGATTAGACAGATGACGAAATGCAAGTGCTGTGGTGACTTAGTCATTTTAGGGTGTCTACAGTAGTTACTTGTTCTTGATCAATAATAAGAAGAGTTGGTAGATTTTCACTCAAATCACCTAAGATTTCCTTCAAAAAATTCAGCTTCAACCTAGCACACATAGGTGATAAAATCCAAATATGATTTATGTGGCTAAGGTGGAAAGTTCAAATTATACTTGTTTGTTGGTGTAAATGTGGTACCTTATTTATGTTGAATGTTTGGTTTAAAAGTGAAGCATTGATCACCTTCTTTGTTTCGAATTATTTTTGAAGGTAAATATTTTTGGTGTTTTTGACTTGTTTTGAACGTTTTTGGTAGTTTTTCAATTGTGATGAATAAATCAAAATAATTACTTTGGTCTTATGTTGTTTAGTGAACTAACATATTTAGTCTAATTAATCAAGTTTAATAACCTAGTAGTTAACTCATAAAGATCAAAGTTACTTTTTTGACTTAATAAATCAAGTATATAATTAATATTGATTGTTTGAATGCAAAGATTTGATCTAATGAAAAGAAGCAATTATTTTTGTATTTTACATTTTGAGAAAAAATCCAACTAACTACAAACTAATTGAATCTAATTATAAAACTAATGATCTTTTAGAAAATGAATATAAAAAATAATGGACAACTCCTTTTATCTTTTTCCAAAAAATAAATATAGAAGCAATGAAAAAAAAATTCTCTTTCTTCAAAACCAATTTTGAGCACTCAATAAGTAAGAAGCAAAAGGGGAAGACGTAGGCATCGAGAGACATGTATAGATGCTAGCCACTAGATATATATAGGGCTCTCCCATTTCCAATTGGATATATAGGGTGCCCCATATATAGATTATATAGGATATATACATAGAGGTTGTCAGCTGGAGGACAAACTTATACATAAGTACTCACTATATGCATCTGCCCCATATGGATATATTCTAACACATATTTTATTACATACATGATACAAACAAATAATAGTTGCGATATAATTATTCATTATGAGTATTATATCATGTATATAATAGACCCGACCTAACTTGACTTAAATACTAAAAAATGATGGATGGTGTGGTGCTTGATTCCCTCTATCTAATCCCCAATATAAATAAAGGAGAGTTAAGAACTTATAATAGAGGGCATTTATGCACCTTGACAAGTCAAGGTTGAGAATTTATATAAAATGTACTCCTATATGCATAGGTAGCCACCAAACCTCCAATCCGATCCCAAATTAATAAGTGGGGGTGGGCATCTAAAGGGAATCAAGTGGATAATTTATGTGCCCCTAGGCCTCCTATATTTATGGGGTCAATCTATAACTATGATCTCCCATTTTTTGGGGCAGTACCATCCATCCACCCATATATAGATAGATAGTTAATAATCAAGTCCCTAAATCCTTCCTATAGCCATCCTCCCCCTCCTGAGCCCCTAAAAAAATGACTTAAATAAAGGTCCTAGTGATCAAGCCCTACCCTAATAAAAGTAATTTTAGTGCCCCCTCTACTATGGTTTGAGTCAAATGGTTTATGGTTGATTATCATGTTGGTTGAGCCAATGATCTATCATTTCATACTTTCTTTCTCATCTCTATAAATTGATGCATGTCAAACCATTCTATTCCATACTCCATACTATATATTTACTATGTAGTGATATACTATACCATAATGTAGTGGCCTAGAACTCCCAACCCACGGCCAATCCCAAAACTCCATATATATTAGGTAAATGGATAGATTGACCTAAGCACTATGGCCCATGAAGTGGATGGAGAATATTTATTCAATAAATGGCTCAAAGAATTCACCAAAGCATCTACAATGGCTCATTGCATTCACTCATATCTTTATTGAGAGCCCTTGATAGAAAAATGGATGTCATCTTTGTGTTATATACACCCCCGTTATAAAATAGGGCTAGTTCAAACCCACCACATTATATGTCTGTGTGTACACACACATGTATGTATGTATGTATGTATATACTACTTTGGCATGCAAAATTAATGATTATATGTGGGTAGTATGTATGATGATATATCCTTGGTTATCTCATTATATATAATCCAATTGAAAATTCTCATTAAAAGATAAGCTTCTCATTTAGTTGTCAAGTAGTCATTATGGTGATTAATTGAGAGATATATAGGAGATAATTCCCCTGAATTAATAGTCAATAAAAAAGTTCCATGATGATGTGACAGTGATGGGATGGAAAGATATTTTCCATATATAGATACAGATCATGTCATAAGATATAACTAGATGGAAAGTCACCCTGAATTTTATGGTATAATGCTCCATTCTTGATTGAATGGAAAGGGTGTCTCATTGGCTCCATCCATGCCATGCCAAGACATATATAAATTTTATTGGGGCTCAACATTGTCATTCCACTTATAAGGCAATTGTTACTAGATCATCTACACTTAATAAAATTAGAGGGGGGTACCTAAGATCTTCAACATGCTTGGTCAATTCAATAGGTTCAATGGATAGTATGGTTTAGTGTATAGAAAATAATGTCTTATATATATAGATATAGAATACTACTACTACTATATTGGAAGGAGGAAAGGCCCCATAGGACAAACTATAACTCTCTTCTTTAAGTAGGGATGGGGATGAAAATATGACTATTAATGGGAAGCAATCTATTCTTCTTTTTTATCTATCCCACCCACAGACTAAATATAAGCCTAATTAGTTATAGGTAAGTTAAGATTGGTTTTTCAATGGAATCCCATATTTGACTTGATTGATCAGAAGGGGAATTAACCCTGCTATAGGAGATAGGGCTTCGACTCATAGAGAAGGCATCATAGAAAATATAGTGGGAGTAAAGAAGTATGGCTGCAATATTCATTCTGCTACAAATACAATCTATGGTTGGCTTTGTTCGAGAATGGTGGGTATGGAAGAGCTATTTATTTATGTCTTTAAAAGAATCATTGAAGTTAAGCATGAGTAGATTGGGGAAATAAAAGTAGTAGTTTCCAGATTACTCTGAGTGTAGAGTGGGCTCTCACCAATCCCAGGGGAATGGAGTGTTATAAATGAAGTGATTTATATTCAACTCCAAACCTCTCATCTAGTTGATATAAGTGTAGTAGGTGAGGTGATTATATCTCATCTCTAGGTAGGTGGTAAATTACAACTATTAAAATGGTAGGGATGAAAGTTCCAACATTTTCTCTCATCCCTTTTCTAGTTGTTCTCTCCTCCCAAAACCCAGGTGTTATTGTAACCTGATAGCTATTTGATTGACTTGATCCAACCACCAATATAGGAAAGAATAGATTCAATAGGAGAAGTGATCAACTAAGAATTCATCTAGAATCTACAAATACAATTCATAATTCTATAATTAAGTTAGGGAAATTGACAATTTGGGTCATCTATAGAGGATAAAGCATACAAAAGGGGCTTCAGTTAGGTACTCTAATTTAATAAGGTAGGAAATAATGCTTCATAATTGTCACATTCAACTGCAAGTGAGAAGAAATAATTTTAAATTGAATACAAATTCATTTGTAACCTCAAAATTTGATGGATCATTCATTAAAATGTGAAAATTTTGCTTCTAGCCACCCATTAAAGCATATAGTTTGTGTGTGAATGATAGTTGGGATTATAGAGGGAGGTGTTCTAGTGGGAGTTACTAGAAGTTGAAGTGATCAACTAAGATTCTTGGTCCTATTAATGTAGTATTTATGGGAGGTTATTCCCTTGAATAAGGCATCGATAGAAACCCCAAACTTATAGTTTAGAGTTGGTCTTTAGAGCATCAATATCACCCACTCATTACTATTTAGTTTTAATCCCCTATCTATAGTGGACTCCATGCACCTACTCAATAAATTGAGATGGATAGAGAACCTTTTATGCACTATAGGGGCACCACCTACTCATTACTCCTTACTATCTCACTCCAACCCCTCACTCATCTCCATAGTTGTTATATGGTCCAAGATAGGGTACTCCTTACTCCTTATGCAAATGAAACAATATGATGTATATCGAATGGGAGTAGATACTCCTACAAAA
Organism: Cunninghamia lanceolata; assembly: GCA_027924645.1. Classification (NCBI taxonomy): domain Eukaryota; kingdom Viridiplantae; phylum Streptophyta; class Pinopsida; order Cupressales; family Cupressaceae; genus Cunninghamia; species Cunninghamia lanceolata. The sequence goes on along the minus strand of BSBN01000898.1, from coordinate 1,536,857 downwards.
ATAGTTGAGTTGCATGATAAGGAGTTGGCTAGGATGGATAGAGTTGATTGTGTCAATCCTATAATAGGAGGTTCTATAGAGATAAAGTAGGTTTAGGAATGGACTATAGTGGGTGCCCTAGAATAGAAATGATTGACCGATAATTCAATTCATGCATGATCCATAGTGAAAAAATAAGATCTCATGTTATTTCTTATAAAAATCTCCACCTCCCTATGGTGGGGTAGGTCTTAGAATCAATCTTTTAGGGTGTAACTGTATGCTCAAAATTGTGACTCCGATTGCCTGAGGCTATCGGGTCAGATTTTGGCATGCACACTGACCCTTCTCTCCTTGCCATGAGGTGATCCGCCACATCACTCTCACTCTCATGGAAGTAGCCAGTCGAGAGGAGGTGAGACATGGCAGGGGTCTTGCTCATTGGAGAGTTGGACTTTGCAGAGAGGGGTCGATAAGTTCCGTATCCTTTGTTGTTGTGTGCTAAGTTGAATGTTTTGTTCTATGGTAGTTGTTGTTGATATAACCCTATGACCTGAAGGGTCACTAGTTTCTCTTCTCCTGTTGAGGTTTCTTTTATTCTACCTTTGTGTGGGTAAGCAATTTCTTTCATTTATGTCCTCTTGTCTCTTAATGTGTTGAATGAGTTCTTGTTGTATTTGGAGTTGTCTAGTTTCTTCTAACAATAAGAGGACAAATGGGTCTTGTTGTGGTAAAGTAAATGTCTCTTGTTGTTGTTGCAGATTGATTTCCTCAATCTCATTGAGGATAGCCCTTACCCACTCTCCTCTCACTCCTAGGCACATTCGTGAGCCAAGATAGAGGTAAACGTGTGATGACCAACCTTAACTAGACTTAGGGTTTTGACCTAGGGTTTAGTTGACATAGGGTTTGACTACGCTTTGACTTGTGTTTAGCTTATGATGTGATCAAGGGTTTGATTAAATCGTTAATCATGATTTACCTCATGATGGTATCGAGGGTTTGCAAGTTTGTCTTTTCTAGGGTTTCTATATGCATGCAAAGCTAAATGATATGCAAACGTGTTATGCTTTTTTAATATTTTGGAAATGAAAAGTGCTTTTTAATCTATGAAAGGGAAATATGAATGCAAACTAATATGACTTTTCCTAATGTAATCTTAATCTATGTTTTTGGGTTTTCAATTGTTTTGAAGTAATCTAATCTAAAAAAAGGGAAATTCCTTCTTCAAATAATCTAGATCTAGGAATATGAAAATAATTATTCTAACATGCAAGATCTAACTATCAAGGAAAAAGCAAAGATTTACTGTTCCCAAGAGCAAATTTGGTTTTCTAATTACTATGAATTGAATAAAGCAATGAAGGAACCTGAAAGAAATGAAGATTTGTGTGACTCCACTACCCTAAAAAATCCTTGATATTGGCAACCTCGAGTCCTTTTGAAGCAGCGGGAAGACCTCTTGATGACAAAACGACACAAAGCAAAAAAAATAAGCTTGTTGAAGCTTGAAAGAGCTCAATGAGATCTTTGGTTGAGCACAATGGCATTGAATCAAGCAACATAAAGATGCTTGGTTGAACAATGAATAAGGCAAAAGACACATTCATCCTGTGAGAGCATTTGAATGCTAATTTGGAGAGCAAAAACTGGCAAGAGTTGTGTGCACAATGAATTTGCCTCCCTTTGTGCTTGAGGGAGGGGGTATTTATAGGTTTGAAGAATGGGATTGATTGAGAAGTTAACTCATTTGATTGATGAGTTAACAAGGATTGATTGGGGAGTTAACAAGGTTGATTACCAATGAACTCAGCTAACTATGGAGTGATAAATCAATAATAACTTATCACTGAAGAGGAATTGGAGTTGAGAGGATGCATGAGATTGATTGAGATGTTAATTTTAGATCAAATGGAGCTAATTATGCACGTGTGGATGCATGAAATAGTCAACTCCATATTAGGCATCAAAAATCATGTGAATTGGAAGAAAAACAAGTGAAAATGGAGCTAATTTGAGTGAGAAACTCAAGTTTTTCTGTGGATTGAAACATGACAGGGTCACCCCTTTCGTCAGTAGGGTCACCCTTGGGCAACCCTGGGACCCTAGGTCACCCAGGGGAGACTGAGCTGGATAGGGTTTTATGAGGAACTGCATGGTGGAAAATGATAGAAGAGAGGAAAAGGAGGAGTTCTACCTCCATAAACTATAAGTTCAAAATCGTGACTCTAGTTGCCTGGGACTGTTGGGTCAGATTTTGGCATGCACACAGATCCTTCCCTCCTTACCACGGGGTGATCCACCACATCACTCTTGCTCACATGGAAGTAGCCAGTCGAGAGGAGGTGAGACACAGCGAGGGTCTGGCTCGTTGGAGAGCTAGACTTCGTAGAGAGGGGTCGACAAGTACTACGGCCTTTGTTGTTGTATGCTAAGTTGAATGTTTTGTTCAATTACAGTTGTAGTTTCTCTTCTCCTGTTGGGGTTTCTTAGATTCCAGCTCTATGTGGGTAAACAGTTTTGTTCGTTTATGTCCTCTTGTCTTTGTATGCATTGAATGAGTTCTTTTTGTATCTGGTGTTGTCTAGTTTCTTCTAACAACGAGAGGACAAATGGATCTCCTTGCAGTAGAACAAATGTTTCTTGTTGTGGTCGTGGATGGATCTCCTCAATCTTGTCATAGATAGCCCTCACCCACTCTCCTCTCACTCCTAAGCACATTCGTGAATCAGGATGGAGGTAAATGCGTGATTACTATCCTTAACTAGATTTAGGGGTTTTGACCTAGGGTTTGACTTTTGAGTTTTGACTTGTTTTTACCTCGTGATGGTATCAAGGGTTTGCTATTTTATCTATTCTAGGGTTTCTATATGCATGCAAACTAAATGATATGCAAAACATTTTTTTATGCTTTTTTAGTATTTTGGAAATGAAAAGTGCTTTTAATCTATGAAAGGGAAATATGTATGCAATCTAATATGATTTTCCTAATGCTAAGTTAATCTATGTTTTTTTTGTGTTTTCGATGATTTAGAAAGTATTTTAATCTAAAGAAAAGGAAAATGCTTCTTCTAATAATCTAGATCTAGAAATACGAAAACAACTAAGCTAACATGCAAGATCTAATTATCAAGGAAAAAGCAATGTTTTACTCTTCCCAAGAGCAAATTTAGTTTTCTAATTACTATAAATTTAACAAAACAATGAAGGAACTTGAGAGAAATGAAGATTTGTGGGACTCCACTACCCTCATAAATCCTTGATATTGGCAACCTCAAGTCCTTTTGTGGCAGTGGGAGATCCTCTTGACAACAAAATGACACAAAGAAACAAAAATAAGCTTTGATGAAGCTTGTATGAGCTCAATGAAAGCTTTGGTTGAGCACAATGGCATAGAATGAAGCAACGTAACGTTGCTTGGTTGAACAAATAAAGCAAAAGGCACCTTTGTCCTATAAGAGCATGTGAATGCTAAGTTGGAGAGTAAAAACTGGCAAGAGTTGTGTGCACAATGAATTTGCCTCCATTTGTGCTTGAGGGAGGGGTGTATTTATAGGTTTGAGGAATGAGATTGATTGAGGAGTTAGCTCATTTGATTGATGAGTTAAAAAGGATGATTGGGGAGTTAACAAGGTTGATTACCTAGTGAACTCAATTGATTAGAGAGTGATGAAGCAAAGATAGCTTATCACTGAAGAGGAAATGGAGGTGAGGGAATGCATGAGATTGATTGGAGAGTTAATTTGAGATCAAATAGAGCTAATTATGCATGTGTGGGTGCATGAAATAGTTAACTCTATATTAGGCATCAAAAACCATGCAAATTGGAAGAAAAACGAGCAAAAACAGATCAAAAATGAGTGAGAAACTTGAGTTTTTCCGCGGCTGAAAAAATGGCAGGGTCGTCCCTTTCATCGGTAGGGTCGCCCGAGGGAGATCCGAGCTAGACAGGGTCTTTTGCAGACAAACATGTTGGGAGATGAAAGAAGAGAAGAAAAGGAGGGGCTTTGCCTCTAGAAACAGGTCAATCATGTGTAAGAATCCAAATATCCATTTGTACCTGTAGGATCTCCCAGGGGAGATCTGGAAATAATAGGGGAGATTTGGATTGGTTAGGTAAAATTAAAAACCAAATGTGGGAGATGGATAGGGAGACCTCTAGAAGGCTTCTAGGAGGTGCACAAGATAAAAAACATAGGGGAAAGGTTAAAACTCACCTACAAGACAGTCACAAGGCTTAGGAGCAAGGTCGAAAGCTCATAAAACACAAGTTGACAAGTGTTGCAACAAGTGTTAAAAAGCGTCGCAAACGGGGAGAGAGAGAAATTGACAAAGAAGAAAACAACACAAGACAAGCAAGAGGACACATCATCGAGAGGTTTGTTGCTTAAAGGACATTATTTCATGCTTACATTTATGTGGAAAGGATTTGAATCATCATAGGGGTCCTCATGGAGGTTGTGTGTGATTTTTGTGTTTACATATTTGCCTCCTTGGGGACGGTAGTCTACATGAAAGTTAGGTATCATTCCTGAACTAGGCCTTACCTGTTATCAATTTTCCTGTAATTGTACCTGTAATAACTAGTATTAGTCTGACATTTAAATATATCAAAACGAATAATGAAAACTGAAATGACAAACTTACCATGAATTGTTCAAGTTTGACTAGTTGTTTTCTTTTGTCAGTTTGAACCTATAGGGATGAGAACATGCAAAACGACACATGAAAGAGAGATGCATAAAAGCAAAGAACTAATCTAAAAATGCATAAATGAAATTAAGCTAAGGGCAAACAAAGCAAGTCAAATCATGAGATCGGAGTGAAACAGCGACGGAATCATTCGTGCGAGCAGTCGTTAGAAAGTTATCGTCGAGGAGATCGCAAAGATGGTCGCCTCTTCTTTAGCCGCAAAGAATCGGGTGTGCAATCAGTGAAAAACTCTTCTCTAAGCCCTAGTTTGAATTTTGTGAAAAATCTCTTAAAATTGTCTTTTTTGATGATTTTCTCTATTGCATTGTATTTGTCTCGTCGTTTAGAGCAAGATTGATTTTTCATTTTTTGAAATCGGCCAAAAAAGGAAGTTTTTAGAGAAATTTTTGGTTGAGGGATCTTCCTCTAGGGTCGCCCCTTTTGTTAGGTAGGGTCACTCGGGGGAGATCCTGCAAAACACCTAGGTCACCCAGGGGCGACCCTGTTGGGTTGATTTTGACTAAATTTTTATGTTGTTTAAGGCTTGTTTTACTCTGATCTGACATGTTTTGGTTGTTGTATTCACCTGTTTATTGCAATTTTGAAGGTTTATATGCTTTTTTGTGTTAGGTTTTTCTACAGTTTTAAAATTTTTAGGGATTTTTACAAGTTTATGAGATCTAATCTAAAGTTCTCTTCTAATTTTGTAGGACATGCGTATTCAATGGAATGCCTGCCGAGAGCAGGGATGGCTCTCAGGGATGTTTGCTTCGTTGAGTACTGAGGATCGTGCTATTCTAAAGAGAGTAGGCCTAGCTAGAGTTTGTCATGTGCCTATGATTCATTCTGTATCTCATATATGCTGTGACATTCTGACCTACTGGGATGAAAATAGAAACACATTTAGGTTCCCACAGATCTCTAGAGAGTGGACCATCACTCTTTATGATGTGTATCGTATACTTGGGGTTCCTGTGAGAGAACAACCTTTAGTTCTTCCAATCAACAAGTCCTTTGAGGACAAGGCTTCCTAGGCTACGTTCATGGGGGTTAACCACCCTAGGGATCAGACAGTCCAGTCCAGCTCACTTCTGTGCCACGCCTCTGCATTCTACTTTTGAGGTGATTCCTGACTGGCTTGATTGCATCGAGGCTGTTAGGAGACAAGGCCTCGACTCGTCTAAGATTGTGTTGGGAACCCATCATTCATGATATTAAGGAGGGCATAGTTTACACTTGGGGACCAGTCATCTTGGCCATGGTTTACAGAGACTTCTATCATATTTCACAGAGAGGGGCTCTAGATTTTAGCCACTCTTCTTTGATCATGACATGGATATTTGAGCACATGAGGCCCTATTAGAAACTCATTCTGCTTCTAGATAGATGCTTACCAAGAGCAGCGAGGTGGATGCATGTTGGTCACTTTGTTGCTTCTTTACCCAATGTTGCTACTCTAACAGATGAGGACATGATCTTTGATCCTTATTAGGACACGGAGGGATCCTGGGTCCGTGATGGCGAGGTTAGGGAGTACTGTCGCAAAGTATCTGAGATTTCAGAGCGTAATGGTCTAGTTGAGGCCCATCAGGTTGATCATGTTTCACAGTAGTTTGGTGAGGACATCCCTGAGGACTTACCCCCAATGTCCACATGCTACAGGATAGTTCAAGAGATCGGTGAGATTGGATAGAGGATAGTCATTTGGACTCCTTTGACTTTTGGAGTCTTCATTACTAGATATTCAAGATGAGGATAGAGAGGAGGGAGAGGGATTCCTTCCTGATCTCTCATTATGATTGTGGACTTAGAGTCTACTGATGAGGACTACGTTCCAGATGATGATAATTCGTCAGATGAGGTCCTTCTCAAGGATAGGATTTTGATGATATTGATGATTCAGATGATGCTCCTGATATCCCTAAGGGTTCTCCTATCGTTCCTCGACCCCCTCATTTAGATGAGGTGATGCGACAATTTGACCCCAATTGATAGCCTGGTGATCCACGTAAGTTTAGTCTATTTGCTTTTCACACTTTTGTCCTTTCTCTTTTTATGGGGAATTGACTTACTCTTCTCTTCATTCGCTCTTTCAGGTAACGTCAGAGAGTGGAGGGACTTTGTTCATGAGATTAATGTTGGATTAGCTTCTCCCTTCACTAGGATGACTCATGACCGTCTTTTAGATGATCCTGGTGTGCCCCTTGCTGTGGGGTGACACACTGACATTTTTGCTCCTGTCTATCATGGATGTCAGATGACTACAGAGTTGAAGACCCAGGTTGACACCCTTAAGGGTGAGAATCAAGTACTCTGAGAGATGGCTCACCTTAATGTTGGACGTCGTGATGCTAGCATGGCGGGACCTTCACAATCACATGCTCACAGCAAAGCACTTCACTCTCATAGGTCTCATAGAGTGATGAGTGGTATTTGCAGATAAAGGACCCGAAATCTTGAGGGTTCCGTTGGAGGGAACCACCCTTGACTTCCTTTCTTGAAATCATGCCCCTTTGCATGGGGAGCCTCTACTTCTTTTGAGAGCGTCTTGTCCTAGCCCTTTGATACCCTTGTATATGTAAACTTTAGAAATATCTATGAAATTTTATCCCTTATGGTTTTCGCCTATCATATTTGTACTCATCTCTTGTGCATGTTTAGAGGTTTGGGAACTTTTTTATTATGTTTGACTTTTTCAACTCTTTTAACAATTCAAGTTGATAACAATGACATATTTTTGTAATTTTTCTGACATATATATGAGATGCAGTTTACGATATGATAATGCAAGAACACAAGAAATGCCGAAATGAAACATTTACTTCTACTGAATGTAATGAGATGACATTTGACTTTATTGTTTTGAGACATTTTTTCTTGATTTTTGGAATGGATGCAATGTGGGACAAATAATGTGACTGCTCTTAAAAATGATTTTTGATTCATGGGATTACGAGTTGTCTTGATATAAGAAACCTATTCAAGCTTGTGAGATAGGGTTTAGGGAAACTCAAGTGGGGAGTGGGAATGAAAAATGGAGCATTTCTGATTTTGGGCTTTGCTAAAGGCTAAACATTGATCCTTATCTAGATGAAACAATCTGACAAGTTTCCAACTTTAGACAAGTAGCAAATTTTATTGGTGTTCGCTAGACTTAGATCATAGATGGCAAGCAAGATAGACTCGGGGTAAAGGATAAATGAGAAAGAACAAGGGTCCCTAGATAGAAGATGATCCTAGAGATTACTAGACTCTTGGCTTTGCTCAGCTGGTGTGTGTGTGTACTTTGTACCTTTCTTTCTCTGTTAGAATATCACCCTTGAGGCTTTGAGCTTAGATTGATCTCCACCCAAGAGTATGGACATTCAACAATCTTCTCTCTTTCACTCTTTTTTTTGTATCTCTCTTCTTTTTCTTTTTTTTTGTACTCTCCTCACTTGATTTTTCTCATTTTTTTGGATTTTGACTTTTCAAGAAATGAATGCTTTTGGAATTTTGATATGCAATAATTTGATCTCAATTCTCACTTTTTAAGACTCTTAGTTTGATCACTCATTTTTTATTCACTCGGATTTTAGATTGCTTCCTTCAGAGTTTTGATCCTCCTAACATTTTTGGCCAAGAAAGATAAGGGGTTGAGCGCCACCTAAAGTTTTTGTAATCTGTTTAGACTTCTCTAATACTAGGGAAGAATTGGGAAGGTCCACTTGCAAGCTTCCTTTGAACACTGTAGGTTTGAATACTGACTTTGCTTATAGCTAACATATTGACTCATAAGACTGGGATCAGTGTAAAGCTAAGAGCTAGGCTTTGATTAGAATCACTGGGAATGAAGGGGGATAATGGTGATTGTGAAAATGGGGATTCTCTATGTCCTAAAAGGATGACGTATATCTAGACAACATTAGACTCTTTACTAAAAGGAAAATAGTACAAGAGCAAGTCACTAACAGTAATGCAAGATGAAAAGAATGATACAGAAATGCAAGAAACAAATTATTTTTGACATTTTGATTTTTTTATAATTTTGTTGTATTTTTATGTTTTCTAATTTTTTTGGTGTTTTAGACAGTATTTCTTGAGGTGAAAGGCATTGACTGTTTCACCAAATTCCTCTCCCTCCATTGTGCGCAAGAGATAGGCACCGTTTCTGATGTCTTCTTTGACCATGTAAGGACCTATCCAATTGGATCTAAATTTTCATACTTCACCTGCTCTTTTATCAATCAGATTATCTATCCTGAGCACTAGATCTCCCACTTGAAAGGGTCTTGGGACAACCTTTTTGTTATATTGCTTTTTCATTCTTGCTAGATAAGAATCATGTTTTTGAACGACTCTTAAGCGTGTTTTGTCCATCATTTCTAATTCGGCCAACCTTACTGCTCTATACTCTTCGTTGTCTAGCAATCCTTGTAATGATACTCTTAGGCTGGGCAATTCTACTTTTAATGGTAATACCACCTCTGACCCAAAAGTTAGGGTGTAAGGGGTAGTTCCAATTGGAGTCCTAACACTTGTTCTGTATGCCCACAGAGCTGGGTATAACTATAAATGTTGTAGACACCCAAAATTGACCTAATTATCACTAGCATTCAAATATTGCATTATCCATCATCTGCATTTGTCTAACACACTTGAGTAATATCCCTAACACATCTATTTCTTCTATTAATTAAATAAATTTATATTTATTTAATTAATTCATTATCTATTTCCTCTAAGCTATAATTAAACAATCTTTAATTAATTAATTATCTTTATTCTATCTATTTTAATTAAATAAATCTTATTTATTTAATTAAAATTCCCTTCACAAGCCCACTTTCCAATTAATTAAATAAATTTTATTTATTTAATTAATTTCTCTTATCATTTATCTTCATAAGCCGACATGTGTGCCTCTTTCATTTAAAAAAAAGAGATAAATGGTACTACATCTTTTATTTAATATCTTTCACATGTAGTACTTTTTATGTACACAATCACACAAAAGCCTTATCTTCCTTCCACTTGTCATCTACACATTCATCTATGATCATCATTTAATCTTAGCCATTCACATAGCCACCAAATCTCCACTGTTGATTGATTTTGGTTGAGTTCTATATAAACACCCTCTCATTCCATACTACATCAATCCATCATTCATATATCGTCTACATTATCATCCTGAGCATATTGAGCATTTTAGCATCCATCTAGCATATTAGCATTATCATCCATCCATAATGGCAGCTTTTATCTTCATAATTCTTCATTGTTGAAGAAGCAATCCACATCATAAACAAAGAATCATACAATATAGGTGATATTGTTCTTGAATTGCATGCTTTTGATTTCATTTGGATTAGATTCTTTGATGATGGTAGGGTTAGGTTTTCATGGCTATGCTTGATCTTATTAACCTAATTTTTTACCTATCACATTTTGGCACGGCCGGTGGGACGGATGTAAGTTGATCAACATAAGTGACTGTAGTGCTAGGATTAGTTTGAGAAACAATAGGTGGGTCACTCATGTCAATAAGACTAACATTGGGATTGTATGATGTATTGGATGGATTAGTGGAGATAGTGGAGATCATATTAGCAGTGGTAGGAATATGAGATGTGGTGTCCACAGGTGATGTAGCGGATTACGATGGTTGTGAAGCGTGGACCATTGGTGTTGTTTGGATAGCTTGAGAAGCTTGTGGAATATGGGATATGGGGATAGCTTGTGATGTTTGAGGAGTTTGCATTTGGGCCACATGGACAACTTGTGTTACTTGAGGCATGGAAATGGTCATGGTGGGAGAAGGAGTATGTTGGGGAACATCGAAAGGTGGAATGTTCAGATTTTGTGAAATGAAAGGGAGTACATTGGTTGGAGTTATCAAAGGTTCTAAAGTGTACTCCAAGCATGGTGGATCAAATGAAGTAACAATAGGCAATGAAAGAGATGGGTTGGAAGATGGAGTTTGCAATATGGTATGGGAGGGTGTGACTATATTGGATGGTACCTTTGCAACAATAGCGGGAGTGTTTGGATCGTTCTCTCTAATGGCAGATATGTCAAAATATCTTGGTAATTTAGCTCCCATGCGGGCAAGTTGCAAGAAGTAGCGATTAGGATCGGATAAAAGAAATCTCTCAAATTGATCCCATACATGTGTATCTCAAAATTCTGATAAGTCTTCTTGGGATTGTTCTTCATAAGTCTCTGAAAATGTTTGAGGTTGCACTTGTTGTGAAGATGACTCTCCAATGGTGTACCCATGGGGCACAAACAGATGAGGAGGCATACCGGTCGTAAATTGAGTCGCGTCCCTAAGAGGTGTTGATCTAGATTGTTGTATCTTAGCTTCCATCTCAACTTGCAATTTGGCTTCCATTTCAGCTCTATATTGACTCCTAGTTTGAGGCATGATGAATGATGTTGAAAATTGGATTTTAGCTTGTCAAGGTTTTTGAGACCCAAAAAAGATGATAGTTTGCTAGTTGTTTGGTTGTTGGTTGTTGGTTATTGGTTTGCTGTTTGCTTTGTTGTTGGGTTGCTTGGTTGCTTTGTTGTTGGTTGGACTTCCCTAGAGAATAGCTCACACACTCAAGGGAAAAGTTGTTTGCTAAGGTTGCTATTTTGCTGATGTTGCTAAAGCTAAAGCCAAAAGATGATGTTTTGCTAATTGATCAGGTTGATTGATTTGATGATTGGTTTGTTGGTTTGGGATCTCAAAAAGATGAAAAGGTCACAAAGTTTAATTGGTTGGTAAACTTAAAGCAAGAGACAAAGTCTAGGTATCTATTAATGATCAGATACAGGTCTAAAAGCTAATGCTGAGGCTAAGCAAGTTGGAAGTGTAACTGATTCGGATGAGTCCCTAAGATTTGCTAGTAATTGACCACAGGTGACGGGTAATAGCTCATATACGACTCAGAAAAGGCCAAAAGCGGCTGGTGATAGCTTAAATGCGATCTGGTTGTGGTTTGAATAATAGGCTATAGTGTTAACCAGAGGCGAGCCAATTTGCTACAGGCGATCAGTATTGACTCAAACGCGATTTACTGTTGATCAAAGGTAATGCAGTTTAGACCAGAAGTGGCTAACTATTGTTTAAAAGTGATCTAGTTTAGGAAAAAGGTGACTGACTGGTATTTAAATATGATCTAGTTTAGATAAAAAGTGACTGACTATTGTTTAAAAGTGATCCAAGTGTTTGCATGCAGGTAGTTTAAGCTCAAAGGTGACTGTGTCTATCAGGAAATATGTTTGAATTATGTTTTTTGACAAGAAAATAGTAATTACAGTCACTCACACTCATAACAATCACAAACTTGTATAACCTAGGCTAGGAAAGGACTGTATTTGTTGAGTCCTCTGGCTGTGCTTATTCAAAGAGGATAGCTTCAGGATCTTGGTAGCACTGACTCCCCTCCACGACACACACTTCTCACGCATACCAAGATCTAGGTTTCCCAAGGCTTGTCCCCCCACCAAACATTAGGATTGTCCCTGCTATCTCTTCTAAGAACCACGTGAATCGAGGCAGCTTCAAAAGTCCCACCTTTTGCGTCAACAAATAGAAGGTTTTTGGCTACTACACAAAGTTGCTAATAAAGGCATCTGTTTGGGTGGCTATACGTGCGGCAGCATTACTCTCCATTATGGACTCTCCCAACCTTCAAGGGTTACGCCTTGGAGGGTTTTGGGGGAGGTTGGCTATCGGTATAACACAACAACACCCATTGTTTGTGGCTTTTGACACAAACGCATTTCTTATATAGTTGTTTGGAAGGACTTGGCTTTAGCCCGTTACCGCTTGGGTCGTGTCCCTTCTCACACCAAGAAGGTAGGCCCTCTAAAGATAATAACAAGTTCTCATACACCCAAGATCCATTTGATAGGCAAGGGGAGATGATACTTTTTCTATTGAATTTGGGTTACAATCAAGCACATGCAAGAAATCAAGAAAGATAAATCAAGCACGGAGCAAGCAATGATTCTTTTTAAGTACCAAGCCCAAATGTTCCTAATTTAGTGAAAAACCACAAGTCTTGGACCGATCGAAGCTGCAACAGATATGTTACTGGTTTGATAACCTCCTTTTCTTGGACAATCGATAAGATGTTGTAGAAATACCCAATTAGTAGCTAAGAAAACCAAACTACAAATGATAAGGATTGAGAATGACACAGTTTACCATAGGTGATCAACTGTTGATCAAAAGCGAACTATATTCTGCCATAGATGAAATGTTACAGATCAGAAGCGATGCTAGTAATGCCAGATGTGGAATGATAAAGCTCATAAGTGATGCAAAAAAACAACAAGCGACTGGTTACGGGTCATAAGCGACTCAGATCGGCGAGAAAAATAAAATGTAACAAAAACCCTAGTTTCACAAAAAGTGATCCAGATAGCTAAAGGTGATCACTGTTAGGTTAAAAGTGATTCAAATAAAGGCATAAGCGACCACTATTAGCTTGTAAGTGATGTGAAACAGGTAGTAAGCAACTACTATTTGCTCAGAAGTGATCTAGGAATGCTAAAAGCGGCAGGTTTCAGCTTAGAAGCGATGCATATATTCAGACAATGACTGGTTTTCATTCAAAAGAGACTAGATCTTGTCCTTAAAGAGAATCAAAGGAATCAGCAACATCGTGAGAAACAGGGCAAGTTTGAACCAAATTGGCTTAGTCCTTTTATCATCACAACAATTTATGGATCAGGTGCATACACTCTCTCAACACCTGAAGGCATTCCATTGGATGAACCAGTCAACAGTATCCATCTCAAGAAGTTTTATCCATGAATCTCGGCTATCCTAAAAAAAAATCTATCCAATAGTGAAAACCACTTTGTGGTGCTTTGGATACAAAAATAATAGTATAAGATAAATAATCTGTCCTCTGGTGAAAACCTGGTAAATAGGCGCCTTGGATAAGTACCATAGTGAAAACCTAGCAAGCAGGCGCTATGTGTAGTGACCAGCCTCCATTATCTACTTAGTTTGTTTGATCACCACTCTTCCTAGCATACTTTGCCATCTTATCCTACATAATCCATATCATAATCCGCATTTCATTGTAATAAACAGCTTTTCCATCTTCGCATCTGTCAATGCTAGCTAACATATTTTGGACATTGTTGTGATAACTATATCTTTTTGGCACCTTAGCATCTTGTCCGTACATGCTATCCATTGTCGCTTCTCCACAATAAATCTCATCCTGCACTGGGGGCACTTGTCGACCCTTATTTGGAATGGATACTGCCATCTCTAGCTCATAACATAGCGAACACCTTAGCTCACAACACAACAAAATTTCAACTTCAACCATAGCATTCATCCAACGTCAAACATGGAAAACATTTGCAACCAGGATTCGTATCTTCGCAATCAATTCAAGCTCAACCAACATCCAAAAACATCAAAAACATCACTAACGCAAACATCCAAGCAATAAAGTTGATTCTTTCAACATCACCCACCAGCGTAATAAGCAAGAACTACATCCCAGCTTTATCGTTAAAGACTTGATCCTGTGGATACAGGGTATGTAGGCAATCTGAGATGCGAAGGAAGCACTCTAATTTAGGCAAAGACGATAGCCTCTCTTTTCCCCATCCATCTTTCATCTTTCTTCTGATCATCCTCTAATCTTTCATCTCACTTTCTTCTATCTTTCATCACTCACATCATCAATAAACCCATAACTACATATTCATCATGTCTCATCATCATCGTCAATGTGCTTTGATCCCGTGGATACAGGGTATGTAGGCAGTCTAGAATACAAAGGAAGTTTCTAGTACTCAAGCACAGATGATCCACCCCATCTTCTTCATCTTCTTTCATCTTCCATCTTCTTCTCTTTGATTAGCTCAAGCAGGAAGCAGACTATGTGTATATTGAAAGCTCAAGCACTTTAACCAATCAAGAATAAGCTAGAAGCTATTTGTCCACATGCCTTAAGCCAACATTTGCTATAGCATTTTGTCAACATCTTTTAGCCTTCAATAGGATGCATCTTTCCTCTTAACAAGGCCCTAGCTTAAATCCATCTAAGAGCACCTAAATTTGGCAAGAGGACGTGGTGACAATATCTTTTGTTTTTATCTTTTGATTTATCTTTTGTCCCTTTTCTATGCCTAATCAAGACTGCCTTGATTTATCTATATCTTGGTATGTTGCGATGAAGTAAGGAATGGGGCATGGTCATATTGCTTTCGTATGCCGTGTCTGTGGGATGATCTTATTCTCCTCCTAAGCGTATTTATATCTTGTATGTGTTGGGATTAGCATCTTACATATCAATATCTCTAGCATCTGAGAAGCTAAATAGTCTCTTATGCACTTGAGACTATTTTATGTCAAGACTAGCTCCATACATATAACTAACAAGGTGTCACTATGCGTAGTGGAGATAAGCTCAAACCATTGCTTGTAGCGTCAAAGTCCATCTCAAAACACTAGCTGCTATTCATATCTTGTGCATGTTGGCTCAACATCTTGACGTCATATGTTAAGACAAGATTGTAGCATGCTAGTTTTGCATTGGATATCTTGACACCTTGGTCTTCTATACCTTGGTGCATAACATCCACATGCTATATTAAACATAAGGATTGCATTTCTTTATTTTTTGAGCAATTACTTTAAAAAACTGTCATATCATTTCTCCATTCCATCATAATCTTATATAGTCCTCAACCAAGATCAATCATTTCCATCATCCTTCTTCCACATCTCTTATCCTGCAAAACAAGTGTGTTAGACATACATAGGTCCGTTACATATCATATCCTTACCATTTACATATTTGCATTATCACACATTTCCATTCATATCATTTGCATAAACATCCACATAATCCCTGAAAATATACAAATACAACATGCATAACCATCATAATACCAACAGTGCATCCATTACAACATCATGTAGATAACCAACATGCCATCATATATATACATGTGTCTACATATACAAGTTGAGCCATAACGAATGTATGTACAAGCAACTCTAGGCCTTATCATGATACAACATAATATACATAAACACGGTAGCCCTAGTGACTACTAGCAGCTCCCTCACCCTGACTGCCACCACTGGGTCCAGCACCTGTCCCCCTATCTCTCTATGGCCCAATCACTAATGATACAGATCGAGATCCACCTGTCCTCTGTGAATCTAAAGCTCCTGATCTGCTCCTGAAGCTAGGCTGCCTCTGCTCTACTGGCACACCCCATAGTACAACCCCCTATAATACTCTGACTCACCCTATACTCTCTGCAGCTCTACCTGTACCTGTGTCAACTGTGTGGCCAAATACATTGTAGCCCCATCCATACCCAATGCAGCTACTGCTCTATCTCGCTCGCCAGTCATCCCCTGTAGCTGCTGCACAGTTGTATCCCTCTCTGTCCGTAAACCATCTCTCTCAGCCCTCATTGCCTACATCTATTGTATACCAATATCTCTCTCAACTCTCATCATCTGCTCGCTTTGCCTAGCTGCATCTCTCTCTCCTATCACCCTAGCAATTGCATTGTCATCCTGCCCATCCCTAGCCTACACTCTAACCTGTAACTGAGCTTGGTATGTTTGAGCCTAGGCCCTAGCATGCCGTAAGCCAATCACTGCCTGGTGTCTATCCAACTCCACTCTCCTCAACCTCATCTGGGTCTGCTGCCTTCATCTCCTCTCCTCTCTAATCCTCCTCCGCAGCTGCTGAATCCCAACATCATCACCTCCTAATATCTGTCCCTAAGGCTGTGTAAGTATCTGAGGCTACCCCTGCACCTGTGCCTGAACTTGTATCCCTGGAGCTATCAGCACAATAGCCTATGCTGGTGGAGCCCGTCATCGCCTCCTCCTAACTGGTCTCTCCATCCCTATCTCTCCTATCTCTCCAACCCGCAGCAGCCGCATCGGTCTTGCTATCACCCAGTATGCATCATAATCTAGTAGCGTGCCTGGATCTGCAGGACCCTGTCCCCACTACCATACAACTGGATATAGCCCCTCTCTCTCCACCAAAACTATTTCAACCACTACCTCTGGACCCCAATCAAACACCTCCTGTCGAGTCCTCCCAAAATGGCATCACCAACAGGTACTGCCTGTGGTAACCTGAACTATCTCAAAACCCTCTCAGGCAAATAGCGCTCTATAATGTATATCCTGCATCCAAAAATATATCTCACCTACCTAGCATAGACAAGCTCAGTATCCTCCTCATCCCATTTCTCACATCCCAGCCATGGCCTCCATATAAATCTATCTACCTCATCCAACATCCTCTGCTAGTACACTAGTCCTCTACGCTACCAGTATGTCAAGGCTCCTCTATACATCCTAGCATAAGGCTCTCCTGCTGCTGTAACCACCCATCCATCTGGTAGAACCAGTTCTGGGAGATGCTCCAGAGTGACAGAGTGTTACAAAAAGGTCCGGTGAGATCCAGAAGTGCATTGTCAGATTCTGCGGATTGGAAGGAGTGCTTGGGATGTCCTTGTGATGTGTCATCTCAGTTTGTACATAGTTTGGAGGTCCAGAGGAACCTGTTTCAGTTTGACAGTCACGACAGACTATGTTCTTGAAGTTTCAGAAGAAGAGGAGAAGAGATTCCAGTAGGAAAAGGAAGTGCGGATGTACCTGGTCATTCAGGCAAGCTTGTGAAGGTTCTTGGATCATGTTGAGGTTGTGTTGTTGGTCCACATGAGTGTTAGAGCCCAGAATTGAAGATATTCTTCCGGATGAAGATGTTCTTATTCAGACTGGCCGATCGGATGAGTTATTCATCTTGCGAATGTTCTTGTGGATGATTGCCGACTTAGATGATAGTTCCTAAGTCGATGCCTTGTATAAATAAAGGTTTGTGAGTTCATTTCAAAGTGTGTTGAGGAGCAGATGAGTGTGGTATAGTGAAAGAGCGAAGGGCAGAGCAAAAGTATCTCGGGCTTAAATGGAACTAATCCAAACATGGTAAAGATGTCAATCTCCAGTTCAAGTTTGTGATTCTTATCACTTTATAGACAGTGTGTCTCTTGTAGGCAGTGTGCCTCTTTGTGAGCAGTGTGCTCAGGCAGTGAGCCCTAATTGGCATGTGCCATCCATTTTTATTATTCTTCTAACAGAGAATAATCCTTGGGTTAATCACCCCAGGGTTTTTCCCTTAACCGGGTTTTCCACGTCAAAATCTTGGTGTCTAATGTGTTGATGTTTATCTACTCTGATGTTAATGCTTTATGTTTTCATGAATGGTTAATTGATATGCTATTAACTAACAAAGAAGAATCAAGTGTTTGAAGTAGAAGCAAGTTTTTGTACAACTGATTCACCCCCCCTCTAAGTTGTGTGCCCTAGATCTAACAATTGGTATCAGAGCCAAGTTCCTCTGAAAGGAGCTTAACCGCTTGAGGAGATCCAGGATGTCGTCATACAAGAAGGATAGTCCGAAGTTCGATGGAACCAACTTCTCTCTCTGGAAAGGTCACATGAAATGTCACTTGGAGTGTATGGGAAAAGCATACTTGTCCATGGTTACAAAACCATATGTACCTACACAGGGTGGTCCGACAACTCTGAATGAAATCACACATGCTGAAAACAATCTATGGACCAAAGAAGCTCTTCTTAGTGCATTGAATGACTCAGAACTCTCAAATGTTATTGACCTACCAAATGCATATGAGATCTGGGTTAAACTGGAACTTCTGCATGAAGGAGATGAGTTTGTTAAGAGTGCAAGGTTGCAAAGTCTCAAAGGGAAATTTGAAAGATTGAATATGAGAGATGATAAAAATATCACTACCTTTATGCCAAGAGTAAATGAACTGGTGTGTGGAATCAAGAATGCTGGTGGAGTTCTGGATGAAAATGAAATTGTTTGCAAAATTCTCAGATCCCTTCCTGCTGCCTACAAAATCAAGGTTGCTGCCATTGATGAATTCAGAGCCCATACAACCGTCACAAGAGAGCAATTGGCTGGCAAACTGGCTGCATTTGAAATGACTGAGTTTGGAGATGAACCCCCCAAGACTGAATCTGCATTCAAAGCCAATGCCTATGTGAAAGGCAAATAAAGATTTGATCTGGGAGAAAACTCTTCAAGGAAGCTGTCTTGGTATGATCAAGCAAGGAAAGACATGGAAGAGGAAGAAGCAGAAACAACTCATCTTGAAGCCCTCATTGCCAAGAGACTGCCAAGAGGATCTGGTAAGTATGAAGGAAAATTACCCTTTAAGTGCTTCAACTGCAATAAGATTGGTCATTTTGCTTCAAGATGTCTGGAAAGATTAGTAAGGTCAAACTCTAACAGACAAAGGTTCCAAAAGAACTGTTATTATGTTCATGAAGAAGATGATAATGAAGGAGTAAATGATGATGAATCAGAAATAGGAAACAAATCCAGAAATGAATGGGTGTTTATTGCCATCAAGGAAGAAGATCCAATATCCTCTGAATCTATCAATCATAAGGTTGTAGAAAGAGCTTTGGCTGCCCAAGTGGAAGAAAAGGATGATTGGGTTATTGACAGTGGATGTTCTCACCATATGACAGGTGACAAGAACAAGTTCTTAGATTTGGAAAGGTATGAAGGAGGAGTGGTAAAGTTTGGTGACAACTCTGCTGGTAGAATCAGAGGTAGGGAAACTATCTCTTTTGATGGAAAGAGTAAAACTGGTAATGTATTGTATGTTGAAGGATTGAAGCACAATCTTCTCAGTGTTGGACAGCTGGTAGACAAAGTTTATGATCTCCGGTTCAAAAATGGAAGATGCAGGATCCTTGAAAGCTCCGGAACTAAGATTGCATCCGGTACTCAAACAAAAGGTAATATCTTCCATCTGGTTGGTTCTAATAAAAGTTGTTTGTTTGTTCAAGTTGATCAAAGTTGGTTATGGCATAGAAGGATGTGTCATGTAAATTTTGATAACATCATCAAGATAAGCAATATTCTGGCTGTAAGAGATCTTCCAAAATTGGTGAAACCTGCAAATAGTTTGTGTAAAGAATGTCAGCTAGGTAAACAGAGCAGAGTCTCTTTCAAAAGCAAGGATCAGTCCTCTACCGGATTATTGGAGTTAGTTCATACTGATCTATGTGGTCCGACAAGAATCAAGAGTATGCAAGGTGATAGATATTTCATGTTACTAATATATGATCATTCCCAGATGATGTGGGTTACCTTTCTGAAAGAGAAATCAGAAGCTTTTGAGAAGTTCAAAATTTTCAAGGCTATGGTAGAGAATCAAACCAAATTGAAACTAAAGTGTCTAAGGTCTGATAGAGGTGGTGAATTCACATCCGGTGAATTCATAGACTTTTGTGAGAAGCATGGCATAAAGAGACAGTTGTCTGCTCCTAGGACTCCACAGTAGAATGGAGTAGTTGAGAGAAAGAACCGGACCATCCAAGAAGCTTCCAGGACAATGATGATGGAAGCAAATGTTCCTCAGATGTTTTGGAGAGAAGCTGTCAGCACTGCAGTCTACACTCTCAACCAAGTTCAAATCAGAAGCAATACCGGTAAGACCCCTTATGAACTTTGGTTTGGTATAACTCTTACTGTGAGATATTTCAGAGTATTTGGTAGCAAGTGTTACATCAAAAGAGATGAAGATCTAGGAAAGTTTGATGCTAGAAGTGATGAAGGAATTTTCTTGGGATACTCCACTCAAAGCAAAGCATACTGGTGTTACAATAAGAGACTGAGAAAGATGATAGAAAGTACAAATGTGAAGGTTGATGAAGGAATTGAGAAGCCCTCAAGGTTTTATGAATATGATGAAGATGATTAGGATGGTGTTCTGGTTCAAGGAACTCAATCCCTTCCTGAAAGTTAGATTCAGACTGATCCGGTAAATCAGGAAGAAGAGGTTTGTCTGAATGAACCTGATCAAGAAACAGCAGTGCAAGAGACTCCCAAAGTTCCAAGGTATGTAACTCTAAATCACTCTGAAGATCAGATCATAGGTGACAAAAGCAAA
The DNA here is from genome assembly GCA_027924645.1 of Cunninghamia lanceolata. Lineage (NCBI taxonomy): Eukaryota > Viridiplantae > Streptophyta > Pinopsida > Cupressales > Cupressaceae > Cunninghamia > Cunninghamia lanceolata. The sequence continues at coordinate 1,516,205 of BSBN01000898.1, read as the reverse complement.
GGGGTACAAACAAGGAGGAGAATTGCTCAAAATTCAAATAAATACTGTCTGATTTCAAAGATTGAACCTAAGACAATAAATGAATCTTGCAATGATGAAAACTGGACCAAAGCAATGGAGGAAGAGTTGATGCAAATTGAGAAAAATCACACTTGGGATCTTGTTCCCAGACCTAGAAACAAGAATGTGATTGGAACCAAATGGGTCTTCTAGAACAAACTAAATGAAGTTGGTGAAGTAATCAGAAACAAAGCCAGATTGGTCTGCAAAGGCTACTCTCAAATAGAAGGAATTGATTTTGAAGAAACCTTTGCTCCGGTGGCAAGAATTGAAGCAGTCAGATTATTTCTTGCATATGCTGCCTTCAAAGACTTCAAGGTATATCAGATGGATGTCAAGTCTGCCTTCCTAAATGGTGATTTGGAAGAAGAAGTATACATTGAACAACCGGATGGATTTCAATTATCTGATCATGATGATATGGTCTACAAGTTGAAGAAAGCACTATATGGATTGAAGCAAGCTCCAAGAGCTTGGTATGAAAGGTTGGATAAGCATCTTGTGCAGATTGGTTTCAACAAAGGTACTGCTGATAGTAATCTATATTTCTAAATAGATAATGAAAACATCTTGATTGTTGAAGTATTTGTTGATGATATCATTTTTGGAGGAAGAGACAGTATGTGTAAAACCTTTGTAAATCAAATGAAAAGTGAGTTTGAAATGTCAATGCTTGGTGAAATGAATTTCTTCTTGGGTCTGCAAATTACTCAGACAAAGAAAGGTATCTTTATCTCTCAGACCAAATATGTGAAAGAATTGTTGAGGAAATTTGGAATGGAAGATTCAAAGCCAGTGAACACTCCTATGGCAACCGGATGTAAGTTGAGCAAAGATGATGATTCTCCTAAAACAGATCAGACAAAGTACAAATCAATGATTGGAGGTTTATTGTATCTCACTCAGACTAGACCAGATATAATGCAGGCTGTTGGTCTTGTGGCAACATTCCAGGCTGATCCTAGAGAATCTCATGTTATGGCAATCAAAAGAATTTTTAGGTACTTGAAAGGAACAGTTGAGTATGGTCTATGGTATCCTAGAGATCAGGATTTTTCTCTTCATGCATATACAGATGCAGATTGGGTAGGAGATGTGGATGATAGGAAGAGTACAAGTGGAGGAGCTTTCTTTTTGGGAAAAAGATTAGTTTCTTGGCTAAGCAAGAAACAAGGGGCAATTTCTCTGTCTACAATTGAAGCAGAATATATTGTAGCAGCAGGTAGTTGCACTCAAATTTTGTGGATGAAACAAATGCTAAGAGACATTAAAGTAGAATATGAGGAGCCTATCATAATTTTCTGTGATAATTCAAGTGCAATAAATATTTCTAAGAATCCGGTGTTGCATTCTAAGACCAAGCACATATCTATCAAGTTTCACTTTCTGAGAGAACAAGTGAACAAGGATGAAGTCAAACTGGAGTATGTAGCCTCCAAGGATCAGATTACAGATATTTTTACTAAACCTCTTCCCAAGGACTCTTTTGAGTATCTCCAGGAGAAGTTAGGGGTCATGGCCCCTCCAGTGATGAACTAGGATGCACTGTTGTGCATCAGTCCGGTGGGTATCACAGTCATATCTTGTGATCCGGATTGATGAAGGGGAGCTACTACTAAGGGGGAGCAGCTGGTATGATTCTAATGTGTTAGAATTACAAGTATGAGCCCTTTGCCATTAATGTCAAAGGGGGAGAGAAGACATGTGAAAAACAAGTGGTTGATGATCAAAGGGGGAGCAGTAAAGGAAGAAAAGACATGTGAAGAGTTGTTGCTGATAGGGGGAGCTATGACAGAAAGGAGAAGTTCTTGTCTTGATGGTTTTTCACATCATAGGTTGCCATCAATGACAAAGGGGGAGATTGTTGCAAGTATGAGGTTAACCAGTGTTGTCATTGATGTCAACATACTCATATTGCATTGATAAGAAGGATTGGATGAGCTGTGTGCTGAGGATATTGAGAAAATTAGTCTCAATCAGGAATAGTGAAGAACAGTGATGAGAAGAAGGCAAAAGTACTCAATAGGTTGAGGATCAGAGGATGCGGATTAAAGGGTTTGTAGATATGAGTCTTGAGATGTTCCAGTTAAGATTTTAGAGGTCCGCATGAAGATATGAAGGAGTTGTGATCGATCAAGTAGAACCAGTTCTGGGAGATGCTCCGGAGTGACAGAGTGTTACAAAAAGGTTCGGTGAGATCTGGAAGTGCATTGTCAGATTCTACGGATTGGAAGGAGTGCTTGGGATGTCCTTGTGATGTGTCATATCGGTTTGTACGTAGTTTGGAGGTCCGAAAGAACCTATTTCAGTTTGACAGTCGCGACAAACTGTGTTCTTGAAGTTCTGGAAGAAGAGGAGAAGAGATTCCAGTAGGAAAAGGAAGTGCGGATGTACCTGGTCATTCAGGCAAGCTTGTGAAGGTTCTTGGATCTTGTTGAGGTTGTGTTGTCGGTCCGCATGAGTGTTAGAGCCCGGAATTGAAGATATTCTTCTTGTTGTTATATGGAACCTAATCAGACTCGAAGGTTATATTTACCCCACTTTTATCGGTGCGGTTTCCCCCCCAAATTCCTACGGGGTCAAGGGGCAGCACCCCTTGCGAGGGTTTGGGGGCAGCGCCCCCAAGACGAGGTCAAGGGGCAGTGCCCCTGGCGCGTTCCCTGTCGCGATACAGGGCAGGGTCGAGGGGCAGCGCCCCTGTGGGGGCTCGGGGGCAACGCCCCCAAAACCTCACATGGTTTTTTATTATTTCATAATGCATCGAGAGTTAATTTTTTCATTGACCGACATAAGAAAACCCTATTTTGTAACCGACAAAAAGCTTGATAAAAAGTGGCTAAGGGTTAGGGTTTTTATATTGTATTGTAGCTTTTTTGCAGCGGTATTGAGTTGCAGGGATTGTTGATTGTAATCAGTTTGATTTACTGGATAATAATATTGGACTCTCTGTTTGGTGGATGTAGCCCAAGTTTGGGTGAACCACGTTAAAACTTGTCTCTCGTTGTTATTATTTCTATGTATTTCCATTTCTCTGTTTAATCTTTATTTGTATTTAATTGATATCTTCTGCCTGCTAACCCTAACACTTCTGGATGAAGATGTTCTTATTTAGATTGGCCGACCGGATGAGTTATTCATCTTGCGAATGTTCTTGTGGATGATTGCCGACTTAGATGATAGTTCCTAAGTCGATGCCTTGTATAAATAAAGGTTTGTGAGTTCATTTCAAAGTGTGTTGAGGAGCGGATGAGTGTGGTATAGCGAAAGAGTGAAGGGCAGAGCAGAAGTATCTCAGGCTTAAATGGAATTGATCCAGATATGGTAAACATGTCAATCTCCAGTTCAACTTTGTGATTCTTATCACTTTGTAAACAGTGTGTCTCTTGTAGGCACTGTGCCTCTTTGTGAGCAGTGTGCTCGGGCAATGAGCCCTTATTGGCATGTGCCATCCATTTTTCTTATTCTTCTAACAGAGAATAATCCTTGGGTTAATCACCTCATGGTTTTACCCTTAACCAGGTTTTCCACGTCAAAATCTTGGTGTCTAATGTGTTGATGTTTATCTGCTCCAATGTTAATGCTTTATGTTTTCATGAATGGTTAATTGATATGCTATTAACTAACAAAGAAGAATCAAGTGTTTGAAGTAGAAGCAAGTTTTTATACAACTAATTCACCCCCCCTCTCAGTTGTGTGCCCTAGATCTAACAGCTCTAATCCAAGGATCTCTAACACTAGCCGCTCCTCTACATCCAACAATCTCACCAACCACAAATCCCTAGGATGTGGCTCTTGTGATAACAAAGGCGGTAGGATATCCTGCATCATTTCACTCATCATGTCAGTCCCTTGTGCTACATACAACTGCTATAAAACTAGACTGTTTCCTGCTATACCTGCTTATATCTACTGCAAGCGACTCCTTTTTCTATATGCGCTTATCTGCTTATCGCATGCAACCTATTTTCCTACATGCACTTATTTCTCTCCTGTATGCGACCTAATGTTCTTATGCGACTGCTTATTGACCAAGTGCGAGCTATATTTCTATATGCGTATACTTTTTTCCCTTAAGTGATCTCTATTCTATAAGCAAGCATCTTTTCTTTACAAGCGAGCTAAACCTATATATGTGCCTACTTTTAGCCCATAAGTGACTTGCTTTTATCTATATGTGCATTTTGCCTATATTTGTCTAAGCCGATTGGAAGCAACCTATTATCCCATACGCAACCAAGCCGTGCCTATAAGTGACCTCAACTATCTTAAGTGACTTGTTTTCCTTCCTAAGTGACCTGAACTGCCTATCCTAAAACCTAGTTGTCTATGGTGATGTGTGTGCATTTATGAGGCTTCTAGCCTATCAAAATCATACTTTTAGCAAAAGTTTCAATAAATACCGGTACACCTGCACCCTCTGGTCGTCCATGTGTTCTAACTCGCTCAACACAATGATCTCTCCATGGAATCACCATCCTGATAGCTCTCCAATTCTCTTTGCACAACAACTCTAAGGAGCACTAGATCCCTCTAGATTTCTGAACACAACTGAGCACAAATGAGCCTATTTGCCCTTGAAGGACCTACTTATAGCCCCTATCCAAATCCTAATTCTTCTATGCCAAAGCCTATTTTCTTCTGCATCATCCCATTTTTCTCCCACCCAACCCCTATTTTCTTCGTGTCAACCTTGTTTCCTAGCTTTTCCTTTTATCGCGAGCCAACCCAGCCCTTCCTGGTTAGCCTGGCTTACCTCTCGAGGGGGCATCACCTTGTTTATCAAGCGAATATCATATCTTCTTTGACACAACCCTCTAACGAACATTGCATCAAAGAGGGGCAAAATGTAGACACCAAAAATTGACCTAAGTATCACTAGCATTCAAATATTGCATTATCCATCATCTGCATTTGTCTAACACACTTGAGCAATATCCCTAACACATCTATTTCTTCTATTAATTAAATAAATTTATATTTATTTAATTAATTCATTATCTATTTCCTCTAAGCTATAATTAAACAATCTTTAATTATTTAATTATCTTTATTCTATCTATTTTAATTAAATAAATCTTATTTATTTGATTAAAATTCCCTTCACAAGCCCACTTTCCAATTAATTAAATAAATTTTATTTATTTAATTAATTTCTCTTATCATTTATCTTCATAAGTCGACATGTGTGCCTCTTTCATTTAAAAAAAAGAGATAAATGGTACTACATCTTTTATTTAATATCTTTCACATGTAGTAATTTTTTTGTACACAGTCACACATAAGCCTTATCTTCCTTCCACTTGTCATCTACACATTCATCTATGGTCATCATTTAATCTTATCCATTCACATAGCCACCAAATCCCCACCGTTGATTGATTTTGGTTGAGTTCTATATAAACACCCTCTCATTCCATACTACATCAATCCAACATTCATATAGCATCTACATTATCATCCTGAGCATTTTAGCACCCATCTAGCATATTAGCATTATCATCCATCCCTAATGGCAACTTTTATCTTCATAATTGTTCATTGTTGAAGAAGCAATCCACATCATAAACAAGGAATCATACAATCTAGGTGATGTTATTCTTGAATTGCATGCTTTTGATTTCATTTGGATTAGATTCTTTGATGATGGTAGGGTTAGGTTTTCATGGCTATGCTTGATCTTATTAACTTGATTTTTTACCTATCACAAATGCCAATCTCTCTTAGAATCTTTCACAATTTTGACCAGTATTGCTTTCAGAGTCTTATTGGTAGCTTCTGCTTGTTCATTCCTTTGAGGATAGTAGACTGAGGGAGAGTTGTGATTGATGTGAATTCTCTCACATAGCTCTCTTACTTGTGGATTTTTGAATGATGACGCATTGTCTGTTACTATCACTTGGGGAATTCTGAACCAGCAAATGATTTGGTTCAGTATGAATTTACAGATTACGGCACCTGACACTATGGTGAGAGGTATGGCCTCCACCCATTTTGTGAAATATTATATCGCGGTAATGATGAATAGATGTCCATCCATCAAAGGGGGAGATATCTTCCCCACTAGATCTAACCCCTAAGTAGAAAAGGGCCAAGGGGTAATGATCGATTGTAGATCTCTTATTGGTGGGTGGTGGACATGAGTGTAAGCCTGACACTTCAGACACCTTTTCATGAATTTAATCACACCCCCTTGTAAACAGAGCCAGAAGTATCCCATTATGTGTATTTTTCTTGTCGTGGCGTGACCACCAAAATGTCCTCCACAGATTCCACTGTGACATTCTTCTAATATCTTGTGTACTTCTTCCTTGTCAACACATCGAAGCAACATTCCATCCAGGGCCCTCCGATAGAGCACATTGTCTATTAAAACATATCTTGCAGTGAGGATGTGTAATCGTCTCTTTCCCAAAGGGGTCATGTTTTTCAGGTAAGTCTTGTTTGCGAGATAGTTCACAATATCTCTATACCAATATGAGGTTGCATACTTCTTGAGATCAACCACACAAATCTCTTCATCAGGGAAATCTTCATTTATGGGTTCCTCTTGGGGAATCGGATTATCTGCTAACCAATATGCTATTATCTGTCCTTTGACTACTTTTTGGTTAACGTAGGTTAGCTAAAATTCACTCAACAAAGTTATGAATCGACCAGCTCTTCTTGAGAGCATGGGCTGATTTAAGAAAGTTCTCAATTATTCGGATCATATCATAACCTTAGTTTCTTGATTCAACATGTAATGTCACAGCCTTCGAGTTGCAAAGACTATGGCAAGACATTCTTTTTCAGCTTGGGTATAGTTCTTCTCATATTCCAACAAGGTTCAACTTATGAAATAGATGGCTCTTTCTCTTCCACCTTCATCTTCTTGAGCTAGCATGCATGCTACAGAGATATCGGTTGCTTTGAAGTATAAGATAAAGGGTTTGTCATGTTTCGGTGGCATCAATGTGGGTAGGATTAACAGGAACTTCTTCACTTGCTCAAATGTGTTTTGACAGTCCACGATCTAGGTAATGCCAACTTATTTTTTCAATAACTGATTGATTTGATGAAGTTTGAAAGTCATGTCTGGTATGACTTGTTGGATTGCGCCTATCTTTCCTAAGAAGGCTCTTACTGCTCTCTCACTTGTCAGTGAGGTTGCATTTAAGACTGCTTTGACCTTAGCTGGGTCAACATCTATGCCTCTTTGTGAGACAATAAATCCCAACAATTTTCCTATGGTGACTCCGAAAACACATTTTTTAGAATTCAACCTTACTTTGTACTCCCGAAGCCTATTGAATATTTTATGAAGGTCCTCCACATGTTTTGACCTTTGTTCCAACTTGGCGAGAAGATCATCAACTTGTGTTTTGACTATCTTGTGGATGTAATTGTGAAAGATGTGTGTCATTGCCCTCTGGTAGGTGGCTCATGCATTCTTCAATCCGAATGGCATGACTATGTAGAAGAAAGTCCCCTAGGGGGTGGTGAATGTTGTTTTGTTTTGGTCAATTTCTGTGATTTTGATTTGGTTATATCCTGAAAATCCATCCATGAGGGAAAGCGCCTTGTACCCTGCCATTGAATCGACAATTTGATCAATGGATGGTAAAGGAAAATCATCCTTGGGGCAAGCTTGATTGATGTCTCTAAAATAGAGACATATCCAAATTTTTCCATTTTTCTTCAGAACTGGGACAATGTTTAACACCCAATTCGAATAATCCACTAGTTTGATGAAACTGACATTTAACATTCTTTTTAGCTCTTCCTTCACTATCTCAGCTACTTGTGGCTTTATGGGCCTTGGTTTTTGTTTCACAGGCTTTGCATCTGGCTTTGTCACTAAATTGTGCACCACCACTTTTGGATCTAACCCTGGCATGTCTGAATATGCCCATGCGAATACATCAGAATATTCAATGAGGAACTCTATGTACTCCTCCAGTTCTTCATCATTTAGCTCTCCTCCTAGTTTTAACATCCTAGGTTTTTCAGGTGTTCCAACATTGATGTCGATTGTATCTCCAGTTAGGGATGGGTGTCCTTCCTCAAACTTTTGAGGGGCAGGCAGTAAATCTGAGTTTGCTTCAATATGAAGGATTTCTTTTTCATTCCCAAAATAATTTTTTGGATGAGAGAGGAGCATGTATCCTTTTTTGTGGTGCACTCTTTTTCCAAGATGACTTTGTCATTCTCGGCGTAATCCCGGGTTGGTCTCTCTTCTTGGCTGATGGCATAATTTAGGATATTTGGTAATTCTTTGCTTTCCAATAATGGCTCTCTGTGTACTGAGACAATGTATTCTGAATTTTGCAATTGAGCATGTGGCGAAAACAATGTGGTTAATGTTTCCATTGAGTCTGCCACTTGATTTTCTTCCTTGGGTATGGCTTTGATGGAGAAGAAATCAAAGAACTGAACCAACTTTTGGATGGTTTCTTTATAAGGTCATAATTGTTCTGACTTTGTTTCATAATTTTCTGCAACCTAATTGATTATCAACTGAGAATCTCCAAAGGTAGAAATTCTTTTGACTCCCATTCTCATGGCTAGCATGATTCCTAGGGCTAGGGCTTCATACTAAGTGATGTTGTTGGTGCAAAAGAAATCCAATCTGAAGGCAAAGGGGAGGACCTTTCCTTCAGGAGATGTCAAGATTATCCCCATTCCTGCCCCTATTTTGCAACTAGCTCCGTCAAAATGTAGGGTCCACAAGCTTTCATGGTTTTGTGAATGAGAGGTTTCTCCAAACTCATAAGTGGAAGTTCATTTTTCTTCTTTTTCATCCCCTTCTTCGATAATTTCAATTGTTCCAACCAAGAGGTTTTTGATATCCCATTCGTTGATACACAGAATGGCTGCTAAGCCAAATGGTGCATGGGATTTAGTGGTATGTGGATGAAAGGGGAATTCCCTAAGATCATCTATTCTTTGATAGGATACATTGTGAGTGCTTGTATTTGTTTGAACATCCCGAGTTTCCTCTTTCTATTTTTCTTGCATTTTTAACTTGTCTTTTTCTTCCTGTTCCTTTCTATAAATACTTAAAGGATCAAGGTCTGTTTTGACAACGATGACTTTTCCCAAATGATGGAAATGTATTTCTTGGAATAGAGTGGAGGTAATGGCCTTCATGGCATGAATCCAAGGCCTCCCAAGGATTATATTGTAATTGGTTTCTCGGTTGATAACATAGAAATCTGTAGAGATGGTTTTACCCATCAGAGTGAGTGGTAGGCTAATTTTCCTGACTATTTGGATGTCATGACTGTCGTAGATCCTTAATGTGGTAGTTTGATGCTTGATTCATGTTTTGTTGTATCCCATCCTTCGCAGAAAGGACATTGGCAAAAGGTTGACTGTCAATCCTTCCTCCACCACCACTCTTTTTATAGTGATCTCTTCGACTTGCATTTGTATGTATAGAGGTGAATCCTTTTTCTTACTTCCTTCACTTTGGGGTAGTTTGGAAATATTGAATGTAAGAGGAGGTGATTCCTCCTGTGTGGAACATCCTACTTCTAGCACTTCCAAAAATGTCTTACGATGTGAGGGGAGGCTCTCAACAAGTTTATTACTTGTGAGAAGATGTTTTCTGTTTGATCTGTTTGTTATTCCTCATAGCTCACAAACACTTCTTTGCTTAATTCTATGTGATTGGAATTGTTTTGATTTTCCTTCTCAATTTGAGGTTCCTTCTCCTTTCTCTGGGATTGGAGAAGTTTAAGGAAGTTCCTTTGTTGATCTGGAGTAAGTTTGGAGATAGCTTTATTGTATCCATAACAAGTCTTTGTTTCATGACCCTTTGTCCTGTGGAACCAACAATAAGTATTGGGGTCGTACGAAGGTCAGTTTGATACTTGATTTCCTTTTTGTTGCCATTTGTCATTGCCAGGATTGCTTTTAATGACATTGGCATCCTTCTCTTGGGACACATTGGATGTGGTCTTTTCTATTCCTTTGGATGTTCAAAGTTTTCCATTGGTATCGTCAGTCTTTTGACTGCTATCGATGGCGGCTTGGTCAATCCTCAAAGCACTTTCTAATGCTTCTTCGTAGGATTTATATGGAAATTTTTGAATATCTTCTCTCATGGACCACCGAGATCGTACAATTCTCGATGGTCCATGTTCGAAGCACTAGTTGAAGAGTAAAGGACTTGCCTCCATCGAGTCACAAAGTGGGCTACAAATTCGTTTGGCTCTTGTTTCATTGTGAGGAACTCTCTGATCCCTATTTTAATGAGTTTGTTCATGTTGAATGCCATGACAAACTCTCTGATGAGTCGTCTAAACAAGTGAATTGAAGCTTCTGGGAGATGATAATACCAATCCAAAGTGACGATGCCTTCAAGAGTTTTTGGAAATATTTTTGCTACAAGCCCATCCTAAGGGAGTTTTCTTATGGCCGTGGTGTAGGCTTTAATGTGGGAATTTGTATCCCCTTCTCCTCTAAACTTTGGGAGATCTGGAAATGGTCGAGATAGTTGCACGCTTCTTATGCTTTGGTCCAAAGGTTCTTTCAGATATTCAAGATATGTTCCTAGAAAGGCACTTTGAGATTGCGGGGTTGATAGTAATAACCCTATAGGTTAGTTTTGATAACCTATTGTTGGATTTGTTGGACTGTTCTGAACAGGAGGATTCCCATTCAGGCATGTGTTATTGCTAGCATTTTGTGAATAGAAATTGAGGTAGGGGGGATTTTGTGATGCCCCATGGTCCTGTTCATGAGATTTTTGTCTTCTTTTAGGAGCACCTTGCTCCACTTCCAAGATTCTGATTCTTTGTACTAGAGTTATGATTAGATCTGCCGAAGTAGCAGCTCTAGGTTTTTCTTCATTTCTAAGATGTTCTCATCGAGTATTTTCATGGTGATATGCTTCTTTGCGTGTAGCATTTTCCCTTTGTTCTTCTTGAAAGGTGATCCTATAATGCATCTTGAGCGTCTTTGGCTTCTTGCAAATGTTTTTCTAACTGTTTAACTTCCTCATCAAGATGAGTACTCGATGTACTTGCAGAGGGTTGTTTGGGTCAGTGTATCTTCGATCTTATCCTTCTTGCTTTATGTGGTGCATGTGGTATGGCCGAGTTGTTTTCCCAAGATGGGTTGTTAAAAGATAGAGAATGCCTAGATTCTCTTTGTTCTGGTTCATAATTAGAATCTTCGTAGTCATAATAGTTGGTGATTAGCGCATCAGGATGCAGCAGCACATACCTATCGAATGAAGGAGTTTCTAGTTCTCTCGAGGGAATGTTCCCTTGGTTTAGGTCAGGATCCGTCATATTCGAGGGTGCCATAGAGACCACAAAATAAATGGAACAAATGACGGTGTAAGCGACAGAAGCTGAAGCGGCTAAAGCGGCTATGAAGAATGGTGTGAAAATGGTTCCAAGTTTTTGTTAACTATTTTGAGATGTTTTAAAGTGTGAACTACAAAACCAAAAGACTCTATAATTCACGTCGGGTTCACCAAAATATGTATGCTCAAAATTGTGACTCTGGTTGCATGGGATTGTCAGGTCAGATTTCAGCATGCACACGAACCCTTCCCTCCTTGCCACAGGTGATCTGCCACGTCACTCTCGCTCACGTGGAAGTAGCTAGTCGAGAGGAGGTGAGACACAGTGGCGGTTTGGCTCATTGGAGAGCTAGACTTCGCAGAGAGGGGTCGACAAGTACTGCAGCCTTTGTTGTGTGTGCTAAGTTGAATATTGTGTTCAATTACAGTTGTAGTTGAGATAACCCTATGACCCGAAGGGTCACTAGTTTCTCTTCTCCTATTGGGGTTTCTTAGATTCCACCTCTATGTGGGTAAACAGTTTTGTTCGTTTATGTGCTCTTGTCTTTGTATGCATTGAGTGAGTTCTTGTTGTATATGGTGTTGTCTAGTTTCTTCTAACAACAAGAGGACAAACGGGTCTCCTTGTAGTAGAACAAATGTTTCTTGTTGTGGTCGTGGATGGATCTCCTCAATCTCATCACAGATAGCCCTCACCCACTCTCCTCTCACTCCTAAGCACATTGATAAATCAGGATGGAGGTAAATGTGTGATTACTATCCTTAACTAGATTTAGGGGTTTTGACCTAGGGTTTAGTTGACCTAGGGTTTGAATTTTGAGTTTTGACTTGTTTTTACCTTGTGATGGTATTGAGGGTTTGATACGATCGTTTAACTGTGGTTACCTCATGATGGTATCAAGGGTTTGTTATTTTGTCTATTCTAGGGTTCTATATGCATGCAAACTAAATGATATGCAAATCATTTTTTATGCTTTTTTTAGTATTTTGGAAATGAAAAGTACTTTTAATCTATGAAAGGGAAATATGTACGTAATCTAATATGATTTTCTTAATGCAAAGTTAGTCTATGTTTCTTTTGTGTTTTCGATGATTTAGAAGTAATTTAGTCTAAAGAAAAGGAAAATGCTTCTTCTAATAATCTAGATCTAGAAATATGAAAACAACTAATCTAATGTGCAAGATCTAATTATCAAGGAAAAAGTAATGTTTTACTGTTCCCAAGAGCAAGTTTGGTTTTCTAATTACTATAAATTGAACAAAACAATGAAGGAACCTGAGAGAAATGAAGATTTGTGTGACTCCACTACCCTCAGAAATCCTTGATATCGGCAACCTCGAGTCTTTTTGTGGTAGCGGGAGATCCTCTTGATGATAAAATGACACAAAGAAGCAAAAAGAAGCTTTGATGAAGCTTGTATGAGCTCAATGAGAGCTTTGGTTGGGCACAATGGCATAGAATGAAGTAGCATAACATTGCTTGGTTGAACAAATAAAGCAAAAGGCACCTTCGTCCTATAAGAGCATGTGAATGCTAAGTTAGAGAGCAAAAACTGGCAAGAGTTGTGTGCACAATGAATTTGCCTCCATTTGTGCTTGAGGGAGGGGTGTATATATGGGTTTGAGGAATGATATTTATTGAGGAGTTAACTCATTTGATTGATGAGTTAACAAGGATGATTGGGGAGTTAACAAGGTTGATTACCTAGTGAGCTCAATTGATTAGAGAGTGATGAAGCAAAGATAGCTTATCACTGAAGAGGAAATGGAGGTGAGAGAATGCATGAGATTGATTGGAGAGTTAATTTGAGGTCAAATAGAACTAATTATGCATGTGTGGGTGCATGAAATAGTTAACTCTATATTAGGCATCAAAAACCATGCAAACGGGAAGAAAAATGGGTGAAAACGAAGCAAAAAGAAGTGAGAAACTTGAGTTTTTCCACAGCTAGAAAAATGGAAGGGTCACCCCTTTCACCAGTAGGGTCACCCCTGGGCAACCATGGGTCACCCAGGGGTGACCCTAGGTCTCCCGGGGGAGATCCAAGCTGGACATGGTCTTTTGTAGACAAACAGGTTGGGAGATGAAAGAAGAGAAGAAAAGGAGGGGCTCTAGCTCTGGAAACAGGTCAGTCATGTGTAAGAATCCAAATCTCCACTTGCACCTACAAGATCTCCCAGGGCAGATCTAGAAATAATAGGGGGAGATTTGGATTGGTTAGGCAAAACTGAAAACTAAAAGTGGGAGATGGATAGGGAGACCTCTAGAAGGCTTCTAGGAGGTGCACAGGATGAAAAACATAGGGGAAAGGTGAAAACTCACCTACAAGACACTCACAAGGCTTAGGAGCAAGGTTGAAAGCTCAAAAAATGCAAGTCAACAAGTGTCGCAACAAGTGTTGAAAAGCATCGCAAACGAGGAGAGAGAGAAATTGACAAAGAAAAAAATAACACAAGACAAGCAAGAGGACACATCATCAAGAGGCTTGTTCCTTAAAGGACATTATTTCATGCTTACATGTATGTGACAAGGATTTGAATCATCATAGGGGTCCTTATGGAGGCTATGCATGATTTTTGTGCTTACAGAAATAGGTCAGTCATGTGCAAGAATCCAAATCTCCTCTTGCACCTGCAGGATCTCCCGAGGGAGATCTAGAAATAATAAGGGGAGATTTAGATTGGTTGAGAAAAACTAAAAAATGAAAGTGGGAGATGGATAGGGAGGACCTCTAGAAGGCTTCTAGGGGGTGCAAAGGATGAAAAACATAGGGGAAAGGTGAAAACTCACCTACAAGATGCTTACAATGCTTAGGAATAAGGTCAAAAGCTCAAAAATGCAAATCAACAAGTGTCGCAAAAAGTGTCGAAAAGCGTCGCAAACGGGGAGAGAGAGGAAATGACAAAGAGGAAATAACACAAGACAAGAAAGAGGACACGTCATCAAGAGGTTTGCTGCTTAGAGGACACTATTTCACGCTTACATGTATGTGACAAGGATTAAAATCATCATAGGGGTCCTCGTGGAGGCTGTGCATAATTTTTGTGCTTATAGTAACCAAATGGTTAACATTAGCTCCTAGACTTTGGGAAATATGAGTAACTGGTATCACTCATAAAGTACCTTATATTATGGCTATGAATCATCAACAAACTAATCATTTTAGTTTTCTTTAGTTCTCATTCAATTTGTGGCATGTAATTGTAATTATTCAAGTGCATCCAATAATTTCTTAGATCAAGAGATTTTATCTCCTCCAATCCTAGCATGTTGAAGATACTACTATCTTGGGAAAGAATAAGGGATAAACAACTAGTTTTATTGAATCAACAATTCTAGCATGTAGGAGAGAATAAGGGCAAGGAATTTTAAGGAGTGGGATGTGCAATCAAAAGGGCATTCATGTAATAGGATACTTTAGCTCCCACTTCTAATTTTGGATAAAAGATAAGCATGGTACAATTCATCACTCCATATCTAGATGAAAGCAAAGCATGTAAAAAGATGAGATAACCTACCACTTCAAATTAAATGAAGGCAATTATTACTAGACTTCTTCCATTTCTCTAGTCACTTTTGTCTCTCAATACATTTCCTTAGTGTGTTTTCCCTTTATTGTTTGTTAAGTTAATCGCCCTTCCTTTATTCCTCCCCTATGAGGGAGCTATCACAAAGAGTAGTTAGCCATAGAGTAAGCATCAATACAAGTGCACAGTCGAGACCTAGCATGTGTTTTCTCTACTATCATATTATGATTAGCTTTTTTAGTTGATATTTCTATTGCTCCATATTACTTGTGATATGTATCTTGACTCACTTGAATGTCTTAATATTTGATCTCATTGATATTGCCTTATAAAAAAATCTTGTAAATAAATTTTGAAATGCTTGTGGACTCAAAATGGAACTCACTTAGAAATCCCTCCTTATGCATTACCTTGAATTCTTCTATCATTTGTTATAAAGCATTTCCATACTAAGTTGGCTTGCCCCAACTAAAATATTTTTGAATATTGAAATCTCTTATTGAGCATGATTGCAATATCTTGCTTTTGTCTTGAGAAAATTTCATACTAATGGTTAGAGGTTCACATCTACCCTTTCTATAGTGGAAGCCCCCACACCTTTATAGTTTATTGTTATCACTTGGAATTGCACCCTTCCTGAACTGGGTTCAGGCATTCCAATGGTACAATGGGATTGATCTCAAGGTGTGGGACCTTGTAGATGAGATCAAATGTCCAAATAAGGTTGGTTCCTCTTTCTAGACTTAAGGTCTAGAGAAAAATAACTAAACCTAATGCTAATGATCACTAGGGAAAAGGGGAAGAAGGAGAACTAAAATGAAAGGGAGGTGATACACCATATTTAGAATGTTTGGTTGGGACTGACATAACACAATAATGATCTCAAAATAGAAGAAACTCACACAGACTCGTGCAATTCCAGCAGAGGTTCAAATAAAAAACTACAACTAAAGAGGGACCATTTATCCACAATATAAGTGTGCAACTTTAAAATAAACACTGTGCAAAAATAAAGAGAGGTAATATCAGTGATTTGTATTGATCATGAAGGCTAAATAGCCATTACAAAGGAAGAATAGCTCATTACAAATCAGAAAAGACATAGAATGACCAACCTCCCTTGATAGTTGAACTAAAAAGGAAGACAAGAGAGGTCCAAGAGAAGACACGGTCCATCAGATTCATACAGTTCTGGGAAATATCATGAGACCATGACTAAACATCAAGTGCTTCAGCTTGGATAAGGACCCAGTGACCAAACAACCTCTAAAAATACATCTTAACATGCTTATATAACATTTTCATTTCACTATATAGCTCTGGGCACAAGAAAAGTAGTCAACAAGAAAATTCAGGGTGCCCATGCTGTAATAAATTTGGCCCATGGCCCCTGTCAAAGAAAATCTGGATCTAGAGTGTCACCCATGACTTGCAAGTCTCTGCGGATACTGATGATGTGCTCAAATTCATCTGGTCAGGGAACCTACACACACTATGTCATTCACTTCTTCATCTACCTCTGGTACTAGCGCATTAAAATTAGACACTATTTGAGTTGCCTTGGAGTCCATCTCTATTTTTACATTAATGGCAATCTAGAGAGTTGGTGGCCTATTTTCTTGCATTTCTGGCGTTCCCCACAAGCTATCCAGATAGTTCTACAAGTTAATAGGATATATCCAGTTGGGTTTTACTCAACTAGATATGGGATGTTAGGTTCTATATATAATCAGGTCATCTAGATGTTTCTCTATACTCTGCCTTTATACTGATCCACATCTGCTTCATGTTGATGTTTTTCATGATGCTGGCCATCCAGATGTGTCATTTCACCTTGATCGTTATCGCAATCTTGATGTGGATCCTCTCATGTTGACCAACCTAATGTTGATCCTTTATATGCATATTTTGTGCTTCAAGCACATTCTCCTATTCAACTAGATGTGGAAACTTCTAGTTGAATGTTCACTTGCTGAGGTCCTTTTTCCTTTGACCATTTGAAAGATGTCTAGTTGGAAGATTTGCTTGAGAAATATTCAGTTGGAAAGTCTACTTGGAAGATATCTGATTGGAAAGTCAAAGTCAATTGAATATTGACAAGTTGACTGGATGTTGAAAAGTTAACAAGATGTGGATGTGGAACACTGACCCGAACCTAATTTCGCACAATGGATGTTCTACTCATCTTGTGTTCCACATCTGGTTAGAAATACAAAGGAAATTCAAAATCTGATAGAAATGAAGACACCCAACAGAAATACAAGTGCAACTGGATGTGGATGTGGATCTAGAATATCTGGATGGAAATGTTTGATTGGAGCTAGAATCTTGTAGAAACATAACTTGGTCAAAATTCATCAAATCTTCACCAAATTTGAACTGCAGGTACCAATTTGGCTCCTCTTCAAGATGAACTTTGATGTGATCAAATCTAGACATGAAATACAACCCAATAGAAATAAAAGAATTGGATTTGGATGTCCAGACATCCGGTTGGAGCAATGAACATAACTTAGCCAAAACTCATCAAATCTTCACCAAATTTGAATTGCATGTACCCATTTGGCTCCTTATCAAGATACACTTATTTTTTGGTCATGATTCCAATTGGATCCATAAGAATTTTCAACATCTACTCCTATAAACTTGACTTAGGAGTTTTCAAGATTTTTATAGGATTTTCACAAGGAAATTTCATCCATTTAGAGTATCTCATATCAGATATATTTGATGGAAGAAGTGTAGGATTTTCACAAGGGGGAAAAACACTTAGTATTTTAGCAAAATTTTGCATATCTGAAGATGGGCTATTTTGGCCTAGGGAAAAACAGAACATTTTGGTGACTTTGCAAGGGTGTTTACCTACTAAACACAATGAGAACAAGTGGCCTTATGGAATCCATTGGGCACAAAGTCAAAGGGGTTGCAATCAACATGATCACAAGACTAGATATTGCCTCCATGAGCAACAAAACAACAACACAAAAACAAACAAGGAAAACAACCTCCTAATGAGGATGCAACCTACACAAGAGCACTTGGAGGAAAGAAAACCTATCACAAAACAAACCTACTTTAATCCTAAACTAACCAACTAGAAGAGGACTTAAACAAAGCAATTAACTTGTTTTTAAAATTAACTTCCATTTCTTAACAATTTACAATGCTTTACATGCCCGTGGGAAGTTAACAAGAGGTGGGGAAGGGATGGGCATACAATAAACTTGTGAAATACTTCCCCAAGGGTAAAGAAAAACCCACCTACCCACCAACATTGATTAGGAATGCAACTACCTGGAAGTGGATAAATGGGTTGATCTAGTCCTTCTTGATGTTCAACCTCATGCTTTGAAGTAAGAATGATAGGTAGAGACTCCTCATATGTCTCTAGCTAGGCTAGATGCATGATAGGGCTTTCCCTGGAAATAGCATGGAAATTAATAGAGTTGATCTCATGTTTCTACTCTATTTCTTTTTCCACTTACTAGTCTGAAAGTACCAACTTTTGTGTCTCACTTCGAAATGTGTCTGCCTCCGCACCTTGAACATTCTGCTCAAGGATCTCTTCCTTGAAATCTAGATCCTCACTTTCATGCTCATTCTCATAGGCTAGCATCTCATCACAATCTTCAATGTTTTCATGCTGCCACAATTCCTTTGTTGATGTGAGCATGGGCATTTGTGTGCATTCTTTCTCCTCTTCAATAAAACAAGGCAGCTCACTAAATGGAACTACGCCACCAATTTTTAGATAGCCTCTGCAAGAGCCTCTTCTTCATGGTGAGAAATAGGGCCTTCATCCTACTCTTGTAAAAAAATATAAACTCAGGAGTAGTCTGGGGATCTTTTTACCAGAATGCTTTTCATTTTCTTCTTCCTTTAGCTGCATCTTCACTAGGTTTTGCACAATCTATCTCTGTAGATGAAGACTCTTCCCATGCAATATTTACATTTCATTCTTATTCATTTCATTAAAAGCATGGGAAAACTTTTCAAAAGAACCATATTCTAGAGATTTATCCTTGCAAATGGATTAGTATTACCACATGCTCAATGCACTACTGCTCTAATTGATTGTACTTATGTTCTTCTTGCATCATTTCCAATCTTTCAATTTTCATATTGCATGAAGTCATCTTAAAAAAAATCTCCCCTTTGTTTTGTTTAGACACCTCCCTCTCAAGCTAGTTTTCAATATGAATCAGCTCTTGTGAAGGATAAGGGGCCCTAAAACTTGGGAATTTGTAACGTTGAGGTTGATCTATTATAGGTTGATTTATAATGGTAGAAGGGGTAGACATAAAACTAGGAATGGAAGGTGTTGATTGGGATTCCATTTTATGGACTTTGGCAAGCAGTTGCCTCATCTATTCTTCCTTAGCTGCAATTTGCATTACAAGGTTTTCTTGAAAAGCTATTTCTTGTGCCTCCATTTGTTGTTGGTGAAGGAAGGCTTGGTGAGAAAGCTCATCTTGTTGTTCTTCATAGTCCTGCTCCCTCTTAATCTCATCTAGCTCTCTTTGAAATTTCAACATAATATCTTGGATACTCATAATACGAATATTTTGAGGTTGCTCAGTAGGATAAATATGTTGATTTGGAGCAAAACAAGTATTTTGAGGTTGATAGTAAGAGTGAGCAGGAGTGAGAGGGAGGTAAGAATCATGAGGATGCTGATAACCTACTGAAACATGGGTGTTTTACATAAAACCAGAGGCATATTGAGTATGATATGGCTTATAGGGAGGCATATAATTTGCATTTTGATCAGGTGGAGGGGGATAGTCATAGTTTCCATAGAAGGTTGATATCATATACATGAAAACTCATTCAAATACTCTTTTAAAAATGTGAGCTAATAGGTCTACACATCTGAGAAACTAAGTATATACCAGAAGAGAGTCGCCAGGTGATTGAAATGCTCTTGAAAGAAAGTGAGACCAGGAATATGTAGGAGTACAATCAACACTGAGAGGGGGGTGAATCAGTGTTGAGTCAAAAACCACAATTTATGACTTTTCAAACTTGACAATGAAGTTTATCAAAAATTAAATTCAATACTTGAACAACCAAAATCAAATGTTCAATCATAGGTAACACAAAGAAATTAACGAGTGGAAAACCCTCCTGGGGTAGAAAAACCACTCAAAACTGCCACACTGGCTTAAGCAAAAACCTCACTGGTTACAATGTTTAGAAGAACCAACTTTAAGGAGCACCAACCCCTAATACATACAAATAGGTCTCACTGACCATACAAGCCTCACTGGCATACTGAAAGTCTCACTGACATATATGATGCCTCACTAGCAAATACAATCACCATTAGAAAAGATAAACAAAATCAGAGGGTTACTCTGTTTCCATTCAATTCATTATCCCATCGTTGCACAATACAAAATCCATTTGTAATTTCTCCATGTGTATGTCTTCAACCTGCATCTGACGGTCAATCAATTCACCTGATTTAGATTATCTCTACACATTCTATTACATATTGTCTTCATACCTGATTTGACTCAATCTGTGTCATACAAGTTGTCTTCATATTGGTTCACATCCATTATAATTGTATCATCAAATTAATCATATTATGTTCATCTGCACACCAACCATATAATCAAAACATTTGTAATGTCATTAAATATCATATGACCTTTCACATTCAACTCTTCTCTGCTTTTACAATTTCACTTTCATTTTCTTCTTTTCAAAAATATGTTCCACCTACAAAAATAAAAACATATATATATATTTCTTCTCTGTATCCATGTTAGAGAAAATAAAACTTTTTATATTCCATTGATATTTTCTCTGAATAACTTTTCAACTCTCTCTGTATACTTTAATCAATTTTCCCCCGTTCAATTTCATCTTCCCGTGCAAAGTCACATTCTCTGTTTGCAAACAAAATCAATAAATATTCTTCAAATTCTTTTATCATTTTTATTTCATCTTGAATGATTTTCATCTTCAATAAAAACTTTATTCTCTTTGTCTTCTCCAATTTGCAAAAGATATTTTTCTCCTCACAAAAACACTACACACTTCATTAGTTCATCAAAACACACAAAACAAGAAGATCATATTTCATTTTCGAAAACCATTATTTATATCTCCCAATACATATCAATTTATTTCTATTTCAAAACACTCGTGCTAAATGTTCAAACCAATAAAATCATCTTAACAAACTTTACATCTTCAAAACTTTCTATCTTTACAACCTCTTGATCTTCGTTGTAACCAAAAATAGAAACAAGCATGATTTTTGGCTTTTGTATGCCTTTATAAATCTTATCCATTCGATCTTATGAACCCGCCACTTGTCTTTTAAACAATGGCCATTGATGTGCCTTTTTCCCGCCGAGCTCTTTGAGCCTTAACCAGTAATTGGGCACCTAGTTGATAGAGCCAGTCAAAACCATGATATTGATCCCTCAACATTATCACTTAAGTGACACTTACCACCCTGACCGGTCAACAGACTGTTAAAACAAAAGTGCATTGATGGGTAAACAAGGGTTTAGGAAGGATAACTTAGGTTTAGATTAGGGTCTTTGTCATAGATTTAGGTGTTTAGGTATATGCAACTTCATAGCATGTGATCAAAAATAGATGAGACACCATTTTTAATTGCAGTGACATACTAATCTCAGAAACCCTTTAGACAATGATAAGACAAGGACATGACTTGAACATAGTTGCATTTAGGGTTAAACACTTGAACAACCATGAATGTAATGCCAAGTATAAGAGGACTACATGAGACATAATAACACTATAAGGACATCATGAAATATGTATCAAACCAGATAACATAAACTATGAAAAAGATAAGACAACTATGGAAGACATGAAAAACTTTATCCTTCAACAATGACATTTAACATTTGAATGTTTAGGCATTTTGTCATTATGACATATGAGACACAACTCACACATCATATGACTATGACTGTGACAATGACCCAAAAAAGAATATGTATATAATGAAGTCACCATTAGATTATTGTGTCACATGTCTATCAAATGTCCAATCAATAAGACTGAGACCTCCTTATTTGGAATGACAACCCTTCCTTTGAACACCTTGCTTCTTCTATCCTTAGCATGACAACAATCTTTGCATCAAGTAAACCAAGTGAATTCCTTGCTTGAATATGAACACATCAAGCATGTTCACAAAGTGAACTTTTGTAAAATCCAATAACATGACATCCTGAAATCCTCTGAAGACATCTCAACATAATGAACACCATGAAGCAACTCCACCAAGAATCCTTTTTGACATCAATGACAACCTAACACCATCAATCTCCCCCTTTGTCATTGATGGCAAAACTCCATAAAGCATTTTTTCTTTCTCCCCCTTTTTGACATCTGATGACTCTCCCCCCAAGTCTTTGTTACCACTAGCCTCTGAAAATTTAAGGTATTGATCACTTTTGCACATATCAAGTTTCCTTCTCAAATCTACAATTTCAGCTTCAAGAGTATGACACTTTTTGTCTTTGATATCCGATTCCTTACTTGTAACATCAACCATTCTTTTACTCTCCTCAAGAGACCATTTTAGATCAACAATTTGCTTCTCATAATCAATTACTTTGCTAATCATAATTTAATTTTCTTTTTGAATTTGACTTCTTTGAGAAATTGTCTCCTTTTTGAGCTTTTTGACTTCACTCAAAGCACATTTCAATTCACCTTCAAGATCAACAATCGCTTCATCATTTTCTGGTTGAATTTCACATTTATTACTCTATTTTTCATTTAGGACAGCCATAAACAAAGTCTCTGCACCTTCCTCAAGAGAATCCTCTAAAACACTGTCAGTCATATCAACATTTTTGGTAAACAAACTCTTCTTCTTTTTAAAATTACTTTTCTTTTTGAATTGAAACTGTTTCTTCTTAAATTGTGTCTTGTTTTCTTCCTCATCACTATCTAGATCCTTGTAAGGACACTTAGCAGCATAATGTCATATCCTTCCACACTCAAAGCATTTAAAAGGAAGTTTGCCTTTATACTTTCCTGTTGATCCCTTTCTCTGTTTGCTTACAAAAGAAGTCTCCTGATCATCTTCTACATCTTCAGAATCTAACTTTATCTTTTTTTCTTTCTTGACTGATTTAAATGTAGCTTCTTTACTTGAAATAGCATCATTACAAATTCTCATCTCTAAAGCTGTGAAGGTACCATGAAGCTCATCAAATGTTACTTTTCTCATGTCATGCCCACATTTTCCTTGTGGTCACAACACACATCACACGTGTCATAGCCACATCTGTCATGTGGTTATGACACGAGATATGAAAAACTTTTCTCACACTGCCCTAAAAACCCCCTCGCATGCGTAAGCATGCTCGGCGGTGTTCTCTCAAGGCGAAAACACTATAGTTTTCGGCGGGATATAAGTATAATTGCGTGCAACCAGACGCAAACAGACCAACAAGAGGGTCTCTACGACGCCGGTAACATCATTGCAAGAGTGAGATTACCAAGGTTCCTAAATCTAAATCTCGGCAAATTCTGGCAGCATAACGCCTTACGGCGTTAATGGGAATTACTCAGCACTCTTTTACGCACGTGGTTCGCTGATAGATTAACAACTTCCCACGACGCCTTGTTCTGACTAAACCGACTCGTGATCTCCCTATTTAGACATTTTTCAGCAAGGCATGGTTGTCTGTCTCCTCTCTTGCTTCCTGAAACATACTCCTCCTACGACTTAGCATTCTCAACAAGGCGGTTTGTTTGCTCTCTCTTCCCTTTTCTCTGGGCCTTAATTTTGATTGTATTTTTATCGCACTTACCTTAACTATTTCTCTGATAATTTAGTTTGTTTATATTTCGGTCTCTCTCTCTTTCGTTTTCTATGCTTTCTTTATGTTTATCCGGTCCTTTCTTCATGATTTACGTCAATCAGGGTTATCACTGCATCTATTGTTGATATTAAACCTAACTTTCGGATGGTCTAGGTCACATAGGCTGGTTTACTACTTCGCTGGACTCGGTCTCCTAGTCTTCTCCGATCACGGTTTCTCCTCTTCGTGTGTATTAATTACACTTGTTCCTAAGCAGATTTAGCGGAAGGGTCCGTCAACTTAGTTCTCTTATCCCATGTGGGAAATGTCGCGCATTTTCTCCTCTGTGTTTTCCAATGTTAGTTTTTCTTCTTCTGACTCTCTTACAGGTTTACTTATGAGGACGTTTACTACAGTTGAGATTAAAATGGTCTCACATGAAATGTCTGTGATGGCTCCTTAAGTTTATTTCCAGTGATCCTTTAAGCAAGGTGACGTGTAATTTTCCTCTTCATTTTCCCAGTTATAGAAATTACGTTGATAGTTGAAACTTCCGAGAAACTTTTTCCGGAGTATTACGGAATATTCCTTTACGCTCTCTTTAAATTATAATTTTATTTTCTCTTATTTATAATTACTGTTGTTATTATTACTAATAATTAATATTAATACTCTTATTGTGAATCGTATACCATTGTTAATAGATGTAGGAGGCTCTCCTCTTTATAAAACCCTGATCACGGAAACATAAATTCTTTGGTTGTTTTGTTCAACACTTAATAAAACCTAACTGTGAAAATATAGTTTTTTTTTGTTTTATTTTTGTATATTACTGTGTCACATTTTGTCAAGATTTTAAACGAGGGCCCAATAAAATGGCTCATAGAACTACTCCTATATATATATATATAGTTGACGAAATTGTTCTTTTAAATTTGTTTAACAAACTCCACGTAATCCCTTACTTAATATATATATATATATATATATATATATGAATTATTTCATTATATATTGCTATATAAATAGACATATATAGTATCTATATATATGTCTATATATATGGCAACTATAATGTATTTCATTTTAACATAGACCAACTTATATGTTAGGGCCAAAAGCCCTAACATTTCTTTTTTTTTTTGTTTTAGCTACACAGCCAGTAGAGGAGATGGGGCGGCGGTGGCCGCAGCGGCAGAGGAGACAAAGGACGGCCGCGCAGAGGGACGGAGCCACCGGCAGGGGAGTGAGGTGGGAGGTGATGTTAGGGTGGAGGGAGCCCGCGGTGGAGGGGGTGCAGGCCGCGTAGGGGAAGGGCCTGTGTAGGCCGCAGGGGAGGTGCGAACAGTGGCACTGCAGAGCTGTGCCCCGCGGTGGTCATAAGGAAGGGGGATGTGGGGAGGGGCGGAGCCCCACCCACATCCCACGATGTGGGGTGTGGGTGGGGCTCCGCCCCTCCCCACACCTCAATACAAACAAAAAGCAAACTCTGCGGTGGGGATTTACTCCCCACCGCCCACCATGGAATTGTCTCGGCTGTGTTTTAACACACAGCGACCTCATTCTATTTCGAATTTCTATTTCGAATTTCAACTTCATGCATCATTAATATTTAATGAAAGATATATAACATTTATTTTATATATATATATATGGATATATATATATACTTCAGTTTCATAATATTACTTCATTTTCTCAATTACAACAATATATTCAATTTCTGTTATATGATAATTTAACTAACAATTATTAAATATATATATAGATATATATATATATAAACATATATATATATATATATATATATTACTTTCCTAATACCACTTAATCTTTTTCTCAAGTTAAGCAATTTACTCAGTTTCTCATATTCGGTAAAAAAAATAAATTAAAAAAAAAAATAACAACTAATATATATATATATATATATATATATATATATATATATATCTATATATATATATATATATATATCCCATTTTCATAAATCACTTAATTTTCTCAAATTGACAAACATAAGTATATACATAATAGATTTCCTCTAATCTTTACAAATTATCTGAAAACACTCTTTATGAAGAATCAACTTACACATTTAAAAACTGTCTTTTCCATTATAACAATGAACTTATAAAACTGACCTTTCAACTAATTAATCCAATCTATTCTTAAAATTACAAACCAGCTCAGATTTGTTAGCAAATAAGTAAAGATCTCTTCCTTTCACTAACACATTTAATACAGTAAGACTTTCTAATTAACTTCAAACTTTCCATATGAGATTCAAGGTAAATAATTACATCATACACATTACAGTAAGAACAACTGTTTCACTACCCTTAACAAGGTGAAAGATGAGGGCTTCCTTCTCCCAAACAATCATACAACTGATAGCTTGTAACATCCAGGTAAAAGTCCATCAATAACAAGATCAGGGAGGTGATTCCCTTCACTCCCAGGGTAACAATAAATTACAACAATATCAAGAGAGGTGCTCTCTCTTCAACTCTTATGAAATGAACCTGGCCTAATTCTCATGACAAAGAAGAATAACTATTTCTTCATAAATATAACTCCTCCCAAGCCAACCAGAAGCTCCAAGAGAAAACCCGCGTATCAAAGACAAACAAAGAAGAAAATACCACTCATCTAGCTCTCCTCCCTTCTGTAGACCTGCAAGAGGGTCACCCCCGAGCTAGGGAGACCATACTCACACCTGGGTAACTCAAGCACTCCACTTCACAACAGTAACAACAACAATCCCAAAGCACACAAACACCCGTGGGTAATTTACACAACACGGAAACTCAACTACAGTGAGTTTCATAAGGGGCAGGAGAGTGGACACACTCGACTCCAGAGTGTCACCCTGACAGATAAGTTAACCAATACAATTTCTCTTGGTCTCAAACCAAGTTTGATCACAAATTTTTAAGAAATCTGTATTTGACTCTCAAGTCAAAGATACAGTCACAGATACATGCCCTCAAGGCTTTCAACATCCCAAAAGATGGAAACAGGTATGCACCTGAGGAGGATCTCTCCTCCCCTACCCCAAACTTGATGAGCATTTCTCCCAAGTGGGAGAAGCTCTGTCAAACAACCCGACAACAAACCCCACAGAAAACAAATCTAAACACAAATTCACACACTTTACATACACATTCAGCTATACGAAATATAGATAAAAATCAAACCAACCTTGTAAAGCCCTCCTGGAATGAAACTGTTGCAGAGCCCACAGAGTTCTCTTCCAACCTTAGCCACCAACTCCCTCTCCCTTCTCTCTCCTGCAAGCTAACTTTTCTATTTTTGGCAATCAGAATGAAATTCTCCCCAAAAATTCAACTAACTCCCTCCCATCCCAAAATTGGAAACAAATAACCCAAAATTCTTTTCAGTTTTGAGGAATGGGGAGGTGACACTTGTCACCTCCTCACTCTCCCCCAAAACCACTATTCTGTCCTGGTGGCTTATGTCACTCACCCTTCCCAAGAGTACTCCTTATTCCTCTCCTCATGTCATTCCTCTTACGCATGGGAGAAATAAAAGGAGTTAATGGGGAAAAAGATAGGTGACCCATGCCCCTTCTTCCCTCCTTCACATGGGTGTCCCCACAGCACATGGGGGAATCTCACTAATGGAGGGGGTGACTTCAAGTCAATCCTTCAATAATGGATGGGCTTGTAGTCATCTCTTACCTTGGGGATTGTAGAGGGATGGGTTGGGTGTTGGTACAACCCATCATGTCCCCTCCATACCTCCAATTTTCGCCACTTAACTTCAGGGGGAAGTTAAGATGACTAGATGGAGGTTACTCAAGGGTTACCCATGCCAAATGGGCCCCTGGACCCATGGGGTATAACCCAGGGTCAACTTTAACCCATACAAGACACCCCTGGTCAAGGTAAAGCACAAGAAAAGGCCTCATAAATTGAAATAAAATAAGAAATTTCAAATTCAATCTTTTTACAACACAAATTATAAAATAATGTTACATGAGGGTAACCTAACCCACTCGACCATACGAAAGACCACATTACATCATTACATCAAACACAGAGAGATCTCGGTTCCTCGTGGAACCAGATCGGCTTAACAGGGAATAACAAATAACAAGGTGCGGAATGATCTCCGAAATCTGTGGTTCGATTAGTAATTCCTGCACACTAAATTACAAGATCAGTAACCACATAAAATCATCATAGCCGAAGCAACTTAAAAACATGCATTATCATGACATAGTACTAATTAACATAAATGAAATCATATTACAATTTTCCATCATCACCTAATTCATTTTTCTGAAATGTAAACTTATCCAAACATCACCCAATTAGTTTTTCCGAAATAAAGTTTAATAGTTTGACAATTCCGGGAACTGCTATCCCACAAATATAAAAAGTAACAATAACAGTAATGTAAATAGTCATAACAACAGAAGTAAAAAGGGCGGTCCTCACATCTCAAGTCTCTCTCCTCTACTGCAGACACTTTGGACTCATATTTAGGAGTTAGAGTCCTTAAAACCTTAGTTACAATGGCCTTTTCTTCTAAGGTATTTCCCAAACTTCTAACTGCATTAACAATCTCTTGAACTCTCAAGAGATAATCAGTCGCCTTCTCATCATCACTCATTTTTAAACTTTCAAACTTAGCCCTGTATGATTGTAGTTTTGCTTCCTTGATTTTGTCATCTCCTTGATAAATATTGGATAGTTTATCCCAAATAGACTTGGCTGATTTACAATCCATGATTTTGACAAGTATCTCATTGGATAACCCACAACATATTGCATTTTTTGCCTTAGCATTGTTTTCATATACCTTCTTCTCATCAGGTGTAGAGGGAGGATTTGTTGCTTTGTACTCATTTTCTATATCAGCATACACATCATACCCCAAAGAAGACAAATATGACTCCATTCTGTACTTCCAGAAAGTATAGTTAGACCCATCAAATAAAGGTGCCTTGTATGATGAAAAACTCTCTTGACTTGCCATAACAAGTACTCCACACACAAGACCTACCCAAGTTGATTAAGCTTCAAAACAGAACCTAGCTCTGATACCAACTGTAGGAGTACAATCAACACTGAGAGGGTAGGGTGAATCAGTGTTGAGTCAAAAACCACAATTTATGACTTTTCAAAATTGACAATGAAGTTTATCAAAAATTGAATTCAATACTTGAACAACCAAAATCAAATGTTCAATCATATGTAATTACAAAAGACATGGATCATAACACAAAGAAATTAATGAGTGGAAAACCCTCCTGGGGTAGAGAAACTACTCAAAACTGCCTCACTGGCTTAGGCAAAAACCTCACTGGTTACAATGTTTAGAAGCACCAACTTCAAGGAGCACCGACCCCTAATACATACAAATAGGTCTCACTAACCATACAAGCCTCACTGGTTACAAGACAGGTCTCACTGACCATACAAGCCTCACTGGCATACTGAAAGTCTCACTGACATATATGATGCCTCACTGGCAAATATAATCACCATTAGAAAAGATAAACAAAATCAGAGGGTTACTCTGTTTCCATTCAATTCATTATCCCATCTCTGCATAATACAAACTCCATTTTTAATTTCTCCATGTGTATGTCTTCAACCTGCATCTGACGCTCAATCAATTCACCTGATTTAGATTATCTCTACACATTCAATTGCATATTGTCTTCATACTTGATTTGATTCAATCTATGCCATACAAATTGTCTTCATATTGGTTCACATCCATTATAATTGTATTATCAAATTATCTTCATCATATTATGTTCATCTGCACACCAACCATATAATCAAAGCATCTGTAATGTCATTAAATATCATATGACCTTTCACATTTAACTCTTCTCTGCTTTTACAATTTCACTTTCATTTTCCATTGATATTTTCTCCGAATAACTTTTCAACTCTCTGTATACTTTAATCAATTCTTCCCTGTTCAATTTCATCTTCCCCTGCAAAATCACATTCTTTATTTGCAAACAAAATCAATAAATATTCTTCAAATTCTTTTATCATTTTTATTTCATCTTGAATAATTTTCATCTTCAATAAAAACTTTATTCTCTTTGTCTTCTCCAATCTCCAAAAGATATTTTTCTCCTCACAAAAACACTACACACTTCATTAGTTCATCAAAACACACAAAACAAGAAGAGCCTATTTCATTTTCAAAAACCATTATTTAATCTCCCAATCCATATCAATTTTTTTCTATTTTTAAAACACTCTTGCCACATGTTCAAACCAATAAAATCATCTTAACAAACTTTCCATCTTCAAAACTTTCTATCTTCACAACCTCTTGATCTCCGCTGTCACCAAAAATAGAAACAAGCATGATTTTTGGCTTTTGTATGCACAAAGCACGTCAAATTTGATGACATGGCCCTACCATTTCTCTTCTTTTGCCTTTTTAAATCTTATCCATTGCCACTTGTCTTTTAAACAATAGCCATTGATGTGCCTTTTTCCCACCGAGCTCTTTGAGCCTTAACCGGTAACCGAGCACCTAGTTGATAGAGACGGTCAAAACCATGATATTGATCCCTAAATATTGTCACTTAAGTGACACTTACT
The DNA here is from genome assembly GCA_027924645.1 of Cunninghamia lanceolata. Taxonomy (NCBI): domain Eukaryota; kingdom Viridiplantae; phylum Streptophyta; class Pinopsida; order Cupressales; family Cupressaceae; genus Cunninghamia; species Cunninghamia lanceolata. The sequence continues at coordinate 1,485,909 of BSBN01000898.1, read as the reverse complement.
GCCCCGACCGGTCAACAAGCTGTTAAAAAAAAGGTGCATTGACAGGTAAACAAGGGTTTAGGAAGGATAACTTAGGTTTAGATTAGGGTCTTTGACATAGATTTAGGTGTTTAGGTATATGACACTTCATAGCATGTGATCAAAAATAGATGAGACACCATTTTTAATTACAGTGACATACTAATCTCAGAAACCCTTTAGACAATGATAAGACAAGGACAGGACTTGAACATAGTTGCATTTAGGGTTAAACACTTGAACAACCATGAATGTAATGCCAAGTATAAGAGGACTACATGAGACATAATAACACTATAAGGACATCATGAAATATGTATCAAACTAGATAACATAAACTATGAAAAAGATAAGACAACTATGGAAGACAAGAAAAACTTTATCCTTCAACAATGACATTTAACATTTGAATGTTTAGGCATTTTGTCATTATGACATATGAGACACAACTCACACATCATATGACTATGACTGTGACAATGACCCAAAAAAGAATATGCATATAATGAAGTCACCATTAGATTACTGTGTCACATGTCTATCAAATGTCTAATCAATAAGACTGAGATCTCCTGATTTGGAATGACAACCCTTCCTTTGAACACCTTGCTTCTTCTATCCTTAAGATAGCATGACAACAATCTTTGCATCAAGTAAACCAAGTGAATTCCTTGCTTGAATATGAACACACATCAAGCATGTTCACAAAGTGAACTTTTGTAAACTCCAATAACATGACATCTTGAAATCCTCTAAAGACATCTCAACATGATGAACACCATGAAGCAACTCCACCAAGAATCCTTTTTGACATCAATGACAACCTAACACCTTCAATCTCCCTTTGTCATTGATGGCAAAACTCCATAAAGCATTTTTTCTTTCTCCCCCTTTTTGACATCTGATGACTCTCCCCTAAGTCTTTGATACCACTAGCCTCTGAAAATTTAAGGTATTGATCACTTTTGCAATTTGTTGTCCTAGACTTATCCTGAGAGCTCTGTCCTACGATTAGAATATGCACCACAGAAGGAGAAAAACTGCAAATGGCTCCACTTATCTACAACTCCATCTCATATACTCTAAGAGAACTGCAATGCACTGTGCCACTAAGAAACAAACAAGAGTAATCTGCACCATCAACACTCAACCTATTGCCAAAGAGGTCAACTGCCAACTGAACCATCAATATATGAGCCCATGATCAACTTCAACAATTCAATGAAGTCCTAAACTAACAATCACCAACATGAGAACTTCAACTGCAACAAGCACTCAAACTTTGATGTTGCATCAAGGAATAAGAATCAAGTGAGAGGACTCCAAACCTTCACTAACTACTTTATGACTATCTTCTTGGGGATGCAAGATAAGATATTGTATATCTCCCCCTGTTTTCAAGTTCCATTCTATGCAGCTAATGATGTGTTTCTTGTGCAATATGCACAAGATTAGAGTTTACTTTTGCTGGATCTAGTTTTCTTCTCCAAACAAGTATCTTCTTATCAGTACTTGAGGAAAATAAAATTGAAAGAACATCCTTCTTAGTTTGCTGCATTTGCAAGGAAGGTCTACAAAATTTGGCAATGTGTCCAAAGTTTTTACAATTGAAACACTTCAATTCTCTTAAAAACATAAATGGATTTCTTGACAAGTAATTCATTCTTCTTCTAACACCAAATCTGCACTCACTTGCTTTATGTCCATACCTGTTGCAACAAAAACAATAGCCAAGAAAATACATATTATACCTGAAAGACTCATTCCTTTTGAAGTTTGATGTCTTCATGATGCTTTTGGTATTGATATCAGCCTTTTGTAAATTTTTGGTATTTGAACTTTGTCCTACTTCAAAACCCAAACCAGATTTGTCTTTGAAACCTTTTTGTTTATCCAGGAGATCTTCAAGTCTATCACTGCTCTTGCACATATCAAGTTTCCTTCTCAAATCTACAATTTTAGCTTCAAGAGTATGACACTTTTTGTCTTTGATATCCAATTCCTTACTTGTAACATCAACCATTCTTTTACTCTCCTCAAGAGACCATTTTAGATCAACAATTTGCTTCTCATAATCAGTTACTTTGCTAATCATAATTTCATTTTCTTTTTGAATTTGACTTCTTTGAGCAATTGTCTCCTTTTGACCTTTTTGACTTCACTCAAAGCACATTTCAATTCACCTTCAAGATCAACAATTGCTTCATCAGTTTCTGGTTGAATTTCACATTTATTATTCTATTTTTCATTTCGGACAGCCCTAAACAAAGTCTCTGTACCTTCCTCAAGAGAATCATCTAAAATACTGTCAGTCATATCAACATTTTTGGTAAACAAACTCTTATTCTTTTTAAAATTGTTTTTCTTTTTGAATTGAAACTGTTTCTTCTTAAATTGTGTCTTATTTTCTTCCTCGTCACTATCTAGATCCTTGTAAGGACACTTAGCAGCATAATATCCTATCCTTCCACACTCAATGCATTTAAAAGGAAGTTTGCCTTTATACTTTCTTGTTGATCCCTTTCTCAGTTTTCTTACAAAAGAAGTCTCCTAATTATCTTCTACCTCTTCAGAATCTAATTTTAGCTTTTTTTTCTTTCTTGACTAATTTAAATGAAGCTTCTTTACTTGAAATAGCATCATTACAAATTCTCATCTCTAAAGTTGTGAAGGTACCATGAAGCTCATCAAATGTTACTTTTCTCAAGTCTCTCTCCTCTACTGCAGACACTTTGGACTCATATTTAGGAGTTAGAGTCCTTAAAACCTTAGTTACAACAGCCTTTTCTTCTAAGGTATCACCCAAACCTCTAATTGCATCAATAATCTCTTGAACTCTCAAGAGATAATCAGCCACCTTCTCATCATCACTCATTTTTAAACTTTCAAACTTAACCCTGTATGATTGTAGCTTTTCTTCCTTGATTTTATCATCTCCTTGATAAATATTTAATAGTTTATTACAAATAGACTTGGCTGATTTACAATCCATGATTTTGACAAGTATCTCATTGGATAACCCACAACATATTGCATTTTTTTCCTTAGCATTATTTTCATATACCTTCTTCTCATCAGGTGTAGAGGGAGGATTTGTTGCTTTGTAATCATTTTCTATAGCAGCATACACATCATACCCCAAAGAAGACAAATATGACTCCATTCTATACTTCCAGAAAGTATAGTTAGACCCATCAAATAAAGGTGCCTTGTATGATGAAAAACTCTCTTGACTTGCCATAACAAGTACTCCACACACAAGACCTACCCAAGCTGATTAAGATTCAAAAGGGAACCTAGCTCTGATACCAATTGAAGGAGTACAATCAACACTGAGAGGGAGGGGTGAATCAGTGTTGAGTCAAAAACCACAATTTATGACTTTTCAAACTTGACAATGAAGTTTATCAAAAATTGAATTTAATACTTGAACAACCAAAATCAAATGTTCAATTATATGTAATTACAAAAGACATGAGATCATAACACAAAGAAATTAACGAGTGGAAAACCCTCCTGGGGTAGAAAAAACACTCAAAACTACCTCACTGGCTTAAGCAAAGACCTCACTCGTTACAATGTTTAGAAGCACCAACTTCAAGGAGCACCAACCCTTAATACAAACAAATAGGTCTCACTGACCATACAAGCCTCACTGGCTACAAGACAAGTCTCACTGACTATACAATCCTCACTGGCATACTGAAAGTCTCACTGACATATATGATGCCTCACTGGCAAATACAATCACCATTAGAAAAGATAAACAAAATCAAAGGGTTACTCTGTTTCCATTCAATTCATTATCCCATCTCTGCATAATACAAAGTCCATTTGTAATTTTTCCATGTGTATCTCTTCAACTTGCATCTGATGCTGAATCAATTCACCTGATTTAGATTATCTCTGCACATTCAATTGCATATTGTCTTCATACTTGATTTGATTCAATCTGTCATACAAGTTGTCTTCATATTGGTTCACATCCATTACAATTGTATCATCAAATTATCTTCATCATATTATGTTCATCTACACACCAACCATATAATCAAAGCATCTGTAATGTCATTAATTATCATATGACCTTTTACATTCAACTCTTCTCTGCTTTTAAAATTTCACATTCATTTTCTTCTTTTCAAAAATATGTTCCACCTGCAAAAATAAAAACATATATATATATATATATATGTCTTCTCTGTATCCATGTAAGAGAAAATAAAAACTTTTCATATTCCATTGATATTTTCTCTGAATAACTTTTCAACTCTCTGTGTATACTTTAATCAATTTTGCCCTGTTCAGTTTCATCTTCCCCTGCAAAATCACATTCTTTGTTTGCAAACAAAATCAATAAATATTCTTCAAATTCTTTTATCATTTTTATTTCATCTTGAATGATTTTCATCTTCAATAAAAACTTTATTCTCTTTGTCTTCTCCAATCTGCAAAAGATATTTTTCTCCTCACAAAAACACTACACACTTCATTAGTTCATCAAAACACACAAAACAAGAAGAGCCTATTTCATTTTCAAAAACCATTATTTGTATCTCCCAATCCATATCAATTTATTTCTATTTTTAAAACACTCGTGCCACATATTCAAACCAGTAAAATCATCTTAACAAACTTTCCATCTTCAAAACTTTCTATCTTCACAACCTCTTGATCTTTGCTGTCACCAAAAATAGAAACAAGCATGATTTTTGGCTTTTGTATGCACAAAGCATGTCAAATTTGATGACATGGCCCGACCATTGCTCTTATTTTACCTTTTTAAATCTTATCCATTTGATCTTATGAACCTGCCACTTGTCTTTTAAACAATAGCCATTGATGTGCCTTTTTCCCACTGAGCTCTTTGAGCCTTAACCGATAACTGGGCACCTAGTCGATAGAGCTAGTCAAAACCATGATATTGATCCCTCAACATTGTCACTTAAGTGACACTTACCGCCCCGACTGGTCAACAGGCTTTAAAACAAAAGTGCATTGATGGGTAAACAAGGGTTTATGAAGGATAACTTAGGTTTAGATTAGGGTCTTTGACATAGATTTAGGTGTTTAGGTATATGACACTTCATAGCATGTGATCAAAAATAGATGAGACACCATTTTTAATTGCAGTGACATACTAATCTCAAAAACCCTTTAGACAATGATAAGACAAGGACATGACTTGAACATAGTTGCATTTAGGGTTAAACACTTGAACAACCATGAATGTAATGACAAGTATAAGAGGACTACCTGAGACATAATAACACTATAAGGACATCATGAAATATGTATCAGACCAGATAACATAAACTATGACAAAGATAAGACAACTATGGAAGACATGAAAAACTTTATCCTTCAACAATGACATTTAACATTTGAATGTTTAGGCATTTTGTCATTATGACATATGAGACACAACTCACACAGCATATGACTATGACTATGACAATGACCCAAAAAAGAATATGCATATAATGAAGTCACCATTAGATTATTGTGTCACATGTCTATCAAATGTCCAATCAATAAGACTGAGACCTCCTTATTTGGAATGACAACCCTTCCTTTGAACACCTTGCTTCTTCTATCCTTAAGATAACATGACAACAATCTTTGCATCAAGTAAACCAAGTGAATTCCTTGCTTGAATATGAACACACATCAAGCATGTTCGCAAAGTGAACTTTTTAAAACTCCAATAACATGACATCCTGAAATCCTCTGAAGACATCTCAACATGATGAACACCATGAAGCAACTCCACCAAGTATACTTTTTGACATCAATGACAACCTAACACCATCAGAATATCACTTAAATCCTGATCTTCAAAGTTTTTTTAAGCACTTGGGCTACTTAAACCAGCAGATTCGAGTCTTGGAGTCACCATGGTGTTGAAGAAGCTTCCCTAGATGGAAAGATACATTGAAGAGCACACCAAATCCTTCAATGGATGATAAGGATCATCAAACTGGTCTCATCAGGCGTGCTAAAAAATCTTATCACTTGGAATTGCACCCTACCTAAACTGGGTTCAAGCATTCTAATGACACAATGGGATTGATCTCAAGGTGTGGGACCTTGCAAATGAGATCAAAACTCTAGAGAAGGCTAGTTCCTCTTTATGGACTTAAGGTCTAGAGAAGAATAACTAAACCTAATGCTAATGATCACCAGGGAAAGGGGGAAGAAGGAGAACTGAAATGAAAGGGACGTGATACACCAGATTTAGAATGTTCAGTTGGGACTGACTTAACACAACAATGATCTTGAAATAGAAGAAACTCACATAGACTCATGCAATTCTAGTAGAGGTTCAAACAGAACATAACTAAAGAGGGACCATTTTATCCATAGTATAATTGTGTAGCTTTCAAATAAACACAGTGTAGAAATAAAGAGAGAGGAAATCTCAGTGATTTTTATTGATCATGAAGGCTACATAGCCATTACAAAGGAAGAACAGCTCAATACAGATCATAAAAGACACAGAATGGCTGACTTCCCTTCATAGTTGACCTGAAAAATGAAGACAAGAGAGGTTCAAGAGAGGACACAATCCATCAGATTCATATAATTCTGAGAAATATCATGAGGCCATGATCAAACATCAAGTGCTTCAACGTGGATAAGGACCCAACGACCAACTGACATTTTTATTTCATTGTATAGCTCTAGGCATGAGAAAATGGTCAACAAGAAACTTCAGGATGCCCATGCTATAATAAATTCAACCCATGGTCCCTATCAGAGAAAATGCATATCCAAAGTGTTGTCCATGCCCTGCAAGTCCCTGCGCGTACTGATGGCATGCTCAAATTTATTTGTTTAGGGAGCCTGCACACACTATGTCATTTACTTTTTCATCCACCTTTGGTACTGGTGCATTAAAATCGGGCACTATTTGAGTTGCCTTGCATTAAAGGTGGTCTCTAGTCAACATAGGATGAGTAAATGGTTCTTTATTGAAATTAACAGGATTAATATTAAGTTGAGTGCTATGCAAGACAAGATGGCTACTAGGAAGGAGATAAATGATGATCTAAACAAGGAGATCCTTCAAGGGTGGTAGGCAATCCCTTAAATCGATTAGATGAAAAAAGACTTGATGGATATCAGAAAGGATTTTGATTATATGATTGCATCCCTAGAAAAGGAATTGCATGAGATCAACTAAAACTTGGAGAAAGTTGTTAAGATCAGCCAATGCACCATTCATAACAGTGTTGAGGGCATAAGGATTCTGACTAAGAAGCTAAAGGAGCTCCATGAAGAACAGGTGAACATTGGGACTGCTATTCATACTGACAGTGTGATTGAGGATCAAAGCAACAAAGGTAAGGGTAAAAAGGTGAAGAATATTGAACAAGGTGGCCTGAGTATCTAGACCTGTGGTAGTAAAAAGAAGTCTTTTCAAGACAATTAAAATGTTCTGCTTGGCTTTGTGAAGCTGCATGAATAATTCTATAAGCAAGAGCTGGAGGCAGCAAATACTTTGAAGATGGAGTAAATGTTTTTCTACTTTTCATAAGTTTTAGGTTTTTTTTTTTTGTTATGTTTTTGTTGTTGGTTGGTTGTGTCTTATCTATTGGCAGCATTTTGTAATTGGGTTTTGAGTCCCCTTCAAAATATGTTTTACCCTTTAATCAAAAATATCCCTGGGCTCAAAGATTAAATAAAGTTCTAGGGATTGGGATAAGCTATTTTGGGATCCAACATAATGAATTTCAATTTTTTTGAGTGAGTTGAGAGCAAGAAAGGAGATTTTTCTTTAATTTTGAAACATAGAGCATCTCCTATGAATTTATTCAAAAATAATAATTTTACTTACCCTTGTGCTTCTATAATTGAGTTATCTCCTAGATAAATGTTTTCATTACAAAACTTGATATCAATTAAGATATCATATATGTATGTTATAGTTCTTCATACACCACTATCTAGGATCAACTCATTATCATTAAATGTAGAGATGGTAGTATAAAGAGTAATGATTTTATTTAAAATTTGAGTTTGGTTCTAATTTTGAGATTGTTTCTAGTTTTGAGATTGATTTGTATTTTGATCTGGATATTTTCCCTTTTTGTTAACTTAGGGTTTTTGTTATTATCGAATATTTTATTGTCCTTTTAAAAATAATTATTCATCTCTTCATGACCTATTTTTCCACATTTGTTGCATTTTATAAGGTGTTTCTTTTAGATTTTTTAAAGAAGGATTTTGAATTTTCTATAAAGTTAGGTTGTTTATTTTGGTTATCACCCTTAGTTTTGGAAAACGATTTTTTCTATTGAATAAGTAGTGTTTCAAAATATTTTTCTTTGGAATTAAATTTTGGCATTGCTTGCTCTTTTTGAATGACAAGAGTAGAGAAAGTTGATGTATCAAGAATATTTTGTTCATTTAGATATTTTCAGTTTATGATTGAAATACAATTTTTGAATTTTTCGTGAATATGCATTTGTACGATAAAGTAAACAAGCTTGTCTTAGATAATAAATTGCAACCATCCAATTGTGATTTTATGTTTTTCACCTTCACAAGATAATTCACTATTTTTTCATCTCCTTTCATAGGAGTGGTGAAAAGTTTAAGAATTAATTTAAATATTTTAGAGAGTCTGGTACCCTCTTGCATGAACTCCAAAAGCTTATGTGAAGTCACTATGTGATTCTGAGATTCCAATCTGAAGGAGAAATTCATATTCAACACTTCTCAAAATGATTGTTATTGATTCTCAGGTTCTATGATGAAAATAATTTATAAGATCTCTACTTTCATATCTACTCACAGTTAGTTTCTCAAATCAATTTACAATGGTCCATAGGTTTTTTGTACAAATTAGGCCTTTGGTCTAATTTCCCATATATAATAGTTGTTTTGATAAAGCATATGAGTTTTTCAATAGTAAGCATAATTAATTAATTAATTGTCATTGGAGGGTTAGTGGTCCTTGGGTGGATATAGAGGATATAAGTCCAAGCTAGCCATATGAAGGTGCATGCAGATTTTACAACCCCTTTGACATGTGCCATAAAATATGTTGTTATGAGAGCCAATGTGTTGAGCTCGAGAAGATTAGGGATTAGTTTAATTCTCTCATGGCTACATAGATTGACCTTATACTATATGTACCAGTTATTTACATAAATCAATTTGGTTGATAAATATCGATCTAAATATTTTTTATTAATTATATTAGTTCTTAAAAATTGATTTAATTATCTTATTGAATTAAAAATAAGATAAAATTTATGTATAATAAAATTGAAGGAAAAGTTATTCTTGATTATCATTAATTATTGCATATAGATAATTTTTTTGATAAAGTTTACTTAATTTTCTTTAAAAAACATACATTTTTTTGTTGCAAAATAGTAAATTTAAATTTAAATGCTTTTATTTATTTATTTTGTTTTGATAAAGCATATGAGTTTTTCAATAGTAAGCATAATTAATTAATTGTCCTTTATAATATTTTAAAATTCATATTATAAGGTCTACACTGTAGAGTTAGTCTTATAAATATAATTTTAGGCCCACTTATAATAGTGTGAACCCCTAAATAAACATTATTCTCTAACATGGTTAGAGCTCCTTTTCTTCCCTCCTTACTCTTGATGATCCTATTCCTACAATTCTTAATATGTCATCTCTAAAAGGCCTATGTTCTTCTCTTGATAATATTTCTTTTGATGCCTTTAGTGAATCTTCCACAAGGGATGGTGTACCTTCCTAGAAAACAATTTTCCACATATCCAAGGAAAATCAATCCTTCAACCATATAATTCTCATTCTAACTTGTCTCTTGTGGCCATTCAATTTGAATAAAAGTTACTATCATATTTATCAGTGATGGCAAACTTTTTCTACCCTTGCACCTCTAGATCCACTTATGAACCTTATATATGTGACCAATACACTTTCTCCAAATGAAAACATGAAGAAATATCCTATACACATCTTGCTAAACCTCCTAAGAATATCCTATAACTTATTTTAGAATCATAGATGATCACCCTTCCCCCCACCTCATATTTATACAACCTCCTAAGCATATTTAATCATCCTTTCTTTCTTGTGCATATCAAAGCATGATTCCCCACTCAACCAATCACTACCAAGATTTAAAGGATAAGGTACAAGATATCATTAATGAGGTTACTATCACATTATCTCCTTTTGATATGCCTTCCATATCCTCTGCTAAGGATACTATGGCATTAGTAGATGCTTTCAAGAAAACATATGAAAATTTCTTAACCTATGATACACATAATGATGACCATAACCTTCTTGTTACACAAACTTCTGTAAACCATTCTATTCCTATTTCTCCCATAACTTCCCTTCTTTACTTATTGTGGATCTTATTTCCTTTTTTAAGGACTCACTAACCCATTGTGGACATTCTTTCTTCTTCTACCACTACTGTTTGTGTTCCTACTTCTATATCTTACATGGTTGTGGAGTTTGTCTCCTTTCTTGACAAACCTCCACATAAGTCCATCATAAATATGCATACTTCATATATTATTTTAAATTCTTTCTCACTTCATTCAATAAATCCTCCTCTTGGAATTCTGCTTCACATGGGATATTTGGGTGAATTCACTTTAGATGATTTTGAGTATGTCGATGACATTGTGGAGGGACATTTCACTTTTGTCATTAGGTGACTTCTCTTGGTTCAACATACCACTTCACTAATTACTCTTTCTCATACACCTTGTGATGGTTTTTCTCCCTCTTTGACTAACAATATGCCTATATTACATGCTTTCTAATTTAATTTGTTTCATGCTTCCTCCATTTAATAATTCCTACTCCATTTTTCTGTTTCTATCCCTATATCTATGTATTTTGGGAATGACACAAAGCATTGAAGTTTCAAGGCCTCTTTCATGTTGACCCACAAAATTTTAGAGCCTCTTGTGTAGACACTTCCCCTATTTGTATGTTATCTCGCATGTGCCTTCTTCCTTCTATCATCATCATTCTTCATGGCTCCCTCTTCATGACACTTTTGGGGATGATAAAAAGAACTAACATATTTCATACCTTTCTCATTTTAAACCCAAATAGCATGCCCTTCCATCCTATTTATTGTATCCTACTTAATACTGACTTATTCCTTCATGTTTTTGTTCTATGACTATTGGGGATGATGACATGCATTACTCATCATCATGGTGCCTTACCAAACTACAAAATTTACTTTTCTACTACTCATATATCCACTTGTATTGTGTTGATCTCTGTTACTTTCAAATACTCTCCTTTATATAATTACACATCATGCCCATTATCCTACTATGCTTAGTTTCATGCAACTCATCATTCTTCATCTTTTTTCCCTATTTGCCTTCTTCATTGGGGTAACTTTCTATTAGTATTTCTTAGGGGGAATTACTTCAACCTATGCTCCCCCTTCTATAATTTTATACAGTTCCTTGCCTTTCACATGGATATGCTTGTAAGGCCTAACCATTCTATGACTCTCTTCATAGCCTATTTTATTTGAATGCTTGTACTTTAGCATAATGTCAAGACCTATTTAATATATAGTTGATCTATGTATATGTGCACAATTAATTGATGAATTCTATGATAATGTATGTGCCAACCTATACTTTGTATTCATCACATGTTCATAATTATAGCCATGATAGGATTGAAAACCATACTTTAGTAAATATGATTAGTGCACTAAGGTATGACATAATTATGATTACATTATATGTTAATAATATGATTGATTATCATGCTTTGAGTAAAATTCTTTGTGATGTTACACATACCTTGAATCCCATGTATGAGAACATGTTGATATATTAGACTAACATGTTGCTTCAACTATGATTTTCAAGATAAGATTTGATGTGCACATTAAGTGTGTAGGACCTAAACAAGTGGTTCATGTTGCTTCACCTCATGAACTATTGATACCTCAACACATGTTTAAAGTGGTATTGTCACCAGTGATAACTTTAAGGAACCCCCCTAAAAAAACCTATGCCATCTATGATTGACCTTGTATTAAATGAGGCTCGTGATTCATAAGGTTTCAAGTTTACCTTAGCCATCTCAGTTTCTACACTCCAAGTAGCTTGTATTATTAAACAAGAATATTTATTGATAGCAATGGGGAATGAAACCCCTTTCACTTTTCTTTCTGAACATATCTTTTGAGCTTCTAAAAATTGTTTGCATAATTCCAAAAGTATTAGCTTATCACTGGCATATCAAGGACATTTCTATGGTGCTTTCTTGAAACCACTAATACTGATGTATGTGAAAGTATCAAATTGAATGTACTAGTTGCCCCATCTTTTCATCTCTATTATTGCCTCTATTGAAATCCTCTGAGAAAAATCCCCTTTCTAACATTCTAATAATGCAGAAAATGAAGGCATCATTGACTCTCAAGAAAACCTTTGCACTTTCTCAAATTTTAAGTTGTGGATAATATTCATATAATTTCTATTGTCCAAAGCCCAAAGAATTGTTTTCTTTTGGCTAATGCATACGACAAGTATGAATTCATGTATTATGTCTTATTTTGGGCTACATTATTAGTTGTTCATGTAGTTTTAGCTAATTAGGGTAGCCCAATCAATAATTTTTTTACCTACAAAGATCTTAGCAATATACTGATACATCCATGATGGGAGTTCCCTATCCATTTCTTTCCCTATCACTCTACTTAACACTATGATAATGCCATTCAACTCCTCACATAATTCACTCCTGAAAAGTTTATTTAGGATCCTAGTAGAGGATGATTTTGGTTTGGTGAGCCAACTTTTATTTATGACCTCTAAACAATTGTTCAAGTGATCATAATATTTCTAAGAAGATTCCATAGTAATATTGACATATTCCTTTCTAGTGGGGAATCCAAACATCTCTTCAATGTAATGTGGTTGTATTAACAAAACTACATTCCCATCTACATTTTTTATTTCCCTAAGATTTTGGTTATAATATTATGTGCATGTCATAACTAAGTCCGTAGATTGAACAATTACTAGAAACCCAACAACTTGTACTAATCCACTCAATTTTAGGTTCTAGGTTCTTTGACTAACCTAAGTATCTATGGTCATTCTTGTGTGAATTTCTTCTAACCCAAAATGTCCCAGATCAATGTCTATTACATTTGTTAGGTCAGTCAAGATTTTAGATGCTAAGATGATACCATTGAATTTGCATTTCATCTTGATGGGTGAAGACATGTACTCACGTAGAATATCCTTAAAATAGATTTAAGTCAAAATCTATTTCATGTTTTTGATTAGATTAGCTAGAGAAGAGGGTCCAGAACCCTTTAGAAAATAGCCCCCCGAGCCACAGACTATTAATAATCCAGAAACAACACATTAATAGTGCATTAACAACAGACAAAAAATACCTAATAAAAAAAATAGAAACAACAAAAGTAACAAGAAACTAGGGACTGTCATCTGTCCTGAGCTTGGCCAGGAAATCAACCATGTCTTTATAGTCTCCAAGGCTATCGAGCCTCACCTGCTTGACCTTGTCATCCAAGTCCTTGACAACCTCAAAGATTGACGCCGCACGATGCAGGGCCTTATTAGCAAACTCGACCATAATCTTTCACTTCTTCTACATTCCCTCCATCTTCCTCTAGAGGTGCCTTAGATCCTCAACGGTCTCAACACACAAGGAGCAATTCCCCTTGCTGTCTTGTCTCCCAGAAACCCTAACAGCTTCACACAAGTCCTCAGAACTGGACTTGTTCAGGGAGGCGAAGTGACTTGCTTCTTCGACTTCATGCATAGACTCAATGGGGGTTTCTCTCCTCCCTCCTCCATTGTTTCCTCAACAAACTCTGATTCATCAGAGATCTCCACCCCCTGGGGGTTCGTAGAAGGTTTGCCAGCAATGCAGGTAGACCGACGAACCCTCAGGTTAGTAGCCTCCACTCCATCACCACTACTAACAAGTTTATGCCCAGTGTCCAGCTCAACAATTTTCACAGGCTCAACCGCAGTCACAGACTCCTTACCCTTTTTAGCCTTTTTCTCAGTAGCAATCCCTTCATCCTTTGAATCTAGTCTGTCTCTTTTGGCTGACTTTTTCCCTGGCCCCAGGGTGGCACATTGTTGGGGTTTCTTCTTAGAGGTGGCAGGGGTTCCAATAGGGATATCATCCATAGTACGAGAATCACCCTTAGGGGTTTTGAGTGAAATCTTAGGGTCCCTACATAGGTCTTCACCTTTCCTTTAGAACCAGGAGACATGCTCGGTTGGGGGTCCTCAAGCAGCTTAACCTTAATTTGCTTCGGGGGGCACAGGGCAAGGTGGAACTGGTAAAGTCTTAGAATGAGGCCCTGATGAATGGGAATAAGCGGGTGGCTAGCATTTTTAACCCTAAGCTCTCTAACCGACTTGATAGAGTTATCCAAGGAAGAAAGCAAAAAAAAAGGAAAATTGATTTCCATTTTATTTCTAAAGTGGTTAAGGAGAGCAAAGTGGTAGTGGTAAAAAACCTTGAATCTCCCTTCCAACATGAAGAACTTCATAATCTTTAAGCAGATATGGCCCCATGGCTCCGACAACTTTTCTCTCTCAAACCCACCATGCAACTTCACAGCCGCCTCCCCCTCTCTAAAGAAGAGAGCCATATGTTCAGGGTCAAGCACCCTTCTACGTCTCAAATGCTTCTTCCCTCTGATAGGAAGCCCCGTAGCCTGTTCGATCACTTCCTCAGACACCTGGAACCCAATGCCACCAATCTTGAATTCTCTGGTTTCATCGCCCCAATTCTCTGCGAACTGGTGTGAAAGGTTCTCATCGTGGCCAACCATCCCTTCCAAAAAAGAAACCACCTCCCCTTCTTGAATGATATGACACACTATAGGGTCCTGTTTGAATTCCTCCACCGAATTGGGTTCAATCTTGACAATATCTTCACCCATCGCGACAGTTTGAAACTTGCAGAGGCAACTAAGTTGGAAATTATTAAGGTAGCTAAAATTGAAATAGGTAGTATTGAAAATAGTAAGCAGCTCATTAAAATGGGAAAGCCATGGCAAGGAAATAATAATAATAGCGTAATTAATGAGGTGATACGTCGCATCCTTGCCACTCAAAAACATCTTGGGGAGAGAACTCAGCCGCCACCTCATGTGATAGTAGACATCACCGGCTGCGACCATTAACCAAATATAATTACCCATCTGCAAAACCATCCAATCTGTCCTCCATAATCTTGCCATTGGACCATGCGGCGTCCTTATTATCAAGTCGTGCCTAACCACTGGATAGCCCATAGTCTTCATATCCGTATATCTAATGATTTGCCAACCTGTCCTCCCGTCCATCCACTTATCGATAAGGGGGGAGGTGGCACTCTGACATTCCACATAAGCGTCAATCCCAAAGCACTTAGGAAATCTAGTCCACTGATTGGACCAAGGCCCTTCCAAGGCCCTCTATTCTCGCCTCTGTAATTTTGAAGGGTCAAATTCCCGCTCATGTAATTTTGAAAATTCAAAAGGTTGGACCTACCACTTCTACAAACCAGACCACAACCCTCCCTTGACTGGCCACAAATAGAAGCACCATTCCCACCACCCTCCAACCAACACTAGAGAATGACAACAATCCCAAGCCACCTAAACCCTGTAGCTATCACAATCCTTCAGAATGAGAGTATGAATCTCTTTGGGCAGGTTGGACATACTCTTCCAGCAACACCATCCTTCTCTGCCACTACCTGCATTGGCCAAGGCGTCAGCGACAACATTCCCTTCTTTGTATATATGTGAAATCTTGAAATCCTCCATTCCGTTGAGGAGCAGTTTGACATCTCACTTCTACCTCATTGTTTCTCTTTATACCAATGCCACCTGAAAAGGAAGCCACAAAGATTCTCATGTCATTTCTAATAATTCCTCCTCCACTGGCAACCCCCGAGTTCACCTTAGTAGCTCCATCAAAATTGAGTTTGAACCACCCTTGCTGAGGTAAGGCCCATTTGGTCTTGGCCCTAGCAATCCTTTTAGAATTGTCAACCTGATAGGAGTCCAGGTTGATGTTCCATTGTTTTAAGAGCCTCTGTTCTTCTCCTCCTGGAGAACAATCCACAGCTTTAAACTTGCAAGAGTTGATGTTCTCTGCAATCAGTTTGGAGAAGCATAGGAAAACTTCCATAGTTGTTCTGCACTTCTCCTTGAAAATTCTATTGTTGCGTTCTTTCCATAGGCTCCAGGCTAAATGGGGAGGAATTTGGGACCAAATCTCCTTAGAAACTGGGAGAACAAGTCTGAAGGGGGGCCTCCAATCCCAGACCAAAGCTTCTAAATTGATGTTCAAGGACTAGTTCATATTAAGTTTTTCAACCCAAGAAAAGCTACAGTGAAGAAAGAGGTGGTCAGTCATCTCTTCCTCAGAACCACAAAGAATGTATCTATTCAGCATTTGGAACCATCTCTTTCTCAGATTGTCAATAGTCAAAATTCTATTGTGCATCAGGATCCACTAGAAGAAATTGACTTTTGGTAGAAGTTTGGGCACCAGACTTTCCCCCATAACTGATTCACATTTGGGTCTAACAGTAGACCATAGGCACTTTTGACTGTAAACAAACCTCTGTTGTCCTCATCCTAGATCATCCTATCTCTGTTGCGGAAGAGAGAGAGTCTGTAGTCATCCAGTTCCCTTTAGAGCTGAAGGGCTAGCTTCCTATCCTCATCCCCCTCTAGGTCACCAACAGACAAGATCATCTAGCTCCTAAGGACCCCATTAGTCCTTATGTAATCAACCACCTTAGAGATAAAGACCATGCAGGCCCTATCTGCAATTCTGCCATACTCCAACTCGATCAGGGGTTTGTCCTTTAGCCATCTATCCTTCCAGAAGTGAACATCCCTGCCATCTCCTATTTTCCACCTGATGCCTTGACGAAGAAGGCCATGGGTCTTAAGGATCCCATTCATGTTTCTTTAAAGATTAAAATATGATTATTACAAATGTTTTGACTCTTAAAATGTATTTATAAGATATGAAGTCAAATTTGAAAGAAATTGGTATTTGTAAGATCAAATGCAAAAGTTTTAATGTTTATTGTGTGTTGTTTAGAATTTGACTTAGACACAATGCAAGTGATTCAAACTCCAACATGATACATGAACCATATCCTTTCTATGGGTGACCTCCACTCCCACTCTCATGGCAAGATAGAACCTTTGTTCCCTACAAACAAGTCTTAATAATTTTGTTCAGTCCCTATTAATAAACTCCATGTTATACCCTACTATTGCAAGTCATGCATTTTTAGAAACAAAACAATATATATGCCAACACCATAGAAACAAATTCACAAAATCTAAATGAATATGTGAAACCCAAAAAAATAGAAACAATGATATTTAACTGATCCTTTATCAGACAAAAACCAAAATACAGATAGGAAAAATCCTCTCCTTAAAGAGCAACACATCATCAAAAACTTGTAATGTCCCCTTTTTCTGAGTGATCACCCAACGGAGTCGGTTGGCCTATTCTATTCTCGTAGGCTAAGCTAGAAGGGCAAGGGAATAACCTAATTGGTTAAATACTAAGTAATCCTAATTATTTCAGATTATTTATATTTAACTAATTTTGCTAGACCAAATTGTGTTGTGGAATGACTTCTTATATTTTTGTGAGCCACTTGGTGAATTAAAAATGAATAAAGAAAATTGCCCAAGAGGTGGACGACCTAGCAGGGAGAATAAAAAAAATATAAAATACATTGCCAAGGGTGGTTGGCCAAGTTGGAAGGAAAGAAAATAAAATAAAATATATTTTGCTAAGGGAGGTCGGCCATGAGGGAGTCTATTTGAATTCCTATAAAAGAAGGCATTTTGGAGGTCATTTGCATCATTCAATCATATCATTTACATTTGGATATTTATCTCTTTGGCTGCAACTTTGGTTCAACATATTCCAAGGATGAAAACCCTTAGAAATATTAGCGAGTTGGATGAAAACCTAACTCCTCTTGAGGTGGATTCATCATGGTGTCCACAATTGCACTTCATTGGCATTTTGGAGAAGGGTATTGAGCTACAATGAAATATCTATTTATGCACTTTGGTAAGGAGAATCCCTAAGGCCAAATTGTGAGATTTGTGGCCAAATACAATTTGGAGAAGGAAGATCATATTCAACTTTTAGAGCAGGTTGGAGCACCATCTTTTGGAGGGTTTTATGTAGGGGTTGAACTAGGGTTTACCCTAGATTCGAGCACCACTTCCCAAGAAGGGAGATTTGCATTTTGTGGAGAGAATTCATGCTTGGAGGGCTTTGGAGCCCCAAACCCTGCCTTCACCTTTCATCCTTGCATGAGTTGCCTATTTTAGAGGATTTGAGGATCATTTTGGAGTTTGTGGTATCAAGATAAAGGGCCAAATCAGTTCTCCCTCCTAGGGTTTGAAGCATAGACCTCATCCCTCATTATTTTGGTATGTACGAGCAACTATTTGTCAATGTAAAAGTTTGATTTATCATAGCAGAAATTTGGACTATGTTTGGCATGTTTGAGCCCATGAATTTATTGTAAATTCAATTCAGAATATTCAAATTTGTAGTAGCAGACTTCTCCATTCAGAAATTAGATTTATTTGTCACATGCTTGGTATTTGGATGGTTGTATTCCATGGTTGGATTCATGGTTGATTTTATCTTCATAAGCACACATGTTTAGCATGTTTATTTGAGTGTTTGGCACATGTATATTCATTGTCCATGATTGTGTTGGCAGCATAGTCAAGAGACACTGCTGATATGATGTTGTCATTGATGGAAACAACCTGACATGTTTGGAGACAACTTCTAAGACAAAGGTGTGTACAGTATTTTGGTCCGGAAAGATTGACTTAGCCAAATTGACTAAGTATTGATAGCACATTGAGACAATGACAATAATTTAGTTGGTACTCCTCCATAATTGAAGATCTTGTTATATGGTTCTGGTATGTTACTCTCAACTATCTGGTAATGTCATGATTCAATGTTCATGTCCCGATTCCGTCCTGAAGTCATATGGTGAAATGTCTAAGTCCGAGTGAATAGAGTTAAGTCAGAAACAGTGCAGAGTACCTAAGTAATCTGGTCCTCATTCCTCTGCTAATGTATATTTTAATTTATAGTTTTGAGGCATGAAGATACATGTCATGAGCATCTAAATCCAGATTTGTGGACCTTGAAGTTCACCGGTTCACATTCTACAAGTTCTCCAGTATCAGCTTTCAGGTTGACAGTATTTCTCTGTGAAAGAACAATAGTTTTGAGATCTGCATTTCTCTGTGAAAGATTATTATGTCCTACGGTTTTGAAGATATGATAAGAGGTCCATAATGAATGTTGGTTATGAATTTCAAAGTCTCATATGGTTCACATGGAAAGTTATGGTATGACAGTCAAACTAGTTACATGTGCACTTAAGGGTTAAGTCGACAATCATGTTAGATCGATATGCAGAGAAGGTATATGATTGGAATCATTAATCTAAGTGGTTATATATTAGGTATAGACTCATATGATGAGTCTTGCATGATTGATTGGGTTTGCATTGTTGTTTGGACACAATAACAGGCCAACAAGGTATAACTTGAATATACAAGCTTTATCTTTTGCATGACGACCTAGTTTGAGGAAATTCATGATGCGAATATATATACTCGATAGATTTCAGCTTTGGAGGTATGATTGTGTATGAATATAGTGTGAATTCAATGTGTGTGTGATCTAAGGTAGTTTTCTAACTAGAAAAGCATAGTAAAGAAAGAAGAGCAGAGTATATGTGAAGCAGAGTAGACATTATGAAGACATTTGAGTCTGTGTACTGAGCTGTAAATGGAACTGCACCTCAACATTCTGTAGATGCACTTGTAGCAGTTTTCTTCTGGCAGTGAGCCATTCCTTCTCTATCTTCTCTTCTCTTATTTTTAGCAGTGAGCCTATTGCAGTGAGCACTTCTTTGGATAGTGAGTCCTTCGGCAGTGAGCCCTAAGATAGTGATCCTTCATGTAATTCAGTATTGCTATCATAATATATTGTGAGCTAACACTCACCGTGGTTTTTCCCTTTTTGGGTTTTCCACATAAAAATCTTGGTGTTTATGTGTTATGTCTTTATGGTTGTTGTTCTTATGTTTGTTTTGCTTTCATGTTATTGAATGTGGTAAATGGATTAATAAATATGTGAAAGAGAAGTTTTACAAAATACTGATTCAACCCCCCCTCTCAGTATTCTTTGTGATCAACAATTGGTATCAGAGCAAGGTTCCTTGGAAGGAGCTTGACAACTTGAGGAAGATCTGGGAAGGCGTACACATGACAACAAAAGGATATCTAACTTCTCCAAAAGCAATTCATCCAAGTACCATTAAAATTGGTGATTGTATATATGTTAATAATGAACAACTACAAGCTACTCTTGAAGATCTTGACAAGTCTAGAGTAGATATCAAAGATTTGGTGGTAAATATCAAAGAAGTTGATGATTGTATTCTGAAACTAAAGGAGAAAGTCAAGAAGTCCCAGGAAAGAAGAAAAGAGCTAACTGAGCAACTAAAAGAAGCACATGAATCCATAGACAGTCTATCAAGGTTGGTTGAAGAAAAAACAAAATTTGAGGAGTATCTGAATCAGGGTGTGAGGGATAAGTTTGAGGAATGTGAGAAATTGGGAAAAGATGTGTTACTTTTGAAATATAATCTGGAAGCAGCTAATAGCTATAAAGAAAAATTCAAAATAAGCTCTGCAAAGCTTGAGGTGTTGATTGAAAGTCAGAAGAGTTCATATGATAAGAAAGGCTTGGGATTTGAAAAAGGAGAAAGTTCCAAATCAGGTCAAGAAAACATTGAGATGAGGAAAAATAAAGGCAACCAGTTCTAAAATCACAGAAGAAGACCTAGAAGATCTCTGGTTAGGTAGCCAAATGCTCAAAGGTACCCATCCTTCAATGTCTATTGTTTTAATTGCAATAAGTTTGGTCATAAGGCTACTCAATGTAGGAGTAGAATATATCAGAATGTTCCATCATTCTCTGGTCAATGTTTCAATTGCAAGAAAATTGGTCATAGATCAAATGAATGCAGAAGTCTGGTAAGGAATGGTTTTAACAATGCAAGGAATACTCAATCCTTCAATGGAAAGTGTTTTGCATGCAATAGATTTGGGCATATGGCTAACCAATGCAGATCAAGAATGAATCTAATCAATAGAAGGAATCAGGGATAGAGAAATGTGGTATGCTACAATTGCAATAAGTTTGGACATATTGCAAGATTTTGTAGAAGCAAGAATGAGAAAAGAGACTATCCTACAGAGAAGAGGAAAACATGGCAGAGAGAATATAAAGGTAAGAACAAGATTGATCTAGTGGAAATCATGAAGGAAATGAGCAAGGTCTAGATTAAAAAGGATGTTAATGAGGTCAGGGATGGATCCGTACCAGCTTCTAGTGTAGATACTTCCTCTAGGAAGTAAACTGGGAACTCTAGCTTAGGGGGAGCTGTATTGAAAATCCTAATCCCCTAGCCAAATAGTCAATGCTAGGATCCGGCACGAAGATATGATGAAAAGCTTTATATGACAAATCTTTTAAAAGAAATTCTGGTAGAAAAGATTCAAGTGTAGAGCATTGTGGAGCAATCCTAATCGACTGTATTCTACAGTGAAGAGTTTTGACATCTTTTGGAGAACAAGCATTTATGACGACTAGGTTATCTTAATAAGGGTTAAAAAGGAGCTCATTTGACAAACAATTCACTTTGCATTCAAGCTATCAAGAGTCCAAGGAGAGCTGAAGCAAGATTCTAAATGACTGTAGCAATTTCTAAAGTGTCTCAAAGGAAATCAAGTGAACCCTAATTCGGCAAAGGAGGTATTTTTCAATTTGAAACCCTACTGTGAACTTATTTGAATTCCTGCAGAAATGGATACACCACATGTTATTGATATCATTGAGAGACCACAACCTAAATTCAAGAAACATCCACACAAATCCATGAAAGTTGATACTGACGGTGCTTTTTCAGAAGTGTCCTATGGTGTGATGCATGAAGAAGATATTAGGGCTTACATCCACATTGCCCTAGATGAACACACTGATAGCAAACTTGGAGAACTATATATGAATCATCTGTGTGGTGGGGATTACAAATTGAAGGAGGAATACAAAGCCCTAGATAAGAAGAAATTCCTACAATACATAGACTTTCCATCGTTTGCAAAAGATTCATGGGTTTGGTATGTACTAAGAAGAGTACATGATGAGTTCATGTGGCTCAATACACCATTCATGATCACAAAGGATGCCATAAGGGTAGTCATGGGATTGAATTCTACTGGAACAATACCTATATTGAAGGCAGCGAAAAATAATACAGTGACAAAAGCCACCAGAGCCAAATTTGATAAAAGAGCTTTGACAATCAATGACATTGAAGACCATGCAATTAGGTTCGCATCCATGGTGATCGGCTACAAAATCTGCTTCACAAAATGGGAAAACTCTATTTTCAGCACTACTATATACACAGCCTATGAGATGGTGAATAAGAATGCAAAGTATGACCTGTGTTAATTACTCCGGCAACAACGAATGGAGAATCTAAAGAAGACAAAAGAAGGCAAGTATCCCTTCAAATTGGGTACGTTGATCATGTGCCTATTTTTCTATTTCATGCAAGAATTACTAGGAATCAAGTTGATCTAGTCTAGCAGTCAACTAGTTGATGTTCAAATTAGAAATCACCTAAATGGCATAGGAAACAAAGATGCACATAATGCAGCTCTGTGGGGGTATTTTAAGAATTTTCAAAAAGCTACGCATTCTAGACAAAGGATACCTGAATCAATTGTTGAGAAATATAAAAATGATATATGTTTCATTGTCAACAAAGATCAATGTATGATGGAGGTTGTTGAGCTTAGAACAGTTTGGATTATGCCAATGGGGTATGAAGTAGATGCAGATGTGTTAGATGGATATGCCAAGCTCATGTTAATTAAACCTAGGGATACCTCTGAGCCAAGATTTGGCACTTATGAAGAATTATCTATAAAAGTTCATGTTGAACTAAGGAAACCAGAAAATTAGAAAAAGATGAGGAAATTGGTAGAGGAATATGCCCAGAGTATAGAAATTACAAAAGAAGAAGTTTCTAAAACAAGGGCAAGAGCAGCTGAAAATTTGAAGGAAGGTGAGCTTGGCAAGGCTCCAAAAGTACAAGAGATAAAGATAGAGGCACCTACAACTCTAAGGAAGAGGACAAGAGGTTCCACATTTGCTGAAACAACCTCAAAATCCCCAGGTCCTACCCCATCTAATGAAGCACCCTCCAAGAAAACCACTAACAAGGGTCATAAAAGGAAAAAGACCAAAGGACACATAATATATGTCAGTGTAGATAAAGATGATGAAGAGGTTAAAAAGATGAATGAAAATCAACTAGAGCCTCTGGTTCTAAGCAAGGCAAGCCCTCTAGAAAGAAGAAAGGAGGAAATAAGAAGAAGAAAGCAGAGCGTGAGAAAGAAGAGGTCACAATTAATCTGGGATGTCCTCAAGGCTATAACAGTTGATGGAAATCTAAAACCTATAGCCCAACTATATGGTGAATATAATGATGCAGACAAAAGCATCATTGAGACTGCAGTAATCAGATATTTGGAGATCTATAATAAAGCTCTCATTGAAATAATAACTGATCTCCCTGACACCCTTGCCAGCATTATGACTTATAGAAAGGAAGCAGCTATGGCAAAGGACATTAAGTTTAGAGAATACACATTGATAAAGCTATGTCCTGAGATCTCTCTAGAAGAAAAGGCAAAGGTCTCCAAAGCACTTGGAAAGAGGTTTAGAACAAAGAAAAGGACAAATACTCTCATGTCAGGTGACACTGAGAAGCTAGCCAAGGAAACTGAAGATATCACTCTAGAAGTTCTAAAGGAACTTCATCTCCCAACTATATATGACAAAGAAGAACAAAATATTGTTGATGACAGTTATGTACCTGAAGTCAGCATGGATCAAGGCTTGGAACAAACTGATACAAATCCTTCGATAAAAGACAAAGTAATGGAAGGGCAAGAGGAAGAGAAAAGTCTGGAGAAAACTGAGGAAGACCTTGAGGAAGTATCCTCAGAAAAGGAAGAATCTGATCAAGCCCCTACTGATAATGATCAAGACAAAGCTGACAAGGACTAAATAGGGACAAGTCCTAATCAGCAAATTAATGATCAAGAAAACAAGGAGAAAACTGCAAAACCAGATAAAGTTGATGATCAAGAACTTGAACAAGCTGAGAAGAGCCTTGCATTGGAGCAAAATATTGATGAACATGAGGCTATGGACCTAGAACCTCCTGATCAAAACAAAGAAGAAGTTTCTGATATGGCAAAACACTACTACCTTGCAGGATTCAGTAGATTCTGTCAAAGAATTTTTGGAGAAACATGTTTTGGATGAGTCTAAGCTTCTACAAGGACCAATAAATTTGGCCTCAATGTCTCCTATGTAGAAATTTAAACTGGTATTGATTGTTCAAGCAAAGGCACAGGAAGAGATGCTAAAGTCACATATACAAGACAGTGAACTCATTAATGAGGCATCCAGTATCCTAGAGAAGTTAATGCCTTCATTCCAAAAGAACACATCATTGCTACCAACTAATCAGCTCAAAGGTCTAATAAATTATGTAAGTACTCATTTTGAATCTTTAGAAAAGTCTGCAGATGTTAACGTCAGAAAATAATTTGATGACAAAAAGTTGACTAAATTGAACAAGTTAGACAATGACAGAATTTTGCTAGATAATAGTATTGAGAACACAGAAATTGCTATCAAGGAGGCATGTGATATATATAAATTTTGCTTATCATGGACTGAGACTACTAAGGAAATAGAAGAAAAACTCAAAGCTATGGAACTTCAACTAGTGAATATTTCCAAGACATATGATCCAACAGTTGATTCCATTAGCAACATGGAGATACAAATTGTAAATATTCACAAAAAACATTAGTCTGCTAAGCAAAAAGGATGAAACAAAAAGCAGAATATGCCAGTTGTGAGGGTTAATGAGCCCTAAAATTGACTCCATGACAAGTCTAGTTGTTAAATCCACAAAAGTTAAGGCAATCATTGATATACCTACTGATGTACAGAAAGCAGAGGACTTAGTTTTTCAGATAAATGGCAATATTCAAATTTTGGAAAGAGCCAAGAATCGATGGGATGGAGAGGTAGCACAATTAAAGATTATCTACAATGATATCCTCTCACCTACTACATATGCGACTGAGTATGATAGTTTTGAAGTTTTGACACAATTTTGCCACTTGTACATACACCTTTGCCATTGATGTCAAAGGGGGAGAAGAAGATCCAGTGAAAAATGGCCAAAACATCTCAAGGAAAGAAGAAAAATAGAGTGTATAGAGTAAGGGGGAGCAACACAAGAATTTTTCACTAAGTGTTGCAATCAATGCCAAAGGGGGAGATTGTTGGTAACATAGTCAAGAGACACTGCTGATATGATGTTGTCATTGATGGCAACAACCTAACATGTTTGGAGACAACTCATGAGACAAAGGTGTGTACAGTATTTTGGTCTGGAAAGATTAACTTAGCCAAATTGACTAAGTATTGACAGCACATTGAGATAGTGACAGTAATTCAATTGATACTCCTCTGCAATTGAAGATCTTGTTATGCAGTTCTGGTATGTTACTCTCAATTATCTGATAATGTCATGATTCAGTGTTCATGTCCTGATTCCCTCTGGAAGTCATATGGTGAAATGTCTAAGTCCGGGTGAACAGAGTTAAGTCACAAACAGTGCAAAGTACCTGAGTAATCTGGTCCGCATTCCTCCGCTGATGAATATTTTGATTTGCAATTTTGAGGCATTGAAGATCTACATGTCATGAGCATCTAAATCCAAATTTGTGGAGCTTGAAGTTCACCAGTTCAAATTCTACAAGTTCTCCGGTATCAGCTTTCAGGTTGACAGTATTTCTCTATGACAGAACAATAGTTCTGAGATCCACATTTCTCTATCAAAGATTATTATGTCCTCTGGTTCTGAAGATATGATAAGAGGTCCATAATGAATGTTGGTTATGAATTTCAAAGTCTCATATGGTTTGCATGGAAAGTTATGGAATGACAGTCAAACTAGTTGCATGTGCACTTAAGGGTTAAGCTGATAGTCATTGTAGATCGATATGCGGTGAAGGTATATGATTGGCATCATTAATCTGTTGCAAGTATGTGCCTAACCGGTGTTGTCATTGATGTCAAGATATATGTGTTGTCATTGGTGTCAAATGTACTCTTGATTTTGATGTGTGTTAGTGTTGGAGATAATGAGTAAATGATCCTGATATTGAGTTTCCAAGTGCTTTTGAGAAAATTTGTTCCTCCGGTGGAAACAGTGTGTCGTAGAGTATCTCTGTTTACTGAAGAATGGTCTAGTAGATTGCTCCGCATTTCCTGAAGTATGAATATCTTTGTTTGTGGATTGGAAGTTATTTAGAGGCATGTCTGAAGATGCTATATCTCAAGTTTGAGCCTCTGGTATGAAGATTTGAGTGAGTTATGTTCACCAGAGTGAAAAATGTTTTTTCTGTGTATTCAGTGGTGACAAGGAGAAAGTATTTTGCTCCGCATTTCTCCTCATTGAAGTTTCTCATTCTATGGTTCTGGAATTAAGTTTGTATTGATGATAAGTACCTTCAACTCCAATGGTTCATGATTTGGTGGTCTGCAAGAAATCTTTTCCTAATGACAGTAGCTAGCAATGTTGTTTATGTGATCCAGTTTGAAGAATCTTCTTGATAGAGGGGTGGGAGATTGTGCGGTTGTTCCTGGATATTACAATGTGCTTGTGGATGTCTCTTGATTGTGTTTCTACATTTGGATTGGTCCCTAAAGAGAAATTTGGATCGTAGAAGAAGATTGTTCTTAGAAGACTTAATGTTAACACCAGTTGCTTCAACGAGCTGTATATTACGTTGCAGAAGACCAATGTTTTGCATATTACGCTGCAGAATCCATGGCATATTAGTTTCACGAGCTCACGCAGGAGATTGTGACGGCTCTGGATGTCTTTCCATTTAAATTGTTGGAAGTTTCCGAGGACGCGTGGGAGCAGTTGGAGTTGCTACACCCGCAGACGAAATGGGCCAAGGTCTCTGCCGATCCGCTCGAAGAAGAGCTCCGGAAGGACATTATTTCGGTTCTGGATGAATTTGAGAGAAAAATTACTCCAGATTCTGGATGGCATGCCTGCTAAATGTGGAACCGTAGACAAGGCAACTGCAGTATCGAATGCCACTTGTTCTATGTGCGAAGTGTATGAAACAAAACATTAGGGATCACATTTTAAAACCTCATAAAAAATAAGATTTAAACAAATCAAAAAAATCAATACCAATGAACTTAAATAGCTCAAAGCCAATCAGTAAATCAGATTTTATGAATTTCCACTCTACAAAATTCTTTAAAAAATTCTTTGAAAAAGAAAGACTTTAGAAAAATCATAAATTTTTGTACTTGCACGGATATCAAAGTAGGGATTAATATGTTTAATATGTTAGGGTGAAAACAACAGTTACCCTGCCTACGGCAAGGACTAATAATGGCAAGAACCAAATGCAAGCAATTAGGCCGCTTCCTTCAACCATAGAGGGACAAAACTGCAATCCATTTTTCAAAAACATCTCGTCCACATTGGACCAAACGGTAACTTGGAGCGCATAGTTTTAGTTTTTTAGGATAACTCTGTTTGACGGACTGAGATGATGTTCGTTCAAAGGGATAAGTTGTGAGATTGTTCAGAGAGGTTGAACATTTCATCCCTTAGCCTTAAAATCCTTTGGAGGCCACTTCTTCAGTAAATACGGTTTGAATTGGTCGAAATGGATTGCTGAGATGGATGGTTTGGATGACGTGTTCGCTGTGCCGGGCAAGACTTTTGATGACATTTGTATCTGGATTCAGGTTGAAGATCTCTGTGAGAAGGCTTTTCTTGAAGAATTTCAACCTGAAATTCGCATACACGGCCTATTTACCCTTTGACCCTTCCACATGCCTATAGACCATAGTATTTAAGTGGTTATGTATGCCATTGTTACGCCTTTCTAGCTGTTGTTTCATAAGTTGAAAATGAGAGGAAGGCATACTTTTAGCTTCTTCAATAGATCGGGCTTAGCACTCTAGCGATATTTTAAGCTATGTTAATTGCATAATTCTTTTGTCTTTGTATTGGGTCACATAAACCTGATGCACAACTTTCTTGAAGTCCAAGCCAAGATTTTGCATGTCAAAGTCAGAGAAAGCAATTAAGATGAAATTTATATCCAAGTGGTTAAATGTGGGACAAATTGCAATTTTCAGCCATGATGTCAAATTCTATGGAATTTGTTCATATCCTGGCAGAAGACAGGCTATAATGTCAAGTGCAAACGAATATGAGTAAAAATTTAATGAATGTTGTACTTAGCTTCCACATTTTATTTTTATTTTTATTTTGCTTACACAACTGCCCAGGCAGTTGCAGCTACAGCATCTGACACGATGGTCTGCAGCTGGCTTTACAACTCATACTTTGACAAAAACAGAGAGGAGGCTGGCAATGGTTGAAGTAATTTTTTATTTTATTTTATTTTTTACAACTGCCAATTGCAAATTAAAAACAAGTCATTGTGCAGTCCTACCGGTGTGAGTCTCCATGCAACCATATTTCTTTGAATCATTCTGTCATACGGTATGCATACCTGTTAATTTCATATAACCCAGCTACAGATTAATTGCACAATAAATTTACAGAATAGAACCTCTATCTGATTTATAACAATAAATAATAATGGAAGCAATAATAACAATAAGCCAATCACAAATAGACAATAACACAGATATACCCAGGAAACCTCGGTGTGGGAAAAACCTGCAACTGTTGGATCTTCTATTCAGCTTAACAACAAACTTTCTCTACATGAGTTTGCTATAGCAATCTTATATATAGAGCCCAGCTACTTTACTTAATGTGCAAGTAAAGAAACTTTCCTTGCTTTATTCAGCTTTAAATCACACATAAAATCACTCTTGATTTTATCTCAATCTCACAAACTCAAGAAAAAAAACATTCTATTCTTAGATTAAAAAAACTGTTGTTGCTGAAAATCCAACTCGAGTTGCTTTAAAGCAACTCCACTCCACCTTTCAAGCTAGAAAATCAACACTCCCTCTTAGCAAGGAAGGTGTTCTGCACAACACCCAACTTATCCTTGAAGAATACAAACTTATTCTTCATCAAGGCCTTGGTCAGGATGTCTGCTATCTGCTCATCCATAGGAATGTACTGGAGCTTCACTATCCCCTTCTCCACACAATCTCTAATGAAGTGGTACTTGATCTCAATGTGCTTTGACTTGTCATGAAACACTGGATTCTCAGAGAGTTTGATACAACTCTAATTATCGCAGTAAATGACTGTAGGATCTACTTCCTGATCAAAGAGCCCAGCTAGAATTTTTTGAAGCTAGATAGCCTCACATGTAGCCATACTAGCTGCCATATACTCGGCCTCCGCAGAACTCAGTGCAATTGACTTTTGTTTTCTGCTATACCAAGAGACTGCTCCTAGTCCCAAACTGAAACTACACCCTGAAGTGCTCTTTTGGTTAGCTATACTGCCTGCCCAATTTGCATCGGTGAACCCCTCGATCTTCACTCCATCCTACTGAACATACTTCAACCCATAATCAACTGTGCCTCAGAGATACCTCAAAACATGTTTTGCAGCTATCCAGTGCACATGTTTAGGTTCCACCATAAACTGACTAAGTGGGTTCACTGCAAAACAAATGTCTGGCCTGGTGTTGACTAGATACATAAGAGAGCCTATCAACTATCTGTATAAAGTTGGGTCCACTGCCTCTGATCTGGAAGCATCAATCTTCTTCTAGTTGGTCACAAGCGGCGTGGACATGGGCTGACAGTCCTCCATCCTAAATTGCTTCAGTATATCAATTATGTACTTCCTTTGTCCAAGGAAGATCTCTCCCTCTTTCTGCCATACCTCTAATCCCAGAAAGTAGTGCATCAATCCCAAGTCCATCTCAAACTCTCCTGCAAGATCCCGCTTGTAGTGGGCTATGAGCTCCTCTGACCCTATGAGAAATAGGTCATCAACATACAACACCAATATGAGTTCATCCTTCACCTAAACATAGTATAGGTTTGGATCTGCCTCACTCTTGATGAAGCCCACGCTCTGCAAGTAACTGTCAATACGTGAATACCACGCTTTGGGAGCCTGCTTGAGCCCATACAGTGCTCTCCTCAACCTGCATACATGAGAATCCCTCCCATGTGCTTCAAATCCTTCTGGTTGTTCTATGTAAATCTTTTCCTCAATCTCTCCGTTGAGGAAGGCTGTCTTTACATCCATCTGGTGAATCCTCCAACCCATTTGTGCTGCTATAGAAATGATAGCTCTTATGGATGAGTACCTAGCTATTGGAACAAAAGTCTCGTCATAGTCGACTCCTTCCTTCTGAGAAAATCCCTTAGCCACAAACCGAGCTTTGAACTTTTCCACACTACCATCTGCAGCATGCTTAATCTTATACATCCATCTCGAGCCCACCATAGACTTATCTTTTGGTCGAGGTACTACCTCCCACACACTGTTCTTCATGATGGAAGAATACTCTTCCACCATAGCATCCCTCCATACTTAGTGCTTGGACACTTCCTGAAAGCTGGAAGGCTCCTCTTCAATTAATTCACTCATAAGTGCCAGATAATCAGAATAACGTTTGGGAACTTTTCTTTGTCTGACTGAATCCTGTGGCTCACCAACATATTCTTGGGCCTCTCTCAGTGTCTGCTCAACTGCCCTGTTTCTCTTCTTCTTAGTAATAGGAATCTGAGGTTGAGGAATTATTTGTTCCTCCTTCTGATCAACTTGCTCGGCCTGTTTGCTCTGCTCTCCAACTTGCAGAACTAAAGTTTGAGGGATTTGTTCTACCTCAACCGTGGGAGATTGCTTCTCCTCATTCATCAAGCTACTAGACTTTTGAAGAGCTCTCTCTTCCTCAAACTTCACATCTCCGCGAACAATTGTTTTCCTGAGGGCAGGAATGTAAACTCGATAGGCCTTAGAAGTTTCACTGTACCCAACAAGGATACCCTTCTCTGCAATTGGTTCCAACTTGGTTCTCTTCTCCATATGAATGTGACAATACATAATGCATCCAAAGATACGAATGTGCCCCAAATCTGGTTTCTTACCACTGAATGCCTCTTCTGGAGTCAATTTGCCCAACACTTTGTGAGGTCTCCTATTCTGCAAATACATAATTGTATTGCAAGCTTCTGCAAATACACAACTGTATTGCAAGCTTCTGCCCATAAGAACCAAAATAGATTCTAATCATGAAGCATGACCTTGTCTGCTCCAACTATAGCCCTATTTTTCCGTTCAACAACCCCATTCTGCTGAGGGTTGTACAGAACTGTCAACTCTTTGTTGATACCTTCTTGAGTATAGAAATCTTTGAAGGCATTCGAGGTATACTCACCTCCATTATCAGACCTAAGTATCTTGATCTTCCTCCTTGTTTGGTTCTCCACAAGAGCCTTAAACTCTTTGAACCTACTGAAGACCTCATCTTTGTTCTTCAGAAAATATATCCACGTCTTCCTAGGGAAGTCATCAATGAAAGTAACATAATACTCATACCCATTCAAGAATATTATTGACATGGGGCCACACACATCTGAGTTTACAAGATCCAAAATCCCTTTGGATCTAGTGTCACTGCTTGGAAAATTGGTCTTGGCATATTTCCCAAGAGCACAACCCTTGCACACCTTATGGTTTTTTGTCTTCATCTCAGGCAGCCCCATCACTATTTCCTTGAGCACATTAAGTGCTCCATGGTGAAGATGAGCCATCCTCCTATGCCACAATTCTCCTAGCCCTCTACAACTGCTTACCAACGCATGTGCTGGCTCAAACTGTAACCGAAACAAGCTACCATGTTTGACTCCAATCACTTTTGCAACGTTGGAATCCTTGGGACGAATATAGACTTTGCCCCTTTCAAAGGTTATGATGTAACCCTTGTCCTCCAAAGTAGAAACTGAGATTAAATTCTTCATCATGCCAGGGACATACAACACATCCTCCACCAACAAGGGTTTGCCAGACTCCCTCTGAAACTTGACGGTGCCAATACCAGTTGCATGGTACTTGGCATTGTCTCTGAGCTCAATATAGAAATCCAGTGTCTTCTCCTCCAACTTGGTGAAGCATTCTCTGACTCCCATCATGTGGCAAGAAGCCCCACTATCAATATACCATACCCTGTTGGCAATTGAACTTGAGAGACAGGCAATGAGCGAAAACTCATTCTCAAATTGCGATGCAAACTCGTCCACCTCTATTGTGGCAGCAACTTGCTTCTTTTTCTTGTCCTTATTTTTCTTATTTGAACATTGACTGGCATAGTGACCCATTTGATGGCAGCAAAAACATTTTATCTTGCTCAGATCTTTCTTCTTCCCACTCTTGGAAGAACCTTCCAATTGCTCTTTATTGGACTTTTGCTTGCCCTTGCTTGCCCTTGCTTGCAAGAGCAAGATTTTCTTCATCTTGACTCTTGTTTGTTTGATCTCCTCGATGAGCACCTTCACGGATCTCCTCTTGAACGAAATCATCCCAAAGCCTCGCCCAATCAGGTAGCCGATCTCTATCGACAACACACTTGACAAACACTTCCCAGTGCTTCGAAAAACTATTCAAGGCTATACACACCAACTCATTTTCAGCAATCATCTCTCCAACAATAGCCAACTCATCCCTGACCTGTGTCAGCTTGGACAAGTAAGAGGTCACGCTCTCGCCTTTAGACATCTTCGTGTTATGCAATTTGTCCTTCAGCATCATCTTACAACTCTGATAAAGTTTTGTGAGTGTATCCCACATCTCCTTGGTGGTGTCTTTCCCAGATAGATGAGGAATTAGCTGATCTCTTACCCCATCTAGGATAATCCTCTGAGCCTTGGCTTCCTTGACTTCATGTGAATCTAGGGTAATAGGATCATTTGTTGGTGGTATCACCTTTGTACCAACATAGATCCACAGCCTATTCTCCTTGAGAACAGATGTAATCTAAACCTTCCACTGTAAGAAGTTAGATGCACCCTCAAGCCTATCCTCATATCGAACACTGGTTGCCATAGCCACAGAAGAAACTGGAGATGAAAAACTAATTTTTTTTCTTGAAATCTGCGTCACAAATCTTGGCTTTGTATTCAGAGTTTAGAGCTCTGATACCATGTTAATTTCATATAACCCAGCTACAGATTAATTGCACAATAAATTCACAGAATAGAACCTCTATTTGATTTATATAACAATCAATACTCTGGGTTAATTAACAACAAATAATAGCGGAAGCAATAATAACAATAAGCCAATCACAAATAGACAATAACATAGATATACCCAAGAAACCCCAGTGTGGGGAAAAATCTGCAACTGTTGGATCTTCTATTCAGCCTAACAACAAACTTTCTCTTCAAAGATATAATATGAGTTTGCTACAGCAATCTTATATATAGAGCCTAGCTGCTTTACTTAATGTGCAAGTAAAGAAACTTTCCTTGCTTTATTCAGCTTTGAATCACACATAAAATCACTCTTGATTTTATCTCAATCTCACAAACTCAAGAAAAAAAACATTCTATTCTTAGATTAAAAAAATTGTTGTTGAAAATCCAACTCGAGTTGCTTTAAAGCAACTCCACTCCACCTTTCAAGATAGAAAATCAACAATACCTTGGTCAATTTCCAGTATAGCATGGTTGTCAGCAACAGAACCAGTCATTTTACACCTTTAAAAAAAAAAAATCAAAGATAACCACCCTCTGAACGAGGGAAAAAACTTCAGACCCAAAAACTTGTAGCTACCATAGAAAAAATAGAGATTCATGTTATGATAAAGAGAACCTTGTAGCCACTTAATAAATAAAAACACTTATAAATATAATATTTATTATTAGTTTATAAAATTATAAATTATTTATGTATTTTTATTTTTTTACTATATTTATATATTACGAATCATAATATTTGATGCTGTGTAGTATTCTCAACTTAATTCTTGCTTTTAAGTGCAACTATATATATGTGATTTTTATATGTTTTTTGTATAGACGAACTCAAAATGAGCCTGACCCCAAATTTTTTGTCCAATCAACAAATTGAATTTGCTAATAGGAATGAGGATGAGAACAAGACCCAGCAACTTAGCATCTATGTGATATTAGTGAAACCATGTACTAATTTATCATGAAATAAATTCTGCTCTGTACCTTCTCCACAGAATTATGATAGTCCAAAAAAGCCACAAAATTTTAAAAGTTAATCAAAGTTAAACATACGTGCATAACCCAACAAAGCACATTAGTAAGCCCATAACAAAAGGCAATGACAAATAGGCCTATGTAACATTCTTAATGTATTTTCCTTCCTAGGTACCTTCATAAATAAAAATTAAACTATAGTAAGCTAGAATTGAAGGGAAACCATGTGTGTTGTCATTTCATAAAATACACATAAGAGGAGAAGCATGCAAATCCATTTTATTATTTCATAATAATAGCTAAAAATAAAATGCTCTTTAAACTCAAAACTGGCTTCACAAAGCTTGTAAAATTTAATTACTTGTAAATTATTAATAAAAAATTAGCCAAAAGAGCTTAAAAAGAACCCTTGCTCCAACTATCCCAAATTACTTAGGTAAATTAATCCATAAATGTATATATTAATGAGTTCTCCAACCAAGAAAAATGGGTTTAGTAGTATTTAGCAAATGATTTGATTAGCCTTTTAATACTTAGTAATCAATTGATTTATTAATCTTCAATTTCTATTACATTTGTGAGTGGGTAAGTAATTATAGTAGTGAGCCTTTGAAACTAAATTGTGCTTTGGTTATAGAATTAATTTAGATCATTCAATATTGTTTTAATTTAATAATCCTGGGATTAGTTTTTTATATAATCTAGAATTATATAGATGGAAATTAAAAAGGACTCATGTTTTGAATTTTATGATTACTTCATTAGTTTTAATATTAAATTACTAAATGAATAACCTTGGAATCTAATTATGATGGAATAGAGTTGTAGACACCCTAAAATGACCAAGTCGCCGCACCACTTACATTTCATCATCTGTCTAATCACCTGCATTTCACACATTAATTAAATAATCTAATTATTTAATTAATTTCACCAAATTCTTCTAAATCACAAAATTGTGACATTAATTAAATAAATCCTCGTTATTTAATTAATTAAATTAAATTCTTCTACTATTCTTCCACAATTAAATAATTTTAATTATTTAATTAGATCATTATCCTCCTTCCAAAATTCACATCCACATTAATTAAATAAATCCCATTATTTAATTAATTCAACAAATTCTCTCTTATCTACAATTAAATAATTCTTAAATTATTTAATTAAATCAAAATTGTTCTTCCAAAGTTATGCACAACAATTAAATAAATTTATTTATTTAATTTGATTTCAAATCTTTTAAATTAAATAATTCTAATTATTTAATTATTTCTTCCAATAATATTTTCTCTAAATTTAAATAAATCAAATATTTATTTAAGTTATTTTTTCTTCTAAATTGAGTTATCTCTAATATAACTCAAGTTTTCTATATTTAATAAAGCAAAATATCTTCTAATTCTCATGCAAATTCCTTCTTCTTGTTTTAAATCACTTAACTGATCATTACATTATGTTAATTGATTTAACTCATTCTTCTATTCTTGATAACTCCTCCCATGCAAAAGAAAGCAAGACACTTGTCTTCTTCTCATTTGTTGCACGTTCATCAACTGTTCTCCTCCATTGATTCTTCTAAATTATCTGGACCATTGATCAATCCTTGTTGAAATCTATATAAACCCCCCTCATCTCCTTCATTAAGCCTCTCTCTCTTCGATCTTATTCTCAGGCATACTTAACAGCGCTTTGAGCATACATCGCATCAATTGAGCAACCTTACGATCTCTTAACATTGATCTTTGAGCACATTGAGCACACTACTTACTTGTTGCAACTATGGTTTTCGCAACTTGATTGAGCAATCCACACATTTCCAAAAGGGAACAATACAGATTTTGGTAAGAGCTTTCATTTGTCTTTGATTTTATGATAATGGCTTTTACTTAGATTGGTTCGCTTTATGTGATTGGTTTTTTAGTTTTATTAGTTTAGATTTAATCAATTTTTCCTCATACACATTCTGACACGCCCGGTGGGATGCACTAATCCCTCTTTTTCTTTGAGAAATTGATTTTTTTTAAGTCACAGTACGGTACAGCGCAAACGACATTGCAAAGCACTTCTGGCAGTATTCTTAAGCACTCTTGGAGGCACAGTACAGCGCCCTTAGGGGCACTGCGGCGCTTCTGGTAGCACAAAGCGACGCTTTTGGTATCACAGAACGGCACGTTCGATAGTATCGTTAAGCGCTTTTGGCTAAATTAGGTTTCTAACTTTGTTTCGTGTTTTTGCAAGGTTTTCTCGTTACATATCTTGTGGATTTGTCTAACAAGCTGTTGTATTTGTCTTTCAAACCTATTTTTGATACTTCCTAAGATGACTTATTTAGGAGTATCTTCAATTTTTGTGTTAATCTTTTGTGTTATTACACCTTCTGAGTTTTCTAGATTTCAGGATACAGATCTCTCAGATACTACTTCTCAGAACAATCAATCAATCATGGAATCTTATTTTGGATTTGGTTATTTTGACAAAAGCTAACTTTTTTGTGATCTAAGATAGCGCAACGCTTTTGGCTATACAGTATCACACTTTTGATAACACAGTACCACGCTTCTGGCTATTTTTTAGTGCTTCTGGTATTATTGCTCTGCGCTTCTGGTATGCATTACAGCGCTTTCAAAAACATAGTGTAGCGCTTCTGGATATTTTTTGGCGCTTCTAGTATTATCGGTTTACGCTTCTGGTCTGCATCACAGCGCTATTGGAAACACAGTTTGGCACTTTTGGTAGCAGAGTGAAGCGCTTTTGGTATAGCAGTAACTCGCTTCTGGTCAAGTTGATTTGTTTTTTGCTAACTTGTGAATTTTTGGTGGAACTAACTGACTTATTGCAGCTTCTTATTACTCACACAGAGCAAATAGGTGTTTTTTTAACATGTTCATGCAGGACGAGCATTGAAGAAATTTTGATCTATCTCACTAAGTCTTAGAAACACATTGCATTGTTAAAAGGATAATTGAACAAATCATATTCTTTGCAATTTAAGTCTTAGGAACATACTGCTTTTCTTAAGGGATAATGGACATGTATGTGAAAACACCTCAATTTTCTAAGGGACAATGGACATGAATGCCAAACACTTCAATTTCATAAGGGACAATTGACAACTACAAACGTGTGTGTGCCTAGTTTAGTTGCACCTTATTTTTCTTATAACGGGACAATTGAACCTTTATTTGACGTGCTTGCTCTTACATTTTTGTACTTCCTTTAGAAGGGCCTGCTTTTGGATTGCGCTTCATCTAAAAGGGATGACCCTAAGCAGAGTTTTTCTTTGAACCGCTATATAAGAGGGACAAGGCGAAAGCCAAGTCCTAACCGACGTCAGCCTTACCTTGCGGTGCCAAACTGAAAAGAGGTATACTAGCTCTTTGTGGAAACAATTTTTACATTGAGCAAAGTGTTTGATACTC
Source organism: Cunninghamia lanceolata (assembly GCA_027924645.1). Lineage (NCBI taxonomy): Eukaryota > Viridiplantae > Streptophyta > Pinopsida > Cupressales > Cupressaceae > Cunninghamia > Cunninghamia lanceolata. The sequence continues at coordinate 1,448,054 of BSBN01000898.1, read as the reverse complement.
TTAGTAGGATTGGTTAAAGCTTTTTGTAGCTTGTCGCATTGCTCGTAAGGCGTTGGTCCCTCAAAGTTACTAAGAACCATTTTTAGATAGAGACTACCCGACCTACCTCCGAACATTACGGTAATCATTAGTGCAAGGGGAATTGATTTAAGCCCTTAAGATACTCACCATTGGCTCCCTTGAGAAGAGATAGTACTCCCTTGGCCATAAAGCTCTTGTGACCTACTTGAGCTTTCCAAGGGGAGGGTGAGATATCCCTACCTATCGTCTCTTGCAAAGATACTAAATATCCGACACCTTTATGGAATGATATTTTTATCAACGGAGTATTAAGCTGTGAGCTGATCTACTGCAATGAAACCTTGTCTCTAGGGATAAAAAGTGCTTGTTATTGATTGCAATTGTCTTATACCTGTGAAAACATTGGGCTTGTTTGGAGCCTTGAACATACACTATCTGTTGTGTCAGTCCTTTTTTTTGACCACTTGTTTGCTGTGTTTTCTCTTGCCAAAGACAAAATCCAATCAGAACCATAACCAAATTTGTCAAAATTGCCTTTATAAACATCAGACACTACTTCAGCGCCCTTGGTATAACAGCAGCTCGCCTTTAGTAGTACAGTAGATCACCTTTGGTATAGCAATACCTCGCCTCTGGCTAAACTCTACTTTAGCGCCCTTGGTATAACAGTGGCTTGCTTTGGGTCACAGTAGCTCGCCTTTGGTATAGCAGTATCTCGCCTTTGGTAGCTCAGTCCATCACCTTTGGTATTACAGTAGCACGCTTTTGGTTGCACAGTCCTGCGCCTCTGGTCAAACAGTACAGCGCCTTTGGTCCAGTATACTGTGTAGCAAGAGTTTGTCTTTTCCAAATCACAAAACAAAATCCCAGCGTTACCTTTCTTGTCCTAGTGTATTCCATGGTAACCACTAGGCTCCAGCAAACTATGAAGTCCAAGCAAGTTGTCCCTAAGAAGCGCAAGTCGCCTCCTCACACACCGCAATCGGGCCGTCTCAATAGTACTTCCAAGGTCACTCCTAAAACACCCGCGACAAGATCTACCAATTCGCCAAGCATGCCGCACGTCAACCAACCAAGCAATCTTCAAGAGGATGGGATCCCTTTGATAAGTACACCTCAATACACCACCGACTTACCTCCAGATTTTGTCCCTCAAGGTTATACTGCAAATCTAGCCCCATCTCAAGAAGAGCGACACTTTGAAATAGGTCAATCCTCTCAAGAAGATGGGCAAGACCTTGATGAATTCATACAAGAGCCTAGAGTCGTGGCCGCCTTTGACAAAATCCTTAGTGAGAACCAGGATCATTTCTTTCGCTTACTTGCAGAGCAAGGAGCCAAGTTACCTCACGATTTTGATTTATCCTCTCTCAAGGAGACAAACAACATGATAAGTGCCATACAAGCGGTGCAAACCATGTCCACGGTGACTACGCCCTTACCTGCACAAGGCTCACAGTATAGGAATCCCCTTTTTCAAAACCCAACCAAAGAGAGGGTCGTATCACCGCTTTTGACTCCTATGGAGATCTACAAAAACCAACAAGAAACTCTCCAACGTCAAGTAGAGTTAGCTAAGCAAGCCACCTTAGCTCGATCGAATATGCAACCACATCCTCAAGTGTCCACCCCAATCGCAAGTGGAATCTTGGTTACCCCATCACGCATAGGTTTCCCACCAAATTACAATCCAGGGAACAACTATGTAGCCATGCAACAAGGGTCTCAACACATACCACCTCCCATATCATCAAACCTCCATGTCTCTCAACCAATTAGAGTCATGCAGCCCCAACCACAACATTCTTCTACTCTCATAATCAATCAGCCTCAACCATCGCAAATCACATCAACCTATGTCCCTCCACAACGTTCATCCACGCTAAATTTCTTCAACGCCTTACCTATCCACCCTCAACATTCCCAACACCAAGTTTCCCAAAGCTATGTGCCGTCATCGCAACCTAATCAAACGCACTTTAGTTTTCCTCCACCTAATTCTTTTCTTCAACCATTGCAAAGTCAGCATTCTTACCTAGTGCCACCTCCACCTCTGCCAAATCAAAACCTCCAATTTCAACCCAATCTCAACCCAACGTACAACCCATATGATCCCAATCAATCTTACGACCCTTATAACACCAGTGTGCATGGCTTACACTATAATCTTCCGTATGGGCAACACCAACCACTTCTGGGACAACAGGAGATGTTACCAACACCTCCCACGACTATGGAGCTAAAAATCATAGAAGTTCAACAACAGCTGTCTAATCTTACATTTGGCCACACCAAGAAGACCTTCTCTTTAGAGGAAGTGTGTCCTTATCCCTTTGATCGGTCATTACCAATGATCCCCTTTCCTCAAAATTTCACTATTCCCAAGTTCGATAAATACAAAGGAAAAGGTGACCCAAAAGACCATCTTAGGGAATTCTATCTTGCTTGCTTCGAGGTCTCACATAACGACACATATCTTATGCGTCTCTTTCCTCGCAGTCTTGGAGGTCAAGCTATAGAATGGTTCTCACACTTACCTACGGGTATCAAGTCTTTCAATGAGCTAGCAGAGAAGTTTACCACCCACTTTTCTTACAACGCAGAGCATGAGATTTCCATGACTGATCTATGCAACAATAAACAGAAAATGGTGAAACTTTCATTTCCTTCCTTCAACAGTGGAGACAAATGGCTAGCAAATTCCCTTTCAAGATTCCTGAGAAACAACTTGTTAGCATATTTGTGCAGAACCTCAACCAAGAGTTAGGTTTCCACTTGCAAATTCTTAGTGCTACAACCTTCGACGAAATCACATACAAGGGTATCAATATTGAGAAGGCCCTCATTGCTAAGGGTGTGGTCAAAATCTTTAAAGAAATGAAAGACAATGTTCCTCATCAATAATCGAACGATAAACCCAAGTTTTGGAACAAGAAAAAAAATGTGGTTAACGACGGTGTGGTTGATTCTAAACATGTCCAAACATTGCAGACATCGCTGCAGCTCTCCAAACCAAGTCAAGCTCCATCTCAACAACAATAATAACAGCGGCAACCATATCAAAATCAACAACAACGACAACAGGAGCGACCTCAACAAGATTACCCTCCACGACGTCAATTTACTCCCTTGGGAGTGCCTATGGAGTCGGTCCTACAACAGGTTTTACAAAAAGGACTCATCACCTTACCCGATGCACCCCCATATGGTGAACCTGTTTACAAAACTGTGCGGTATAGAGAAAACTAATACTGTGAATTCCATCGGAGCAAACGACATAGAACTGCGTCGTGCATGAAACTCAAGCGCCTAATCCAAAATCTCATCGACGGCAACCTAATCACTTTTGAGAATGAACAAGCGGCTCAAAACACAAACAAAGATCTCGATATGTACAAGGAACCATTCCCTCATCATGGTCCACCTCCTCCTCAAGATAGAGGTAAAGGTATCAATCATGCTTCCACTTCCTTTGATTCCATTGTAGGTCGTTTTGAAGAGAGTCGAGTGTCTACCCTCACCATCAAAGGCAAATCTACGGATTGCGCTATTACAACTCATCATGGTCGTGTCACCATTCGTGGTCCTACTCCCAGTCTTCCGGCTCAATCTGATTATAATCTTGTCGAACATCTAGGGAAAATGACAGCACAGATCTCTATTTTGGACCTTCTACGGTCATCACCTACACATAGAGTGGTGCTAGAAAAAGCCCTCCAAGAGTCTTCAGTTCCCAACAACATAGCGGTCACGGATTTCCAAGCTATAGTAGGTAACATTGCTTCACCCTATAATGTGGTCTTCTCTGAGAAAGATCTCCCATCCCATGATCATTATCACAATGATGCCCTTCATATTGAGGTTCTCATCCATAAGCGCAAAATCAAACGCATCCTCATAGATGGTGGTGCTGGTCTCAACATCTGTTCTTTAAAGTTACTTAAGCAATTGGGATACTCTGAGGATCATGTCAACTTTGATCATAGTATTACAATCAAGGGGTATGATGATGTTGAACGCCGCTCAGAAGGTGTTATCCACTTGCCTATACAACTGGGCCCTGTCATGCTTGAAACCAAGTGTCAAGTCCTTGATATTGAACTACCTTACAACATTATCCTAGGCCGCCCATGGATCCATGTAATGAAAGTTGTTCCCTCCACGTACCATTAGTCCCTAAAATTCCCATTCAATGGTACGGAGATAACTATCCCAGGAGACCCCAATCCTTTTGAATTCTGTCGTGTCTTGCAAGGCAGCTATAAAAATTGCAACCAAGTGCCTAAAAATGACAAAGCCCTTGAATCCCCACTATATGTTGATCCTGAAACTCTGACGCAAGCGTCTACAAGTGAACCTACACCCCTCCCCAAAATCACAGCTCGCATTCGGGATATAGGCTTTGGAACCTATGATATCTCAAAATCTTGTTGTGTAGGGCGGATGCCTTTATCTCCAAAATCTTACGGCCAACCACCCATTGCCAAAGTAACTAAAAAAGCAACTATTTCTCCCCCAACATTCCTAACCCAATTCCAACATGGATGGTTATTGGAAGAGGAAACTATTGAGGATATTTCTTCTTGGCTCTATAACGAGAAAGAACCAGTCACAATACCAGTCAAGTAATATGGCAATGGCTTAAGGATAGTGAAAAACATGGGCTATAAAGGCAAAGGTGGCCTTGGGAAACAGAATCAAGGAACTATGGAACCCATTGTTGTGACAAAGAAACTAGATAAGAAGGGATTAGGATTTGGTAAGAAGGTACCGCATGCCTTGGTCATCGAGTATATCCTTGACGAGGTAGCTGACGCTTTTCCTGCCGATTCAACGTCTACAGAGGATATCATCGATGACTCTTCCCTCCATATGACCAACCTATTCGCGGAATCCTCCATTTTTACGCTATCCTCCGTATCCTTAACTTCCACCACCAGCACCCAGAATGTCACACTTGTCTACCCTGAACTTATCGATTGGGACCAACAAGGGTCCCCCGTTATAGATGTATTTCAGAATGATGAAGCTTTAGCTGAGTTCATGGGACTTCAAGAAGGTATCCCCCTGGGTGATCATAAAGCAGGTTTTGTAATGGAACTAGAGCCAATAGCTTATTTTGGTGAGAATGCCAAATCCTCCAGTCGTAAAAGTATAAATAAAGAAAGATCTCTAGGTGAAAACCATACTGTGGCACCTCCTGATCACAAAATAGTAAAAACAAAGGACGTATCCAAAGGTGAAAACCCAACTGTGGCACCTGAGGATGGAGGATTTGACCTTCCCCTACCATCTAAGTATCAAGAGAAGTCAGCGCTCCTAGTGGAAGATTCTACAGAGATAAACCTTGGCACAGAACAAAATCCAAAGACTACATTCCTAGCAGCATAATTATCTGAAACAGAGCACAGGAATCTTAACACCTTCTTCTTGCAATGAACCATCAACTTTGCATGGACCTATGCGGATATGCCAGGGCTAGACCCTAAGCTAGTAGTTCATTACCTCACAGTTGATCCCAAAGTGAAACCAGTCAAGAAAAAGTTGAGGAAGATGCACCCACAAATAGCTCTCTTAGTGAAAGTGGAAATACAGAAATTATTAGATGCAAAGTTCATACAACCCATTGACTATTCAGATTGGGTCTCAAACATTGTACCTGTGTCTAAACCCAATGGGCGCATCCACATGTGTAATGACTTTAGGGATCTCAACAAGGCATGTCCCAAAGACGACTTTCCACTACCAAACATTGACATTATAGTGGACTTGACAGCAGGACATAAGATGCTTTCTCTCATGGACGGATTCTCGGGCTACAACCAGATAAGGATAGCTGAGGAAGATCAACATAAAACAACCTTTACTTGTCCGTGGGGCAATTACTATTGGTGTGTTATGTCGTTTGGTTTGAAGAATGTAGGAGCAACCTATCAGAGAGCAATGACAGTGATCTTCCACGATCTCTTTCATCACATCATGGAGGACTATGTGGATGATATCTTGGCTAAATCTTCTAGGGTGGATCACATATAGATTCTAGGACAGATCTTCGACAGGCTCGAAAAATACCAAGTAAGACTCAATCCAAAGAAGTGTGTATTCGGTGTAACATCAGGGAAGCTGTTGGGATACATAGTATCTCATAGAGACATCGAAGTCAATCCAGCGAAAGTAAAGGCTATAGTGGAGATGCCTCCACCCAAGAACCTTAAAGCACTAAGGAGCCTTCAGGGAAGGTTGCAGTCCATTCGGCATTTCATATCACAGCTAGCAGATAAATGTCAACCCTTTCAACACTTGCACTGAAAGGATATCTCATTTCGATGGGACAACAAGTGTCAAGCAGCGTTTGATCAACTTAAAGAGTATCTAGCTACACCTCCTATATTGGTTCCACCAGTCGCAGACAAACCTTTGATATTATATATCTCCACTACAAATTTGGTCCTGGGGGCCCTGCTAGCACAAAATGATGAATCAGGAAAGGAGCATGCAATTTATTATATTAGTAGAACCTTGGTGGGATATGAGCTCAATTATTCACCAATGGAAAGGGCTTGTTTAGCAGTAGTATTTACTTCTCAAAAGTTGCGGCATTACATGTTGAACCAACACACAATTCTTATAGCCAAGATTGATCCCTTAAAGTATCTACTAGCAAAAACAGCTCTCACAGGTAGACTAGCTAAATGGGTCATGATCCTTAGTGAGTTCGACATTGAATATATGGATCGTAAAGCAATCAAAGGACAAGCTCTAGTAGATCAACTAGCAAAAGCACCTATACAAGATACACACCCTATGGTAGCAAACTTTCCTGATGAAAATCTCTTCACTCTTGCTAACTCCATAATGTGGAAGTTGTACTTTGATGGTTCCTACACACAACATGGATCAGGGGCCGGCATCTTATTTGTTACACCTTAAAATGACTATATTCCAAAATCATATTGGCTTGCATTCCCTTGCACCAACAACATTGTCGAGTATGAAGCACTCCTTATAGGTCTTAATACAGCAGTTCAATGGGACATCACAGAATTACAAGTATATGGAGACTCATAGCTAGTCATTCGCCAAGTCACGGATGAGTATCAAACAAAGGATGAAAAGTTGGTCCCCTACAAGCAACTAGTGGACGCCTACAAACCACACTTTTCTAGCATCACATTTGAGCAAATTCCAAGAGAGCATAACAAAGCTGCAGATTCTATGGCTTCTGTAGGGTCACTGATTGACATGCCTGCAAATACACAGAAGTGTGAATTCTTGATCAAGCAATTGTTGATACTAGCCGTCGATGTTCCCATTACTGAAATCATCTGCAAACTTGTTGGTCCCAATTCCTCATGGTATGAAGATATCTATGAATACCTTAAACACAATACCTTTCCCCCTGACCTATCGTCCACCCAACGCAAAACCTTTATCCATCGATCCTCTCGTTACATCATTCTGGGTGATACACTATATCGCCGGAGTCTCGATGGTATCCTCTTACAATGTCTTAACGTGGAAGAAGCCGAAGCTACTTTACGAGAAATACATGAAGGTGTCTGTGGCGCACATTCTACCGGTCCTAATCTTGCTAAGAAGATAATCATAACAAGTTATTGCTGGGCTACAATAGAGAAAGACGCTGCACAGTTTGCTAAGAAGTGTCTACAATGCCAGTAGCATGGAGATTTGATTCACGCACCAGCTTATGAATTACAACCTGTGATAACCCCATGGCCTTTTTCTCAATGGGGTCTTGACCTCGTAGGACAAATCCACCCTTCCTCTTCCAATGGCCACAAGTTTATCATTACCGCCACTGAGTATTTCATGAAGTGGGTGGAGGCCATTCCTATGACTTATATCACCGGTAAGCAAATAGCCAAGTTTATCCTTAACTACCTCATTTGCCGGTATGGTATTCCCCAAGCCATTATCACTGATAATGGGAGACCATTCAAGAATCAAGATGTCCATGCCTTATGCACACAATACAATATCTAGCATCGCTTTTCAACTCCCTACTATCCGCAGAGTAATGGCCAAGCTGAGGCTTCCAATAAAACCATTCTCAAAATCCTCAAGAAAACAGTCAATGAAGCTGGTCATGATTGGCACTTGCAACTCAATCCTGCCCTATGGGCCTACCGCACTAGTATCAGAACACCAACTGGTGCCACACCATATGCCTTGGTCTTTGGCTCTGAATCCATCCTACCTATAAAGGTCGAGATCCCATCCCTCAAAGTATCCATGCAGGACTTGATCGACGGAGAGGAGTATCGCACTTCCAGATTAGCTGAGCTTGAACTATTGGATGAGAGGTGCCTTGCCACACTTAATCATCTCCATGTCTATCAAAACCGCCTCCGACGTAATTACAACAAAAAGATCAAAGAAAGACTGTTTCAAGTTGGTGATCTTGTACTCAAAGAGAATCAGAGAAATCAAGCAGATCGAGAAAAGAAGGGCAAGTTTGAGCCTAACTGGTTAGGCCCCTTTATTGTGACAGCAGCATATGGATCAGGAGCTTATACTTTAGCTACACCTGATGGCATCCCTTTGGATGAGCCACTTAACAGTGTCCATCTCAAGAAGTTCTATGCCTGATCCTCAGAATATTCCAAATAAAATAAAATAAAAAAACATAAAAAAAACAAAAAAAATAAAAAAAAACTAAAAAAAATCTAAAAAAATCCGTCCTCTGGTGAAAACTTGGCAAATAGGCGCCTTGGATAAGTACCATAGTGAAAACCTGGCAAATAGGCGCTATGTGTAGAGTCAGCATCCATTGTCTATCGAGTCCTGTCCACTCCATGTCCAGTTCACAGCGCACTTTCCATCCATCCATAATAAAACCATTGACCTTGTTTGCATTTCCATCTCCCTATCTAGTATAGCTTGGAAATTTGTCAATGTCCATCATCGTCTCCCCATGTCTTGATCTGTGTCTACAGTTGACACTATCTTGTCCTAGGTCAAATCTTTCTGTGTCTTCTTTGGCACTCACCCATACAGTTTCCTCTACCAGAATGGGGGCAACTCTTTCCTTAACTTAGGTCTAGGATTGGGTCCTTGTTCGTGGTTCGCAACGCACACTTCAATCTCTTCTCATTGTTCACAGGTAACACCCTTTAACTGACACATTGCTCCTACAATAAGTATGTTATCTTCTCAACACTTTTCCCACGTCATCACACTTACCAGAACTACATATCATTTCTTCTCAAATCTTAAAGTACCTTGATCCCATGGATATGGGTATGTAGGCAATCTGGAATACGAAGGAAGTTTCCAGTACTTAGGTACATAAGATCCCCTCCTTTCCACCTCGACCCATTCATCACTCTATCCAGAACTACATATTATCACTTTCATCTTTCCTCGTCATGTGCCTTGATCTCATGGATATAGGGTATGTAGGCAGTCTGGAATACGAAGGATGTATCCAGTACTCAAGCACACACAATCCATCATTCTCCACCCATCTCAATCCAGTGGCACTTCATCCTTCTAGTCTTCTGTAATCAAAATCCATTTCGCCTCAACTTGACTAACTCAAGCATCAAGCTAGCGCATCCTTTCAAAGCAAAAGTCCTTAAACAAACCTGAAGCAAAGCAACTTTCATCCAGAGTCATCTACTGTCCTAACTATTCCGATTGCCAACATCAGCTAAGTATTGCTTAACCCAAACCCTAGATTGTCAAGACCAACACACACGTCTCTTGCGACATGTGACATTTCCTACAGCAAGACATTGTCTTTTTAGGTAGATAGCACCCTTTAATGGACACAGAGTTCCTACAATAAGGCTATTATCTTTCCTATCCAATCTATCCTGAGCAACCTCTTTGGCAAGAGAATATGTTAGCTGTATGATTACTTTGTAAGTGAGTCAATTTGTGTTATGGTTTATCTTTTGTTCCTTATCCTTTACCGCTTCAAGACTACCTTGATTTATCTATAATCTTGGTATGTTGCGATGCAGTACGGATTGGGAGCATAGTCATTGCTTTTTTGTGTGCCGTGTTTGATGAATGATCTTTAGTATCTTTCTTAGCATTATATTTATCTTGTGTGTGTTACGTCCTAGCATCTTACATATTAATACACTTCTTGCACTTACATGTATTGAAGTTTATTTTATGTTCAAGACTATGGCTCATCCACATGTACCAACAAGGTCATATTATGTCTAAGGAATCTAAGTTCAAACCGCTTGCTTGCAGAGTCAACATCCATGCACTCGGATATTACTGCACCTTGGTCTTTTATACCTTGGTGGTGAACTATCCATGTGGTATATCAAAATTAAGGATTGCTCTTTATAAACAATTGTGAAACCAATGCAACAAGTTCATCATTTACCCATGGCCTTATATAATTTTCTAGCAAGGATCGACCAACCGTCTTTCTCTCATGTTCTCTCCTATCTCCTTTCTTCTATCTATCATCTATCCAACCTCGCCTATCTCCAATACTATCTCCTAGTCGACCATCAACACAGTTCTTCTGTCGCTTCCCTATCTTTCCTCTCGAGGGGGCATATGCTGGGGCAACTACCTACACTGGGGCATAAAAAATTGTATCATGTCTTCAACAATTAATTTCTTTGACGCAACGCTATAAACTGTATCGCATCAAAGAGGGGTAAAATGTAGACACCCTAAAATGACCAAGTCGCCACACAACTTACATTTCGTCATCTGTCTAATCACCTGCATTTCACACATTAATTAAATAATTGAATTATTTAATTAATTTCACCAAATTCTTCTAAATCACAAAATTGTGACATTAATTAAATAAATCCTCGTTATTTAATTAATTAAATTAAATTCTTCTACTATTCTTCCACAATTAAATAATTTTAATTATTTAATTAGATCATTATCCTCATTCCAAAATTCACATCCACATTAATTAAATAAATCCCATTATTTAATTAATTCAACAAATTCTCTCTTATCTACAATTAAATAATTCTTAAATTATTTAATTAAATCAAAATTGTTCTTCCAAAATCATGCACAACAATTAAATAAATTTATTTATTTAATTTGATTTCAAATCTTCTAAATTAAATAATTCTAATTATTTAATTATTTCTTCCAATAATATCTTCTCTAAATTTAAATAAATCAAATATTTATTTAAGTTATTTTTTCTTCTAAATTGAGTTATCTCTAATATAACTCAAGTTTTCTATATTTAATAAAGCAAAATATCTTCTAATTCTCATGCAAATTCCTTCTTCTTGTTTTAAATCACTTAACTGGTCATTACATTCTGTTAATTGATTTAACTCATTCTTCTATTCTTGATAACTCCTCCCATGCAAAAGAAAGCAAGACACTTGTCTTCTTCTCATTTGTTGCACGTTCCTCAACTGTTCTCCTCCATTGATTCTTCTAAATTATTTGGACCATTGATCAATCCTTGTTGAAATCTATATAAACCCCCCTCATCTCCTTCATTAAGCCTCTCTCTCTTCGATCTTATTCTCAGGCATACTTAACAACGCTTTGAGCATACATCGCATCAATTGAGCAACCTTACGATCTCTTAACATTGATCTTTGAGCACATTGAGCACACTACTTGCTTGTTGCAACTATGGTTTTCGCAACTTAATTGAGCAATCCACACATCTCCAAAAGGGAACAATACAGATTTTGGTAAGAGCTTTCATTTGTCTTTGATTTTATGATAATGGCTTTTACTTAGATTGGTTATCTTTATGTGATTGGTTTTTTAGTTTTATTAGTTTAGATTTAATCGATTTTTCCTCATACACAAGAGTTAATACATGACACTATTGTGGTATTTGGATTTTGACACTAGTGAAAACTATGTAGAACATGTGATTGTGCATTGCTTCAATGACAATTTTGAAAGTTATGTCAAATAGTCATTTCTATAGTGAAAACTATGTAGAACATGTGATTGTGCATTCAATGACAATTTTGAAAGTTATGTCAAATAGTCATTTCTATTGTGAGATACATTTAGTTTAGAATGACTTGCAATTTTATTTTCAAAATGTCATTATTGATTATCTAGTTCCTTTTTAAATTCAATTAGTTAGTAGAAAGCAAATTAGGCACTATAACTTAATGGATATACAAATAGTTGCCAATTAAATTAGTTGATAGCATTAGAGTTGATGTTGGTTAATTTCTTTTTCAAATTCAATGAATTGATACAATTTATCTTTAAATGATAGCTTTAATGGTTTTGCTTTAAGTTTTTGAAATGCAATATCATTCAATATATGATATCTACATTGTAGAATTTTCTTTTATTCTCTAGTTTAGTTTAACAACTTAAACAAGATATGAAAACTAAAAACTCGTAGCGTTCAATATTAATAGTGCATCTGGTTCACATTTACAGATAAAGCTGTCGCACTTGAATTACTGCACTCATAGCCTAATACAACCGCAACAACATCGTTTGTGGCATCGTTCTTATAAATCGCCAAGGAGTAATAAGGGACACCCTGTTTATTTAAATTTGAGGAATAGGTAATCTTCCTCAGATAACAAACTAATAAAAAATTAAATAAAATAACAAACTAATAATAGTTCAAAAATCATCATATAGTTTCATAGGAAAGTAGTAATATCATCATATAGTTTTTAAGGGAAATAGAATTATCATCTTATAGTTTCAAAGAGAATAGAATATTCGTCATAGAGATCAAAGAAAATTTTATTCTAATAGGAATAGGCATCTAGAGCATATTAGAAAACAAGTATTGGTCAAGGTGACTACTTTTTGAATCAAATGCTTCCCTTAGTGGGTAGCAGTTGAAGAGGAACTATTTGGAGAAAAGGGGCCCTAGAAAGGGTTGCATACCCACGTGCTAAATAGTTAATGTCAAACATAGATCAGAAACCAAAACTACATATGTATTACACCTTGACCCTATTTGGAAGTGGGTATGTAGGTAGTCTGGTGAATGAAGGAGGTTCCTAGTACGTAGGTTTTCAGGTACGGGGTTGGGGAGTATCCAAAGTAATGGATTTATCAACTTAAACATTTAATTAAATTATTCGCCCAAATTTTGAGGTTGTAGGCCTAATTCCGAGCATATATGCTCCTGAATGACAACGACTTCAGTATACTCTCATTAGGGGGGTGTAGTCTTCAATGAGTGACTCAAGATCAGTTAGATCTAATGAGTCTAAGTCTCTAGCTAGAATAATGTACCAATTCTATATGGATAGATGCCTATCCTAGATGGATGAATTCATGTCTCATATGGACAGATGCCTATCTTGTATAGATAGATGCTTTTCTCATATGGATAAATGCCTAATCCTGAATGGATAGAAGTGCCTGAGTACATAGATGAATGAACACTTAATAACTTTGGTTAAAACAAAAATTAGTGTTAAATTTGGGTACAACAATTGGGCTATTACAAATTCCAACAAGGAGGGATTTCAATCAAGTTGGTGCCCTCATCACCTAATGGTAATAGGGCCTAATCAATAACAAGGTTGATCCTTATAAATGAGATAGGCGTAGTTAATAGGTCTATCTATAGTAGGCTATATAGGCAGGGGGTAGGGGCTAGACATTTGCTTGGGTTAGGTCTTCATCAACTCTCCCAACTTTACAATCTCAATTTCTTGCCCTCACTACTCCTCCCTTAGTGAGCCATCACCTCACAATCTAGGTGGTATAGCATTTGATTAGTAACTTGTAGCAGTCTCCCTCAAGTGAGGATTTATTGTTAGACCCAAATTGCCTCAGCCTCCATTGATACATAGTTCCAAATAAATAGGGATGCTTATTCTGCAACCCCATATCCAAGGTGATCATTGTGCTTACTAGGGTTGTACGAGCTTAGATCCCTCATCTTAATGTTTCTTTTAGGTGACCAAGGTAGAGCTTATCCCTACCCTAAGGTAGCTTACTATGCAATATCCACATATATTGTGAATCCATGGATTCATGTCTAGGCTCATGCATGTACCTTTTAGGCACATATGGCCTATGATTTCTAGATCCTCCTAGAATCAGTACATAAAACGTATCCCTACCAACCCTATTCCTTAGAGGAATCCATGTCAACACATAATGAAGTAAGATGTAGGAATCATGGGCTAACCAATTGTGCAAACTCAGTGATGGCTTAGGGCCACCTATAGTCATAGTAGGGCTCAACCAATTATAATAGTAGGGCACATTGGCTTAGGTGGGTCCAACCCTAAATTGAAACATACCCTTAGTATTTGTTATCCCATGAAATTAACTTATAACCTTACCTAAATATTTATTTACATAATCACCCATGTCAGACATCTTCCTTTCTTGAGTTACAACCAATGTAGTAGCTATTCTAAAGTGGCGGTGGGTGGGAGGGGGACAAGCATAGGTTCCTTCTACCTCACTAGGTTTCCCAGTGGTTTGACATCTCACTCTCAATTACTCTTGTCTCCCATCACTACAAAACACGAAAAGATAATAGGGCACAACCTAAAGCATGTTGGTATTATTAGTTACCTTGAAGATTGTGCCATAATAGTATCTACTTGTCATGGGAAGTCCAAAACCAATGAGTCCATCACCTAGCCCTAGAAGGATTATGTTTTCCTGGGGAACATCTTGCTCAAGCACTAAACATGAACCTAGTTTGAATGCCTTAAGATTAAAAAGACAACTCATTAATTTATCTCAATGGTAATTTGTATTCCATAATCTAGTGGTAGTTTGGCTTGACTTCCAATTATATCGGTTGGGGGCAAACAAATGAGAATAGAGAAGTTACCACTAGATTATGGAATACATATTACTATTGAGCCAAATTATTAGTCGTATGTGTTGTCCCTTATATTAGTTATTCTAATCCCCCAAGGAGGATGGGGGTTCAATCATACTAAACAAGCATGCTGGGTTATTATTTACTCATTTGTGTTTTCCATTAGATCAATTATTTCCATCCCCTAGGAGGATAGGGTTTCCTTCCCCTATCATCAAGGGCATCCAAGTCAAGTATGACATAATCATCAATAGTAGTCCAAGTTTGGGATTAGAAGTATTTCATCTCATGTTATTCAAGGAATAACCATTCTTGGAACTAGAAAAATATTCATGTATCTTGGAAGTACCCCTACTATATTAAAGGGGGTTGGTTGGTTTTGGCAGGGTATTAACCTTTAGGCCCATCCACTACTCATTTTCTCTCTACTTTACTTCCACCCACCTTATTAACTTTTATTGGTAGGATAGAGATAGGGCAATCTATACAATGCTTGTCCATAAGTTTCACAACCTTTGGTATGAGGTCCATTATCTCTCTTGCTAGCATTGGTTGATTGAGTGTGCAAGGTTCTCTCTATCTATCCTAGATCAGGAATGAAATATATCACAAGCCTTGGTGAGACATGGGGATGGAATAAAACATAACAAATGATGAATTGACTACTTGCCCAATGGATGTATGTTAATAAATTAGCTTTTATAACAAGATAGGTGGAATGGCACTATCATCTATAAATGTAGGGATAGGGCCTTTTAGATAGTAGGGCCCCTATTATAAAGTAGGGAATATTAGGAGTTATAGATTGGCCCATTGACAAAACAAGCTCTTCTCTCTATTATCCTACTCTTAATTCTCTAGCCGCTATAAAGGTAGGGGTAGGGGTAGGAGAGGAGGGAAGGGAAGTTATCATTTCCTATGAGGTGTGTGGGTGCATCAAGGTAGATCTATCCTTATTTTGTTGGCACACCAATTTTCTAGAGCACCAAGCACACACCTATAGGTCTGTGTGAGTAATCAATATCCAAAATTTGGTTCCTTGCCTTACCTTTTGCTTGGTCCTTCCTTCTCTCCATGTCTAAATTGGTCCTTCCCTCTCTCCATGCATGACTTAGTCCTTCGTTGGAGGATAGAAGGAACCTAGATGTGAGGGATTCAATCATATCATGTCATACTAAGGAAATAAATGATTCATGAAAAGTTAAAGGCCCCACTATGACAAACAACCATTTGCCCCTACTCTATAATGGTATTTTGGTATTGGTGGTTGCTCCTTGTTGTTGATCGAAGATTTTAGGAGGGTGTGGAGAAGGAAATGATAGGTCAAACATGAGAAACGTTCTATAGATAGTAGGGCTACAATACACTATACAAGGGGTCGAATTGATTAGTTCCAAATCCCCAACCCCATCTCTCTGTAATAGCTATAGTTTCCCTTCATATATTGGGGTGAGGGAATCCTAGAGAACACATCTAGTTTAAATTTTATGCCATTTTCCTCTCTTCACTTCAAATCTTTTCCCTATGACTATAGGGGGACGGAGATGGAAATTGTTTGGAAAACAATCAATTTAATGGCTAGTAGCATGAAAAGGGATTTGAGAGGAGTATGTAGTCAAAGGTGGTATGTTGCCTTGATTTTTATTTATTTGTTTCGAACCCTCCCACCCATTTAATAGCTAGTTAGTAGTTAAAGTAAGGCATTGTCAATTGTACATATTTCCTTTTCCCTATCCATGCTAGTGAGTAGAGAAAGGTTGCGAAGGAAGATCGAGCTAGTGTAGCCTTGACATTTCACTATGTTTCCCCTAATACTAGAATGTCTAGTTTTGTAGCTCACATATTTCCTCTCCTGGCTCATAGGCACATATCAAACTACTAGAATCCACTATTGATTTTATGGGTGGGTAAAGTAGTAATCTTACTCAAACTATAGAAAGGAGGGGGCCCTAGGTGTAAGGAAGAGTACAAGAAAGGTATTTGATGAATATTCCTCAAATTCATTACCCTCAAAGCCTTTCCCTCCTCTCTACCTAACTCGTATTACGAGCTCCAGTTGGAGCATGAAGTGGAACAAAAATAGAAAGATTGGGAGTAACAGATAGATAGCTAGGTGTAGTAATAGGATGAAACTACACTATCTCCATGATAGGTGGGTGGTATGAAAGCTCTTATTAGGGTACTAACTTGGTTCATTACCTTACCTATTGCTCAGTCTTTCCTTCTCTCCATGCCTAACTTGGTCTTTCCCTCTCTCCATGCATGACTTAGTCCTTTGTTAGAATATGGAAGGAACCTATATGGGATTCAATCATATCATAGTCATGCTAACAAAATAAATGATTCATGAAAAAGTTAAAAGCCCCACTAACTAAGACAAACAACCATTTGCTCCTACTCTATAATGAATTTTGTGATAGGTTGTTGCTACATGTTGTTGATTGAAGCCCTCAGGAGTGTGTGAAGGAAATCATGGGTCACATGGGAGAAACCACTATAGATAGTAGGGCTTTAATACACTATAGAAGGGGTTGAATTGATTAGTTTTGAATCCTCACCCCATCTCTCTATAATAGCTAAAGTTGACCTTCTTATAGTGTGGTGTGGGCATCCTAGAGAACACATCTAGTTTCAATTTTATGGAATCTCCCTCTTCACTTAAAATATTTTCCCTATAACTATAGGGGATGGAGATGGAAATTGTTTGGAAAAGAATCAATAAAATGGCTAGTAGCATGAAAGTACGTAGTCAACGTTGATATGCTGCCTTGATCTTTATTTATTTGTTTCAACCCCTCCCACCCATTTAATAGATAGTTAGTAGTTAAAGTAAGGCCTTGTTAATTGTACTTATTTCCTTTTTTCCTATCCATGCTACTAAGTAGAGAAAGTTACTAACAAAGATTGAGATAGTGTAGCCTTTGCATTTCACTTTGTTTCCCCTAACCCCAACATGTCGAGTTTTGTAGCTCACATATTTTTCTCCTTGTTCAAAGAGTCATATCGAACTACTATAATCCACTATTGATTTTATGGGAGGGAAAAGCAACAATCTTACTTGAACTATAGAAAGGAGGGGGCCCTAGGTGTAAGGAAGAGTACAAGAAAGGTGTTGGATGAATATTCCTGAAATTCATTGCCTTCATTGTGTTTCCCTCCTTTCTATCTATAGAGTGCCTTCTCTCTTGTTTAAGTAACTTATCTCTCAGTAGCCATCCTCTTTATAAGTCAATGTTCATTCCAAACCCATCAACATCTGAAATTGTAACACTAGTATTAAAAGTTCTCTCTCAAGCTTGCCCATCATCTCACCCATCAAAGTAGGGTACCTATCATTGGGTTCTTTGATCTTTGGCCCCTAGGGCATTCCTATCTCCTCTTTGGTGCACCAACAACCTCCATACCCTCCAATTCCCTAATACAATAGTGGGTCCCTTTATTAAATTATAGGGATGACATTATTGGAGTAGTTATTGGTGGAACTTTCTAATCATACCACTTTCACTTATATTATGTGAGTTAGGTGTCAATATTGAATCTTTTTAATGGCTTATTCCAAGTACTCTTGCAATTATTTGTATCATATTTGGTTCATGGAGGCAACTATCCTAGTCATGTTCTTAAAAAATCTTAGCATGCATCGAAGGGCCATAGGTTACGGGAAAACCTCACCATCATGGGCAGGACAAAACCCATGGAGCTTAGCAA
Source organism: Cunninghamia lanceolata (assembly GCA_027924645.1). Classification (NCBI taxonomy): domain Eukaryota; kingdom Viridiplantae; phylum Streptophyta; class Pinopsida; order Cupressales; family Cupressaceae; genus Cunninghamia; species Cunninghamia lanceolata. Next base: position 1,429,552 of record BSBN01000898.1, on the reverse strand, counting down.
CAATAGTGGTTTGAGTGAACAAGAATCTTGAATGTAGGTGTGTAGTGAGAATCTTTGTGCTTGACTAATACTCTTTTATGGCACCCAACATCTCATCTATCCCAACTATCTTCGTTGCAATTATAGTACCTATGTTGGTTTGGTGGGTTAAGCATATCATAACTAGGGATCTAAAGAGGGATATGGGAATCTTAGTCACATTTTGGGATGGGTTAAAATATTTACCCATTGTAGGGGAGTGGGAAGAGATAGAGGGGCCATGTTATAAAGTAAGGCAACTATGAAATGGGAATAAAGTACCAACAAGGAAATTGGGTGGGAGTGGCACTACTACAAAGGAGCTTAGAGCCCTTGGAACCCTATATCTCTCGGTCATTACAAAGCCTCATCCTCTCATTTTGAGTATTCTTCCTATAGATAGCCTCAATATTGTTCTAATCATTTAGACATTGTTGAATAAGAGATAGGGATAGGGCTCACCTTTCAATGTCTTATTTTCACCCTTTGGAAATATTCTTGGTTATCCACTATTGTTTCTACTTATCATCTCAATCAATAGCCATTAGTTCAAACTTGACTATTCCAAGCATATTTATTGACATTCTTTCCTAGACTTTGGAATTTTGATACCAAGAACAGTGGGACCATTATTCAGAATGAAGGGGAAATAGAGGGTACTCAGATGTGGAGAAAACCATCTCTTATTCATGTTTAAGGAGGTATAAAGAAATTTGTTGAATGAGATTCATTGCTCTCTCTTGGCCATCTATACCACCCTGATCTCTCTTAACTATAGTTGAGTAGAATTGACAATCTTGTTTCTCTCTCAAGAAGGAAAGTTATTCATGAATCTTTTTTTATTACTGAAATTGAGTCTATCCTCCTTTCTCCTCACTATGCAAAGGTTGATTAGGACCACTAAACCACCCATTATAAAGTAGTGATGAGCACACACATATATTGAGAGGAGGGTGAATCAATATAAGACAAACTTTTGTTGTTTCAAAACTTAACAACCATAACAATATCAATCACACAAGATCTAACAATTATGCAACACAAGAAGAACACAGGATTTATGTGGAAACCCTTACAGGAGAAAACCATGGCAAAATATTGCTTATATATATAAATCTTTCTTACAATCTTTGTAGGCATTGTTATCCTATTTTTCCTTCCAGCTAAATATCCTAAGGATCCATGAAATCCTAGTGTTTTCCCCTTTAGAAATGCAAGGAAAAATATCCTAAAATTGACTAAGTCCAAAAATCCTGAGTTTCCTTTGAGTTTTTAACATTTTCAGAGTTTCAAAGTTCAAAGTTCTCTCCTTCGTCATGCTATCCTAATCGGATCTGAACTCCGCTTTGTTCTTTGCAAAATCCTCTAAGTGTTCAAAGTTCTTCGGGTGTCGGGGGTTGGACCTCCTTTCTTTCTTCCTTCCTTTTCTTTTGGAAGGAGAAAGGTGGAAGGCCCAAAGTTTGAGCCCTGACGAGTGTTAGTTCTTTTTAATGCATTCTGCTATTCCGCTGGGCCTTTTGGGTGGATCCGTAGCAGGTTTGTGGAACCTCAAAAAGAAGACACATGACAGGTTTTCATAATAAATGAGAAAGATTTTAAAGGAAGGTTACCTTGTGCCATGTGGCACGATCTGAAGTGTTTCCTCCATTTCGCGGGCCTTCATCTGTTGCTTTATCTCATGATCGTGGAACCACGGGAGGTCGCCACGTGGACAAAGGTTGAGTCATCTTTCCATCGGCGTGCCTTTTTTGCTGAATTGTAAAGGTGATCTCGAGTGGAATATTTCTATTGGCTCAATTTTTCTTCAGGACATATCTCACTTAGGTTCCGAGTTCTACTTCTTTTCCTTCAAAATATTTCTAAGTGTTTCAAGGAGTCAAACGTTGGCCTTTTCTTCTTCCCTCTTCCTTTCTTTTGGAAAGAGGAAGGCCGAAGGCTCAAACCCCGAAATCTGTTGAACCTTTGTAAAAGCAGCTAAGTCTTCAAACTTGCAGGGCTTGGACTTTCTCTCTTCTTCTTTCTCTAGGAAGGTGTAAGGTGGAAGGCCCGAGATCCAATTGGCTAAGTGTTGCAAAGGCGGAGGTCAAGTTCCTCTTCTTTCCAAGGAACAATGTAATGGTGAAGGCCTGACCCCCGAAGCCTGATGATTTCTCTTCTCTTGGACTTTAGAGGCCGGGGTTTCCTCTCTCGCCTTTCCAAGCCCGATCGGTGGGAGATTGATCGAAGGAAGTCTGATATGTCAGAGCCCAACCTTTTCACCTTCTAGGGCCATTTTCTACGGTTCAAAGCACGACGGGACTGCTCAGCGACCCTCCTGGTCACCATTAATGCTTCTTCAGAGCCTGATTACTTGTGGAAGATAGATTTCTCATGTCCCCATGCTACTGTAGTCTCATTTACATTAAATCTTTGTAGCCAAGGCATTGGCAGACACTCTTCTTCAGTGGATTTCATGGGTAGAGCCATGTAGGCATGCTCCAAGGACACAGAATGAAGTTATTGCAATATGGGCGATGTTTTTTTCTTGTTGACTTCTCTTTCCACGTTCATTACTACTACAATGCCATTTGTAAAAGCTATATATGCATAGGAAAAGGATGTAATTCTGTTAGCTATTCTTCTAGGTTGTTGTGCTGGGTAGATTATTTGTTATTTTTAGACCTTGTAAGGCACCTACAGAACCAACTGGATGTGATACATTGTGCTTATTTTCTGAGCCTTTGTTGTCTCTAGTTGATTGTTCACTAATGAATGTAGATGGTTATTTTGTGTCTACTCTTATGTAATAGACTATCTTCCCTTTGTAATGGCTATTTAGCCTTCATGATTAATATAATCACTGATATTTCACCTCTCTTATGCTTTTTCTCTATGTTTATTTGAAGCTTGTGACTCATTCTATGGATAAAACAGTCCCTTCATTAGTTACAATCTTCTATTCAAGCATCTGTCAAATCGATAAGTTTGTGTGAGTTCTTTCAGTATTTGAGATCATTGTTGTGTTATGTTAGTCCCAGCTAAAATATTAAAATCTAGTGCATCACCTCCCCTTTTAATTTTAGTATTTTCTTCTCCCTTTTCCCTGTGAGTGTAGCATTAGATTTAGTTCAATTCTTTGAGCCTTAAGCTCAGAAAGAGGAACTAGCCTTCTCTCGAGGTTTGATCTCATTTGCAAGGTCCCACACCTTGAGATCAGTCCCATTGTGTCATTGGAATGCTTGGACAACCTCCAAGTAGGGTGTAATTTCACATGACAATAATTTCTGGCACGCCCGGTGGGACCCTTTGCTTTGAGTAAGAGCTGGACTGAGGAATTTCAGTGTTGTTCTCAATTTATTTGTTGATGTGGAAGCATTCAACAAGGCACCTAGTGACTCTGTTGATCTAGTATTTAGATCAATCCAACATTTGATGTCTGGAGTGCAGACCTAGTCTTCTTCTAGAGGTAATTCTTAATTCATTAAGCTATCATTTATTGAATCAAGAAGAAGTAGATTGTCTAGGTCCCTTGCGAGGGAAATAGGAGTGCAATTCCATCTCCTTCAAGAGCCCAATCTAACTCCCCTCCAGCTAGATTCCATGTTAGGTTTCAATATTCAAGAAGAACCCTACACATACTCAGAATTAACTTAAATATCCATAATATGGAAAGGAATCTCCCTTTTGTTGCATTCAATGGGGGTAGCCCTCTGGACCTAGCCCAGTATGATGATATCCCTACCTCAACCTTAAAGGCTATACCATTTTTTACCGGTGAAAATTCCACCACCCCTGCTAAACATATCCAAGACGTTGTCAGTATATGCTCTATCCACAATGTCACTGCAGACAATGTGGCTATGAGACTGCTATCTTCTTCATTCAAAGGGAAAGCCCTTCAATGGTATAGAGGTATCCCAACCAATTCCATCCACAATTGGGATGATTTGGGTACTAAATTGTGCCAACACTTCGAAGACAAGAGTGACCACCTGTCACTGATGGAGCAACTAGCTACAATCAAAAGAGCCCCCCACGAATACATGGTGGATTTCAACTACAAATTCTAGAAGTCCTGGGATAGAATCCCATTATTGGTGACACCCTCCCCAAACACTGCATTCATTTATTATTTGAGGTCTCTAAATTTTGACATTGCTGTCATGATTCAATCTATGGGAAGGACTGTGCTACCAGATGCATACGACATAGCTATAAGGGTAGAAAACTACCTAATTTAGGCTGGGAAGATTTCTCCAAGGCCACCAATGTCTTTGTTCTCAGAAGCTCCTGTTATTCAGCCTGTTATGGCTCCAATTCCTACAACAGTCACCCCTACAACCTCTTCAACAACACCCTCAAATGAATTGCATGAGGTCAAGACTTTGCTACAAAGTTTTAGCAATGAGTTGGTATCATTAAAAAGGCAGCAAGCACAACCCAACAGGACATATCAGTCATTCAATTAGAATTATCAGTAAAATAGACCACCATATCAGGGTAATATGTAGAGGCTGAATCAACCCAGTTATATCATACCATTAAATGCTGTACACCCCAATGCTCCTAGCACATCTGGACCCTTGGTGCCCATACAGAACAATTTGGCTCAGGATAACGATTGGTGCTATCCATGCAATCAACCCCATGATCAGAACAATTCAGTCAGGCTTTGACAACACAAAATCAGTTAGTTCTTTCATAGCAGCAAGTCATCTCTAGTCAAGAGATGGTAGGAGAGCAAGAGAAAATGCAAAACAACTCCACCTTGATGAATTGGACATAGGATGATTTCTGTGGTGTCAATCAAGGCACATGCCTAATAGCTTTCAACACAAGAGCCAAAAGAAGGACGACTAAGGATGCAACGATCCCTACAGCTGCTCATGCCTCCACTTCTCATGTATCTACACCTCACACACCCTCAACAAATGCAACAAAGGGAAAGATGGTGATAGAGATGCCTTTAGCCCAAGCGGATTGTCCTGTTGGGTAGGTGAATTCAGTGCCAACAATGCACTCCCAGGTCACCCAATAAGCAAAGGTCGACGTTGTCAGTGCTAAAATATGGCAGAAGGTTATTCAAATCCCCTTCAGCATAGTCGATCAAATGAAGAAGACTAACCTAAGTGTTACTATGTGGGATGCTCTATTGATCCCATCACAGAGAGATTTGTTGCAAAAAGCTTTGACAAGCTTCAATTAGCCTGCCATAGAGGCAACAAAAGAAAAGGCCACCGCTCCAACAAGCATATGCCAACCACAAAAAGAGGGAACAAGCACAAGAAAAACTAGTAAGCCCCTCAATTCTATGTTTCCCTAATTATTGGTGACAAATTATTGCATAATTGTCTGAAAGATTCTGGGGTGGGTACTTCTATTATGCCAAAAAACATAGTTGATAAGTTAGGCATTGAAATGAGCCTATGAACAAAGGGGTAGTGCAACTAGATGTCACTATTATTAGGATAGTAGGTGTTGTTAAAGATTTGAAGCTCACTCTACATGCATTCCTTGGTTGATTTGTTTCACAAGACATGTTAGTTATTGACCTCCTTGCATACTTTGGCATATGCCTATCAAAGGATTTCACTACCAAAATAGGTGGGTACCTATCTTCTGATTGGTCTCACATGTTATTTAGAACAAGATATGGCACTAAGGTGACCATTAACACTGAGCCTATTGCTAATGGCCATATAGAGCATTATACACCCACACCTCTGAATATGAACTGCACAATCCATGAGCTGGAGGAGAATGACAACAGTATGCATGAGGTTGCAACACCAGTGGAGGAGATCCCTACTATACTGCTTGATGAGTGGGCAAACTATTTTCAGTTTGACACTCCTAATCATATAGAGGAAACATAGTTGGGTACTTATTGTATCCATGAAGGGGATGCCATCATCCCTAATATTAAGAAGGTAACAACAGATCCAAGTGGGGTATGGCAGATGTATTTTGATGGCTCCAGAAGAAAAAATGGAGCAGGTGTTGGGGTTGTACTGATTTCACCCCAGAAGGAAAGTTATTTCTCTACTTTTATATTACAATTCAATTGTACTAATAATGTGGCTAAATATGAAGCCTTAATTCAGGGTTTACAACTAGCACAAAAGAGAGGAATACAAGTTTTGCATGGATTTGGTGACAATGAACTTGTCGTCTAGCAAATCAAATCACAAAGTGCTTCAAGGAATGACTTGCTCAAATCATATAAGCATAAAGTCTGGGATTTGATTGAAGAATTTGATGCCTTCAATATCCAGGATGCTAATAGACTGGCCACGGTTGGTGCCTAGTTTGACATTCCCCGAAATGTCAAACAAAATTTAGATCAACATGTAAAGATTGTTGTCAGACCTTTTGTGCCTGACAATGTGATAAGCTGGCAAGTATTTGAAAGTGACCAACAAATTGTAAATTTCTTACAAGATGAGGTAGAGTTTGCTGCCAAAAATCAATCCATTTTGCATGAGCAATATGGTGACCAAGTGATCCAGCTGAAGACCAATAAACTACCTAGAGGATTGATCACTTTAGAAAGCGTATTTGGTGTTGATAATCAGCCAAAGAAGGAGAAAATAAACATGACAGTCAAGAAAGAAGACTATGAAGAGGTGGAGATTATACAAGGCCGATTTCTAAAACATTACAAGTTATGTGATCAAGTTGAAAGGCAAGGTTTTGTTGAAATTTGTACTGAATTTGATGATTTAATTGCTTGGGATTATAGGGATATGAAATGCTTTGACCCTGGTTTAATCCAACATACCATTGATTTAGACCCCGATGCAAAATTTGTCCACCAGAAACAAAGTCCAGTCAAGCCCAAAATAGAGCCATTAATGAGAAGAGAGCTATCCAAACTCATAGAAGCTAAAATCATTTATCCAATCAAACATTCCTCTTGGGTAGCTAACCTCATTCCAATTAAGAAGAGAAATGGGGAAATCAAATTGACAGGGGTTGTTGTACCTTGGCATTTAATCATGTTTTTCAGGTGTCAAATCCAGGGCTGTGTCCTAGGTTGTTTGCAATAAGGAACTTCATAATCAACAGTCCTCCAACTAATCCTTTTAATTTTATTGTTTAAGGAATTAATGCTACTGATTTATCTGTTGTGAAATGAAATCCTGAAAACACCAAAATAATGCTAAAGCAGTAGATTGTTGAAAATGACCTATTCTAATACAAAGATGGAAACATGCATTTACTAGAAACAACTATTAAATAGAAATAAATCTATCTTGTGAAAGCCATAAAACTGTACTCCTAATAAAATATGTAAATAAACAATGAAGCAATAGATACTAACCTTCTGTCTTGATGGCAGGAGTGGGCCCTTACTCCACGCCTTCAGGATTGAAGACTAAATCAAGAACTTAGTACATAAATCTAATAATGCAATCTTTCCTTCAATCTAATCTCATCAAGGTACGCTTGTATTCAAAAAGTATATCTGTCTGAAAATAGAAATTACAATAATCTAATAGCCAAAATCTGTATATGTTTTTTCTACTCCTATCTAAACATATATTAGTCCAAGTGATAAGATATCTTTTGGAACTAACTATTCTATCCACTAGTTTATCTATGAGATACAACCAATCTCTTATTCTAACTAAAACATACAACTATTTTAACTAAAGAGTATAATCATACAACCTAAAAAAGGCTTTAGTGGAACAAAAGTCCCACTAAATCTAGAGTCTTAACTCCAATAACAATGGGTAGCGAGGCCCTAAAATATAGGTCTTAACAAGTCTTTTAGAACTCATGCAAAATCAAATAAAAAGGGAATCATATCCTTGGCAATCAACTGGAGTCTTCGCTAGATCATTTTAGTGTTAGCTGAGTAGACTCTGGAGCACTACAATTGCTTCTAGAGATGTAGATTGACAGCGGCACCGGAGACTTTGCACTATCGCCAGTAGCTTTGGAGACTGTGTGCTGTTGCCAGTAGCTCTGGAGATGCATCCATGATTCCTATATGGCTTCAGAGATCATCCACCCCTTGCTTTCCTGCTCCTTCAGAACACCTCCAACACTTTGGGAAAATGTTGGAGTCTGGTGTAGTATCCTCCATATTGGCTCCAGAGATTATTAGGACTATCTCTGAAGATCTTCAAAATTGCCTTCACTCGTATAACTGCACCTATGGATGCAAAAGGAGAGACTTTTCTGCACATTTTCATTAGTTTGTTGCAACATTAGTCCTTTCATCAAAAATAATAATCTTTAGTAATTCATCTCTCATTAATGTAATTAAAACAAGTCTTTTCAGTTTCTATGGTGCAATTACCAGGACAATAGAATGAAAGGATGGGAAAAAGGGGAGTAAAAAGGTGTGTTAATCTAGGTGCTACCTGACACTCATCATTCCCCCTAAACTTAAAGGTTGGAAGGTCCTCTTGCACTTCATAGCCTAGACTTGTTGAGGTGGTATATTTTATCAATAAGATTGTATTCCTTCTCATGAGTTGACTGTTAGAAATGAAGGTGCAAACCACACAACAAAAATATGACTCAAACCTTATTATCCTCTAAACAATGTAGAATCAATGGAGATTGCAGCAAAAATTAAAACCCACTACACAAAAATAACAAGCATTAAGAATAGAACACATAACACAGTACGTAACATGGAGAAAACCCTTTTGGGTAAAAAACTCCACCAAGAAAAGAGGCTCCAAGTTGTATTATCTTTAAATATATGAGATTACAATACATGCACTTCCTCTCTCCTTTAGTCTTCAATCTAGCGGCACCTGTTACTCTCAACTCTGATAAAAATGTAGTACAAATATCCTTCTAAAAGGGGGTTGCCTTCTAGGGCAAGATAACTGACAAAATATCAACCGTCAGATCTGTGACCTAATGACAAACAGTCCAGATTCACAATAATAAAATATCAAATAAAATGTGGTTTCAAGGGTGTTACCCCTGAACCCCCACCGGGGGGATGATCCCCTTGGACCCCTTGCAGGGGGGAACCCTTTGCGACCCCCCGTCATGGACGAATGAGCGTTGAGGACCAGATATAAACATGTAACTGAAACAAGACCGTTGTTGGTGAAACCTTTCATCTCTTATGGGTGATTTACAAACAATATTAGGAGTAAATAATTACATAGTATTTACAAGGTTGATGGCACCTTAATCCTAACATTGACCAAGTAATGAGGTTTGTATTTCCATTTCCTTTGAATTGTTCAACCTTTTTCAACCATTCCTAAAATTTGGCATCCTCCATCTGCTCAGCTCATATGGGCAGTGGCTCAATAATGAGGGGTGGCCTGAAATGGCCACCTATACAATCATGTTTATATTTGTCCATCAATCTGGACACTGCTCTTGCTTTCCTCATAAATAACCAGAGGCTAGCTAGGGACACTACTTCCTTCATCTTTTGCTCCGGAGTTAGAGTGTTCCACCTTTTCTTCCCAATTGTGATCATCTGACTGGATGAGTTGTGTATGAAGAGACCAAACTCAATAGCACACTCCTACATGTATTTCTGATACAAGGGCAAGATTTATGTTCTGCCTTTTGGGGAATAAATTTTTACTCTGAAATGAATTTCAAATCCCATATGATTTGGACACTCTCTCCTGAGGAATACGATTGTCTTTGCATCCTTTTTGGTGTAAGCCTCCATCCATTCATTCTAGATCTAATGATTTCTCATCAGTGACATAAATGCTCTAAGATGACATTCACCCACAAAGTCGTTGAAGAAGAAAGTGTGGTCTTTAATGAAGAAATCATGAAAATATAGTTCACATAGAAAATTCTTGTCTTCATTAGAACTCTTCATGTACACCTCCATGAAATCTTTCTCATTTTGTATATTTTTAGTTAAATCAAAGAGAACCAATGATATTTTCCTTTGGAGGATCCACTCTTGTAAAAATAGAGTATAACTTCCACTGGGAGGTCTACAAGATAGGATCTCAGTAGAGAGAGTGGCCACCTTAATGACCTTCTCTTCCAGGGTCTGTACCTTCTCTGACATGGTGGTTATCGCCCTTTGTAGTTGTAGTATTAACTTGGATCCCTCTAACTCCTAACATCTCCTTTCCTAATGGAATAGGGCCTTAGGAATGTCTATTGGGAGCACCCCCAGATATGGGTATGTTTGAATCCCCTGTTCAACAGTAGCAGCTGGATTGGCCAGCTCATGAAGCAATCATCTATCTTATTGTTGGCCCATGTCAGCTACTTAGTTTGATTCTTCATTTTCTCTATCAGTGCTGAAATCATTGTGATGCAATTGTCTCTGGCTTTGATAATACCAGAGGTATTCTTTGTTGCTTCTTCAACCTTTTCCCTGATTTCAGCCTCTTTCCTTTGAATGATCCCCTATTTTTCTTTGAGCTCATTTCTTAGCTCCTCTATTTCCTACTTCTGCTTTGTGTCATTTTCCTTCATGACCTTCTTGAGGTCAGTGATAATCAGGTTTTTTCCCCACAGCAGCATCTTCAGATTATCAATCTCTTCCATCAATTGTTGTTATCTTGGAACCTCTACATCTTCTTGATCAGAAGGGTGTGAGTAACTCCCTGTTTCTCCTCCTTCTGTCCTTTCTTCATCAAGGGTTTTTGTTTCTTCCTATCCCACATTGTCAACTCGATCCCCTTGTTCATCTGCCTTCACTTGTTGATCCTCATCTTCCTCCTGGGTCTCTTCTTCTTGATATTCCTCCTCTTGAGCCTCTTCCTGCCTCACTTTTGCAAATGTTAGGGTTGATGAGGGTCTAGCCTCCTCCATGGAAGTTTTGAACCCCATGAGGACCTTAGCCAAGAGAGCAGTGTCTTGTTCTACCTAAGTAGGTTGTCTCTTTCGTTTACTTATCTGGAGCACTGGTGGGGACTATGCCTCCGGAGCTGGATCATTTCCCTTAGAGTCTAAAGAGATGGTCAAGGTTTCTCCCTCTACTACCTCCAGAGCTTGAGTGCATTATGGTTCTGGAGTCTGAGTCCTTGGAGGGGTAGTAGATTCCGGTGTACTCCCCTCAACTACTTTTCTTTTTAATTTTCTTCTAATCAAGGGAATTTCATCGGAATCATCAGACTCTTCTTCTGCCCTTTTATGATTGCTGTGCCTAGGTGTTTTTGGAGGCCTTTTTGTTTTCTCCCTTTGCCCTATTTCTTTTCTATACTTTTTTGGGCCAGAAGTTTGGGCAGATTCTAGTGTTATCTCCTCTTCCATAATCATAGTTCCCCTCATCTACTCAGTTGGGGTAGACTCATCAACTAGGGTTAACTTGAGTTTTGTTGAGCGAGTCAAATGGAAAGGTTGCTTTGTAATTTTTTCTACTAGCTACTTAGTTGCAGCTGAAGCTTCTCCCATAGCTTCTTTTCCTTTCTTTTTCTTCTTAGTAGTGGTGGTAGGTGTTGGGCTTCCTGGTGATGTTTGTGGGATAGAAGTTGGTGTTTCCTCCACTGTTCTCTTCTTGCCCTTGCTTTTCCTATCAGTTGGGGAGGAAATGGAAGGTGTTGCTTCCTCATCCTGTTGAGTGGAGGGAGTCTCTTCTGCACCATGTGTCCTGCCTTATGTTTTGGCCTGTGATGTGTCATCTAAAAATGACTGCCACAAAGCCTCTCCTTCAGCTTGAGACAGGAAATGATGTTTTACAATTAATAAACTGAGGCCATGGTGTTTCATGGGACCCTTCCCCTGTTGGTACTTATCTACTGAAGCCACAATAGCAGAATATAGAAAATTTGGGAGATTGATGCTATATTCTGAATGGGCATGCCCGTGTCTCAAGAAAATTAGCATTTTCATTATGGGTCCTAAAAGTCAGGAGAACTGCCCATCACATGTAAAATATTTCATGAGCCACATGGCTAAAGACTACCATGGTTGGGGGAGTGAGGTTCTAACAATTCCTTTGACTTGATTTTTACTCAAATGTAACTGGACTTTAGGATCACCTTCTACTGAGAAGTTTTTAATCAAATCAGAGTATAGGGTTTTCAGATGATAGAACCTCTCATCTTATTCTGGTAGCCCTGAAATGTGGTTGATGATGGTGGTTGAGACGTTGATTGGGACTCCTCACACTTTGGTTTGGTTATTCTTCAAATGATGCAGGAAATCATCTACTATGTCCTCTTGAAACCCTTCAAATTTCTCTAGGAATTCTAACCACCTAGCATTTCTTAATATATCTATTGCAGCATGATCTTAGAGCAGTTCTATTGGAGTTTCAGGCTCTGACTTCTTTTTGACTCCCATACTGCCTGTATTCTTCTTCCTCTTCCATGTATGAATGAACCTTCCCTTATTAACTCTTCCCTTGGGTCTCGTCTATAGTTCTCTTTCCCTATGATAATAGACCTCTTTCTTTGTTCCCTCAGGAAACTTTGCTGTAATGGCTTGTATATTATCTCTGGGGGTTGGAAAGCTCTACAATTTCTAATTTTTGGGACTTGATATCCTTTAATGGCAACTGCTTTGATTATGGAAGGGTTAATTCACTTCAATTAATTTCAAATTGATGGTTCAATCATAATCACAGGGGATGATTTGACACTCTGGACTAAAGGCGTTAGTGTGGCAATTAAGGTGGCATGCATAGGTCAAAAAAGGAAATGATTGTAGGGGTATGTGTCTAAGTAGTTTTCACCAAAAGTAGAAATGACAAGACATGTAATAATTAACTAACTTGAGAGAATCACTTGGATGACTTTTCGTGATGATTACCTGATGTACTTGGTTGCTGCACTGCCGCTTTGAGGAGGTGTGATGGTGACTTTACATGTGTGTAGCCTCCTCATTGCTTGTAGTGATGTTAGCATCGTTAGCATCACGTGGTCTAGAATCTTTCCTATAAATAGACTTGAAAGTGACGCGCGTTGGCATATGACGTCATGAGGTTGAGCCTGGATGACGTGCGCTTACAACAACAACATAATTGTCTCGCGTGGGTATCCTTTTTGAGGGTGGAAGATGAGTCATGCTAACCTCATCAATTTTTCTATCCCCACTTGACGCTTGGAGAGGTGGGTCCCTACGCCTTAAAATTCTTTAGCTTTATGAAACACCTAAGGTGCTCCTAGTTCGCTCCAAAGGTGTGTCTTGATGACTCTTGAGGAGTGCCTGGTTAGCTCCAGAGAGCTTCTACTAGAATCCTGCATGAAGAAGGGAACCGCCATTTATTGGTTTTTAGTCCCCTATGTGAGAAAGACAGTCATTTACTGGTTTTCAATCTTCCCCCCCCTTTTTTTTGAGAAGGGTCACCATTTGCTGGTTTTCAACCCTTCTTTTTTTTGTTTTTGTTTTATTTTTGAGAAAGGCCACCATTTGCTAGTTTTCAACCCTTCTTTATTTATTTATTTTTTATTTATATATTGTCCTTTGAATTTCTTCAACTTGTGGCAGAGGTTGTGACCCCTGTCACCAAGCACAAGTCCTTGGTAAACTCCTCCTTAGTAGCTAGTCTTTTATAGAGCCGAATTCTGTGGCCATTTACTAAGAATGTGTCTTCACCTCCATCAATGGGTGCCAACAAAAATGTTCCATTCTCATAGACTTCCCTGATTTGGTAAGGACCCATCCAATGAGTTTGTAATTTCCCTTTGAACTCCTTGAACATAGAGTCATATAGGAGAACCCAATCCCCTTGTTGAAATGACCTCTTTTTGATGTGTTGATCATGCCATTGTTTCCTCTGGTACTAAATAAGTTTTGTCTGTTGTATGGCCTCTATCTTGATTTCATCCAACTCATTAAGTTGGAGAATCCTATCTTGTTATGCTATGGATAATGACATCCCAATGTCCAATGAGGTCTTTAGTGTTTGTAGTTCAAATTCTATGGGCAGTATGGGTTTCTTTCAATAAACTAGTTCATAGGGTGAAAACTTGGTTGTTGACTTCCATGTGGTATTGTAAGCCCAAACTACTTTAGGTAACCTGCTAGCCCAATCTTTCCTATTCATGGCCACTGTTCTCGTCAAGATGTTTTTTAGCTCTTTATTTGTCACCTCAACCTGCCCATTAGCTTGGGGGTGGTAAGGTGAAGACTTCCTATTCTTAACTTGGTATAGACTTATGAAAGCTTGAATTACCTAAGAAGTGAATTATGGTCCTCTATGTAAAACTATGGATCTCAGAGCTCCAAACCTCAAGAAGATTCTGTTATAAAGAAAATCAACAACTTTTTCTTCCCTTGCAAACTGCAATGCCTGAACTTCTGCCCATTTGGTTACATAGTATGTGCACACCAAAACTTATTCTTTGCCTAAAGTAGGTGGAGAAATTGGCCCCACAAAATCTAGACCCCATTGCTCAAATGGTTCCAACACTACTTGAGGGTGCAGTGACATTTCCTGGGTAAAGGTTGGCTAACCCATCCTTTGGCACTTATCACACTGCTACACATACCTCTTGGTGTCCTTATGGAGAGAGGGCCAATAGTAACCAGCTCCCAGAATTTTGTGGATCATTCTTTGTGAGGAATAATGACCACCAGAGGGTTCATCATGGCATGCCCTTAATACATCAAAAATTTCATCAGCTCTCAAGCACCCATGTAAGATAAAGTCAGGACCACATTTAAACATCAAACCATTTAACCATTTGTAAGATAAACTTTCTTTTACCAATCACTTCTTCTATTTTGAGGTGAAATGAGATGGAAACAAGCCTGTAGCTAAGAAATTAGCTATGTTAGCAAACTAGGGCGTAGTAGAAGAAACAATAAAGAGATGTTCATCTAGAAATTTATCTTCCACTGGTTGATTTTCTCCACCTGTATGAAACCTTGATATAAATTCATCAACGAAATTAAATTTTCCTAGGTTGTCTATGATGGTAATGTCAAATTCCTGCAATAGTAACATCCATCTAATTATCCTTGCACCCACTACAGGTTTGTTCATTAAGTACTTAATGGTTGCATGATCAGTATGCACACATAATTTGTATCCTATGATATAATGTTTGAGTTTGTTAATAGCACATATGACTGCCAAGAATTCCTTTTCAGTTGTTCTATAGTTTTTTTCTGCTAGAGTAAGGTTCTTACTAGTGTAATAGATGGCATGCATATCTTCCCCTTCCTCTTTCTGTCCTAAGACTGCCCCAATTGACTCATTTGAAGCATCATTTTGTATGTGAAAGGGTAAAGTCCAATTGGGTCCCCTCAAAACAAGTGTGAAAGTAAGTTTCTCTTTTATGGTTTCAAATGCTAATTGGCAATCCTCTATCCATAAGAAGTCAGCATCCTTGGTGAGCAAAGAAAACATAGGGGCAACTATTTTGCTAAAATTTTCTATAAATCTCCTATAGTATCCTACATGACCTAGAAAGCTTCTAACATCTATTTGGTTCTTCGGTGAGGGTAGCTGCTTTATCACTTCTATTTTGTTCTGGTCTACTTTGATTCATTTGGTTGATATGGGGTGTCCAAGTACAATTCCCTCCTCTATAGACCATCATAAAGGATTTTTCATGGCTTAAGGATAGCTAATTTTTTTGCAACATTGTAGCACCTTATCTAGGTTTGTGAGAGCTTCTTCAAAGGTGTCTCCGTACACAGTAAAGTCATCCATATAGACTTCCATACACTCATTAGCCAATTCAGCAAAAATGGCTAAAACAACCCTCATTACATAGTCCAAATGGAAGAACTCTATATGAAAAAGTTCCCCATGAACAAGTAAATGTGGTCTTGTCCTAGTCCTCCAGTGCCACTTGAATCTGGTTGTGCCCACTGAATCCATCTAAGAATGAACAGTACTTTTTCCATGCTAGGTTGTCTAGCACTTGGTCAATGAATGGTAAGGGAAAATAATCCTTCTTTGTGGCTTTATTTAGCTCTCTGTAGTCAATACATACTCTCCACTTTCCATTCTTCTTAGGCACTATGACTAAGGGTGAAAACCACTAATTGTTTGAGATAGGATATATGAACCCTGCTTGTAGCAATTTCTCTATTTCAATCTTAACAATATCTTTCAGGGTAGGGTTTAATATCCTCTAGGGTTGTCTGACAGGTTTGGCATCTTTAGTGTATATATGATGGATACAGATCTTAGGAGGAATGCCCTTCATATATTGGTATTCCCAAGAAAAGATTCTAAATGGGAGACCAGGAGATTAAGATGTGCTTCTTCCTATTTTTCTACTAGATGGGTGTTTATGTTCAATGTTTTCCTAGGTAGAATCATGACTTGTTTAGTAATTTGATCCATAGATGTCCCTACCCCATATCCTGGAGTCATGGTGTTAAGAGGATAGGAATGTGGGACCAGTATATGAAATGTGGCCAAGTGTCTATAAAAGGTTTCTCCACAAGGAATAATATTTGCAAGGGTACAATGGGTAGCAATGAGGAATTCTCTTCTTAAGTCTTGGGCTAATTCCCTTATATCCTTATCAATAAGAATGTGAGTTATGTCTTCAGTTGTGTCATAGTTTATTTCTTCTTCTAACTCACTCAGATGTTCCTTGATGGTAACCATAGCTATTGAGGCACTATTTCTCATGTTATTAGGCTCATCTACCCACACTTTTCCTGAGTAATGTATTGATGGTTTAGCTGGAGGATACAAAGAGATTTTGTTCAAATCTATCCCATTGGAAATGACATTTCTCTCATTTTGCAATCAATAGATGCTACTGTTGTAGCCAGCCATGGTCTTCCTAGGATCAAGGGGTAAGTATTTTTTTGGTTTCTAGGTTCTAATATCAGAAAGGCTATTGGAAATTCTCATGACTCCACCACAACTGGGACATCAGTTAACACCCCTTTTAGAATAGCCACTGATTGGTCAGCCAGTTGGAGAATTGTGGATGTGGCCTGGACACCAGTTAGGGATAATTTATCCAGGGTGTGCACTGTCATTACATTTATTGCTGCCCTTAAATCAACCAAAACATTAGATATTTCTACCCCTAAAATGTGGATAGTTATGACAGGGTTCCCAGGGTCTCCATATTTTTGGGAGGAGCATCTCTCCCATAAGAAGGTCTACTACTTTCCCTTCTACCTGAATGGTGGTAGGGAAGTTTTTCTTCCTACCCTAGGTTTTAACACAATGTTGTTTGATGAATTGGTTTAGTTCAGGCACATCCCTGATTGCTTGCAGGAGTGGAATTTCACTATTTAACTGTCTGATTTCTTGCAAAAGTTTTGATTCCATGGTAGGTTGGACTTGTTTTTGTAGGACAGTTTTCTGAGGGACATGTTTGAGTCGTTCTGGGTAAGGTATTAGTTTTTCTATCTCTAGAGTAGATTCAGAGTTCTTCACAGAAGTGGCTTCAGAGGTGATCTTTGGAGCTGTTCCTTTAAGAGGAACTTTAGAGTTACCTAGGGGTTGTTCTTCTAGCATAGTTTTGATAGTAATCTCCTCCTGATGTTGAGTGGATGGATTTTCAAGTTCCATATCATTAGTTACTTCAACTATGAGTGAGGAAGATGGTCATGGTAGTGCTTTCCCATAACATAGCTGGAGGTTGTGTAGATAAATAGAGTTTACACTAGCCATGTTTTCTTGCTCTGTCATGTAAACAACGACTCCCTATTTATTTTGTGGATTTTCTACAAGTTGAGCTGGTAAGGGTGGCTAACTAACTGGCTCACTTTGTGACTATCCCTATGTGTTGGGGGGTCCAGTTAGTAATACTTGTTGCTGGGGTTGGAAATGTCTAGGTTGTCCTTGGTATTGTTGAATGTAACCCTACTGAGGACCCCACTAAGGTTGCATGTTTTGTGATCCAAATTGTTGTGGGAATTGTTGTGGTCATTGTTGATTTCCCCAAGGCTAGTTTTGCCAATGTTGGTTTGACCAATCTTGTGGTACCCAAGGAGGAATGTTTTGAGGCCCCTGCCAAGTTGGATTCCATTGATTGCTTCCCCAGTTCGAAGGACCCCTATAGGAAGCCTGATTTGGGTACTGATTGTATGGGAAATGGCCAGTTCGTTTTTGTCCTACGTAATTCAACTCCTCTTCTATTATGGCATTCTTTTTAGTCAGCCTTTTTAATGCCGAGAGCTGATCATAATAACTAGTAGGGTGCTCCCTGGCATAGATCTGATAGATTTCTTACTTGTCTAATGGACATTCTCTCAAAAGGTGTTTGTTTCTACACCTAGCACAGTATATGGAGAGAGGTTCAGCTATTTTGCTTTGTTCAGTTATTCTAGTCTTTGCCTAAATTCCATCTAATGTGGTATTCAGCTGGACCAGAATATCTATCTTAAGGTTTGCAATCTTCTCCATTAATTGTCCTATTTCATTCTTTCCTTTAAAAGACCTGGGTGTTCTCACTCCATCCTGGGTTCTAGAGTAGTTCCTGTAGAGTTCTTCTACAGCAGGCATATCCATTTTGTTAATGTTTCCTCTCCCCATTAGATCTAGTGCATGTTTTGATTCTCTGTCCAATCCTTTTACAAATAGAGTTCTAGCCAAGGGGTGAGCCATAAGATTGTCATATCTCCTCAAGGAAAAGTTGAACCTATCTAGATGGTCTTCTAAACTTTCATCCTCTCTTTGTTTAATTTTGAATAGCTCCTCCTTTTTATCACTGACCCTACAATAATCTTGGTACTTGTCCAAGAATTCAGTTTCCATTTGATCCCATGAATGAATGGAGTCTAGGGCTAAACCCATGAATCACCTTATAGTAGAATCTTTCAGGGTTGATGGGAAAAGTTTGAGTTTTTGATTATCTGATCCGTAGTCATAGGTCTGGCATACAACTTTAAAGTTTGGTAGGTTTGAAGGTGAAATGTTCTTCATAGGGGTATTATCTCCACGAGCAAGGACACTAGGGTATGAGAAGGTCCTGGCATTTTGATTATCTTCCTCATCATGATTATCATCCATGTCTGATGTTTCTTCTCTTTGAGATTCAGTGTGGGGTTCTGAGGAAGTGGATTCTTGTAATAGATCTGCCTGGTATCTTTCTTGCAATTCTTGAATATACTCAGAGAGTGAATGATTTTGAGGATTTAAGGGAATGTCAAGTTGGGGTTGTTGGCAAGAGACACTATATGGATTCGTGAATGTTGTCATTGATGGCAACAAAGTTCATCCCACACATCCGCAGGACATGGTATGTCTATACCGGAAGTCAGAGTGAAGAATGTTATGGTCCGGTAAACAAGAATAAAGCAATCAATAAGGTCTGACAGACAGGTCCAGATCTCTTAGCAAAAGCATCTCAGTGAAGTGCGGATTTGGGGAAGTCAAGAGGAGTATCTTGACTGATAGATTCCAAGGTTTGAGCCTCCAGTGTGGAAAGGACAAAGAGATATGAATGCTTGAGTGTCAGGTTCCCAAGTGACAGTGTGAACAGAGGAAGAACTGACTGGCAGAACATCAGACATTATTCTGGATGTGTTACTGATGTTGGTAAAGGTTATGAAGGCATGAATTATGTTTGGCCGACATGATTAATGATTTCTACAAGTATATGCTTGATCCGCATTACTTGGTGTGCAAGGATTCAGCTGAAAGAACAGAGTTTGTGAAAAGATTGACTATTCCGGGTGCCGACTAGAAAGGTGATGAAATCACTTATGTGGATATATATACAAGATGGATTTAGTTGTGAGAGGTGTCATGGTTGTTTGCAATGTGTGAATAAAAGCAGAAGAGCAGAGCAGAGGCAGTAAGGAAGGTCTGGTATGTGAAAGGAAAGTAGCATAAGAGAAGAGGAAAGATGAAGTGTAGCAAATCAGTATACTGAGCCTAACCAGAACTGAACTCTAGCATATGTAGATGCTTCCAATCAGTTCAAGTATTGTATAACACTCTTTTTGTAGACAGTGTGTCTCTTGTAGGCAGTGTGCCTCCTTGTGAGCAGTGTGCTCAGGCAGTGAGCCCTAATTGGCAAGTGCCATTTTGTATTTTCATTCTTCTAATAGAGAATACAATCTTGGGTTAATCACCCCGTGGTTTTCTCCCTTAACAGGGTTTCCACGTCAAAAATATTGTGTCATGTGTATTTCCTTTTCATAGTTATGTTTGCTTATTTGGATTAATGCTGCATTGATTATTAAGAAAGTTAAGAAAGAAGAAAATAGTAGGATAACTGATTCACCCCCCCTCTCAGTTATCAACAATTGGTATCAGAGCTAAGTTCCTCCTAACAGAGCCTAACAGCTTGAGGAAGATCTGGGAATTCAAATGGATGCATATGGTTTAAGGGAGCAACTCAAGACTGCCCTTGATGATCTGGAACAGTCAAACTTTGAAGTCAATGAATTAAAGGAAAGACTAAAATAGGCTGATGATTTCATGAGAGAACTAAAAGACAAATTAAGTCTCTCTATGAAAAAGAGAAAGGAGTTGCTTCAGCAATTAGCAAGACAAGGTGAAGCAAATGATGCAAATGAAAAGCTGAAGAAAAAAACTGAGTTGTGTGAAAAGTTATCAAAAGAAATTATTATGGTAAGACATGAAATGGAATCAGGAGTCATGAAGTTTACCCAAGAAGTTGAAGAGAAAAGAAAAACTGAAGATAATCTAAGACAATCTCTCAAGGAGAAATCAGAAGATTGCCACCAGATGGATAGAATTATCAGACATCTTGAATCTGATCTTGAAGATGCTAAAGATAATGAAGAAAAACTTGAGGATCAAATTGTCTCTCTCAAAAGGGATCTTCAAACAACAAATGAATATAAAGAGAAATTCAAGATAAGTTCTGCTCAACTTGAAGTTCTTCTTGGAAGTCAAAAGAAGGTGGATGACAAGTGTGGTTTGGGATATGAGAAAGGAGAAAGCTCTAGATCCGATCAAAAGAATTTTGGATCAGAAAATACAAGGAACAGGTGTAGAAGACCTCCGGTAAGATAGCCTAATGCTCAAAGATATCCATCCTTCAATGGATACTGCCACAACTGCAACAACTTTGGTCATAAAGCCAATCAGTGCAGAAAGAGAATGAATCAGACTAATTCATCCTTCTCCGAATAGTGTTTCAACTGCAAAAGGTATGGTCACAAATCTCATGAATGTAGAAATATGCAAATGAACAAAACATTCAATGGTAGATGCTTTGCATGCAATAGAATAGGTCATATGGCTAATCAATACAGATCAAGAGGATATCAGTCAAATATGCAAAGAAATATTGTTTGCCAAATCTGCAATAGATCCGGTCATAGTGCAAATTTCTGTAGAAGCAAGAATTAGGACAAAAGAGGTCTGGTATATCATAAGCAGAATCAAGATAAGGGTAAACAAAAAGTGAATGCGGATGAAGTTAAAAGTGAGATGAACAAGATTTGGGTGAAGAAAAGTACAGAGAATGTAGAAGTTGGATCCGCACCAGACTCTGGTGCTAATATTCCTTCCAGAAATTAAAAAGTGAGCTCTGGCTCAGGGGGAGACATAAAGAAAACCTTGTTCCCCCACCCAGTCAATTGGTGCTGGAACTGGCACAAGAAGAGTTGCAGATTGAAGGGTTCATAAGGGAAACATCCAAACAAACTATGGTTAAGATTTGGAAGATCCGCATGATGTTTAAAAATTAGGACTGATCCGGTTCTTCAAGTCATCTGAATAAGGCCAACCAGAATAACTTAGGTCGAGCATTTATTGCAACCTGACAATAGGGTTTGCGGAGCAATATAAGGGTTTTCTCATTAATCACTTGTTCATTCTGCATTCAAGAAGAAAAAAGAAAAGGAGCTCTGCAACTACTTCTTTCAAAGATCAAGATGATTCTTCATACAGCTCGATCTGGATTTCATCATGTGTGCCCTAAACAATGTAAAAGGTATTCTTCGTTCTTGATATCTCTCAGTAAGATTCTTTGATGATGGCTACTCTAAATATAATAAAGATTTCTGATAGACCTCACCCCATATTTAAGAAGCATCCATACAAATCCTTGGAGGTAGATCCCCTAGGAGCCTTCTCTAGTGTTCCACATGGTGTTTTACACACAGAAGATATTAGGGTTTATATACACACAAATGTTGAAGAGTTTGGGGAATTCAAACTAAGGGATATCTATCACAATCAATTGATAGATGATGCTTTTGAGCTCAAACCCGAATACAAGGGCATCCAGAATAAGCACTTTGCACAATACATACATTTCTCCTGTTTCACTGAGGATGAATGGGTCAAGTATATTTTGAGCAGAATACATGACAACTTCATGTGGTTAAATGGACCATTGAAAATCACAAAAGATGCCATCAGGGCAGTTACCAGATTACACTCATTCGGTGGGATTCCTATTCTTAAATCTGTGAAGAATCAAACTGTGAGTGAGGCTACTGGATCCAAGTTTGACAAAAGAGCAATGATAGTAGATGACATCTCTGATCCGGATGTCAAGTATGCCTCCATGATCATTGGACATAAAATATATCATTCTAGCAGGGAAAATTCAGTACCTGGAACTGCCATTTACACTGCTTATGAAATGTTAAGAAAGGATGCAGACTATGATCTCTGTCAGGTTCTCCTGAACCAGCTCTTGGAGAATCTACAAAAAATAAAGAAAGATAAAAAGAATTCATTCAAGTATGGTGGATTAATATTGTGCTTATTCTTCTACTTTATGAATGAGCTTCCCAGATCTAGTAGAATGATAGACCAGTGGCTATCCAAATCAGAGATTATTTGCATGGACTTGGTGATAACAAAGCACAAAATACAGCTCTATGGGGATATTTCAAGAATTTTTAGAACATGATGCAAGCAAGAGAAAGGATTCCCCAGTCTCTTGTTGAAAAATACAAAGACACAGTTTGTTTTATGGTAGAGACTGATCAGTGCCTAATGGAGGTAGCAGAACCAAGAACTGTATGGATCATGCCCATGGGGTATGAAGTTGATGAACAAATTGTGGAGCTGCATGTTCAACACATGCTAAGTCAGCCAAAGGATCCAAAGGCAGAAAGGTTTGGAACCTTTGAGGAGCTGAGTGTAAAGATTCATGTGGAACTCAAAGAACCAAAGATCAAAAGGAAGGTGAGAAAAGAAGTAGAAAATGTTGACCAAGGCCTTGGCATCTCAAAGGAGACACTTGATGCCCACAAGAAAAAGATGGAAAGGGCTGAGGAAGAGAAGAAAGAGGCAAAAAAGAAAAACAAGGAAAGTGCTCCGGTAGAAACCTCAACCGGGACCAGATCATCAAAGAGATCTACCCCTGTCACAGCCAAAAGCTCAAAAACATCAAAATCAGAAGTCTAGGCATCCGACAAAGGAGAGAAAAGATTAAAGACAAAAGCCACAAGGGCTTATTCCAGTCAAAGAGACGAAGAGGAAACCAAATCAGATGAGGAGATAAAGAAACTAAAGAAGAAGAAGAAATCATCCGGTGAACACTCTGCCGGTCAAGGAGAAGAAGAGAAGGAAGAGGAATTTGCTGAAAAACCCACTCTATCCTTGGATGTTGTAGTGAAAGCAGTCACTGTGGATGGGAACCTGCAACCCTTAATAGAATTTTATGATGAATATAATGAAGTAGATAAAAAGATTCTGGAAGAAGCCACAATTCAGTTTTTGAACACTTACAACAAAGCTTTTATTGAAATTATCTCTCTAATTCCCAAAAGCTTAGAAAAAAGGCTTGAAATGAGGAAGAACAATGCTCAAGCAAAAGATCTCGAGATCTGGGAACAGGTCACCATTCAGCTCTTCCCTTCAATCACTCCGCAGTAAATGAATATGATCTTTAAAGAGTGCAAGGATGAGTTCCAGAGCAAAGCTAGGATGAATCAGCTCATGCTTGGTGAAACTGACAAAGTGGCAAAAGAGACTGAAGAGATCCTATGAAATACTCTTAAAAAGTTCAACATTCCCATCACAGAGGACTCTGGTAAAGACAAGGGCTCAGAATCCTCTATTCCGGAAGAGGTGACTCATGAACAAACAAATATCTCTCCTCCGGTTTCCCCTACAGCTTCCGGATCTAAAGGAGAAGATAGAATACAAGAGAAAGAAGTAGGAGTGAAGGAAAAAGAAGTTGATAGTACCAAGGTTGCAGAGGGAGAGAAGACCCCAACAGAGAAAACCACAACTGCTAGTGGTAAGAATGTAGAAGGAGAGAAAGCTCCAAGGGATAGCCCTAAGAATGCAGAAGAGAAGAAACATCTGTCTCCGGCAAGAGACACTGCAAAAACTGTCCAAGAATTCCTGAACAAAGAAACAATGGAGATTGATGAACTGGAGCTTCTACAAGGACCATTTAATTTTGATTCACTTTCTCCGGTACAGACAATGAAGATAGCCTCATTCGCTAATGCAAAGGCTAAAGAAAAACTCCTAAAGTCTCACATGGAAGACTGTGAGTTGATAGAAGCTGCTTCCTGAGTGCTAGAAAAGATTATGCCATCATTTCAGAAGGATCCCACAGCCTCCTCATCCGGTAATCTCAAAACTCTAGTCAATAGTGTTAGCACACATTTTGATTCACTAGAGAAGTCAGCAGAAGATAAGGTCCGGAAGGAATTTCTTGCAAAAAGATTATTAGAGGTACAATGGTTGATAAGTAATGATAGGAGAAATATGAATATTGGGATAAAGAGCTCAGAAAATGCTCTTAAAGATGGCAGAGAAATGTACAAATTTTGTTTATCATGGTCCAAAACAACAGTGGAGATTGAGAAGAAAATGAAAGAACAGGAGGATAAACTGACAAATCTTTCTGAAAATTTTGATCCACTTACTGCTTCCATAATAAATCAAGAATGTCAAATGGTTGTAGTCTTGAATGAGATTAAGAAGCTTGAAAAAGAGAAGAAAAATAGAATCAGTAGATTGAGTGAGCTCAGAGGGATAATTGTCCCTAAATTAGAGGCCATGCATGAGGCCATAAAAGAAGCTAAAATCACAGCCCAGACAAATGATCCAACAGATCTAAAAAGGGCAGATGCGTTTGCATTTCTATTGAGCAGTCATATATCAATTTTGGACAGAATGAAGCAAAGTTGGGCTACAGAATTCATTTAACTGAAAACAACTTTTGCAGACATACTACAATATATGTAAGTATTTCATATGTATATACTTATGCGGCTAAGTATAGTTAAGTTTTTGAAATTTTGGTGTGCGGACCCTACCCTTTGCCATTGATGTCAAAGGGGGAGTAAGGAGTAGTGAAAAATGAGGAATCCAACTAAGGGGGAGCTCCGAAAAATGTATATAAAAATAGAGCATCAGCCAAGGGGGAGCATAGTGTAAACACTTAGTCATTTTTCACTAAGTGTTGCCATCAATGCCAAAGGGGGAGATTGTTGGCA
This sequence comes from Cunninghamia lanceolata, assembly GCA_027924645.1. Taxonomy (NCBI): domain Eukaryota; kingdom Viridiplantae; phylum Streptophyta; class Pinopsida; order Cupressales; family Cupressaceae; genus Cunninghamia; species Cunninghamia lanceolata. Next base: position 1,404,322 of record BSBN01000898.1, on the reverse strand, counting down.
AGAGACACTATATGTATTCATGAATGTTGTCATTGATGGCAACAAAGTTCATCCCACACATTCGCAGGACATGTATGTCTATACCAGATGTCAGAGTGAAGAATGTTATGGTCCGGTAAACAAGAACAGAGCAGTCAGTAAGGTCTGACAGACAGGTCCGGATCTCTTAGCAAAAGCATCTTAGTGAAGTGTGGATTTGGGGAAGTCAAGAGGAGTATCTTGACTAATAGATTCCAAGGTTTGAGCCTCTGGTGTGGAAAGGACAAAGAGATATGAATGCTTGAGTGTCGGGTTCCCAAGTGACAGTGTGAACAGAGGAAGAACTGACTGCAGAACATCAGACATTATTCCGGATGTATTACTGATGTTGGTAAAGGTTATGAAGGCATGAATTATGTTTGGCCGACATGATTAATGATTTCTACAAGTATATGCTTGATCTGCATTACTTGGTGTGCAAGGATTCAACCGACAGAATAGAGTTTGTGAAAAGATTGACTATTCCGGGTGCTGACTAGAAAGGTGATGAAATCACTTATGTGGATATATATACAAGATGGATTTAGTTGTGAGAGGTGTCGTGATTGTTTGCAATGTGTGAATAAAAGCAGAAGAGTAGAGCAGAGGCAGTAAGGAAGGTCCGGTATATGAAAGGAAAGCAGCATAAGAGAAGAGGAAAGATGAAGTGCACCAGATCAGTATACGGAGCCTAACCGGAACTGAACTCCAACATATGTAGATGCTTCCAATCAGTTCAAGTATTGTATAACACTCTTTTTGTAGACAGTGTGTCTCTTGTAGGCAGTATGTCTCCTTGTGAGCAATGTGCTCGGGCAGTGAGCCCTAATTGGCAAGTGCCATTTTGTATTTTCATTCTTCTAACAGAGAATACAATCTTGGGTTAATCACCCCATGGTTTTCTCCCTTAACAGGGTTTCCACGTCAAAAATATTGTGTCATGTGTATTTCCTTTTCATAGTTATGTTTGCTTATTTGGATTAATGCTGCATTGATTATTAAGAAAGTTAAGAAAGAAGAAAATAGTAGGATAACTGATTCACCCCCCCTCTCAGTTATCAACAGGGGTGTAGTTTCCAAGGTAGGTTTTAAGTGTTCCTCTCCAACAAGATCTTGTACCACCCTACTGCTTTCTCCTATAGTTTGCTACTGGGGTGTTTATTTTATGTATCTACCTTTTGAATCCCTGGGTCTAACCATGCATATTCAATTTAACCTAAAAAAGACTGCTAACTAAGTTTTTCTTATTAACACATACATTCCTGACAACGACGCCAAAAATGACAAGGGTCTCTGTACCTTGGCATTTAATCATATTTTTGAAGTGTCAAATCTAGGGAGTGTCCTAGGCTATTTGCAATAAGGAACTTCATAATCAATAGTCCTCCAACTAATCCTACTAATTTTATTGTTTAAGGAATTAATGCTACCGATTTATCTATTGTGAAATGAAGTCTTGAAAACACCAAAATAATGCTAAAGCAGTAGATTGTTGAAAATGACCTATTCTAATGCAAAGATGGAAATATGCATTTACTGGAAACAACTATTAAATAGAAATAAATCTATCTTGTGAAAGCAATAAAACTGTACTCCTAATAAAATATGTAAATGAACAATGAAGCAATAGATACTAGCCTCTTGTCTTGATGGCAGGAGTGGGCCCTTGCTCCACGCCTTTAGGACTGAAGACTAAAGCAAGAACTCAGTACAGAAATGTAATAATGTAATCTTTCCTTCAATCTAATCTCATCAAGGTATGCTTGTATTCAAAAAGTATATCTGTCTAAAAATAGAAATTACAATAATCTAATAGCCAAAATCTGTATATGTTTTTGCTGCTCCTATCTAAACATATATTAGTCCAAGAGATAAGATATCTTTTAGAACTAATTATTCTATCCACTAGTTTATCTATGAGATACAACCAATCTCTTATTCTAACTAAAACATACAACTATTTAACTGAAGAGTATAATCATGCAAACTGAAAAAGGCTTTAGTGGAACAAAAGTCCCACTAAATCCAGAGTCTTAACTTAAATAACAATGGGCAACGAAGCCCTGAAATATAGGTCTTAACAACTCTTTTAGAACTCATGCAAAATCAAATAAAAAGGGAATTAGATCCTTGGCAGTCAACTGGAGTCTTCGCTAGATCATTTTGGTGTTGGCTGAGTAGACTCTGAAGCACTATAGTTGCCTCCAGAGATGTAGATTGATAGTAGTGCCGGAGACTCTGTACTATCTCCAGCAGCTCCAGAGACTATGTGCTATTGCCAGCAGCTCCAGAGATGCATCCAAGATTCCTATATGGCTCTGGAGATCATCCACCCCTTTCTTTCCTTCTCCTTCTTCTTCATAACACCTCCAACACTTTGGGAAAACGTTGGAGTCTGGTGTAGTATCCTCCATATTGGCTCCGGAGATTATTAGGACCATCTCCAGAGATCTTCAAAATTGCCTTCGCCCATATAACTGCACTTGTGGATGCAAAAAGAGAGTTTTCTACACATTTTTATTAGTTTACTACAACATTAGTCCTTTCATAAAAAATAATGATCTTCAGTAATTCATCTCTCATTAGTGCAATTAAAACAAATCTTTTCAGTTTCTATGGTGCAATTACCAGGACAACAGAATGAAAGGATGGGAAAAAGGGGAGTAAAAAGGTGTATTAATCTGGGTGCTACCTGGCACTCATCACAGATTGTGTGTGGACTTTAGAGACCTAAATAATGCCTCCCTTGAAGATCACTATCCACTCCCTTCCATGGAGAAAATTCTCCAAACAGTAGCAGGAGCTGGAATATTTTCACTCCTAGATGGCTACTCAGGCTATAATAAGATTCTTGTAAAAGAATCAGATCAGTACAAGACAACCTTTACCACCAAGTGGGGTACTTTGGCTTATTAGAAAATGCCATTTGGGTTGACTAGTGTTGGAGAAACCTTCCAAAGGGCAATGGATTTGGCCTTCAAAGGCCTAATCAGTGATATTATTTTAGTGTATCTTGATGATTTGACTATGTATTCCAAGCATACAACTAACCATCTGGGTCATTTGAGAAAATTCTTTGAAAGATGCAGGGAATATGACATATCAGTGAATCCAAAAAAATGTGTATTTGTTGTCGCAAAAGGCAAATTACTGGGACACCTGGTTTCAAAGGAAGGGCAGGCTATTGGCCCTGAAAGAACCAGTGCCATTCTATCTCTTCCCCTTCTTTGTCACAAGAAGGGTCTGCAGAGCTTTTTGGGAAATATAAATTTTGTGAGGAGGTTCATACCCAATTTTTCTTCAATAGAAAAAACCTTCACAGTCATGCTCAAGAAGAACGCTACCTTCACATGGTCAAAAGAAGGCAAGGATAGTTTTGAAGTTGTCAAGCATGCCATTGCACAAGCTCCCACGCTGATAAATCCTAATTATGAGAATGATTTTATCCTTTATTCCTTTGGAGGCAAGGAGGGTATATTAGTAGTTTTAACATAGCAGAATGAAGATAAATTGGAACAACCAATTGCTTTCTTCAACCAACCACTCAAAGAATATGAGATGAAGTATGATTTTGTTGAAAAACAATTGTTTGTTGTGGTGAAAGCACTCAAAAAGTTCATGTATAGGCTTTCAAACAGTAAGATTCAATTGATGGTGAACCATCCCAACGTGAAAGAGTTTCTTTAAGCAAAGATATCAATGAAAAAGGGGCTGGGTGGATCACAAAAATAATGGAGTATGATGTAAACATCAATATCACCAAGTTGGTATGAGGCAAAGGCCTTTAAAAGCAAATGGCCACAGATTTTGAAGCCATAAATGATGTTGTATGTGTCCGTGGGCAAGCACAACCAGCTAGTTCCAACAATCTAGCTGACTAGTACCATGACATGGTCACATTTCTATAGTCAGGGAGATGCCCAAATGGATTGGATTAATCAAAAAGAAGGTATTTCAGACTCTAGTCCATACCCTATGTTCTCATTGATGGTGTCTTGTTTAGGAAAGACATCAATGGAGTTCTTCTTAGATGCATTGTACAAAATCAGTATTATCAACTAGGATTACACCCTAGCTAAGCCTAGACTCAGCTGATCATGTTGAAACATGGAAACACCATCGAGCCTGTGGATTGCTCATAGTGAAGGTGAATCTCTAGATTATGGGTTGGTTCCCCTTTAGATCTCCTAGAAACTATTAGATTTGAATGGAAAAGGGATGGAAAGATAACTAAAAATGTAATCAAATTCCAGGAGGTGATGCACCATTAATGGATGAGAGTTTAAACTGCTGCACTAACTCACAATTTGCTTCAACAAAGAGGTTAATCTATTCACAACTTGATTCAGGACATGAAGTACATGAATATTTCATATGGAGGTAGCTGACCCTACCGTTTGCATGAAGGAAAGTGAAGTTTCACAACTACAACTATTGAAAGCATCTGAACACAACATATAACCTATACTAATCATGAAATAACTTCAATCATTGTAAAGATAGAAAAGAATCAAAGGATTTGCCTGATTAAATCACAGTAATTGCTTTACAATCATACAATAACAATGAGAACTAAGAATAAAACTAGAAGAAACTGTTGTACTTTATTGAGTCATAAAGGAATTCTGTACCAAAAAAAAGCCTTGAGAAATGCTTTCAAATAGCTAAAACTGAGTTACAAATCTTTCTCTGTCTCTCTGTAACATGCCAGAGAAAGCCAAAAGGTAAGAACTGAGAAAAAAAATCCTAAGATTCCTCTCCCATATACAAAATATGACTCCAATGAGTCAGAATGAGTGAATTGAAGTCAACTCAACATCAAAAATATCTCCATGAATCTCTCCCACGAGCAAAGATGAAAATCCTCCAAAAAAAGGGGTCAAAACTGAAATAATTTGAGCAAAAATAGGCTCAAACTTCCCCTCACAATTAGTTTGACCAAAGTTGATCTTGAAACCACATGAGATAACTGAAAATCAAGACCAAACTCTCCAGTTCAACTCCTCTCCTCTGATTTTGCATGATTTGACATGGAGTTAACAATTTGAACAAATGATTAAGTAATCAATGATAAATTACTTTACTAGGTGTCATGGATTTGCTCAATTTTTGCATTTTTATGACAAATAATAAAGTAATTTACAAACTATTACTCAATTATTTGTTTACATTATTTATTTCATTTCAATCTCATGCAAAACTCAAGGGGAATTTACATATTTCCACTTTCACCAGTTCACCCTTGGTCAATAGAAATAAAAACACAAACCCCTTATGACTCGTGTTGACCTTCATAGTGCTTCATCGATCCCTTGCAATGATTTTGTTTTGACTTAAGGTTTATCAAAACCTTAGCACTTGTAAAATTTATCATTAGGTTTTTATGACTAAAAGTCATTCACCATGGTTTCCATTTGATCTTTTTTCATGATTTTCAACTTTTAAAGTCAAAAGACATACTCCTAGGGCTCAACAGCATAACAAAATATCCTCGAAACCCTAAAGTCATTCATTCTTGCATTTTCCTGTGCTGAGAGAGCACCGTCTGGATGGTTTTGAGATGCATGGTGAAGCTTTCTGGAGGGTTTCTGACGACATGAAAGTTCTTCTTGCAGCTGACTGGTATGTTTTTCTCCTTGATATTGTTGATTTTGCCATTTATACAGAGAAAAAATGATGAAATCACCCATTTATCTTGCTCTTTTGTTTGTTTCTGGCATAGTATTCACTGTTCCATGTGACTTCTATCCTTTTGATGCCATTTTATTTGATGAGAAGTTATAGGAGGTAGAAAAACTCCATTTTACCTTGCATAATTGAGAAAAAAACTGTGAGGGATTTACATTTCTGAGATTTCTCTATTTGCATCATTAAAGGTTGACTGCTGCTCTAGCCTTCAAGGCCCTAACCAGGGTTTCAACTCCTTGTTTTGCTTGCTGTTGTCACTGTATGGTAAGTGAATGCAATTTACTCTACTGTATTGTGCTTTAGTATCTTGACACTGTTCTCTTGAATATCATGTAGGTCCTCTAAAACACTCAGGTGAATTGTACTTACATCATGAATGTTGTTTGTTGTATATATGCATGTGGTTTTTCCTTTCTTTATCATAGTATACTACTATTTATTTGTGTATCAGCATTACATGCTATGCATTTGGGTTATTTGAAAGACACTTTTCCTTTTGATATGGTTGTTCATTTTTATTTTGCCAGGCTTGAGACTCTTAAGCTGATCCTGTAATTCTCATATTGTATCTTCTATCTGCTCTCTGTGGCATGGCTTACCTCTGTCAGGAGACTTGTTCACTGCTTTGTTAGTGTTGGGTTTGAATTAGCAGGGTGTTGATGAGTTGGGAAAATATGAAGATCATTATATTGATATGATTGTCCCTTGTCTTTTGTCTTATAAGGGTTTCATCCTTCTCTAACAATGTTCTTGATCATGCATTTGACTGCTACAAGATATTTGCATGGCTGATCTTCTTGATTTTTATGGAATGCTCCCAAATACATGATGATTGCTCTTTCATTGCCTTGCAGGATAGAAATAAATGTCTCATTACTCCATAACTGTCTTGCATTTTGTATGAACTTTAATGACTAATATGCTTCTATATAGCAGTGATCTGTAACCTCCTTCAAGACAGAACTGTACTATTTCATGGTCTTGGTTACCCTTGGCATTATTTTGATCTTTTTGAAGCTATGACTGTCCATCTGTTTGGAATGGCTATAGGATGATGTCTCCTTGTGAATGTCATTTGTTTTATGAATGATCCACAGTGTTGACTGTAATATGACAAAAGGTTGTTCATAGGCATGCTGGGCTCAACCCTTGTGGGAGCCACATTTTCTCCACATGCTATTTCAGTGATTGATCTTGATATATTTCACCTATACCTATACATTCAGCAAACATGTTAGAATATAAAACATACATTGAATTACAGGACATGATGCTTCTCTTCCTTGATTTTGTCCTCTAATTTAGTACTTGCATCTCATGTTCAACTATTCCTTTTGCTTTTCTTTTGTATCTATGATAACTGAATATTTTGAGTTTGATGCTTCATAAAGGTAGACTATATATCTGTTACTTTTGTATATGAAAATAATTTGAACCCTAAGCTCTAACAACTCTCTCATGCAGGTATCTTTGGAGCTCACGGGATGGAGGGAGCTGAAGATGGCCCTGGTCAACCTTGGGATTCATCATTCACAGGCAATGATGGGTCCCTATTCTCCTCATATGCTCTTTTCTTTTTTTCTGAAGTATAGTTTAGTTTCATATTACATCTTTCAGTCATTCCCACAACTTGTGTGGGACATATTTAAACATTTCTTTTGAATATAATCGGCTATGACTTCTGTGTACTTTTCTTTATGAATCAATTACATAGTATGAAAACAACTGAACTTCATTTAAAACATATGTTTAAATATGATAAATTGATAGTTTATAAATACCTCCTTCTTGAAACTGTACTAAAATGTACTGAATGAAAAACAATATCATAACTGAAATATGATCTCAAATAAATACCCGTCATCTTTTGAATGCCTGTCTTCTTTTTTTTCCTCATTTTCACTTACTAGGATAGTGTAACAACCCAGTTTGAGTTGTTACATGATATTGATAAATGATCATGAAATAGCTCCTTTACCAAGAAATCATACATTGACTGGATGATCCTGTGTATAAAAAAATTTCTTATCTCCCTTTCCAACAACTGTTGTTAGGCCTTACTAAATTAGGCTGCAAACATAATTTAGTAATAGTTTTGGCAACCTCTCAGGGGTGTTTGCCTGCTAAACAAAATAGGATCAGTAGCCTTCTTCATCCATTGGGCATAAGAGTCAATTCTTTGTCCTTGAACTTTGAAAACCTCAGTAACTTAGCTGTTTGAAACATGAACAACAACAAAACTAAAACTGAAAACAACTACATGGCTCTATTTAGGACAGAACCAACAAACATGTGCAACAACACTTCTTGGAAAATGAAAACTTAACTTAACCTATACTAACCTATTCTATCCAGCCAAAGAAACTGGTCAAACAAACCCATTAACTGGCTTTGTAAAATAACTCCCCCTTCTAACCAACATAGGATGTTTTGCAAGGTTATGAACTACTGATAAGAAGTGTGAAACAAGAAGATACCCCACAAATTGTTGCGATGCTTCATGAAGAACATAACCAAACTCACTCACCTCTTGAGTTCGATCAAGCATACTACCAATTTGGAATGAATAGGTGAGTTGGGTCTGCTGTTCTACAGCTGCAACTTCATCATTAGGATCATTGACAACCGGTTGTATCTTATTGGTACCCCTCTTGGCTAAATCTCTGATTGGGCATCCTCTGGAAAGGATGAAATTTGTACTATTACTGTTGGTTTCTTACTGATTATTTGTTGTTTCATCTTCTATCATAATTTTAACTTGATCTGAAGGAGATGTTGATCTATCATCCAGTAACGAAGAAATGACTACTTCTTTCACCTGAATAGGCTAATCACATACTGTTGATTCACATGGCATCAAATTATCATTAATGTTAGAGCAAAAATCTTCTATCATACTAGAGAAAAAGTTCTCATCAAACTCATAATCTTGTACTAAATCTAGATGAGTTTCCTCACTCTGCTCACGACGGCTCTCATCAAACCTTCCCTCTTGTTGTTCATTAATTTCACCTTGCATGATAACCTGCCATGTCAATTCCTCCTCCATGGTTAATGAATCATCTTCTTTCATTATTACATCCAATAACTCATCAAAGCTATCAACTCTTTAAAGGTTCCTAGGAACAACAATCTCTTCATCTTCTAAAACAAGATTGTCCTCATTTTGTTCTTGATAGGCTAGCACACTATCACAATTATTTGCATCCTCCTGTTGTCCCTTTGTTGTTTCCTTTGGTATGAGCATGCTTTCCTCATCTACCTCAACAAAACTAGGTAATTGATCGAACAAAGAAACTGATTCTTCCACCTCATGCGGTGCTTTCTCAAATGAAACTTGGGCATTCTGTCTTTGCAACTGAAGACTTTCACCTCATGACCTCTATACTCTACTTTCATTCATCTCATAAACAACATTAGAAAATTTTTCAAATGAATCGAAATGCAAAGGATTCAATGTCAAGTTTGAACCAACATCCTCTTCATATGCATCATGCTCATATTCAGCTGGGAATGTAGCACAAACAGCAGTAACCTCTTGCTCCACATCTGATTTTTTTGATTTGGTGGCACAAAAAGAATTGCAAGAACCTTTAGCTGCTGGATTGAAACTTGAAATTTTGCTTGGCTTGGGCTCTACAACCTTTTTCTCCTGTTCACCACACCAACTTGGAATCTTGATTGGTTCAGATTTTACTACCTTTTCCTCTTCCTGATTTTGGATTGGTATGGGAGGGTTAGCCTTAACAAGGTTTGGCATTTTATAATCAGGATACTTAGTCCAAGAAGGCTGCCATGGTTGTTCAAAACTTTGATGACTTGGTTCAAGTTCTTGATATGATTGAAACTAAGGATTAATGGATTGGTTTTGAATGCAAACATGCTCCTGAGCAAAATCAGAACTTCTGAAACTTGGAATTTGGAGACTTTGGGGAGTTTCTTGAGTTTCTTGGAGGAAAAAAGGCTCTTCAAGTGGCTGGTTTTGAAGCATAACAAATTCATATTGTGCCAACCTAGGCTCTTGGAATGGTAAAGGATTTCTAAAACTAGGAATCTTGACCTTAGGACGGTTAGGAGGCTCACTTTGCTTGAAACTTGGAAACTTATGCTTACGAATCACCTCTTGAATAGGCTGATCTGGAATGAAACGAGTTATTTAGACCTCATACCTTTGTGTTTGAGCAAACAAAAACTTGATTTGCTCCTCATTTGCGGCTATCTCCCACTTAAGACTTTCTTCAAACTATAACCTTTGTGCCTCCAACTCCTGCTTATGAAGATAGGCTTGATAATCTAGTTCCTCATGATGCATGTTATACTCTCATTCTCTATCAATCTCATCTAACTGTCTTTGAAAATTCAAAGAGAAATCCCAAATGCTCATGCTATGATCACACTAAGGCTGATCAACAGAAAAAGTATGCTGATTGGGAACAAAATTGTCATTTTGGGACTAGTTATAAGCGTAGGTAGGCTACCAAGAAGGCTAAGCAGGGTTGGGTGGGAGGTAAGCATGTTGAACATGTTGATATACTGTTGTTAGATGGTTGTTTGGGATAAAACCAGAAGCATTTTTAGTCTGATACGGATATTGAAAAGGCTTTAAGACTATATTTTGGCAAAATGAAGGGATAGAACATAATTTCCTTGATAGCTTGACATACTAAAACATTCAAACGAGTTGGGTTCTCATGAAATTCTTTCTTAAATCAAGAAAAATAGGTCTGATTTGGAAGATTTTGTACATACCAGCAAAGTCGCTAGGTGATTGGAAGGATTCTATGAAGGAAAGAACCAAGAATATCACCTAAACCCTAATCCTTGCTAAGCTTTAAGCTTCTAGACTGCTGAAATAAGTAGATCTGAAACTGTATAGTCCCCAGGTGTGTGAGATATTGCTTCCAAAGGCTGATACTGCTAATATACACATTGAATATCAACATTGGATGAGAACTTATGGATTGTAGCAGTCTGATCGGTCCCACCAGGCATGCCAAAAACTGTTATCAACTAGGATTGCACCCTAGCTAAGCCTAGACTCAGCTGATCCTGTTGAAACATGGAAACACCTTTGAACCTATGGGTTGCTCATAGCGAAGGTGAATATCCATATTATGGGTTGGTTCCCTTTAGATCTCCTAGAAACTATTGGATTTGAATGGAAAAGGGATGGAAAGATAACTAAAAATGTAATCAAATTCCAGGAGGTGATGCACCATTAATGGATGAGAGTTTAAACTGTCATACTAACTCACAATTTGCTTCAACAAAGAGGTTAATCTATTCACAACTTGATTAAGGACATGAAGTACATGAATATTTCATATGGAGGTAGTTGACCCTAGCGTTTGCATGAAGGAAAGTGAAGTTTCACAACTACAACTACTGAAAGCATCTGAACACAATATATAACCTGTACTAATCATGAAATAACTTGTTCAATCATTGCAAAGATAGAAAAGAATCAAAGGATTTGCCTGATTAAATCACAGTAATTGCTTTACAATCATACAATAACAATGAGAACTAGGAACAAAACTAGAAGGAATTGTTGTACTTTATTGAATCATAAAGGAATTATGTACCAAAAAAAAAGCCTTGAGAAATGCTTTCAAATAGCTAAAACTAAGTTACAAATCTCTCTTTGTCTCTCTGCAACATGCCAGAGAAAGCCAAAAGGTAAGAATTGAGAAAAAAAATCCTAAGATGTGTCTCCCATATACAAAATATGACTCCAATGAGTCAGAATGAGTGAACTAAAGTCAACTCAACATCAAAAATATCTCCATGAATCTCTCCCACGAGCAAAGATGAAAATCCTCCAAAAAAAGGGGTCAAAACTGAAATAATTTGAGCAAAAATAGGCTCAAACTTCCCCTCACAATCAGTTTGACCAAAGTTGATCTTGAAACCACATGAGATAACTAAAAATTAGGACCAAACTCTCCAGTTCAACTCCTCTCCTCTGATTTTGCATGATTTGACATGGAGTTAACAATTTGAATAAATGATAAAGTAATCAATGATGAATTACTTTACTAGGTGTCATGGATTTGCTCAACTTTTGCATTTTTATGACAAATAATAAAGTAATTTACAAACTATTACTTTATTAATTGTTTACATTATTTATTTCATTTCAATCTCATGCAAAACTCAAGGGGAATTTACATATTTCCACTTTCACCATTTCACCCTTGGTCAATAGAAATAAAAACACAAACCCCTTATGACTCTCGTTGACCTTCATAGTGCTTCATCGACCCCTTGCAATGATTTTTTTTTGACTTAAGGTTTATCAAAACCTTAGCACTTGTAAAAGTTATCATTAGGTTTTTATGACTAAAAGTCATTCACCACGGTTTCCATTTGATCTTTTTTCATGATTTTCAACTTTTAAAATCAAAAGACATACTCCTAGGGCACGACAACATAACAAAATATCCTCAAAACCCTAAAGTCATTCATTCTTGCATTTTTTTGTGCTGAGAGAGCGCTATCTGGAGGGTTTTGAGATGCATGGTGAAGCTTTCTGGAGGGTTTCTGCCGACATGAAAGTTCTTCTTGCAGTTGACTGGTAATTTTTTCTCCTTGATACTGTTGATTCTACGGTTTATATAGAGAAAAAATTATGAAAGCACCCATTTATCTTGCTCCTCTATTTGTTTATGGCATATTATTCACTGTTCCATGTGACTTATATCCTTTTGATGCCATTTTATTTGATGAGAAGTTATAGGAGGCAGAAAAACTCTGTTTTACCTTGCATAATTAAGAAAAAAACTGTGAGGGATTTACATTTTTGAGATTGCTCTATTTGCATTTTAACTGTATTTGCATCATTAAAGGTTGACTGTTGCTCTAGCCTTCAAGGCCCTGACTAGGGTTTCAACTCCTTGTTTTGTTTGTTGTTGTCACTGTATGGTAAGTGAATGCAGTTTACTCTACTATATTGTGCTTTAGTACCTAGACACTATTCTCTTGAATATCATGTAGCTCCTCTAAAACACTCAGGCGAATTGTACTTGCATCATGAATGTTGTTTGTTGTATATCTACATGTGGTTTTTCCTTTCTTTATCATAGTATACTGCTATTTATCTGTGTATCAGCATTACATGCTATGCATTTGGGTTATTTGAAAGGCACTTTTCCTTTTGTTATGGCTATTCATTTTTATTTTGCCAAGCTTGAGACTCTTAAGTTGATCCTGTAATTTTCATACTGTATCTTCTATCTGCTCTCTGTGATATGGCTTACCTCTGTTAGGAGACTTTTTCACTGCTTTGTTAGTGCTGGGTATGAATTAGCAGGGTGTTGATGAGCTGGGAAAACATGAAGATCATTATATTGATATGACTATCCCTTGTCTTTTGTCTTATAAGGGTTTCAAACTTCTCTAACAATGTTCTTGATCATGCACTTGACTGCTACAGGATATTTGCATGGCTGATCTTCTTGATTTTTATGGAATGCTCCCAAATATATGATGATTGCTCTTTCATTGCCTTGCAGGACATAAATGACTGTCTTATTACTCCATAACTGTCTTGCACTTTGTATGACCTTTAATGGCTAACAGGCTTCTATATAGCAGTGGTCTGTAACCTCCTTCAGGACTAAACTGCACTATTGCATGGTCTTGTTTACCCTTGGCATTATTTTTCTCTTTTTAAAGCCATGACTATCCATTTATTTGGAATGGTTGTAGGATGATGTCTCCTTGTGAATGTTATTTGTTTTATGAATGATCCACAATGTTGACTGTAATATGACAAAAAGGCTATCCATAGGCATGTTGGGCTCAACCCTTGTGGGAGCCACATTTTCTCCACATGCTATTTCAATGATTGATCTTGATATATTTCACCTATACCTGCACATTCAACAAACATATTAGAATATAAAACATACATTGAATTACAATTGCTTCTCTTCCTTGATTTTATCCTCTAATTTAGTACTTGCATCTCTTGTTTAGCTATTCCTTCTGCTTTTCTTTTGTATCTATGATAACTGAACATATGAGTTTGATGCTTCATGAAGGTAGACTGTATATCTATTGGAGCTCACCGGATGGAGGGAGCTAAAGATGGACCTGGTCAACCTTGGGATTCGTCATTCATAGGTAATGACGGGTCCCTATTCCCCTCATATGCTATTTTCTTTGTTTCAGATGTATAGTTTAGTTTCATATTACATCTTTTAGTCATTCCATGTGGGACATATTTAAACATTTCTTTTGAATATAATCGGCTATTTATTATTATGTAATGACTTTCGTGTACTTTTCTTTATGAATCAATTACATAGTATGAAAATAATTGAACTTCATTTAAAACATATGTTTAAATATGATGAATTGATAGTTTATAAATACCTCCTTCTTGAAACTATACTGAAATGTACTCAATGAACAACAATAACATAACTAAAATATGATCTCAAATAAAACCTATCATCTTTTGAATGCATGTTCTTGTTTTTCCTCATTTTCACTTACCAGGATGGTGTAACATCCTAGTTTGAGCTGTTACATGATCTTGATAAATGATCATGAAATAGCTCCTTTACGAAGAAATCAGACATTGACTGGATGATCTTGTGTATAAATTTTTTTCTTATCTCCCTTTTCAACAACTGTTGTTAGGCCTTACTAAATTAGGCTGCAAACATAATTTAGTAACAATCAGACTTCTAGGGTATTAGAAGAATTTCATAATGGCCCTATTGGTGGCCATTATTCTCCACGAATAATTTCTATCAACATCATGAGGGCTATTTATTATTAGCCCAATTTATTCAAAGATGCCCATAGATGGGTAAGGAGCTACAAAGAATGTGCATTCTTTGCAAGAAAACAGAAGTTGGCTACTCTTCCCCTTCATCCAATTCAGACTGATCAACCATTTTCCCAATGGAGTTTGAACTTCATTGGGATGATTAACCCACCTTCTAGCACTGGTCACAAGTGGATTTTAACAACCACTGATTATTTTACAAGGTGGACAGAGGTAGTTGCATTAAAGGATGCCATAGAGACCTCCATTTTAGATTTCCTTGAGGGGATAGTTACCAGGTTTGGTGTTCCATTCACCATTATTTCTAAGAATGCCAAGGCCTTTATAGGCACAAAAATTAGTGAATGGACATTATGGAATTTACTTGAAGACATCATCTGATTACTACCCCCAAGGGAATGACCTAGCTAAGTCCACAAACAAAAACCTAATCAAAATCATCAATAGGATAGTGGATGATAATCAAAGAACTTCGCATTCCAAGTTGAAGACAACTCTTTGGGATGATAGAATCACTCCCAAGAGGGTTGTAGGCAATTCTCCTTTCATGCTTGTTTATGGAAGGGAAGCAAAATTTCCATTATCATTAGAGTTGTCTTCCCTTGAGCTGGCACATTAGTTGGAATTGCATGAAAATGATACTATGACAGTCAGGTTGGCTGAGCTGATGGAGTTTGAAGAAAAAAGAGATGCTGCCATGAAGACTCTTGAGGCTCACCAAGATCAAGTCAAAAGAACTTTTGATTGATAATCAACTAAGAGAACATTCAATGAGGGACATTTGGTGTTGAAATGGTATGTAGACAAAGCTAAAGCTAGGAGACATTCAAAATTTGATGCCATGTGGAGTGGCCCTTATATTATTACCAACTACAAACAGGCCAATGCATTTTAACTTTCAAAGTTGAATGGAGAGGTTCTGCCAATCCCAGTCAATGGGACTCATCTCAAACCTTTCTTTTAGCATGGTTGTGGGATTTTGTAAATATGTTAGGTGTTTCCTTTCAATAAGTGCCCTTACACTCTATTGCACTCTCATTAAGAGGATGTTTGCCTTGTTTGTTTTACTTTGTCTTGTTTCCCGAAGGCAGTCTTCAGTTTTGTGTTGGTTTGGCCAACTCTTGTTCTTGTTACTATGTCCTTTGACTCTGAGCCCAATGGATTGGTAAGGCCTTTGGATCCCAGTGTTTAGCAAGCAAAAACCCTTGCATAGTAACCAAAATGTTATCATGTTTTTTCTTCCAACTAAATATTCTAAGGATCCATGAAATCCTAGTGTTTTCCCCTTTAGAAATGCAAGCAAAAACATCATAAAATTGACTAAGTCCAAAAATCTTGAGTTTTCCTTGTGTTTTTAGCATTTTTGAAGTTTCAAAGTTTGGAGTTCTCCCCTTCGTCATGCCATCCTAATCGGCTCTGAACTCTGCTTGTTCTTTGCAAAATCCTCTAAGTGTTCAAAGTTATTCAAGTGTTGGGGGTCGGACCTCCTTTCTTTCTTCCTTCCTTTTCTTTTGGAAGGAGAAAGGTAGAAGGCCCGAAGTCTAAGCCCCAACAGGTGTTAATTCTTTTTAATACATTCCACCATTCTACTGGGCCTTTTGGGTGGACCCACAGTAGGCTTGCAGAACCGCGGAAAGAAGACATGTGGTAGGTTTTCATAATATATGAGAAAGATTTTAAAGGTTACCTTGTGCCATGTGGCATGATCTGAAGTGTTTCCACCATTCCGCGAGCCTTTATCTCTTAATTTATCTCATGACCACAAAACTGTGAGAGGCCACCATGTGGACAAAGGTTGAGTCATATTTTCGTCGGTGCACCTTTTTTGCTAGATTATAAAGGCGATCTCGAGTGGAATGTTTCTATTGGCTTGATGTTTCTTCAGGACATACATCAAGGAGGAAGGCTCAAGGTCTGAGTTCTACTTCTTTTCCTTCAAAATATTTTTAAATGTTTTAGGGAGTCAGACTTTGGCCTTTTCTTCTTCCCTCTTCCTTTCTTTTGGAAAGAGGAAGGCCAAAGGCTCGAACCCCAAACTCCGCCGAACCTTTGTAAAAGCAGCTAAGTCTTCAAATTTATAGGGCTCAGACTTTCTCTCTTCTTTTTTTATAAGAAGGCATAAGGCAGAAGGCCCGAGACCTGATCTCTGCGATTTCTCAAATCGGCTAAGTGTTGCGGAGGCGGAGGTTAGGTTCTTCTTCTTTCCAAGGAACAATGTAATTGTGAAGGCTTGACCCCTGAAGCCCAATGATTTCTCTTCTCTCAGACTTCAGAGGTCAGGGTTTCCTCTCTCACCTTTCCAACCCTGATCGGTGGGAGATTGATAGGAGGAAGTCTAATATGTCAAAGCTTGACCTTTTCTCCTTTTGGGGGTATTTTCTACTTTTCAAAGCATGACGAGACTACTCAGTGACCCTCTTGGTCACCATTAATGCTTCTTTAGAGCTCGATTGCTTGTGGAAGATGGATTTCTCATCTCCCCATGCTATTGTAGCCTTATTTGCATTAAATCTTTGTACCCAGGGCATGGACAAACTCTCTTCTTCAACAGATTTCATAGGTAGAGCCATGTGGGTACACTCCAAGGACATAGAACAAAGTTATTGCAGTATGGGTGATGTTCTTTTGTGTTGACTTCTCTTTCCACATCCATGACTACTACAGTGCGATTTGTAAAAGTTATCTATGTGTAGGAAATGGATGTCATTTTATTAGTTGTTCTTCTGGGCTATTACACTAGGTAGATTATTTGTTATTTTCAGACCTTAAAATGCACCTACAAAACCAATTGGATGTGATACATTGTGCTTATTTTTTGAGCCTTTGTTGTCTCTAGTTGATTGTTCACTAATGAATGTAGATAGTTATTTTGTGTCTACTCTTCTATAACAGATTGTCTTCCCTTTGTAATGGCTATTTATCCTTCATGATTAATATAATCACTAATATTTCACCTCTTATGCTTTTTTTGTGTTTATTTGAAGCTTGTGACTCATTCTGTGGATAAAATGGTTCCTTCATTAGTTACAATCTTCTATTCAAGCCTCTATCAAAGCTATAAGTCTGTGTGAGTTCTTTCAGTATTTGAGATCATTGTTGTGTTATGTCAGTCCCAGGTAAAATATTAAAATCTGGTGCATCACCTCCCCTTTTAATTTCAGTATTCTCTTCTCCCTTTTCCCTGTGAGTGTAGCATTAGATTTAGTTCAATTCTCTAAGCTTTAAGCTCAAAAAGAGGAACCAACCTTCTCTGGAGGTCTGATCTCATCTGCAAGGTCCCACACCATAAGATCAGTCCCATTATGTCATTGGAATGCTTGGACAGCCTCCAACAAGGGTGCAATTTCACGTGACGACTGGCACCAACCTACAAGAGACACCAATCCCCTCTTACAAATTTGTAGGCACCAACCGACTGGAGACACCAATCCCCATAATTGAGCACCAACTTAGAAAGAGACACCAATCTCTTGTTTTAGGAGGCACCAACCTCTTCTGCAAAAATTCACCTTCAAGATGTTTCTTCTTCAACAGATGATGGACATCATTTTTTGCACATGCACACTTCAAATACTCTGCTTTGTATTAGATATGCTATGAATTGTTTTGTAATAAATCAGCTCTCCAATCAATCTGCTCTATATTTGAATGATATCACGTTTCATTCCACCACCTTCTTTTCTTTAATTAAAACTCCTTTCAGATTTTTTTCTCATAACTTTCTTTAAATCTAATGGCAAAAACCTTTGCATATGCTTCTGCTCTGAATCGAAAGAATCACGTTTTTCTACACACAGAAGATCATCATCACATTTTTTTTCATATCGTCCAGAACTCTTCTCCTTTATATATGTATTACTTCATACTTTTTCAAATAGGAAGTCGGCCTCCATGGATTCAATTTCCAATGTATACTTTCCATGAGGTCAGCCTTATATTTTATTTTAGGTTGGCCCAACTTGAAATATTTAACTATTTCCTTTTTTTATTTAATTCCAAGGGAGACAGCCTATCTCTTTCCAAATGAGGCAATTCTTCAAAGCAGTCAGCCCCAATAAATAATCATTCCCGCATTGTCAAACATAATTTAGGCACCAATATAAACAAATTAGGTCAACCCATTAAAATAAACACCTCCCCTTAAAAAAAACTTAGCATATAAATCATGGTCGGCCAGCGCATTTATTTCTCAGCACTCTATTTGCATGATTGGGCTCCACACAAACTATGGAGTTTCACTTTTTCTTTTTATCACTGGTGTAGGCCATCAGTGAACCTAAGTGTTCACAAACCATTAACACTTATCTCATCTTCAATTTCTTTATTGGTAAAATGAGCTTTCCACAAACTTGGGACTTTTCATTCACTATCAGTAAAAGTGCCAATTGGTGAACTAACAGAATTATGAACCATCAATTTTATCCTTATCAGAAAATCATCAATTAGAGAACTTGAGAAACCACGAACCATCCACTTCCTTTGTCGGTAAAAATCATCAATCAACAAACCAAGCAAACTGTGAATCATCAACTTCTTCTCTATCAGCAAAATCACATTTTCACATACTTAAAACTTCATCGATAGAAAAGCTTATCAACAAACTTCACCATCAGTGAACTAAGGAGTTTGTGAACCAAAAGTTTTGCTGATACATTATCAGAAAAAAGTGCGATTGGTGAACTAAGTGAATCTTCAAACTTTCAACTTTATTCTTCAAGCCTTCATCTTGTCAGTGAACTGGCTATCAGGAAAACCAACTATCGATAAACTTAAGAGTTCGTGAACCTTGTGATTTGCTGAATGAAGGTCATCATTCATGCCTTAGAAACATTTTGGATCAATTTCCCTTTGACATCATTGTCTTCATGCCTTAGACACTTTGTGACACCTTTGACATCAATGACAATATTTCGAACAATCTCCCCCTTTGTCATTAATGGCAACCTTGTAAAGAAATAATATGTGAATGGAACATAACCTTAATTTGCTCTCTTTCTACAATATTTCCAACAATCTCCCCCTTTGTCATTGATGGCAACCTCGTAAAAAATAATCTGTGAATGCAACAAAACCATAATTTGCTCTCTTTCTTTATGAACTACTCCCCCTTTCTGAATCTCTTCTTATTCGCTCTTTTTCTTTCTGAAACGCTCCCCCTTTTTGAATCTCTTCCTACACTACTCCCCCTTTCTGTATCTCTCCCCCTTTGACATCAATGGAAAAGGGAAGCTTATTACCCTCACATAGAATATGCATCAACTGATCTATCTCAGAATTGTCTTCTCCACAGAGTTGAAAGATAATGCAATGACTAGCTCCCTAGAATCCATGCTTATCCATAAGATTTTACTGACTAGATGAGAGTGATATCACTCCCAATTTCTACCTTAAGTACTCAAATGTCTCTTTGGGAAGAGTCTTTGCCATTATGTCTACAATTTATTCTTGTGTAGCAATATACTCCAACTTGACTTGTTGATCTACCACTTATTCCCTTATGTGATATTTGATTGGGATATGCTTTGTTTTGGAGTGCATCACTAGATTTTTTGAAATATTGATTGCACTATTATTATCACAAAATATGGATATTGGATGAATTTATTCTACCTTGATATCCCTCAATGTTTGCTTCATCCAAAGAACCTGAGTACAACAAGATGTTGCTTCTATATATTCAGCCTCTATTGTGGATAGAGATATTGAAGCATGTTTCTTACTCAACCAAGATACAAGATTGTTCCTGAGGAAGAATGCTCCTCCACTTGTACTTTTCCTATCATCAACACTGTCTACCCAATTCGCATATGTATATGTTGCTAGAGTGAAAAATCTTCACCTCTTGGATACCACAAACCAAAATCCAAAGTGCCCTTTAGATATCTAAATATTATTTTGACTGCTTGCACTTGAGTTTCTTTTGGTGTTGCTTGAAAATGTTCTACCATGCTTACTACTTACATAATGTCTGGCCTTGATGTTGTCACATAAAGTAGGTTCCCAATCATTGACCTGTATAGTGTCTGATTTTCTTCAAGAGATTCATCATCCTTGCTTAACTTACAACTTGTAATCATGGGTGTGGTAACTACTTTACAATCCTCCATCCTAAATTTCTTCAACATTTCCTTGATGTACTTGGTTTGTGAAATAAATATCCCTTTGTCAAATAGAGAAATTTGTAAACCAAGAAAGAATGATAACTCACCAAGCATAGAAATCTCAAACTCCTTTTGTATTTCCTTTACAAATTCTTGGCACATTTTATCGTTGTTGCTTCCAAAAATGGTATCATCCACATACACCACAACTATCAACTAATCATCACATACAATCTTGATATAGATATTTCTATTAACAATTCCCCTTTTGAAACCTTGGTGCTATAGATACTTATCAAGTCTTGAGTACCATGCTCTAGGGGCTTGTTTTAATCCATAAAGTGCCTTCTTCAATTTGCACACATAATCCTTATTTTTTTATAACAGGAACCCTTCTAGTTGTTCAATAAACACTTCTTCTAAGTTCCCATTCAGAAAGGATGACTTGACATCCCTTTGATAGACTTTAAAGTTCTTGAAACAAACAAAATACAAAAACATTCTGATTGCTTCTAATCTTGCAACTGGAGCAAAGGTTTCTTCAAAATCAATGCTTTCAACTTGAGCATAACCTTTACAAAATAACCTTTCTTTATTTCTTACCACTTTACCATCTTCATTCAACTTATTCCTAAAGACCCACTTCGTGCCAATCACATTTTTGTCCTTGGGTTTTGGGACAAGTTCCCAAGTTTTATTCTTCTCAATTTGATTCAGCTCTTCTTCCATAGCATCAATCCAATGCTTGTCTTCTTTGGCCTCCACAAAGTCCTTAGGCTCAATTTTAGATAGCAAGGAGAAATTTGCATGTTCTATTGCACTTGCTAACCTTCTTCTAGTCTGAACTCTAGTATCTTTGTCACCAACAATTAGATTTTTCTGAATGAACCCTCTGGACAAATCAGGATGGTGTCTTTTTGTCCTTTCGTTCAATTACCTTATTTTCAACTTCTTCCTCTTCTTCCTCTAAGCTTGAGTCTTCACAGTGATCATGTACATTCTCCTTTTGATACCTTCCTTCATCCACTTTTACATTAACACTCTCTACAATCTTCTGCAATCTTTTATTGTAACATTGATAAAATTTGCTTCTTAAAGAGTAACCAAGGAATATTCCTTTATTAGATCTAGAGTCAAATTTTTTTAGATCTTCATCATCTCTTCTTATATAGCATTTGCTCCCAAAAACTCTAAAATATTTCAGGTTGTTGGTCTACCCTTAGTTCATATGGCGTTTTACTATAATTTACTCTAATTTGCCCTCTGTTTAGAATGTAGACTGTTGTATGAACCGCTTCTCTCTAAAATTTGTCTGATAGCTTGGCCTCATTTAGCATTTTTCTAGCCATCTCTTGCACAGTTTGATTCTTCCTTTGTACAACTCCATTCTGCTATGGAGTTCTTGCAGCTGAAAAATGTCTCTTTATCCCATGATGCTCACAAAAGTCTTTGAATTCATTTGAAGTGAACTCGCTTCCTCTATCTGATCTTAAGCACTTGATTTTCAGACTAGTTTCATTTTCAACTAAGGCTTTGAATTCCTTAAACATCTCAAATGCTTCAGACTTCCCCTTTAGAAAATTAACCCATGTATTAGGGATCCATGGGGAGGAAGAGGTTCATTGAATAAATCGTTTATTTAGTCATTGTATCAATTAGATTATTGTATCGAAGAGGAAGGAGAATAATGTATTAGAAAGAAGCCCAATCAAATTTTATATATAGGGTTTCATGGAAAAAAATGGTTCATAGGATGTGTTGGCATCAAAATTTTTTGGTCCCCAAACTTCCAAAAACCTGTAGAAAATCCTAAGTATGGCCCCTTTGTGTTTGCAGTTGCCTAATATAGCCCACCATTGATATCCAATTTGAGAGACTCCCAGTGGGTTTAATTTGTAATTTTTGCCTTGGTATTGCATCTTTTCCTTCCCTATGTGTTTTTCATGTGTTGGACATCATTAAATTTTTTGAAAAACTACCTAATTTGGCCTTTGTTGGCCCTTTGTGTGTTCCTAGGAACTTGTTGGCGTTTTTGATGGTTCTAGGCCAACAGTTTCTTGGTTCCCTGTAAGTCCCCAATCCTCAACAAAGGGACTTAGGTGTGCAAGAGAAATAAGGTGATGGACATCCTAGTGGTTCCTGAAACCTCCGACAAGTTCCCTTGGTTCTAAAATACCCCACCACCCTTGACAAAATAGAGCTAGGGAAAGAAATCTAAGACAAAAGAATGAGAAAGTGATGTCAAAGGTTCCTTTGGTTCTTGGAACCAAGGGAAACCCTAACGTAGTTCCTTATTTGGCCTGGGGCTCTGACACACAAAAGCACAGGAAGAAAAAGAAAGTGAAGAACAAAGAAGGGAGCAAATGAACTAGTTCATGGTGGTCAGCGGATCATCGACATACAGGAACAAAGCAAAGAGAATAAAGAAGTGGAAGAGAAAAAGGAGGTTGGAGGTTCCAAAGGTTCTCAGAACCCTAAGAACCTCTGACATGGTTCTCGATAGATGCTTAGGCCTTGATGAAGAAAGAAGAAAGGCATGAAAAATGATAGAAGAAAGAGAAATTATTCTTGTTGGTCAGTGAATTTCCAACAAGTAGGAACAAACAGAGAAAATGGAAGAGAAAGAAGACATTGGTGGTTCCAGTGGTTCCTGGAACCATTCAAACCTTTGACCAAGTTTTTGGTGAGCTTGTAGGCACCAACAAAGCAAAAATGAAAGTTTTTAACATGTTTTTACATGTTTTTTCATGGGTTCTCCAGTTCAAACACCTTCCTACCTCCTAGAAGTGCCATTAATGCCTAGAATGAATAGACTAGAGTTAGTGAGGTTAAATGCAGGGGTACAAGGGTAGATACAGAGGTAAGTGGAATTTATTACAACATGTATGTACAGATTATAGAAGTTTTTCTCAATGAAAATCTCATCAAGAAAACAAGTGAAAATGTAATGCTATTTATAAATATTGAAAAGATGTAAAAGTGGTTAGTCATTGAGCCAACTTGAGACTACAGGTGCTTTAAGTTGATTCTAGGGCATCAAACCTTATTGGTATGGGTTGCAAATGAAGGAATACATCTAGCACAACATAGGAATGATTTGTAAAGCACATATGTATGTGATGGTATGTCTCCATGGGAGATTGTGATGCTTCGGGGATGTTTGAGCCAAGTTACCCATCCCCTCTTGCCACATTTGTTGGTATGATTGTAACTAAGGTTTGATGCATGTGTGACAACACCTAATGTAATAAAAAGCTTTTGTATTCATCATTCCTTTATTGCATATGGATTATTGCAATTTTGTTATGGATCATTTAGTATGTCCATTATAGGAGATGTAATTTGTGATTTGTACGTCAATACACATTTGGTTCTGTTGATGTTCTGCTAGATGTATCATGTTCCTCTTTGATAATCATGACAATGTTGCCCAATGGAGTAGGCACTAGTTTGATTGGTGATGGTTCAACACTCTTTCTAATAAATCTCTGTTTTGGGTAGTTGTAGGAGTAGATTAGGTTTCATATGTTGTTCATGATTTTGTGCTACAACCAGGGGCTAATCTTATGCCATCTAAAATTGTTTAAATCAATTGTGAATCATGTTCTTGCATTCTTGCACCTTATAAATTATGTAAGGGAAGTTAAGTGGATTCATTTTAAGGGATATCATGTTGTTATCATTTGTTGGTACATTTGTAGGGTGCAATAATCATCTTAATTAGAGGTTTTATACAACCACTTTATCTTTGCCTAGTAACAAATATAGGGGTCAAGTGTATGTTGGTTATGGCTATGATTAGTTATTTGTGTTTCATTTGATACCTTTAGGAATACCCTCATGGGTCTAGTTGAGCCCAAAGTGTAGGAGAGCATACCTACTCTCGTCAATTGACCTTTAACTATCCTAACTCTATTTGTGAGCCCCTATTTTACCTTCTCAATGACACCCCCTAGCCTTGAAGGTGAAAACATGCTCTCGAATTTTGGAACCACAGTTTTGGGAACCAACAGGATGGTTATCAGAAATACAACTATATTGGAAAATATTTCCAATAACTATTCAGTCATGCTTCTATTTGGATAATAGAAAGAATGCTTACCTTCTTGGTTTGTTTTAGAACTAAACTATAAGGGATACTCACTATCGGATGGTCCTTACACAAGGATAGTTATTGGTTGGTATTGGATAGTATTGGGGGTGACTAGGTGGCATACTACATTCTATTGCTATTGGTGCCCACCATTGACTCACCTATTAAGTGGGATTGGTGCTAGATTGGGATTGGTTACATGATTAGGTGCTATTTGTTGGGGGTTAATATACGATTAGTCATCAATTGAATCAAACCACCACTGAAGTCCTATGACTGAATGAAATCCATCCCAACTATATAGATAAATCAATGACAATGGAATGGGATCTAAATGAAGCAATTTGATGCATTATCATCATTTTTATCTAATAGATAGGGATAGGGATAGAGATAGGGGGTATAGTGGGGCATACAAAAGTGCTTTAAGACAAGGTACTAGACAACATTACCATTTTGATCCATTGGATACACAATATGATTTATGTTGTTCGCATCATATTACGTACAATATTTCTTTGTTATGAAGGTGTATATAGGTTGGATCTCCACCTCTACTCCTTTGACCTAACACTAATCTTAGAATTGGAATATGCAGAAGGCCAAATCCTTGAATCTATTGAACAAGACCACTACACATCAATCAGGGACTAATATATTCATTCCAATTACTATATGGTACATTTGCCCAAACATACCATATAGTAGCACTAAACAACCATAGTTTCTTGTCTACCCTTGTATTTATATAGATATGGGAACCTTCTAAAAGGAAAGGCAAGGCACTCCACTGCACATCGAACAGGGACTGATATATTCATTCTAATTACTATATGGTACATTTGGCCAAACATATCATATAGTAGTGTTGAACAACCATAGTTTCTTGTCTACCCTTGTATTTATATAGATATGGGAACCTTTTGAAAGGAAAGGCAAGGCACTCCAATGCCAAATCACGTGTGACTATCTAATCTATTGGATCTTTTGCATACACAAAGAATCCATAAGAAGGGACAAGTCTAGCCTTTGTGATTGCCCTCACACCACTACCTAAAGAATAGTGGGAGAAAACCTTTTCTAGATAGGGCTTACCATAAACATGTCCACATAAAATGTGGTGAGTCTATCTAAAGAAACTAATCATGATAGGTGTAGTTGATAGCCATGATTCCCTTTGTGGCCATCAACTATGGTTTCAGTGATTTTGGAAACAATGAAGTAATTTTTAGCCTCCTTGCTAAACCAAGTTTGAAGCCTGTGAATGAAAGTCTTGTTGTTTCTTGCCGGTTGAACATGGTACTAGTGCATATATAGCCACAATACATAAAAATCATAGTCTATGTACTTGATTTAGAGTGAATCGAAGTAGCTTTAGTTGCACCCATTGAGAGTTAACTTTCCATCCACGTCTCTACTTAAAGAAAATAGTTATCTAGTTTGTTCTATGGGGCCTTTCCTCCTTCCCATATAGTAGCAATATTATATATCTATGCATATAGGACAAGTGATATTCTTTTTGATGCACTAAACCATATTATCCATTGAACCTACTCAATAGATAGGCATGTTGAGCATCTCAAATTCCCCCTTCCAATTTTGTTGAATGCAAATGAGCTAGTAACAATTGCCTTGTCAATAGAATGGCAATGTTGAGCCCCAATCAAACTTATACTGTGAGGGTAAAATAGTGATCAATCAAATGAATTAAATAAGACCCAAACATCAACAGAATAGAGAAACAAAGAAGATTCAAATGAACAAAGCAATGAACAAACACAGCAAACCTCTTCCATTTCGAAACTTCTGTTGTTCGCCTATCACGAATTGTCCTTTCGCAGATGAGATGAGCCCTCAGAGAGTGCAATCTTTTAAAGCTGCTTGAGGAAGTCGATGGTGAACGGCTATGGTGTGATGTGCAATGAAGGTGAGCTCCAATGCAACAATGGTGATCTCAAGCTTGTGGATGACAGATGGGTGCCAAAGGCGCGCTGGTGATATTTCTGCAGAGTAACGATGTCAAAAGCCTGGATGATTAGAATGGAGGGATGAAGCTTTATTTATAGACTTGGAAGAATAGGAATCAACGGTTGAGAGAAGATATGAAGATCAACGGTTGAGGATGGTTGAGGAATGTGCAACCAGTGGAAACGTGCCAAGTGTCCCAGCTCCATCATGAAAGGTGGAATGTGACAAAACTGATTGGAGAGTTAACTCCATTGACTGGTCTGTTAATAGAATTGATTGATCAGTTAGAAGAGTGGATTGTGGAACTGACTGGATTGATTGAGGATTTGACTCAACTGACAGGTTAGTTAACAGATTTGATTGATTGGTTAACTGACCTCTGATTGGAGAAGAAATAGGCCATGTGGGTGAGGGAAAATAAGGTAATTAAATATTAAATATATTTAATTACATGTGCAACCTGATGAGGTGGACAAGGTGAGGTGGAAAAGATGAGGTGTAAAGGTGATGTGGAATTTTGAATTTAGAACTTTAGGATAGAGGAATTAGGCTTAATTAAATAATTTATGATTATTTAATTGTGAAGGACTTTAGAAGAATTTTAATTAAATAAATAGAATTTATTTAATTGTGAGATAGTGAATTGATTAAATAAATTTGGAATATTTATTTAATTAATAGAAGAATGGAATAAATATTTAGAATATTTATTTAGGATGATTTGTGTCATTTTTAGACGTATACATTTTGCCCCTCTTTGATGCAATGTAGTTTACAGCGTTGCTTCAAAGAATTTGATAGTCTGAATGATGATACATGCCCCAGTTTGCCCCTGGTACAGGTTAAATGACGATAGGATGCCCCCTCGGGAGATTGGACGGGAAAAACGGCGAAAGTGTTGGAGACGGACGATCTCACGACGAGGAAGGGGTAAGGATAAGTTGGAGGAATAGGGACGCGGTCAGGGATGCGGGAAGAAAACGGGAGGAAAAATAGACACGGGAAGTAGTCACAGTCATCACCTAGCCAGAATTAGGGTTTGGAGGCTATAAATAGGAGCTGGGTCCACAAGAATAGTCATTTGCACACTTGGTTGATCTGGATTGGAGAAGGAGAGCTCAAAGCAAACTTAGAGCAGCATGGCAGCCAGAGCAGCAGACATTCCACGCGAGGAGCACCGATTCAAGCGAGTCCGACGATTCAGGTGGCCAGCAGAGGCAGGACCCCCGGTATGTGCTTCGAAAAATTTCTCCTAGGGTCGAGTTTAGGTGTCATAAATGCACGTAGAAAATAGGTGAAATGAATGCGTCGAAACGCAGAATGGCGCATATGCCCCGCGAAGCTGCGCATTTGCTTTTTCGCGGTGCATATGTCGATTTCGGCGGCGCATGCGTTAAAGCAGCGCTTTTGTGCATTCTAGCTGTGCATGTGCAATTTGGCGGCGCTTTTGTATTTTTGCCGCGCATATGTGAAATACAGCAGCGCATTTGATAAAGTTGCGCATATGTGACTTCCTGCGGCGCATCCGTAATTTTGCGGCGTATACGTGGATTTCTGCGGCGCATGCATTAGAACGGCGCATATGTGCCCTGTAGCAGCGCATATGTGCCCTGTAGCGGCGCATATGCATTTTTGCGGCGCATATGTTGATTCTTGCGGCGCATATACCAGAAACGGCGCTTTTACCACCTGTAGTGGCGCATTTGCTTGGGATGGCAAATTACTTAGCCAAATTGATTCGATTAGCGTCCTGTTTGACGCGGGAATCAATGAGCTATCTCTGAGATTGCAGGAATCTAGTCAAGAGATGTAGTGTGCTGTTTTGATCAATTTGAAATGCTAATTTTAGTTGATATAGTTCAGTAGATATGTTGAGTATGGTATACGCGGCTTGAGACTGACGCCTTGCTTTGCGTGCTTGCAGGAGGAGATAAGAGAGACGCTGCAGTCGAGGGAGACGTTCCCTATGCCTCTATTGCAGAGATACATGCTGATGGAGGCTGACAGAGTGGCGCTTGGTGCCATGGGCTTAGATTATGTTTGCTTTATGCCCGAGGTGCGGGCGAACCGAGGACTATTGACAGCTGCCGTGGAGAGATTCCATAGCGAGGATGGGACCTTCCACTTCCCTACTGGAGAGATGACTGTGACGCTGGAGGATGTCTACAGGATATTGCACTTGCCCGTAGTAGGCGAGTTGGTGGAGTACGACGCACAGCGGGACGCGGGACTCGCCGAGTGTCAGCGAGTATTTGATGATCCCGAGCTGGTGGGACAGGTCATCCCTTGGCAGGATATCTATGACTGCTACGACTACTTCCCTGGGATTGTGGCTGGGCTGATTGGGGGTGTTGTATGCCCGGACAGGAGATCGCACGGGTTCCCCATTGGATGGGGCAGGATCATGGAGCGGATGCTGACTGAGGGCACCTGATATGCGTGGGGACCTTGCGTGCTAGCCCACCTTTATCATGACATGCATCAGGTGGTGTACCACCGCAGCACGAGTCTATCGGCTGGGGTGTTGCTGTTACAGTTCTGGCTGTGGGAGCACATAGCGGTGACCAGGTCGATATGCGTCTTCATGAGGCAGAGGGGAGAGCCATACAGCTATGGCTATGCAGGAGTGATTTCCCAGCACAGGCTGGGGAAGCTAGAGTACTGGCGGCATACCTTGGACGGGGTAGATGTGGTCGTCTGGCGGCCATATCTAGATTGCGAGCCCTGGGATGACGAGGGAGATGAGCTACCCTTCTGCTTTCAGACTAGGTGGTTGATAGGTCAGACACGGCACATACTGGAGAGGCAGATGGTGGGCCGAGTGCTGCGACAGTTTGGCAGGAGACAGGGCATGCCACAGGGACAGGCTATGTTTGCCCGGACACATGCAGAGAGGGTCTGATGGGGGCCGATGGCTTCTTATGAGGAGGCTCTGGCAGAGTTCCAGTAGTTGCCTTATGTGGCATGGGACATGAGGCGAGAGATAGTGGATGCGGGGGTCACACAGGAGTATGAGGACTGGATTACTGCACATCCATTCCTGAGATATTCAGGACCTGGCATGCTGGTGCCTCGTATTGACGAGGCGGACTCAGAGGAGGAGGGAGAGGCTGGCCCAGGGCGGAGGGCCGCCAGAGGAGGACGAGGACGGGGTGGCCGGGCTGCAGAGAGGCCGAGGCAGCGGAGGAGGATAGATCGGGCTGGGCAGGCAGTGCCAGGACAGGGAGAGGTACAGTAGCAGGTGCAGCAGCAGGCACAGATGCCACCACCCCAGCAGGTACCACAGCAGCAGGTACCACAGCAGTAGGTGCCGTAGCAGCAGGTGCCACAGCAGTAGGTGCCAGGATAGGCAGAGGCAGCACAGGGGCCAGTGCAGGGTGAGGCACATGATAGGACCATAGCCAGCCTGAGGGGACAGGTGCGAGAGCTGCAGGCACAGCTGAGGAGAGTGGAGAGGAGGTGAGATACAGACGCAGTGGTGATCGCTGGTTTGAGCCGCGAGCGAGACATGGCAGACGCACGGGTACGCCTTATCCGTGTAGAGAGGGACACAGTAGTGGCTGCCATGGGGACAGATGCAGCGAGTTCGTTTCTGGTTGGGCAGGTGCAGTAGGCACAGGCACAGGTAGGCCAGTTGCAGACGTAGTTGGCACAGGCGCAGACAGACCTAGCCAGAGCGCAGCAGCAGGCACAGTACTATCGAGGCTTGTACCATGGTGCCGTGGCGTCGAGCCAGAGGGCAGGGAGTTTCAGGAGTCAGTCTGGGGTGGCCCACAGAGCAGGTCCTTCGCAGTCAGGGGCATCCGTGATGGGACCTCAGCAGTCAGGAGCTGGCAGTGGTGGCCCACAGCAGCAGGGGTAGACACAGACCAGAGTTTGTACATTTTGGGACATGTATCACCGTCCAGTTGGGCGTATATTTGTATATGACACTTTGATTTTGAGAGAGATGGTGATATTGTACATTTGGATCTCTTTGTATATGATAGTATGGATGATGATGCAGCTTTGTGTATCTATTGCATGCATTATGAGATGATGATTTTACTTCTATTGTATGATGTGATTCTATTGCATAGTTAGATGGTCTATATGATGCTATATGAGAAATACTTTGATATGCTACTATATGATGTCTATATGATCTAATGTGACAAATGAATGCAAAATGTGAGATGATGTCTATGTGATGATACAAATGTATGTATATGAAACATGATTTCTATGTTATGATGGAACTGTATATGTGGTGTCTAAATGAGCTAATGCAGATGTGTGTATGGAACATGATTTCTATGTTATGATGCTGTATAGATATGTGAGATGCTACTGGATGTTTATATGATGTAATGCTTTGAATGTATGCAGTTGTAACATGAGTACTATGTGGTGATGCAACTATATATGTGATGCACTTAGCTATGTTGTTTGATTTTCTGGGCTTTTAAGATTAAGATGTGATGCAAATGTATTGGTGACCTAATGCATTGGATGGTGCATTCTACTAACCTAATCATGTGCATGACTAGTTTCTACGAATGATATGATATGCTCCTACATGCCTTGTTTTTGTGATGTCCAAATGTACTCTATCGACATAAGAATGACATGATGGAGAGAGGAATGGTTGCGAAAGAATGACTTAGGAACTTTTCTTGATATCGTTACTCTGCATAGTTTGAATAATGAGGATTGTATGGATGGGTGTATGGATTTAGGACGGATGTTTTGCTTTTAGATTGCTTTATTTCATCATTGGGCATTTTGTTTTTGGCACTTTTCTGAAATGTTGTAAGTGAATACAAGCATCTAGGTATAATTGAACCGAGATGACCTGAGTATCGCTTACATGGAGTGTAATTGAGCAAGTTAATACAAGCATCTAGTCAAAATTGAATCTAGATGACCTGAGTACTTCTTGCGTTTCAACAAGCAAGGATTGCCCCCGTTCATGTAAGGCCTTGGATGTCCTCGATGATCTTTTGCTGATCATGTCCTTAGACAAGGCGTCGCATTACTAAAGTTTAATCCACAAACAACAAACAAAGAAAGTAATCATGCCCCCATCATAGCATCTCTAGCTTTTGGCATCCTTGAGTAGCATAGGAAGGTATGATAGCAAAAATCAAGACTCTATAACTTAACCCTAGGTTCCAATCCACAAAAGCATATTTGCGTTGATATGTGTTTATTTCTTGCCTTAATTTGCATAAAATCATTTAGAAGACCTTGGGTATTTGCTTTGCATTGGATAGGTTAAGATGCTCATAGTCAAGATTTCTACTCGAAGCGGGGGTGTTTGCTTGCATTTGCTTGCTTGGTGAGAAGATTGCACAATCCTTATTGAGAAGACGGACCCTAAGGGACTGACCTAGTGCCTCGGGGGCTCATTGCTAAATGGCCTTGCCTACGTGACGACGCAGAGGCAACGTAGTTCGGGGTAAACCCTAATGGACCATGGATGGACTAGAAGAAAGACGACAAGAATGAAGACAAGAGAGGAGACGAATGGGACTTTGGGAGAGATGGAAGCCTCGGGGGCACATTAGAATAATGGCCTTGCCTACGTGACGGCGCAGAGGCAACGTAGTTCACAGATTCGGACCACAGACACTGACGAGAGACACTACACTAGGCTTACATTGAGGAGATGGTATGGGACAAAACCTTGGTTGACAAGGCCACAAGGTGAGTATCAAGCCATGATAGGTAACTGTCAAGCATTTATTGTGGGATGGATATGGGTCGAATGAGGAAAATAGAGGGAGAATGGGCTCAAGGTGATTGGATTCCCAAAGATGGAGAATGCGGTCTGTCACAAGTAACGCCTGTTTACTAGGTTTTCATCACTTGCTTTTATTTGCACGAGAAGCTAGAAAGTAACATGACGCCTGATTGCCAGGTTTTCATCATGATACCTATCCAAGGCGCCTATTTGCCAGGTTTTCACCAAAGGACGATTTTTTTTTCTATAGGCTTTCTATTTTTTTTTATTTTTTTGTATTTTCTCTTTGTAACTTTTTTGATTTTTTTTATTTTTTTTGATTTTTTGACTTTATTGTGCCCCCTTGCATTGGGGTTCTCTTAGGTATAGAACCGGCGAAGGTGCATGCTGTTGATTGGATCATCAAACAACTCACCTTCTGATGTGGCCAACTGATATGCCCCCGATCCGTAAGCCGCTACAATTACATAGGGTCCAAGCCAGTTAGGCTCGAACTTACCTTTCTTTTCTCTGTCCTGCTGATTGCGGGGGTTCTCTTTTAGGACGAGGTCCCCAACCTTGAAGCATCTTGGTCTAACCTTGTGGTTGTAGCTTCTTGACATCATCTGTTGATAGGCTTTGAGATGGTCAAAAGCTTTTTGGCGCCTTTCCTCTAGCAGTTCTAGCTCTTGTAGCCTGGAGACTCTGTACTCTTCATCTGATATGAGACCTTTCAACGACACCCAAAGGGATGGGAGTTCGACCTCAATGGGAAGGATGGCTTCGGAACCATAGACGAGGGCGTAGGGTGTAGCACCTGTGGGAGTGCGTATGCTGGTTCGATAGGCCCACAGAGCGGGATTGAGTTGGACGTGCCAATCGCGACCAGCTTCATTGACAGTCTTCTTTAGGATTTTCAGAATGGTTTTGTTTGATGCCTCAGCTTGGCCGTTACCTTGGGGGTAATATGGGGTGGAGAAGCGATGTTGGATCTTGAAACATTCACAAAGTTCCTGGACATCCTGATTTTTGAAGGGTCTCCCATTATCCGTTATGATGGATGAAGGGATGCCATATCGGCAGATAATGTAATTCAGAATGAAAGAGGAAATTTGCTTTCCTGTGACGGTTGATAAGGGAACGGCTTCAATCCACTTTGTAAAGTACTCAGTGGCGGTTATGATGAATTTATGGCCGTTGGAAGAGGGCGGATGAATCTTTCCCACGAGGTCAAGTCCCCACTGGCAAAAGGGCCAGGGTGTCGTTAGAGGTCTCAACTCCTGAGCAGGTGCATGAATCAGGTTCCCATGTATCTGGCACTGTTTGCACTTTTTGACGAACTGATATGAATCCATTTCCATATTGGGCCAGTAATAACCCAAACGCATGAGTTTCTTAGCTAAGGAAGGACCGCTGGAGTGTGTTCCGCAGATCCCTTCGTGCACATCTCGCAAGGCAGTTATAGATTCTTCTTGTTCTAGACAACGGAATAAAGTACCATCCAGACCACGTTGGTAAAGGGTATTGGCGATAATGGTGTAACGGGAGGCTTGTCGGATGAAAGTTCATTTTTGGTTGGAAGAGAGGTCCAAAGGAAGGACATTGTCCTTGAGGTAAGTGTAGGTCTTACCGTACCAAGGCAAATCAAATCCCACTAGGTGGCAAATGGAATGGGTTTCGAGGAGATCATAAGCTGGTTGTCGAATTATTTCTACTAAGAACTCATACCGTGACTCATGTTCAGGTATCTCAAGAAGAGAGGCTATGGTCGCCATTGCATCGGCTGCTTTGTTCTCTATCCTAGGTATTTGCTCAAACGAGATGGTCCCAAAATGTTCTTTGAGGTCTTCGACCATCCGTTTGTATGGGATGAGCTTCTCATCTTTGGTCTGATACTCATCGTTGACCTGGTTTATGACGAGCTGAGAATCACCATAGACACATAGTGCTTGGATTTTCCACTCAGTGGCCATCTTGAGACCAATTACCAAAGCCTCATACTCTGCTATATTGTTAGTGCATGGAAATAACAACCTGTAGGACTTTGGAATTGTGTCACCTTGGGCAGTGATGAACAAGATACCTGCCCCCGATCCATGGTTGGTGTAAGACCCGTCGAAGTAGAGTTTCCAAGGAGATGTTGACAGAGTGAATAAAGACTCATCGGGGAACTCAAACTGCATTGGTGAAGTGTCCTGTAATGGTGCCTCAGCTAGTTGGTCCGTGATGATTTGCCCCTTGATGGCTTTTCTGTCCACATACTCTATATCATATTCGCTAAGAAGCATAACCCATTTGGCTAGCCGACCTGTGAGAGCTACTTTGCTGAGAAGATATTTTAGTGGGTCGATCTTGGCAATGAGTTTGACAGGATGTGCCAACATGTAGTGTCGGAGTTTTTGTGAGGCAAAAACCACCGCAAGGCATGAACGTTCCACCTGTGAGTACTGCAACTCGTAGCCCACTAAGGTTCGACTGATGTAGTACACAGCTCTTTCCTTGTTCTCATAGTCTTGCTGTGCTAGGAGAGCCCCAAGAGCAGTAGGTGTAGCAGATATGTAGAGAATCAAAGGTTTTCCTTAGATCGGAGGCATGAGTATAGGAGGATTCATGAGGTACTCCTTGAGCTTGTTGAATGCCTCTTCGCACTGCTCATCCCATTTAAATGGAACGTTCTTATGTAGGAGATGGCTAAAAGGGTGGCACTTGTCTGCCAGCTGTGAGATGAACCTGTGGATAGCCTGTAGCTTGCCCTGTAAGGATCTCAACTGTGTTAGAGTTTTGGGCGGAGGCATGTCCATGATTGCTTTGACCTTGGCCGGGTCTACCTCTATGCCGTTTGCTAACACGATGAAGCCTAGCAGCTTGCCTGATGTGACCCCAAACACACATTTCTTCCGGTTCAGTTTTACTTGGAATTGATCCAACCGTTGGAAGACTTTTTCTAATGTGTCCAGGTGTGAGTCCCTGGTGAGTGATTTTGCCAAGATATCGTCAACATAATCTTCCATGGTCACATGCATCATGTCATGGAATATGGTTGTCATGGCCCGCTGATAAGTAGCACCTACGTTTTTCAGCCCAAATGGCATGACATTCCAGCAAAATGTACCCCATGGACAAGTGAAAGCGGTTTTGTGCTGATCCTCTGGTGCTATTTTGATCTGGTTGTACCCTGAGAATCCATCCATAAGTGACAACATTGTATGTCCTGCCGTGAGGTCGACTATGATATCGATGTTAGGCAAGGGAAAGTCATCTTTACGGCATGCTTTGTTTAAATCTCTAAAATCGTTGCATAGTCGAACCCTACCATCTGGTTTAGACACTGGCACAATATTAGATATCCATTCGGGGTAATCTATGGCTCTGATGAACCCCACGTCTAACAATTTCTTGAGTTCTTCCTTGACCAGTAGGGCTATATGGGGATGCATTTTTCTCAGTTTTTGCTTTACGGGCTTCACCCCTGGATCCAATGGCAAGTGATGTAGAATCAGGTTTGGGTCCAAACCTGGCATGTCAGCATATGACCAAGCAAATCTGCCTCTCTTCTTTTTAAAGAATGGTACAAACTTGGTTTTCTCAGGTGGCGTGAGAGATTTTGCAAAGTGGATTATCTTAGGCTGCTCTTCGGTTCCAATGTTCACTGGCTCTTTTGGCTCTACCACGATCTGTGACCTTTCTTGATACATATCACTTGGGAGGGTGTCAAGCATTCCATCGTCAGGTGCCACAGTTGGGTTTTCACCTTCAAATACGTCCTTTCTTTTTACTGTTTTATGATCTGACACTGCCGCACGGTGGTTTTCACCGTCAGATCCCTTTTTGATCTTTACATTTTTGCGACTAGAAGGCTTGGTACCCTCCCCGAAGTAAGCTACAGTATTGAGTTCGATAGCGAAACCGGCTTTATGATCTCCTTTTGGTAAATGATCTCTAAGTCCCATATAGTCAATGTAGGCATCATCGTTCTAGAACATATCTAATTGGGGGGTTCCTTGCAGATCCCAGTCAATAAGCTCAGGGTGCAAGAGGGGAAGGGAGTCGGATGAAAGACCTGATTCATTGATAGTGTGGATGGAAATATTAGGAGCACAGGTGGGGGTAGTGTTCTGGGTGGTACTTTCTTCCAGGTTGTTTATCGCAATGGAATCTATACTTTCCTCGAAAGTCATAACCTCAGGGAGGGGCAAATCAGACTCCAGTGGCCTGTCCCGTTGCGTTTGTCTCTCATGATATGGGCTAAGAGTTTGGATGGTGTCAACCTCCTTGTCATCGTAGGAGTGTTCTGTCAGCTCGTCCCATTCATACTGATTGGAATCATCCGAATCTGCGTCACTATCCTCTTGGAGTGTTTGAATTGTCTCCACTAGGCAGGCATTTTCTTTGGCTTTACCTTTACCTTTGTACCCTAGGCCAGTCGTGTTTCTAGCCGAAGAGGAGGAAGAAGGTTGTATAGGTTTGATGATCCCCTCTTTTCTGAGGCCGATAGGGCCTTGTCCTTCATATCCCATCCTATGCAAGATGGTTTCACCCCGTCCATAGAGTTCTGTAGGGAGTCTAGGTGGCTCTTGGGGTGTGTTTTCTTCTTTGGCATAAAGCCATTGCAAGAGATCTCGCTCCTCTGATTCATC
This sequence comes from Cunninghamia lanceolata, assembly GCA_027924645.1. Taxonomy (NCBI): domain Eukaryota; kingdom Viridiplantae; phylum Streptophyta; class Pinopsida; order Cupressales; family Cupressaceae; genus Cunninghamia; species Cunninghamia lanceolata. The sequence continues at coordinate 1,367,313 of BSBN01000898.1, read as the reverse complement.
GGATAAGGTCCCCCATTTGACAAAGGGGTTTGCGGGAGTGATAGGAGGAGCAGAGGGCTTTGGAAAATGTCTGGGTTGATGCTTGGGCTGGCCAAAGGAGCGAGGAGACAAGGGTATTTTTGCAAGGTTGAGGCTGTGCTCAATCTGGTATTCCCCCACGCCATTTTCTTTTATGGTGATTTTCATTGGTTTGGGCCGTGAGGAGGAAGCTTCGGCAGTATGGTCTTGTGGCGGAGTAGGGGAGATATGGGCTCTATTGTTGGGAATGACGCATTCAGGTTTAGCTTGGAAAGAATTGCAGTGTTGGTAGGGATCAGGATCGCCGTGTATGGTGACTTGTTTGCCATCGTGTGGGAACTTTATGCATTGATGGTAGGTGGAGGGGACAGCTTTCATGGCGTGGATCCATGGTCTCCCTAGCAGAATATTATAAGCAAGCTCCCGATCAAGGACTTGGCACACCACATCTTTAATTACCGGTCCCACTTGAACGGGTAGGACAACCATGCCCTTTGTGGTGCGTTCCTCCTCGTCGTAGGCTTTGATAGTAATTTTCCACCTAGGATCTACTGCCTGTTCAGAAAACCCCAATGCAAGGACTAGCTTCAAAGTGCAAATATTCAAACCGGCACCCCCATCAATGAGAACCCTCTTGACGCGGTGCCTGTGTACGAATGCGACAATGTGTAGAGGAGTGTTGTGGGGTTGAGACATGGAAAGGTCATCTTGTTCTGTAAACGAGATGGAAGTGGAGGATGTCAAATTGCCTACCATGGTTTGAAATTTTTCTTGGGCTAGGTTAGTGGGGACAATAGTTTCCACTAAGGCTTTCTCAAGAATCTCCTTATGAGAAGGAGAGACGCAAGAGCTCCAATATAGAAATGTGAGCCGGAGTCTTTTGCAATTGGTCGATGACATTATATGGGCGGGGGTTAGACGGAGATGGCGACGACTTTGGAGGAGTGGTGTTGATTGTGACTCTACCACTGCGGGTAATTATACTACAACCAGTTCTGTTAGGTCCTGGTTGTTGGTTGGGGATATGACGTTGACTTGCGGAACATGCTCAGAAATGCAGTTAATGGTGTACTCAAAGAGAACGCTTGCATAGTTAGCATTACTCGACCCACTGTTCGGGTTTGGCCTGTTGTGATTGTTGTCATTATTGTTATGGCCATTGGAGTTGTTGCCATTGTGACCATTGTTGTGGTTGTAACCATTGTTGTTGTGACCGCTATTGTGATTGTTGTTATACGGCCGGTTGTGGTTTAGGAGAGGATCCCGGTAGGCCACATGAGATTCATTGGAGGTATGCTGTTGTGTCCCTCCCTGATTCTGATCCAGTATATCCTGTATGACATTTTTAAGACGGATGCAATTATTGGTTGTGTGCCCCCTTCCTCGATGATACTCGTAGTAGTCTGTGTCCTTCCAATAGGGAGGTTTGACTATAGGCTCATAGTCACTGGTTGGCGGTAGAGAAATTTCATTGTTAGCCAACAACTTCCTGAGAGCAGACTCTTGAGATTCTCCCAACGGCATGAATTTTCTTCTTGGATTTGAATTGAACCAAGGTCTAGGTTCCCGAGGGGGTGGCTTGTTGAGTGCACCGTTATTTGCTTCTTCCTTAAGAGTGAATATGGGTTGTTGTTTAGGGGCTGCTGCCTTGGCATCCACTACTCCATCATTGACCACATTCTTGTTCTTGGTCCAAAACTTTGACTTGTCAGTTGTGTAATTGGAAGGAGGTGTGTCCTTGTAGAGCTTGAGAGTTCCTTTAGCGATCATAGCTTTCTCAATGAATAGCCCCATTTCAATGACTTTGGTGAATGAGGTAGGGCATTGTATTTGAATCTGATAGCTAAGATCGGGATTCAAATTGTGGACAAACATTTCCAATAGTTGTTTGTCAGGCATGTCGTAAGAACACTTACTAGCTAGCTGTCTCCATCGTTGTAAGAAGGTGGCGAAAGACTCACCACCCTTTTGTTTGGTGTTGCATAGGTCTAGCATAGATACCTCGTGTTCTATGTTGTAAGAGAAGTGCGTTATGAATTTATTGACAAGTTCATCAAAAGTTTTGATTCCCGGTGGGAGACGCGAGAACCACTCCATAGCTTGACCTCCTAAAGATCTTGGGAACAGTCTCATTAAGTAGGTCTCGTTGTGAGCTACTTCTAAACATGCTGCAGTGAATTCCCTGATATGATCTCTAGGGTCCCCCTTCCCTTTGTATTTGTCGAATTTCAGGATTCCGAACTGAAAGGGGAATGGTTTCATGACCAAACTTCTGTCAAAGGGGTATGGTGCTATATCTTCCAAGGAGTAGTTCTTGGAACTGGTGCCGATCTTAAGGTTGGAGATTTCTAGCTTTAGACTCTCAATTTGTTGTCTCACATCTGCCATAGGAGCATTTTGATCTATGTGTTGTTTTCCTCTCTCATTGGCCTGGGGGACCGTGTCATTTGTGCCTCTCTCATGCGCATTTGGGACTGTGTCATTTGTGTCCCTCTCACGTTCATTGTCTGCATTTTCCATGATGGAGCTAATGTCAAAGTCTGCGGGGAGTTTGATTCCGAGACTAGCAAGATGATGGAAATATTTGGTGGGGTCCTCAAGGAGCACTTTCTCCACTAGGCGTTGGAATTTGCTATCTTGCATGTGTGCCACTAATTCTTCACGAGAAATTTTTTCATCATCATCGCGTGGTGGGGCGATGTGATCGGAAGAGTCGGCCATTTCAGTTAGATTGTTGTACTGGGATCGAGTAAGAACCATGCAAGGTGGGGTGGGATGAAATGGACTAAGATTAGAAATTTTGGCAAGGTGTCGACTAAGACTGTAATGAATGGGATATCTAGGACAAGACTTGGACAAAGGGTTCTCTCACTCAATGACTTTAGGTAAGACGGTTGACACAAGACTCTAGCCACTAGCAAGGGTAGTCGATACCAGTCTCACTGTGTAGGGCTTAGTCGTTCAACAAGACTACTAGCAAAAGGTACTGTGACCTACTAGGCTTACGTGAATTCACTAATGAAACAAAGAGGGACCTATGTCAAATCGGTATGGGACAGAATGACGTTGGACAGAAGGTGACTGGGACGACCGATGAAAGAGAGAGAATTAGATGAAATGGATGAAGATCGACTGCAAGGTTGATTCTGACCTCGGAAAATGAAACTAGGCTGAAATGGGTACTTTGAACAGCTGACGAAAATTTCTCAAAAATAGGGCAGATGCTCACTGTCACACATGCGCAGAAACAGATGCGCAGCAAGAATGGGCAAATGCACCGTAAGTCGCTGTATATGCGCCGCTCTGGTGAGGTACGTATGCGCAGTAACAGTCCGTAAATGCGCAGCAGAAAAGTATATGCGCAGCAAGTCGGTGTACATGCGCAGTAAGTCGCTGTAAAAGCGCAGCAAAAATGTGTATATGCGCAGCAGAAAGGTATGTATGCGCAGCCAGTCGGTGCAAAAGCACAGCAAGTCGCTGTATATGCGCAGCAGAAACGGATATATGCGCAGTTCTGATATTTTTTTGCAAATTTTTGGGATTTTTCTCTGTTTTTGGTATTCTTTGGCTGGAAAAGGTCTTCCTGATCTGATATTATGAATTAATTTAGCAAGAAAACACAGCAAGCACAAAGAGTATTTTGTAGTTTTCCATTGTTTTTGTAGTTTTTCGACTCTATTTTGGACAAAAGCAAGCACAAAATCCTAGGCGAGAAATGGATTATAAGGGATTTGGGCCACTAAAACAAGAGGTATTTAATTCGGGCAACCGTTCAAGTGGTTACACGTGCGGCGGCGCTAATCTCCGTTATGGAGTCTCCCAGCCTCAAAGGGTTACGCCTGAGAGGGTTTTGGGGGAGGTTGGCCGTCGGTGTAACATAACAGCACTCGTTGTAGGAGGTTTTCACCTCAAGCACAATTTATTTTAAGTGGCTCGGTAGGGCTTGGCGTTAGCCTGTTACCACTCAGGGTCGTTCCCGCTTAGACAAGCGTGCATCCAAGGGCAGGCCCCTCCTAAAGGTTAAACAAATAGAATGACAAGTCTGGCACTCTGATCACCCAGAAGAGGGGAGAGCATAAGCCTATTGTCATTCGCAAGCACAGAATACACTGATTGATCCACCCTAGTTAAAAGATAAAAACTAAATGGGCTAAGCTACTCAAACAGAACTTTGAAGTGATTTCAACAATATTGCAGTGGTTCAATTTTAAATCCCAGAAAGCAGTTGTGAGTTCAATTTTAAATCCACGTTGCACGAGATTGTTAACTTTGAAATTCAGGTCTCACGATATAGCAATGGTTCATTTTAACTTCAAAAAGCAGTTGTGAGTTCAATTTTAAGTCCACGTTGCACGAGATTGTTAACTTTGAAATTCAGGTCTCACGATATAGCAATGGTTCATTTTAACTGCAAGATCAATGATGAGTTCAATTTTAAATCTTAGATAGCAATAACTTGGAAGTTGTTTGCAATGCAAGCATGAAATAAACCAGTTACTTCCTCCCTAATTAAGACTAGATGAAGATTTGTAATGAACAACCATTTTACTCTTTCCCAGAAAATGAAATGTGAGCTAGTTAGATGCAACTACATGTAACTAAACCTGAGCCTATCCTGCAAAACCGCTCCAGCAAACACCTGCAAAAGGGTTAGCGTTAGCAAAATCCTCTAGAAAAGTACTAAAACTTGAGCTAGTTACAAATGCGCAGCTTCAGTGATCAGATGCGCAGAAGTGATCAACAGAAGCGCAGCATTAACGAATGCGCTGTAGTTTTGAACGTATGCACCGTTAAAATGAATACATGCGCAGTTTTAACGTATGCGCAGCAACAGTCGTCAGAAGTGCTATAACAGTCAACTGATGCGCCGTTATAACAGATGCGCAGCAACAGTCTATGGAAGCGCAGTAACAGTCAACAAATGCGTAGTTTTAACAAAAGCGTTGTAACAGTCTGTAAAAGCGCAGCAATAATATACAGATGCACATGATTTTCAAAAGCACCGTAACAGTCTTCAAAAGTGCTGTAAAAATGAACAGATGCGCCGAACTAATCTGTGCGTGACTCTGCGGGACCTGTACGGAACCTGCCTTCAAAAAAGCTCAAAAATGGTGAAATAAAGGGGCAATGGCCCCACGGTGGGCGCCAAAAATGTGAGGGTAAAATAGTGATCAATCAAATGAATTAAATAAGACCCAAACATCAACAGAATAGAGAAACAAAGAAGATTCAAATGAACAAAGCAATGAACAAACACAGCAAACCTCTTCCGTTTCAAAACTTCTGTTGTTCGCCTATCACGAATCGTCCTTTCGCAGATGAGATGAGCCCTCAGAGAGTGCAATCTTTTAAAGCTGTTTGAGGAAGTCGATGGTGAACAGCTATGGTGTGATGTGCAATGAAGGTGAGCTCCAATGCAACAATGGTGATCTCAAGCTTGTGGATGACAGATGGGTGCCAAAGGCGCTCTGGTGATATTTCTGCAGAGTAACGATGTCAAAAGCCTGGATGATTAGAATGGAGGGATGAAGCTTTATTTATAGACTTGGAAGAATAGGAATCAACGGTTGAGAGAAGATATGAAGATCAACGGTTGAGGATGGTTGAGGAATGTGCAACCAGTGGAAACGTGCCAAGTGTCCCAGCGCCATCATGAAAGGTGGAATGTGACAAAACTGATTGGAGAGTTAACTCCATTGACTGGTCTGTTAACAGAATTGATTGATCAGTTAGAAGAGTGGATTGTGGAACTGACTGGATTGATTGAGGATTTGACTCAACTGACAGGTTAGTTAACAGATTTGATTGATTGGTTAACTGACCTCTGATTGGAGAAGAAATAGGCCATGTGGGTGAGGGAAAATAAGGTAATTAAATATTAAATATATTTAATTACATATGCAACCTGATGAGGTGGACAAGGTGAGGTGGAAAAGGTGAGGTGTAAAGGTGATGTGGAATTTTGAATTTAGAACTTTAGGATAGAGGAATTAGGCTTAATTAAATAATTTATGATTATTTAATTGTGAAGGACTTTAGAAGAATTTTAATTAAATAAATAGAATTTATTTAATTGTGAGATAGTGAATTGATTAAATAAATTTGGAATATTTATTTAATTAATAGAAGAATGGAATAAATATTTAGAATATTTATTTAGGATGATTTGTGTCATTTTTAGACGTATACATATACAGGTCTTGTTATGGTGTGGCATGGATGGAACTAAGGAGATGCCCTTTCCATTTGGTCAAGAATGGAGCATTATATCATAAAAGGTGTGGTGACTTTCCATCCAATTCTATCTCACGACATGACCCCTATGTATATATGACAAATATATTTCCATCACATCACTATCCCATCATCATGGAACTAGTTTAGTGGCTATAGATTAAGAGGCAATATATCATATATATCTCTTGATTGATTTCCCAATTGACTACTTGACCACTGAATGAAAAGCTTAGCTTTCAATGAGAAGTTTGAATCGGATTATATATACCATTAGTTGACCAAGATAAGGATATATAATCATGCATACAACTCAACCTGCATATAATCTACATACTCTTGATGGTTTAGGTCTTATATCATCAATCTTGAAATGAAGAGAATGAGCCTAAGTAAGTATATATGGCTTTTGTCAATTGCTAATTCTACATGCCAAGGTAGTATATACATCTAGATATCTATACCATACTATATATAGTGTAGTGGGTTTGAACTTATGTTTGTCCCTAGTAAACTCAGTGGACCTACTCTATAATGGGAAGTTCACATAACATAGAGATGCCATCCATTATTACATCAAGATCTCTCAATAAAGAGACAAGTGAATACAATGAGCAACTACAAATGCTTTGTTGAATTCCTTGATACATTGATTGAATAAATATCCTCCATCCACTTCGTGGTCCATAGCCAATGTGAGATTCAAGCATAAACCATTTGACCAAACCATAGTAGAGTGGGCCACTTGACTTTCATTAGGGTAGATCTTGATCATTGGGACCTTTATTTAGGTTAATACTTTAGGAGCTAAGAGGAGGAGGGTGGCTATAGGTAGGCTATAAGGGCCTAGATATTTGTTTTTTCTTTACCAAGGAGGTGTCCCTACGACCCATTCTAGCGATTCCCAACGTGCCTTGCCTCGGGCTTACATATTGCCGAGTTTTGAGGCAGTAGAGGGGCGAGCAGAGGCAAGACTAGTCCCCCTGGAGAGAAGGACAGATCCCACAACCACACTTCTCCAGGTTAATCCGGGCAGCGTGAGTCAACCTCAAGACCTGGGTATGTGCAAGATCATGATGGGCCAAACTATACCTCTAAGTGGCAATGAAAATACAAAAAATTAGACTTTATCAAGTTCATGTGAAAATTTGAATGGATTATCTACACAATTTGAAAAAGATGTAAGAACGAAATTTGTAGAGAATTGAATCTAGTTTATAGGCTACTATTTGTTTTTTTTTTTTAAACTAAATTTACTTAGTGAAAATTGAATATTTCAATGAATAGCTATTAAATTTTTCAGAAAAAAATAAAAAGTGGGTGTCTGTCCAGCCAGCCTAACTATGAGTAAAAATATATATATTTTTTTGAAACTTTCAAAATAAGTAGAGGACTCATGTCCGGATGTGACACATATTTATTTGAATTTTTTTTCCAATAAAATAATTAGTTATGATTTTTTACTGTGACTTTTTTTAAAAACTAAAAAGTAATTTTCTAGCCAACCTAACTTGATTAAAAAAAATTGAAATTCAAAAAAAAAAAAATTAACCTATAGCCAGAAAAGCATAGAGTGTGACGCAGGTTTCAGATCTCAAAAAGGTGAAATGGTTTAAAAGTTATGGATGTTTTTCAATCAGTGTGTCCATCAGGATTTTAGAGACACGGTATATAGAAAATTATTAATAATTATTTAATAAAATGATAACCAAAGAAATCTTATATTTTTAGAAAGCTAACAATTTTTTCTATAAACCCTTTTCGTTTTATCAATTTTGCATAAGAAAAAAGTTGTCAGCATGAAGGGTGAAGTTTGAAGAAGAGACTGAAACATGAAAACACATTAGAATCCATGAAAAGTCAACAACCAAAATGGATATCCATCTTGCTTTGTACCAAAGCAAAATGGATATCCATTTTAGTAGCACAAAAATGGATATTCGTTTCTAATGGAAATATTTAGTTAAAAACTGGTGGCTCCTTGTGAAAAGTATGGGCTCTTACCACGCATGCATAACCAAGAAGGTTGATATCCATTTTTCTTACATGTTTGTTGATCACATCTTATGAAATGGATGTTGCTTGGTGATAGTTCTAGGTTTAGTGAACAATATTCTCAAGCTTATTGCAAATTTTACACTTGTGACCAAATTTGGTACCAAACCCTTTCACCTTTTCAATTAATCTTGATAGTGTCATCTCACTCCATGCAAATCAAACCAACATTAGGACCATGTGAATGAGATTAAGGATAGCCTTGAAATATGAATCTTTGTACTGTTGACTATCCTTTTAGCATGATAATCCTTTAGGATCATTGTACCCAGATGCAACAATCATTCAATCTTCTTTTATTTATATTTCTTTCCTCTTCATATACACAAGATTCTCATGCCTTGTAGTCATGACAATCCACAAATCACCTAATTGTCCTTAGTGAGACTATATCTTATTTTGACAGTGATAGTCATCTTCCATTCACAACTCTCCTCTTTAACATAGATACCCTTTGTACATGTTTTGACTTCATGATTTTCCTTTTGTATGTTGTATTATGGTATGAAAATACTATGGCCCCTTATTCATCCTCTTGTATAATGAAATTGAAGGTCAACACTTATAGTTAATCTTCTTTATTACTTGGTGATAATGAATCCCTAAACTCATTTTTGATTGTCTTGAAGCCAAATTTACCACTGTTGAGACAGTTAGAGTTGATTCTTGATCATGAATATTGTGAATTACTTCAAATATCCATGGACAATTTCAATTGTGTTTCTTAAGACAACCATGCCTTGACTATCCCTTGATGTTGGTCATGATTGTGCTTGGATGGCACAATAGTTCATAGTTAGATTTTTTCCACTAAAGTTTTCCTTTGACAAATTTGTATTTGTAGTCCACCTTTTGATGATGTTCAAACAATATAAATACTTATTCTTAACATAAGCAATACATTTCTCACAAATACCAATGCATTCTACTCATAAGGTTCATGGCACCATGCCTAAAGGTATGATAGTCAGTAGTGTACTATTATGGCAGCCTATGGTTGGTTTGACAATCTATAATAGCGATAGCATTCATGCCTAACAGTCCTTATTGTTATTGTCATAATATATTTTACATTTGAGGCCTTGTCTACAACATACAAAGTTTACCTTTCTCACCCATACCTTCAGTATATAAAGGACATTGATAGGAAATTTTTAATTTCCACTCAGTCAGTGCAATCTAGGAGAGGATAGATTGTCTAAAGTTGTAATCTATTTCCATTTACACTTTCCATAACTACAAATGCTTAGTGTTTATTCTCAACCCCGGTATATGAATAAAATGTGACCTATTGTTCTAATAGGCCTATAGGGACAAAGAGGTGATAAAGCCTTTAATTTTAAACATGACATGGTTTTGATAACTTCCCATATTGGTAAGGTCCTGGATGACAATCCTTTGATGCACCTAATTGTAATAGGTGTTATGATAGTCCTTGGTATCTTTTCATTTCTTTCTTGAATGGCCTACAAATAAGACATAAGACCTATTAGATCCTTCATAAATAAGAATTATCATACATTACATTTAAACTTAAACTCCCTAAACATCCATCAATCCATCCATTAATATCAAAATGCCATGAATATCCTATGATCAACCATTCTAATTCCTAGGATATTCATATTGCAATTTTGCTTCTCTATACTAAAATAGCCCAAGGAATATCTACCCTTGAATTTGTATTTAACAATCTAATGTCTTTACAAATAACATTGAGCCTTCTTTTGGGACAACATTTTTGCCTTTAGAAGCTCCTCATTTCATGATAGCCTAAAATAGAATAAGTGGATAGTCATAACATTTTAGCATAATGGGAAAACCCTAAAGTGTGATAAAGTCTATACATTATCTATATTCCCATCCATGTCACGAAGAAACTATTCAAATGCTAGGCCAACATGATTTAAACAATCATAAGGGCCAACAATCCACTCCAAATGCATGGGAAAAGGACAACTCTTGGATCCCATATTAATCATGTTCACATGGCTGCTAGCATCTTCAAGTGAGTCAATACAAAAATTGAAAGCCTCAAACTCATACACTTCAGAAAAATATACCTAATTATAAATTTGATATGCATGAATAAGGAAGTCCTCATGCAATACAAACTAAAATGTGTCACATTTAGACATGTCATCAAGTTGAATGACATCATGTTGAGACTCGTGTTTACTTAAGCATTACAAGTCGCTTGCCTCTTTCTATGCTTCAAAGCTCCAAACAAAGGACTCAACTTTAGGTGCAGTAGAGTCCTCATCAATGATTGATTTACATGGCCTTCAACAAACTAAAATTATATATCATCTTTATGCTTATATGGAGGCTATATCATCTTTACAATTGTATGTCCAGGCTCTTTAAGAGTCTTCACAAATGTGTCCAAAGTAAGATTACTCAAATCAAATAATGGTTATATCCAGAGCTTTATTAAGTTGATACCTAGGTGGATTAGTGTGTAAACATTCAAATTAGATGGTAATTCACAAGTTTATAGAATAATAAAATGAATCCCTAGTCTAGAATCCAAATGTACATATTCAAAGGCATTAAAGACTTTGAACAAATTACTTTATTGAATTGGAGAAGGCATGTACAAATGTGCAATATTTAGCTTATTCTTCCTTCCCTATACTTTTATACAAATTTGTATGTATGTGTGTGTGTGGTGCATGGATCAAGTGGTCAAGATGACGATAGATGTCAAACCCATATGACTTGTTCCTATCTTCCATGATTACCATGTATTATATCCTATGTTACTTGTTTAGCTCGTATTATTTTGTATATTCAATCCTTACCTACCATGCTTTCTTCTATGCCTTGTTTGGTTCCTAAACATCTCTATGTTCTATGTTTAGAACCTATATTTTTCCATGTTACTTGTTTACTTATATATCCCTATGCTATATATCCATGATGTCCCTATATTCCTATGATCTATGCTTGTGATCTCTATCTCTTATGTATCCATATTCCATGCTTATCATGATGTTTCTAATACTTAAACATACTTATGGTTCTTACACATTTAGCATTCTTATTCTTTAGTTATTTATATATGTATTTTAACATTTAATTTGTCCTTCTTATGTGTTCTTATCATCTCCTATTCTCATTTATGTATATCTAGTTGTATACTTTGTAGATTATTTCATTCTTTGTGAGGAAAACAAAACAGATATCTGTTTTGTAGTAGCTATATGGACGTTGCAAAGTGTCCATTGGCAAAGAATTTGGTTTTAAGAAATGGATATCCATTTTAGAAATGGATATCCGTTATGTAAATGTAGAAAAAAGACAAAAGGAATATTGTTGGGCCCAACATCCACACCCAGAGACCCTCTACTGTCGAAATACTTGTGATTTCTAGCTATGACAGTGAAAGGAATATTTTTATGCACTTTTGGAGACACAATTTTCTTGTTACAATCATAAGGGTGATATTTTTGTTCCCCTAATGGGGAGCTATAGTCATCATAAAGCAAAAAGGAGGAGGAAAGTTACATTGGAGGAAATTGAAGCAATTAGGGAAAAAGATAGGGAAAGGAAGAGGATTGGAAGAGCGGGTTTGGCAGATGCTCATCAAGGTGAATCTTCTTCTTTACCATCTAATGACATGCAAATTGAAGATGTTAATTTTGATTATAATGAAATGTTAGATAAGAATGAAATTCACCATGATACTGCAAATGAAAATATTGAAAATTTTTATGAAACACCTATTCATAATAGCAATACCATGGACAAAGAAGAAGAAAAATGAAGACGTGCACTTGAAGAAAGTGGATATAAACATCATTATGTTGAAATTGCACTCCATAATCCATTTGTTGATAAAATTGATGAGGTTGATAACATGGATGAAACAAGAACAATCAATGTATCTCCAAATTTCATAAGAAGAGAGGACATTTGTCAAGAAGAGAATAACTGTGATGAAATTGGAAAATAACCAAGAACCCCAAAATGGTTACTTGAAATTGATGAGAACATAATGGAAAAACTTAAAGGCAAGAGGTCGTCATGAACGGTTCAGTTGTGGGCTTCAAAACTCTTCAATGAATACTTTGAGAAAAAAACATTAACCGAACAATGCCAACTTTTTGTGCAATTATTAAAGATGTACAAAATGAGACCTTTACTAAAGAAATTAAAGATTCGGTTAAACAAAGTGTCTGATCGGAATAAAATTATTGTTAGAAGCCTTTTCAATGCACTCAATTCTATTGGAAAGACTAGCAAGGAGAAAGATAAAAGAGTTGCTCATAGAGTAATAACAACCTCAATAGTAAGCAAACAATTAAGAAATACTCGATTAATGAGGCAAACTTGTGTTGATTTAAGATTGAATCGTAAAACATTGTCAAAAGCACTAGAATTAAGATCAAGGCTAGATAGTCCTCTTGCCAATGATACTTGGGCTTTCAGTGGTAGGCTTCCACGAGTTGACAAGAAGCTAATTGATAGCACAAAGGAAGAAATTGAACAATCTTGGTACACTAACACTAGGGTATCACCGAATGCAAAAGATGTTGTAAAGTTAAGAATTGGTGATAAAGACCGCACACCACATCCTAAACATTACTTGGAATGTAGCCAAACAACATTGTACAAACAATATTATGAAACTCACCCAAGTATGACAATCTCACAAAGAGCATTTGAATCTCTTAAGCCATTTTATTGTGTTCCTCTTAAAGTTCGTAATACATGTTGTTGCAAATACCATGTAGATTTTTCTATGTACCATGAATTATCATGCAATATTCATTCTACTTTGCACACTAACGAAATGTTACAGGAGTGTGGTGCAATTCAACTACTAAAGTCATCTAGGGACTTATTGGATTTATTTCTATGTATTAGAGATGATGGTTGCATGTTCTACAAGAATGATTGTTTAAATGACAAGTGTTTACAATGTGGTGGGTTATCAAAGTTTGTATCATGTTTTCATGAGGGCAACGAGCATGATTTTGCAAAGAGAATGGTTGAGAAAAAGAGATATGAGATAGTGAAATACAATTTGAAAAGTGGAGGTGAAGGTTCTAGATGTGAGTTGATTGTAAGAGAGGTAAGTATTGCTGATTTTATTGATGATTTTAAGAAAAATCTTTTCTACAAGTATGTCAGACATAGCCACAGGTCTCAATGGTTAGATCAACAGTTCAGGATGTGTAAAGACTCTTTCCCGATTGGAACTATTGTCTTTGTAGTTGATTTTGTAGAAAACTATACATTGCAACCCCAAAATGAAGTTCAATCCCAGTACTACAATTCTATTCAGATTGCTATTTTTGTTCACATCACATACAGACATGCCCCTGAGAGTACAGAAGAGAACTGGAAGATTGTCAGAGAATACCATTTTTACATGAGTGATGATCGATCTCATTCAGCAGAGTTTGTGCAATATTGTTTTCAACAATTTTATGGGTTCTTGCAAGAAAAAGATATTAGAATGGATCAACATCTCATTTGGTTAGATAATTGCACTGGTCAATTCAAGAATGCTCGTAATTTCTATTGGTTGAGCAAAATGCATGTAGAGAAGGGTATACCTCATATTTGGAATTTTTTTGAAGCCGAGCACGGAAAAGGTGAACATGATGGAGCAGGTGCATGCGTGAAGAGAGCTATTTTTAAAGAACAACTAAAGATTAGAGGTGGTTCTACATTCAATGATGCAGATTCCATTGTTAAGTGGTGTAACTATGCATTGTCACGAGGAGTGGCTCTTGATTCTGAAGTGCGCAGGTTCTTTTGGTTGGTTGATGATGGATAGCGATAGAGAAATTGGAATGTCAGAGAATCAGTGAATCATCAAAGATGCGTTCATTTTGAAGCTCAGATGCAAGTACATGGACTATTTGGACATGAGAATTAGCTTGTTTTTGTTAGAGTTGTATTAAATATGATTGGGACAATTGTGAGTCAAGTGAGTGGGTAGATGCATGGATTCCACAATATTTAATCCCTTTATATGAAGGTCAATCATCTTCCGTCAATGACATGGAGAGCTCAATTAACTATGAACATCTTTCAGACGTTGTAGAGCCAGGTCATGTTTATGCAGTTGTTGCACCGCATGGAAATGAAGAGAGATCAGACTATTGGTTGGCACAATGTGTACAGGGAAAACAAAAGCTAACACAACCTATGATAGATGATGATGGGTTCACATATCCTACAGGATCAGTTGTTATTACTGGGACTTGGTTACGAACATATATGATTAAAAAGAATGGCATCCCGGCCTTTGAAGACTTTAAGAAGCATAAAACCATATTGATGTATTCTCACCTAGTTGTAGCAACAAATGTCAAGTTACTAAAGCATTGTGCAAAACCAAAATCAAAAGAACTATGGACAATTAGTAATGTTGATCATGAAGCAATATTAGATACTTTGAAGGTAAGAGATGACCCCTCAGGTACGCTTGACTAGCATTTAAACTTCCAAATGGACAGGTATGACATTTTTTATCTTAACTTGTTCTTATTTTTTCTATTTTTTAGAATTGTTTTATTAGAAATCTTATTTCTTTAACTATAATGCATGCTTTTGACTATACAGGACTGCGAATAAAGTTATTTTACATGGCATCGTAGATTATTTTGCATGGCATCATAAATTATTTTGTATGGCATCGTAGGTTATTTTGACTATACTCGAGGTATGATTTTTAGTTCTCATTTGTATTTTTTAATATTGCACATTTGTACCTTTTTCTACATAAGGCATTCCATGAGATGACATGTATTGGATGTCTTTTGCTGAACAGTTCATGTGCCTTGTCTATGCTTTCACATATTACATACATGTGTCACATGGCAATTGCAACTACAACATCTGACAAAATTCTTATTTCTTTGAGGTATTCCACCAAATAGTTCATGTGCCTTGCCTATGCTTCCTTACTTTGCATTCTTATAAAAGTCCTATAATAGTCATAATTAATCTTCATACTAATCTTGATAGTAATCTTGCCATCATTGTATTCCATGAGATGACAATCCTATACATGTCTACTAGGATAGTTTTAACTACAACAGTCCTAAAATAGTCCTAGAAAAGTCATATAATAAGCACAGCATTTAATGTACATATTTATGATATTCATGTTTACTTAAATTTGCTTGTTCATGCTTCTCACAGGACGTCACCTCCCCTACCCATCCATCTCTACAGAAGAAGAGAGACAACAAATGATCAAGAGGGGTCACCAATTGGCAGTAAGTGATTGATTACTTATGTCATGTTATATATTTTGAATATTAAATTCTATATTAATGTGCATGTTGTTTGATTGTATTAGTAGGTGGAAATTCAAAAATCTCTATCGAGGAGGTCTAGTCGATGAGCGATAGAGGATGAGTCATTGACTGGTTCACCATCTTCATGAACTAGCAAGAGCCATAGAATATTTGATAGCAATCCATAGGAGATTTGATTTTGGGATATTTTGTTACATATGCCTATTTGGCTTTGTAAACATACTTTTGTATGTTATCGATGTATATCGTTGTATATACCCATATGGTTTTATTATACATGCCTATATGGCTTGATATATACACTATACATTATCTTCATGACATTATGCATATATGTATACATAAGATCCTAATTTGGCACAAGTAGGGAGAATGCTTGCAAAGGTTATGGAATTTGGTTTTACACATTCTAATTGTATTTGCTTCAAAGTTTCTAAAGCCTTTTCAAAAAATCCATTTTGTGCATATCTTGCAATCATTGCATTCCATGAGATAGCATCTCTTTGAGGTGTCATGCCAAGCTGTTCACATGCCTTGTCTATGCTTCCACACTTTGCATACATGTCTACAAGGGCAGCTATAAATACATCCTGTTCTGAAGATCCCATTTTTACATAGGCAAGGAGAATGGTGAATAAGGTTGTGGAATTTGGATTTACACCTGCCAATTTGCATTTTCTTAACATTTCCTTTCAATCCTTATCAAAAATTATGTTTTGTGCACATATTGCAATCATTGCATTCCTTCATTTACAACACATGATTATATAAGAAGATGCATATTTACAACACTTAAGAATATGTAGTAGTGTTGCTCATGTCACCAATACTATGTTTACATCTTCACATACATGGCTTACAACATGTGACAATATGAATGATAGAGAATGTTTACATCAACATGATGGCACAACATGAACAAATTGCATGTTTACATCAATTTCATTGGGTCAATGATTGAGAATGTGTCAATTTGAACAATATTTTTTGTTTTGCTCGTCAAGACCTTCATGAAATGATACATTGGTTTCTTGATATTCAATCATGCATTGGAGATCTTCAAAGTGTTAAAGATGTTTGAAGTGATGAAGAAACTTGTTATTTTGATGTATTTCAACTCCAAACTTGTGCCTAGAAGTGAAGGTGCTAATTCTTGATCAAACTAACCTAAAAGTGTGCCTTGGTACTTAGGGCGCTAGATTATGATTGATCAACCTAAAATGTGCGCCTAAGGCTAGATAGTGAATTGGAAGGATAAAATGCATCATCAAAGGAGTTTATAGTTATTGAAGACATCAAATGATGACTTGGGCACACATCTACCTCTCTACACCATCAAATGTGCACCTAGATCAGTGAGGCGCAACTTCATATCTCTATGACTTTGGATATGCGCCTTGATAATGAATTAATCTTGCAAGTTGAGGTTGTCTCCACAAGTTAAAAGAATGTCCAAAGAATACAAGGCACCAATTATTGAACAAACAACCTAGAATGAGTGCCTTACTATTTGAGGTGCTAGTTCATGCTTCTAGAACACCAAAAGTGCGCCTAGATGTTGAGGCGCTAGCTCTTGCTCAAGAAACCTTGAAAGTACGCTTTGACAAGGAGGTTAAAATGTATTATCAAAGGATTAAGTTGAATAAAGGAATCATCATTGAAGACAAGTAAAACATGATTGTGAATGAGGCACAGTTTTCATCATCTCCAACCTCACAATTGTGCCTTCCCTTGGAAGCTCATATTGTGCCTAAAGGAATGGTACTGAGATATCATCCATGTCAATGATTGAGAATGTGTCAACTGGAACAATATTTTTTGTTCTGCTCATCGTGGGGCCGAATGGACTGCACCAACATGTTGGGGTGGGTGGGTAAATGCCAAGGGTGGTCTCGTTTTGTGTGCCAAGCATCCCAATCATTCCAGGCAAGAGGCTACCGGCAAAGTCCCTTAAGATCCCTGAGACCAAAAAATTACCAAACTTTGACAGAGCAGTTCTAAGAATTCGTGATAGATGGGAATGCTTTGTTTGGACCTAAAGGTGCACATGGGGTCCATCCACAATAACCTCTCTTGGTTTTGGTCAACTCCATTTCGTTTGACCATGCCGAAATCAAACGCATTGTTGCAAAATGCTTCAATTTGATGCAGTGGAAAGGTGCTAGGTGTGACATTTTTCATTCCATAGCTCGTGGGGTCGAACAGACTGTGCCAACGCATCGGGGTGGATGGGTAAATTCCAGTGGAGGTCTCATTTTGTGCACCAAGCATCCTAGTCATTCCGAGCAAGAGGCTACTGATAAAGTCCCTTAAGATCCCTGAGACCAAAAAACTGCCAAACTTTGACAGAGTAGTTCTCAGAATTTGTGACTGCTGGAAATGTTATGTTTGGACCTACAGGTGTACGTGGGGTCCATCCACAATAATGTCTCTCAGTTTTGCTCAAATCCATTCCGTTTGACCGTGCCGAAATCAAATGCATTGTTGCAAAATGCTTCAATTTGATGCAGTGGAAAGGTGCTAGGTGTGACATTTTTCATTCCATAGCTCGTGGGGTCAAACGGACTGCACCAACGCGTCAGGGTGGGCAGGTAAATTCTAGTGGAGGTCTCGTTTTGTGCACCAAGCGTCCCAATCATTCTAGGCAAGAGGCTACCTGCAAATGACAAATGAAATGTGGATGAACAGAATATTGAACATTCAAATAGATCTTGTGTATATTATTATTTCTCACACTCAGGAACAATACATTCATCATACTCAATGCATGCTGGCATAATATATCTGCAAATGCAGAAAGAGGAGCTTAAAATATTTTCCTAGACTCTATCAAACTTACAAATTCGTATGCAGAGAGCGAACCAGAGATAATGGTACTCTTTTGCTTACATACTTGAACTAAGACTCTTACTTTCTAAGACTTCACTCGCCTAGAATTTGTTGAGAAATGAAGGCAGCCCTTTGACCTTTTATAGGAGAGAAGGGCAGATCTTTAACCTTATCTCATGAATTCAAATTTGAAATCCGTTCATAGAAAGTGGACACGTTGCAACTCCTTTTCGTAGAGTTACCCATGTGAAGATAAGCATCTTCTGGTGGGTCCCAATAACTCATGAACAGAGAAAGAAGGGAACAGACAAAGACTCGGAAGGAATAAACTTTATACAAGGCTACTTTTTGGTCACGAGAAGGATAACTCGTGCTTACTGTAAGGCACATAAGCTTTTCCCCTTTTACCATGGAAGCGCCCACGTCTATCATTTTCAACGAGAGGATAGATACTCTCGATGGATGACATGCCCATCCATTAGCCTAGGAACCCATGCTATTCTCAGAAGTGTCAGTGTCATTAGGAGTAACGTTGGATGTTCTAAGATTTCCGCCTTCATCATAGTCTAGAACTCTGGGATCATCAGCAGGATCATATTCGCAATTGGCACATGTTTGGGTAGAAGAGTGTGGTATACATCCTGTGTTGGACCGATGGGCTGATTCCTGTTCCTTCCAGATGATACTCATGGTTTTCATTTTGTATGGCCCATAGAGGCCTTGAGCCAAACTCTGTTGATCAACTCGATCCATACGGTAGGTTTTAGTATGTATCCAGATAGGCATGTGATTGGAATGGACATACCTTAATTTGTTTGGGACGGTCCAGTGTTCAAAGAGCGATGAGGATCCAGCAGGTCCATAAACTTGACATAGATGTCTGTTGATTAGATTTTCATCAGGAGAATCAAATGTTAGTTTGAATGTGCACCCAGTGTAGGATGAAGTTCCAGTGAATTCTAGATTATCTGCTGGTGGATAAGGCCCTTGAAATAGGTGTCTAATGAGTTCCCATCCATGTTCTTCGTGTAACCATCGCTTTGGTCTTTCAACTACTAGGTTGAGAAAAGAGATAGGAAGAATAAAGTCTCCACACCAGTTCTGGAGAATATGACCAACTTCAGGATCAATAGGTTCTGCTTCTGCAGAGAACCGGAAGAATGGTTGGTCAGTCCATAATCCTGGATGTGTAAGCTGTTGCTTGGCTACGAACATTTGAAAATGATCATAAAGGAAATCGTTAGCCATTTGGTAGTCATGGAGATTCTGCCTTTGAAAAGGATTTGTACTCCATTCGTGGCAACTTTCTTCATACCAGCGATGTTCCCTTATCTGGATTATCCGTAGAATACCAGATGGTTCTATTGTTGCTTTAGGAAGAACAAGTTATGTAGTGTGTCCTTCTCTGGACATGAAATCTACAAAAATGTTTTCAACTCCTGGGAGGTGGATGAAATCAAATTCATAAGTACTTAATAACTGTGCCCACCGGAGGAGTCGTCCTCTAACAACCTTATTTTTAGATTCTTTTTGAAAGAATCCTCACAGATTCTGAAGATCTCTTTTTAGTAGAAATCTCTTGTCAACAATAAACATTTGAAATGCTTGAAAAGTATTAACAACAACAAGGATTTCTTTATGTGTACTGTGGTAGTCAACTTCACTGTTCTTGAAGCTACCAGAGATGTATCGAACAATCTCACCTTTGTCTTTGGGATTGTGAGATGTTTTCTACTCTCTGAGGACACCAGCCTAGGCACCTTCGCTTGCATCAGTTTCTACTATCTTGAAACCATTACCTAGGAGCTTTAAAGGAGGCAGTTGGAAACACTTTTGTTTGATTCTGGAAATCAAAGCATCATGCTTAGTCGTCCATGGTGGTGTTGTCTTTCCCAGAAGCTTGTTCAGCTCAATTCTATCTTCAGCAAGCTTATAATAGAATCCTGCAATGTAATTAACAAGGCCCAAAAAGTGTTGTAATTCTTTGACATTAGTAACTGCAAGATTGGAAATTTTGTTCAGGATGTGTGGTTGGGCCTCCATTCTCCCCCTCGGAAGAAGCTGGATGCCAATGAAAACAATATGGTTTTGAGCAAAGAATGACTTTGTGGGATTGATAGCAAGACCATTATGTTGGCAAATAGAGAGGAATTGGCGGAGATGAGTGAGATGTTGAGGCATATCCTGACTGAAGATAAGAATATCATCAATATAGGGTTGAATAAATTTGGCATAAGGCTGGAAAATAACATCCATTTTTTGCTGAAAAATGGAGGGAGCAGTTTTGATACCAAATGGAAGGACAATCCATTCATAGAGGCCTTGTGGAACTGAAAACGTTGTTTTGTAAAAGTCAGCACTTTTGAGACCAATTTGCCAAAACCCTTTGGTAAGATCAAATTTAGAATACACATGACTACCTTGAATAGTCTGCCAGATATGATCTTTGCTAGGCAGAGGATGTCTATTGTCAACAAGACAATCATTTAACGGCTTACAATTGACAACTAGCCGTTTCTCAGGTAATTCCTTACCATTCTCATCAATCTTTGGAACATACATAGCATGACATGAGAATGGAGATTCAGAAGTTTGAATAATGCCAAGCTTTTCTAGCTCTGCAACTTCTGTCCTACAAGTTAATGCTTCAAATGAACTCATTAAGAAGTAATTAGCTTTTGCCTTAGCATGAGTTCATTAGCTTGGGGATCTCGTTTGAGAGGGAGATCACATGTCAAGTTCCTTGTCTGCTTCTTTAAGTCTTTTGTGAGAATTGTGGCAGCAAAGGCACTCTTAATCTCTGCAAGAGATTCTTGACCTGCATCCATTTGTTTGGCTAACCAAACAGCATTAACTAGTTCCTTTTTCTTTTCCTTTTCTAGCTTGGATGTATAAGCTAGATCTTGATAAAGCCTTGGAAGCTGATATGTATTCCGAATTATAATGAAATCAAAATCAATGGTGAAAGGTTCCCATTGTTTGATTGCATTGCTTCCAATAACACCATCATATCCATCTACTTCATATTGAACAAATGTTAGTTTATCCATAAAACCATCAAATCCAATTTGGATTGGAGCTTCACAAAATGCAGAACTATTTTCCTTTTTAGAATTACCAAAAGTAATACCTGTAGCTCCTTCTATCCATGCATCTTTAGGAAAAGCATTATACCTAGCAATGTTTAGATCTGCTCCAGTATCAATCAGAAATGCTAATGGATATTCCATTATTCCTAGGAAGTGAATTGTCAGGATTATTCCTTAAGATCCCTGAGACCAAAAAATTGCCAAACTTTGACAGAGCAGTTCTCAGAATTTGTGATAGCTGGGAATGCTCTATTTGGACCTATAGGTGCACGTGGGGTCAATCCACAATAATCTCTCTCAGTTTTGGTCAACTCCATTCCGTTTGACGGTGCCGAAATCAAACGCATTGTTGCAAAATGCTTCAATTTGATGCAGTGGAAAGGTGCTAGGTGTGACATTTTTCATTCCATAGCTCATGGGGTCGAACGGACTGCGCCAACGTGTCGGGGTGGATGGGTAAATGCTAGTGGAGGTCTCGTTTTGTGCACCAAGCGTCCCAGTCATTCCGGGCAAGAGGCTACCGGCAAAGTCCCTTAAGATCCCTAAGAACAAAAAACTGCCAAACTTTGACGAAGCAGTTCTTAGAATTTGTGACAGCTGGGAATGTTTTGTTTGGATCTACAGGTGCACGTGGCGTCCTTCCACAATAACCTCTCTCAGTTTTGGTCAACTCTATTCTGTTTGACTGTGCCGAAATCAAACGCATTGTTGCAAAATGCTTCAATTTAATGTAGTGGAAAGGTGCTAGGTGTGACATTTTTCATTCCATAGCTCGTGGGGTCAAACGGACTGCGCTAACGCATCGGGGTGGGCTGGTAAATGCCATTGGAGGTCTTGTTTTGTGTGCCAAGCATCCCAGTCATTCCAAGCAAGAGGCTACCGGCAAAGTCCCTTAAGATCCCTGAGACCAAAAAACTACCAAATTTTGACAGAGCAATTCTCAGAATTCATAATAGCTGGGAATGTTCTGTTTGGACCTACAGGTGCACATGGGGTCCATCCACAATAACCTCTCTTGGTTTTGGTCAACTCCATTCTGTTTGACCGTGCCGAAATCAAATGCATTCTTGCAAAATGCTTCAATTTAATGCAGTGGAAAGGTGCTAGGTGTGACATTTTTCATTCCATAGCTCATGGGGCCGAACGGACTATGCCAACGCATCAAGGTGGGCAGGTAAATGCTAGGGGAGGTCTCATTTTGTGCACCAAGCATCCCAGTCATTCCGGGCAAGAGGCTACTGACAAAGTCCCTTAAGATCCTTGAGACCAAAAAACTGCCAAACTTTGACAGAGCAGTTCTCAAAATTTGTGATAGCTGGAAATATTCTGTTTAGACCTACAGGTGCACGTGGGGTTTGTCCATAATAACCTCTCTTAGTTTTGGTCAACTCCATTCTGTTTGACCATGCCGAAATCAAATGCATTGTTGCAAAATGCTTCAATTTGATGTAGTGGAAAGATGCTAGGTGTGACATTTTTCATTCCATAGCTCATGGGGCCAAACGGACTATGCCAACACATCGGAGTGGGCAGGTAAATGCCAGGGGAGGTCTCATTTCGTGCGCCAAGTGTCCCAATCGTTCTGAGCTATAAGCTACCAACAAAGTCAAAAGTTGCTAGGATTGAAATTTTGCATTCCACAGGTCTTGGGGCTGAATGGATTAGGCCAACATGTCAGGGTGGGTGGGTAAATGCTAGGGGAGGTCTCGTTTTGTGTGCAAAGCATCCCAGTCGTTCCAAGCTATAAGTTACTGGCAAAGTCACTTTGCTAGTAGCTTACAGTTCAGAAGGACTGGGAGCCTTGGCACATAAAACGAGACCTCCCCTAGCATTTACTCACCCACCCCAATGTGTTGGCATAATCTGTTCGGCCCCAGGACCTGTGGAATGCAAAATTTCAATCCTAGCAACTTTTGACTTTGTCAGTAGCTTACAGCTCGGAATGACTGGGATGCTTGGCGCACAAAATGAGACCTCCAATGGCATTTACCCATCCACCCTGACGCGTTGGCGTAGTCCATTCGACCCCACGAGCTATGGAATGAAAAATGTCACCTAGCACCTTTCCACTGCATCAAATTGAAGCATTTTGCAACAATGCGTTTGATTTCAACACGGTCAAACAAATGGAGTTGACCAAAACTGAGAGAGGTTATTGTGGACGAACCCCATGTGCACCTGTAGGTCCAAACAAAACATTCCCAGCTATCACAAATTCTAAGAACTACTCCGTCAAAGTTTGGCATTTTTTGGTCTCAGGGATCTTAAGGGACTTTGTCGGTAGCCTCTTGCCCGGAATGACTGGGATGCTTGGCACACAAAATGAGACCTACCCTAGCATTTACCCACCCACCCTAACACGTTGGCATAGTCTGTTTGGCCCCATGAGCTATGGAATGAAAAATGTCACACCCAGCACCTTTCCATTGCATCAAATTGAAGCATTTTGCAACAATGCGTTTGATTTCGGCACGGTCAAACGGAATGGAGTTGACCAAAACCAAGAGAGGTTATTGTGGACAGACCCCATGTGTACCTGTAGGTCTAAACAGAACATTCCCAGCTATCATGAATTCCAAGAATTGCTCCGTGAAAGTTTGGCAATTTTTTGGTCTCAGGGATCTTAAGGGACTTTGCCGGTAGCCTCTTACCCAGAATGACTTGGACGCTTGGCACACAAAACGAGACCTCCACTAGCATTTACCCACCCACCCCAATGCATTGGTGTAGTCCGTTCGGCCCCACAACGAGTAGAACAAAAAATATGGCACTTGGCAAGGTTTTTGCTCTTAGGATCTTAAGTGACTTTGCTCTTACGGAACAATGTATCGGCAAAGACCCTAGTTTTCATAAGGGGAGACATGTGATTTTAAGATGTTTTTGGGAATGTGACTTTATCCTTCCATTCCTTATCCAATGACAAGTTTTTTCTTAGAGTTTGATGGCTTTTATGAGCATATACACGATGTTGTTTTAGGATAGTCATAAAGGGTAGTTTTGGACAGCCATGTGTATCTTTTTAACAATCATAAAGGGCAAGTTGTACATGGACTGTGACAGTCTAAAAACTCATATAAATCATCCATTTTGGTGTTTGACAACCTTATAAATCCATTAGATCATTTATACAAACCCTAATGCAACTTATAAACCCTCTTTGCATAGTAATTTCATGAATGACTATCTTGTATGATTGTTTTGTGCATTTTAACAACCCAATGAGGATTGTATGGTGTTGTGATCTTCATGATTTTAACTTGATGCAGAGATAGGATCCAACTCAAAATGATAGAGGCATCATTACAAATGGATTGAATAGCAATAGTCGGAGAGCCAACCTCCTATCAATGAGAGTTCAATGATAGTAAATAGAGAGCTACTTGACCATAAATAGGATTTACATACATACATACATACATAGAGTTTCTTGACATTAATTTCATTCAAACTTGTCTTCATTTCATCTTCAAAATGTTTTCAATACATCTCCAATGCCTTTTCCACGAAGGTTTATGGATATTTATACATGATTTGAGGGAAACCAATAGTCTCCAACTGACTTTTGAGTACTTGATTGTTCATCTTCCATACTTTTGCATTTTTTTTACATTTTTCATATGACAACTTTGACATATTTACAAAATTTGACAAGATGAAGACTAAATACATGATGAAATGGTCTATCATGACTTTATTAGATTTCAAGCTACTATGCTTGATTAGGGCATATAAGGAAATTTGTCATATTGATTCTATTGATCTAAAAGCATTCTCAATGTTAAACATATCATCAATGGACTAAAGAACTATCATCATAATGTATGGCATCATGGGAAGTATCATGACATGCACATAAGGAATTTAAATTATATTGTCTATCAAGGTGTATATATATTAAAATCTAGTCCATAATGATAGACATATACAAAAATTTGGCAAATATGCCAACTAAAAACATTTTTTACAAAATGTGGCATATGCCATGTCTCAAAATCTATATACAATATACATGCCAAATAGCTACATCAAATACTACAAGTCCACTTGACCCTCAATCTATGATGGATCCTCAATCTGTGATGGATCCTAAAAAAGTGTCCTCTTTGTACCAGAATGTTTAGTAATTGATGGAGGCGAAGTTTCCTGCATTAACAAGTCAAAACACAAATTTGATTAATCTCTTCAATGGTAAATAAAAATAAGTTAAAGTTAGTAAATAGATTCTTATCTACTACAATTAAGAACTTTCATTTATTAACATACATCTAAATCACTACAATCAACTATAAGACTGCTAGATAAACTATCAATTATTTAGAAAAATTCAATTCAATTACCTCGACTCTATGTTGCTGTTCAAACAATCGTTCTGCAAATGATTTTTTCTTAAGATGATCAGGTGTCCTAGTGAAGCATGATGGCAAAGGTGGCACATCACTCACATTCTCAAGAGACTACATAAAAGCAAAGTAACATTGAAGTAAATTAATATATAATTATTAAACAAAATAGGAAATGCATACATTTAAAAAGGTTAGATGTGTTACACACAAACAATCTAGAGTGCACTACACAAAAACTTATCTACTAGAAAACAAGCACATACCACCATCGAGGCCTCCTGCATCAATTGAGAAGGACTCTGAATTATCAAAATGACAAGAATGTAAGACTCTAAATGACTATAATCAAATATTTAAGTTTTCTAAATTATCAATTAAAGTACAATTCAATCAAATTACCTCCACCCTTTGTTGGCATTGAGAAATCCGTTCTGCAAATGATAGTCCCTTGGGTCGATCAGGAGTTTGAGAAAAGACTATTGGCAAAGATGCCACATCATTCACATTTTTGATTGACTATAAAATAAAATTAACATCAAGATATAAATTAATATATAATTACTCACAAAAAAATAAATGCATAAAAAAAAAGTTGATGTGTAGAACAAATTATACCGGCAAGTCCAAGCCAAATTGGATGGTAGACAAAGTTCCATGATGAACTTATGTCAACTCCTCCTCTGTCATCAACTGTTATCCCACTTAGATACATTAGTACTAATAAATTTGTTTATATATTCAAATGGAATAGACCATAAAATTTAACTTTAAATTTTACCTGCATAAAAGATTGTTCATGCATTTCTCCTTCTCTACGGTTCATTGATCCGGTAGCTTCTACTCTTGTCCCTGACCCCTCAACTTGAGTTCTAGACCCCATTGCCTCATCTCGTGAATGGAGATCGTACTCTGATGTGTTCAACGGTGGCTCACTACTCTCCATAATAGGACCTAAGCATAAATGATTAGAAGAAATGCAATGATGGGGCACACATACATGTGTGGACGACGATGGTCTAGTAGATCTAGGTGATCCAATATCATCACCTTCATCATGTGCTTGTGCAAACTGAGATGTCTGTATAATCAAATGCTCGGTCAAAGAGTGTATGGCACTAAGGCCCTGTTGTGTTGCATTTGCAACAACGTATGGGTGCTGCATTGGGGGTGGAGAAGGGATAGCAGGAGGGGAAATATAGGGACCTTGTACTTGTCTCATTGCCCCAGGTCTACCTTGAGGCATTCCCTTACCCACTCCTTGAAACTCTCTAAAATTAAAATAATTAACATGTTTACCCATGACGAGCTCTGCATAGAGTTTACGAAGGAAATACAAAGGTACATCTAAATTGTTGTTGGGTGGTTTATCAAAAACCATCCACCAACGATCCCAAAATTTCTAACTAATGCCCTCATGAATACACCATTTGAGTGAAAACTTGGGCTTATGGACATCAACATGCAATCCAGTTTTAGGATTTACAAAGTGTTGGGCTAACATAGTTTTTGTAATCTCTAATTCTTTGACTTCATCATATGACAAACCGTTAGCATATTCAGCCTTCTTGGCTTCTCACCATTGCCTAAATGATTCATGTTCGGTTGACAAGGTTTGAACATGATTAATGATTCCCTCTAAATTTGATGTCATTGTAGACAATCGAGGGTGGCGGTGATACATTTCTATGATCCTACTTATTTGATCAATATTTCTTTGAATATTCTCTTCTATTGTTGGAGGGGGAGGTTTTGGTGGTAGAGGGTTTGGGTTTTCATTTTGTGCATCCATTATACCTAGTTAAAATATAAAACACACCCACTTAGCATAAAAAACCAAAAAATTTGCTTGAATATACAAAACAAACAAAAAAAATGTGAAAGATCTTACCTTTTTGGATCGGATATCCGTTCTTCACCTCTGATATCTGTTCTTCAAAGATGACACTGCGTTTTGCAAGCCGCGGGTTTGCAAAAATGCGACCCTTTTTTGCTTTTTATGTTTTTCAAAACGGATATCCGTTTTCTTTTTCTCAATTGTTTTCATTGTTTTTTATTCTAGTATTTTAGCATTTTAGTATTTAGGCATTTTAGCTATAAAATACAATCCAAATTTTAGAAAGACTTTATCATATGAAAGGAGAGATTTTGGACAAACTATCAAAATTTATATAGGATTATAATGATATATATATTTGATTTTTATATGATTACTTATACTAAGGTATCTCATAGTATTTCAAAGGCACTTTTGAATAGATAATTGTCATAAAAAAATTGTAAAAGCAAGTAGTTTTGGTGTAAATTCTAACAAATCATTTCATGTTTAACTTACATATTAGATGATATTTGTTTCAACAATTGAGATCAAACTTGTGACACTCAGGATCGACCTCTCATTTTTCTATACCTATTCAAATTCCAAGACAATCATTGGATTGATGTCATTTATTTTCTAAAGGTGACAAATCAATTTAGCACATCCTCAACATCATTGGATTGATGTCGATAGAGAGATCAAGATAGAGAGGGAGATATCTATAGACAGGTAGATACAAGAGAGAGGTAGATACAAGTTAGGGGTTAGGGATTAGGTCCATTATTTAGGGTTTACAGATTTAAAGAGAGAGAGACTGCTTTTGACATGCAACCGTAAACCCTAAATAATGCCCCTAAACCCTAAACCCAAGTAACCCTAAATAATTCCCCCAAACCCTAACCCCTAAACCATAAACCCTAAATAATTCCCCTAAGCCCTAAACCCTAACCCTGATAAAGGGAGTGCTAGTTTTCTTGTTTCCATTTCCTTCGTCGATAAGGGAGAGGGAAAGATAGAGGGGAGAGATAGGATATATATGAATGATAGGGGGAGAGAGGCAAGAGATAGAGAGATTGGGAGAGATGGCTAGGTACAGAGAGATAGAGAGGAGACAGATAAGAAGAGATAGGGGAGATGAAGGGGAGAGATAGGGAGATTGAGAGTTAGAGAGATGTCCAGAGAGATAGGGAGATAGAGGAATGATAGGGGAGAGAGAGGGGAGAGATAGGGATAGATAGATATAGGTAGAGAGAGAAAGAGAGGAGATAGATTGGGAGAGATAGAGGAGGCAAAGGGAGAGATAGGGAGATAGAGAGTGAGTGAGATGTCTAGAGAGATAGGGATAGAGATTGAGAGGTGGAGAGATGATAGAGAGAGGGAGATAAGGGAGAGATAGGGAGATAGAGGTGGAGGGATATTAATTTTAATGACCTCCAAATTTTCCATAAATTCTTCTCCACTAAACCCTAGACCATCACCCAAATCCTTACTTTCCTAATAAAAGCCCTTCCCCAAACATCATTTGATCATGTGACTCCTTCCATCACTAGACAGGTGCCCAGGTACTTTCCATTATTCATCTAATACTGTAATCCCAATGTCATAGTTCACATTCCCACACCTACATTCATAGACTCCATTCCCCCTATTGACACCATCATTGATAATCATTATATAAGGAGACTCCCTTGAATAATAATTAAACCCTGGATTATCCCATATCCCCATCTTACACTTTCCTCACCTTTGAACCCTTAGAAGATGAAATTTAGCTATCCCCACCATTACCAATCACACTTTCTAGCAATCCCACATAAGACACCTTACCCATCACTTCACCTAGGTCATCACCAATTAAATCACCTATTACTCCATTCAACCTGTTGTTCTCAAAATCAGCTACGCTCGTTTTTGTAGACAACCCCCACGAAACTTGTCCATTTCGTGAATCTACACTCTAAGCTCGCAAATTGAGACAAGATTCCCTTAGTCTCGTGCGAGGTCATTTGACATTCTAAACTCGTCTGCGACATTCCCTTGAATTGATTTCTCAATTTTTGTGAGGATCATTTAAAGTCGTAAACTAGTAAAAATGTCATTTTTGTTATTTTTAGGAGTTAGTAATTTTTTTGACTCTTGATATGCAAGAGTGACGAATTTTTCTGCCCCTGCATCTCTCTTTTTGGCTTGCTTTTCACACATGTAGTAGCGTTGTTTTTTGCCGCTTTTACATATGCTTTCATTTTTATGTAGAGGCGGCAAATTTTGCCACCACTACATGCGTTCTTTTGGTTTAGTATGCGAAGTCAGAAAATTACGCCGCCGTAGCATGTTTTTCTTCCTTATGTGCGTTGACGGCCGAAATCTCCACTAGGACAAGATCTTGGGAATCTTGGTCACGCAGTGCCATTAATGGCCACTCGTGCCACTCGCTTAGCGTTTGTGTTCGGGTTATTTATTGTGTTTTGATGGCTTATTTTTTCATTTTCATCCTCTCTCCCGAGTTGATATACCAGACTCTCCTAACATTGCTTGATCACGCCATCAATCATCGCCATCAAACATAGGGTTTCGAGTTTTAGAACGGGTAAGTTTTCTCTTTCATTTCCGTTCTCCTTCTTCACTATTTATGACGTGCTTCATTTAGGTTTTTTTTGTTTTAGAGTTTTCTTTACGTTTTTGTCCTTTTGTTTTGTTTTGTCATTTTTGTGTTTTGTTTTCACATCAAAATGCCCTAGGTTTTACCCTGAAACCCCTAGGTTTCTACTGCCTAGATCCTAATTCTGCCGCTCAGACATACATCGGCAGAGTTCACCAATCTTACCTAGAAACTATGTGACCATTACCGAGTGTTTAGTCGGTGAAACTCCTGACTTTCGCACTTGGATCTGCAAAACTTCCCTCAGATGCAACGCAGGCAAAAT
Organism: Cunninghamia lanceolata; assembly: GCA_027924645.1. NCBI lineage: Eukaryota > Viridiplantae > Streptophyta > Pinopsida > Cupressales > Cupressaceae > Cunninghamia > Cunninghamia lanceolata. The sequence goes on along the minus strand of BSBN01000898.1, from coordinate 1,336,722 downwards.
TTGCCGCCAGAACCTCACCATTCCTTTCGATGTGCAGTGTCGGCTAATTCTGCCGCTCAGACATGCATCGGTTCTCCTCATGCAACGTCGGTGAAATTTGCCGACTAAACATCGAAAGGTAAATTTCCATAAAATTTGCCGCCAACGCAAATAAAGCAAAACCCTTATATGCAAGGGCGGCGAATTTTGCCACCCATGCAAAAATGTCCCAAATTTTTCCAACTCTGGAAAATTTCCAATTTTGATTTTCCGAGCCCGCTTCTCCTCTAATTTTTGGCCAGCTCGCACTATAGCCCTTTTTCAAGTGCATTCCCATAGTCTTGATCATCAACATGCAATTTTCCCAGATTGCCCATATTTTCCCTAATTGCATGATCATGACTTTTGTTGCAATTTCTTCTGCGGAGCTTCATTCAACATCAGGTTTCTTCTCAGTGAAAGTTTATCCAAATGACTCACTTGTCCCTGAAGAAGGCAAAAGTAATGAAGTACAAATATCAAGGTGTTTTCCCAATCACCTCAGTCCATTCTAATGTTGAGGACATTAGAGATATGGAGATTGGCCATGTTGATATGGTTGAGTTTGTAGAGAGAACCAAGTCAAGCAACCCCAGTGCTATGATGAAGAAAATAGTGGAGAGTAATATTCATCTGGTATCATCCTTCCCAGTGGCGGCTCACAATACAGAATTTGTTCTTCAGTGTGCCCATTTCTATAACAAAGATATTAGAGCCGTGGTGGACACCAGTGGTAATGTAATAATCAGGTTGGATCCTAAGTTCATTGACAAGGTGTTCATGTGTCCTCCTGCAACAGAGGTATTGAAGCTTGACTTTGTTGAAGCTCAGAAGGAATATGACAAGAATCCAGAAAAAGCGAAGAAAGTGATCAACAACAAATGGTTGAAGACTGCAAGGTCAAGTTTGTCAAGGTGGCCGCGTAGTTTTCCTTGAAGTGATTTTGTAGAAGAAGTTGCTGACTTGATTACCCTTCTTAGCAGGATAAGAGGTTTGTCCTCCTCTTCACAGTTTCATGAGTGGATGTATCCTTTCATTAAGGTCATACTCCAAGGCAAGCAAGTTATTTTCTGGGGAGAACAAATCAGTAATGCTTTGCATGATAAACTGACGAAGGTATCCACTACCTCCAAGTTCTTCATGACTTCCTATTTGGTATACATTGCAGCCTCCATGAGGATCTTTCCGGGATTATCATCAGAAGGGGATAGGAGAGTAGTCCCAGTATTCCAATATTATTCTCAGCTGACATTGAAGGGTTCAATTCACCATTTTAGGAGAGTGAATGATGCGTTCTTTGCTGTATTCTTGTGTCTTTTTGATCCCCAACTGGAGCAGAGAAGAATTTTAGACGAAGCATGGACAGTGGTTAATAACTTTGGTTGTATGTTTTTGCAATTTCCATCTTTCTCATACTTGAGGGTTGGCTTTTTCCAAGGCTACCCTTATATGCTTCCTAGGTTTCCTTCAGATAGACTGATCTTGATGGAGTTGTGCAGACAAATGATTGTCGTGCATAACAAACAGATGGAACTCAAAAAGCCTGGTTTCAGATTCCCAGTGGAAATCGACAGATATTCAGTGTTGACTGCCGCAAAGGCAAGGGCTATGGAGACAGAAATGCAGTTGGTCACAATGAAGCAATTCAAGAGGAGACCAAAATTTGACTATCGAGGCATAAAGGATAAAATCAGGAGGAAAACACAGTTTCATGAACCCATGGTGGAAGATGTCTGGATAGACTTGAGAACAGAGGAAGATATCAGGAAACTAGACTATAGCAGGCTGTCTCTAGAACAAATTGAATATCTAGGACTTGCTGATATTCCAGAAGATCTTGTGGATGATGGGGAATTGGTTGATGCCAAGTATGATGCAGAATAGATAGCTAGTACTCCTCTCCCTCCAATCTAATGGTCCCAAAAGGAGTCAACTTCACTAAGGAAGAGATTTGAGCCTATATTGGCTAACACCAATAAATGCCTAGAAGATAAAGGAATTATGCTGAAAGAATTCCTCACTGGTTCAGAAACTGAAATTCAAGAGTAGACTGGTAAAAAGGTTGAAAACAGAACGAAGAACAAGAGTGATGCTCCATCATCCTCTAAAACACACAAGCCTAAAATCAGATTTGTAACGAAGAAAGCAAAAGCTGTTGAGGAAGAACCTGAAACAAAAGACATGGAAATTGAGGAACCAGCAACTGAGGAGCCAGCTACAGAAGAGATGGATGTTGAAGATAGGAATTCAGATCAACAAGATGAAGAGGCTTTGTCTCCACAGGAGAATACACCTGTCGCAGCCGCTGTGTCTGTTTCCCCTATTAACATTCCTTCCTCTGAATCCCCCTCTCCTCCTAAGATAATTTTTGATAATCCCCAAAGCACTTTTGAAAATGTTCTTCGTTCTTCTGAGTCAATTCCTAGTTTGTCTTCTTCGTCTTTTGATATTGGGGATACGTCCATGTTTGATCATTTTGTGATGAATACTGAGCAAGTTTCAAGTGAAAATGTAACAGGTGCGGTTTTTACTAATACCCCGCCTATTGTTTCTACTACCAGTACAAGCACAGTTCTAGGAACACCAGTAGTAGGAATGGATCCCAATGTGAGTACTTCTCTGCTCCCACCTTGGTTATCAGCTTACACGCCAAAGAGGAAAAAGCAAGTCATCTCTCCAGATGATTTTGATTTCACTAAGTTGGTACCTGCAAAGCCTAAGGCCCCGAAGAAACTGAAGATTCTTTCCAAGGTACTTGAAGATAAGGGACATAAATTTCTGGAGATAGCAAAACCTCCACAGGATGCAACTATTGAAAATTTTGATATGAATGACTATTCTATTTCTAGGGTTGAATTGGGCAAAATCACCCATGAAAGCACTAAAAATGATATGCAGTCAGCCATGGACATCCTGATCCAGAAGTTCAACAGGGAAAAAGAAATGAAAGATTATTACAAGGCAAAGGCAGAACAGCTGACTGCAGTGGTAAGAAAGATCACTTTGAATTCAGAAGCAGTTACTCCAGAGACCGTAGCTGTAGAAGACCTTGTCATTCTGAAAGCAAAGAAGACTCACCTCAGAGGAAAAGTACTTGAAGAGTACTTAGACAGGATGCGAGCGCAAGGAATCTCTTTGCTCACGGATGTATTTGAGAAGACGGATAAGATGAGGAAAGTAAGGACAGAACTCAATGACCTCATTGATGCTATCTCTCAAGATATTGAGCGCACGGAAGATACTTATGATAAGTGGGTGGAAATGAGGAAGCTAAAAATAAGTACCCTAATATCTATTGGCGCTATTTCCAACAGGGATTCATATACAGAAACAAAGGAAGCTTTGATGTACAGGAGCAATATGCTAAGAAATTTGATCAAGGATCTTGAAGCTACAAAAGAAATCAGCGAAGAAAATGATGTTAATCTTTTGCATAAGTTGGAGGAGTTACCTTGTAAGTTGGTATCACAAAATAACCAATTTCTTTCTGTAGAAGAAATGGTTAAGGAATTTGAAGACATGTTCCAGAAAGAATTTGAAGATAAAGCATTTTCAATAACTTCTGTGGACAACATCTTAGACAACCAGTTAACCTTGGACAATCTGAAAACCAGGTTAACTAATCATGCAAAATCAATCACTACAGTGAGGGACGCCATAGTGAGGGCCAGGATGATCTTCAAAAATGCATTCAAACTAGATAGCATTGAAATGCAAGCGGCCTTCACTATGTATGATCACCACATGAGAAAAAGTGGTGATACAAATTGAAGCAGCTGGTTTTTTCCCTTAGTTTATTTTCTGATTTTCATATGTACTTTCAAAACAATTTTGGGCATTTTTACATGTACATTTTTAATATGTAATTACATGTAAAAATATAGGAAGTCCCAAGTCAATAAGGACTCCTATTTTTGAATAAGTCAAAGTAGTTGTAGATTTCCTAGATTTTCTCAAGGTCTTTCCCTATAAATAAAGGGGGCCTCTTTTGTAAATATTATCTTTTGTCTATTGCAAGAAAACTCTGGCGAATTGAAAAGCAAATCAAGACTTTGTGCTTTTTGTGAAAATCAATATTCAAATATTTATCAATACAAGAAAGCAAGTTCAATTCCAATCTTTGTCTTGGGATTATTTGTGTTGTGATAGTTTTGTTCTTATGTCTTGCTATCATAATCTTATTTGATAATAATTGAAGTGTGGAGTTTGTTTCAAGTGATTGAAGAGCACTCTTAATTTGATTCTGATAAACTTTGTGTTATCAAATCAGTTGTGGGTTATATGTTTATGTTTGTGAGAATACAATAGTTTGGAGACTTTGTGCTGCAAGTTGTTATATTCGACTTACTTTTATCATCTTGAAGAGGAGTGAAGACTTTGGGCTGCATTCTACTTCAAATAGTTTCGTTTACAAGTAGTAAGTGAGGTAACAGAAAACTTTGAGTTTCTGTGATTTTGTGATAATTTATAAGTCTTATATCAAGAGTTTGAAATATAAACATCTATTCTGAAAAAAGAGAATGAGATGAGATGAAACCACCACAAACATAGTTTTTAGTTTACATAAATTTGATAAGTTGTTTGATTTGCAAAAGTTAAGTAATTAGAGGGAACCTCCCCTTGCTGAGAGGAGAGACTTTGTCTCATCGTAGCTGTGGCTGATATACCCATTTTGTCGTTAGTGAGTTAACGACAAAATATTCACCCAACACAACCATACCCATAACACCCCTTTCTCACTCCACAACCTATATTAACACATGATTAAACCTAACCCCTAAACCCTAACTCCTAACCCCTAACCCCTATTTCCTAACCCCTAAACCCTAAACTTGAGAAACCATAAACCCCTAAATCCTAAACACTAAACCCAAGAAACCCTAAACCTCTATCTCTCTATCTGCCTATCTCACTATCTCCCCATCACTATCATTCCTCTACCTCTCCATCTCTCTCCCTATGCTTTGGCCATGTCCCTCACTCTATATCTCCCTATTGGTCCTCTCTCTCTAAACACTAAACCCTAAACCTCTAAACCTTAACCCCTAAACCATAAACCCTAAACCCTAAATAATGCCCCTAAACCTTAACCCCTAACCCCTAACCCCTAACCCCTAAACCCTAAACCCTAAACGCAAGCAACCCTAAACCCTATCTCCTATCTCTCCCTTATCTCCCTATCTGTATCATCCATCTACCTCTCAATGCTTCTCCTTATTTCTCTGGACATCTCGCTCACTCTCTATCTCCCTATCTCTCCCCTTTGTCACCTCTATCTCTCCCTATCTGTCTCCTCTCTCTTTCTATCTAGCTATCTTCAAAACTGAGAAACCCTAAACCCAGGTACACCCTAAATCCAATCAACTCTAAACCTATATCTCCCTATCTCCCTATCCCTATCATCCCTCTACCTCTCTTGATCTCTCTCCCTATGTCCCTAGTGATGTGCCTCACTCTCTATTTCCTTATCTCTCTCCTTGGTCTCCTCTCTCTATCTCCCTATCATTCCTCTCTCTCTATAAACCCTAAATCCAAAACCCTAAACCTCTAAACCTAACCCCTAACCCCTAAACAATTTAAATCCTAAACCCTAACCCCTAACCCCTAAACCTGAGAAACCTTAAACCCCTAAACCCTCAACCCCAAACCCCTAAACCCTAAACCCAAGTAACCCTAAACCACTATCTCCCTATCTCTCCCCTATCTCCTTATCACCTTTGTCCCTCTACCTCTCAATCTCTCTCCCTATGTCTCTAGCCATGTCCCTCACTCTTTATCTCCCTATCTCTCCCCTCAGACTCCTCTGTATCTCCCTATCATTCCTCTCGCTCTATAAACCTAAATCCAAAACCCTAAACCTCTAAACCTAACCCTTAGCCCCTAAACAATAAATCCTAAACCCTAAATTATAATGCCCCTAAACCCTTACCCCTAAACCTGAGAAACCCTAAACCCCAAACCCCTAAACCCTAAACCCAAGTAACCATAAACCACTATCTCCCTATCTCTCCCCTATCTCCCTATCACCTTTGTCCCTCTACCTCTCAATCTCTCTCCCTATGTCTCTTGCCATGTCCCTCACTCTTTAGCTCCCTATCTCTCCCCTCGGACTCCTCTATATCTCCCTATTGGTCCTTTATCTCTTTCTAAAGCCTAAACCCTAAACCCTAAACCTCTAAACCTTAACCCCTAACCCCAAAACCATAAACCCTAAACCCTAAATAATGCCCCTAAACCCAAGCAACCCTAAACCTCTATCTCCCTATCTCTATCATCCCTCTACCTCTCAATCTCTCTCTCTCTATGTCTCTGGACATGTCTCTCACTCTCTATCTCCCTATCTCTCCCCTCTATCTCCTCTATCTCTCCCAAACTCTATCAATCTCCTCTCTCTATCTCTCTTTAAACTGTAAACCCTAAACCCCTAAACCCAAGAAACCCTAAACCTCTAAACCCTAAATAATTCCCCTAACCAACCTCTAAACCACTTCTCTATATAGGTGCAACTAATACCACTTTTTCATTGTTTTCCACATTTAATTATATTCTTTTCCATTTTCCAAGTCCTACATGTGTCCAAGTTGTATTGTTTGTCAAGTTTTTAGTCTAATTGTTAGTCCCAGCTCTCATGGTTATTAAAATGTTAGTATAGTTAGATTTATCCTTAGGTAACATTAATTTACACATTGTTGCACAAACAACCACACTGAAACATAACCTTACCTAATTAAGGTTAACTTTTAAGGTTCTTTCATAAATGGCGAGCTTAATAGATCCAACTAGTTCAATGTTCTTATAGTCCATGCTTACCCTTCCAAGAGAGTTCATGCCATGTTAACTTTGCATTATGTCCTAACATATCACATGAAGGATCATCATCATCATCACAAGGAATAACAATGTCATGAAGGATTAACGAAGGTGTAGCTTCACCACATAAAGTATCATTCATAATTTTATCACTAGAGGGTAAGGGTATATCATGTGTATCCTTCTCAAACCATGTATCATGAATCAAATCATATGAAAGATTGGGTAAAGCAATTTAGGGCATGAAATCCAAAATGGATATCTGTTTTGAAACGGATATCCATTTTGGTTTGGTATCCAAACCAAAACAGATATCTGTTTCAAAACATATGAAAGTCAAACTTTGCCAAGTCACGAATTTGGCTAAGTAAAAATGCAATTTTTTTCCTATTACCACTATTTGGCCCGCGATGATCCTGGACATACCCACCTATATGGGACGAACCCAAAACCCTTAACCAAACATGCTACCTGTTCAAGTTTATAAGGGCCTAGATATTGACTATATATGGGTGGATGTATGGCACTGTCCCAACAAACAAAAAAAATAGTTGTCCCTTGACCCCATATATATAGAGTGGCCTAGGGGAACATAAATTATTTCTTGGTGCCCAACCCCATCTATTAATTGGTTGGATTTTTTGTGGCAACCTATTGATATAGGGGCACATAACATAAATGCTCGACCTCAACCTATTGAGGTGCATAAATGGTTTATATTATAAGTCTTCAAATCCCCCTCTATTTGTAAGGGGGATTAAATAGAGGGGATTGAGCACTGCATCATCCAGAAGTTTTTGGTATATAAGTCAAGTTAGATTAGGTCTATTATATAGTGTGTTTAGTATGAAAAAGGAGAATGATGATAACTAGAATGCACACTAGATCAAACCCTTTTCCATATAGCATTCAAGGACAAGACCAAGCCAAATCACTACCAAATGGAGGACTTAGATACAGATCTTGTACTCAGGTATGTTATTGATGGATCAGATTTAATTTATCCTTTTTATCAAACCCTAGGTTAACAATGCATAAAACCTTAGTTTTATGATGATTTGCTTATAACAGATAAACTACGACATAAACCTAGAAACTAATTGCACAGGGATGATCATAGGGATGATAAGACCTATCTCCTAAAAGTAGAGGTGTCAGAGGACTAATTCGGGACTGCCCAAGTCCTAGATAAAGGAATCTGTTGAAACTATAAATTGGAAATATGTTGTAGATGCTACCTTGATGCCAGATCTGAAGTCAGAAAGGGTAGAAAGACTAGAGTGCCACCGCCCAAGTCTTGGATAGAGTAATGATCTATAACTGTTGTTGGATCCTGAAACCCTGATCTTCACAAAGTCTTCCTATATCTTCACATTCTCTAGATTTCGCTCATGTAACCTGCACACAAGATGACAAGAGAGGGTTTGGGGGGTTATGGTGTTTAGGGACTTGCCTCAGACAAATCCTAGGATAACATTCAAGCCTTCCAACACTGTTGATTGATAGAGAGTATGTGGCCTTTTAGGGGCAGAGGTTGAAAAACAAAGATAATAATAATGAATCAAATGACGATAAACAACTATGATATCACCTATGTGATGATCCCTTAGAATGATGAAGATCTTTCAACTCCTAAGTTGGATAGATGATAGCTTCATGTCTGCAACAAACACACAATAACAACACACAAATCTACTCTAGAATCACAATGAATGTTCTCTCTTGCTTTCCTTCAATATCTCAAGTTAGCTCTTTTTAACCTAGTTACAAATGAATCCAAAAAAAACACTTATATATGCTTTCCCACTCATAATCATGAAATTAAACCAAAAGAGCTAACAAGGAGAAACCTTTTGAAAGGTCCTAGGCTGACATAACTTGAATCTTTCCCTGACCAATTAGGAGGGATTGGGCGGTGACACCCAAGTCTTTTAGCTCCTTTTGGGTCTGGGATAAGATAAAATATGGGCCCCTTATTCCCAATTTATATTGTGTCGGGCAATTTTGTATCAGGATGAACATTTAGAATGTATAATGTAATTACAGGGACCTAGGAGCTAAATACGGAGGTAAAAAGACATGTGGACACTTTTTACTCCATAACATTTAGCCCCCACTTTAATGTTTGTATGATCTTACGATTAGTACATGCATTAAAGTACGGTTAAATCACATCAAACACTAGAGTGAAGACACACCCTAAGTTTGGAAGACTATCTCTAGCCCCCAAGCTTAGGAAAACACAAGAAAACATTTGACAATCACGTAAAACATAGAGAAGATAGTAAAGAAGCACGCAATACATGGAGAAGACATGAATGCAGTCACGCAATACACAAAGTATACAAGGAGAAGAGACATGATTAAATAATTATACTACCCTAACTAGGCGATGGGGGGATCTCATCGCTACGCACCACCATCAAAGTGTTTGTGCCTCTAACTAATTGTCTAAAACCCCCTAAAGGTTAGTCAATTTCTTATACTTAGGGATTTCAGGTCAGTGGCCAATGAACAGGATTACAACAAAAGAGTTGAAGAATCCTCCGCACTTTTGGTTCTGCAAGACCAAGGTGGGTGTACCCTTTACAACACCTAAAATTATCTCAAAGACTTACCCATGATGTTGTATTAAACAGAAGTTTCTCAATAACAATTTACTAAAGAAATGACTGATTCTTCTAGGATTGGCTTAATCCATCAGCAATATAGTTCAAACCTAGTTGAGAACAAACATTGATCCAAACATATTCTTATTAGAATAACAGATATAGAAATGGTTTCAGTTTATTTGGGATGGATCCAAATCAATACCTCAGGCCAGCAAGGGACCAATACCTAATCCAATGGGCTACAAAGTCTAAGTTATACACAGTAAATATATCATTCAAGCAATATTGTTTCATCATGAAGTGGACCAACATCATTAATACCTTGCATTAATACCTCCTTCACTTGAGATCATACGGCCATCTTTTAAAACCATAATGCAGACAAAGCTAACTAAATATTTCCTAAGCAAATTACTTCTCTCCTTGAGAGAAAGTCATAGAAAACATTCACAATACAGAAAATTGCAAAGATGAACTGTAATATCCTTAATATTAAGAATTCATATTAACTTCATGCAAATACAATATGGAGAAGGTTCCATGACCAGTGCAAAATGTATACAATTTTTGAAGAAACTCCTCACCCTACAGATTTGAACATAAGATGGAGTATAACTCTTCTTCTTTTGCTTCTAGATTACAACACGGGATATGTTGTTTCCCTAAACTAGAGATCTTAGAACTACTGAGAGAATGGCACTGATTTTCCATTTATAGAAACATGGGAGCAAACAAGCTTCAGGCCATATATAGATGTCATATTTTCATTTGACAAATATTGACAACAAGATGCCAAAACCTTCATCTCTAACCACTAAGGCACGCTTTTGCAGCAAATCATCACCTTAAGCAAACTGGAACAACTAATTTTGTCATGTATGCTTTCCCACTATTGACGTGAAGGCAAGCCATGTTTTTTAAGGAATGGGGATTAGAAGGTACTCTAACGACTCAGCCCCTCCTCACATGAGGATATTTATGTCCCATATGAGAACCCTTCACCAAACTTCACCAACCATGCAAGCAGACAAGGGAGTGATTGCAAGGATCAATAAAAAAGGGAGCACCAGAAGCCCAGGTCCCACCTATTATGCCCACTCACAGGCATGGGAAAGCAAAACCTCTCCTCTAATTGGGAAGTTCCCAACCAACTCACCCAATCAAGAACCAGAGGATGCCTCTAATAGCTAGTTCTGGCTAAGCCAGGCCTCCAGCTAGGAAAGGAACTACAACAATCGTGACCTACCTCTCCATCACTACTTGCTTCATCCAAGGGGACAACACTCCCTCAATTATCAACCAATCCTTGCCAAAAATCAAGGCGCTAAGGGAGGGGAAGAGAGAGAAATGACGCCTCTCTTCCTCTGCACCCATTTTGAGGAATTGCAAGAACATGAAGTTACAGGAGTCTGCAGACTAGGACAGAAAGCCCTCAACTGAATGAAAAGATAAGAAAGAGAAAAGCTCACAAGAGTTGAATGGATGTTGTTGAACTTCCCCAATCTTATCAGATCCTCCCATCCCTTAGAAAAAACACCTCTAATCCCTTAATCTTGTAAGGACATATCATTAGCCATGAGAATAGAGAGGAAAATCCTAAGGAATAGGACAACAACCATAGCATACTAAAAAGATAATGACACATACTGCCTGCGCAAAATGAGATAGTGAATAGAACAACATCAAAAGCATCCATTTATAGTGAGATTGTGGAAACTCCCACCATCTAGATAATCACACTCTGTCCACCCGTCCTGTAAATTTATTTCAAATAGTACCTTAGCAGTGCCGACTCTTAAACGGACATCTCACGAAAATCTTCTAGCTTTGCTAGAAAAGATAAAGGAGTGACACTTAGTTCATGACCCCGGGCTTTCACATGCATGAAATTCAATCATAGCCTCTATTTCTATAATGAGATAGCCAAAGTAGGTTTCTTGATCTCAACACTATCCTAATTTAGGACATTAGGCACATACTTCACTCAACTCCAGCATCAGGTAGCAATCCTGACAAATCTCTACAAGCATGACACCCTATTTGAGTAGAAACATCATCTTGCACAGTGACGGCAAAAAGGGAGGTGCTAAGATCCTCTTAATGTAGAAAAAATTTTCCCTGATTGTGCCTATCACGTATCATTGATAGGACACAGCTTGAATGAACATACCAACTCTCTAATCAGTAGCAGGATAAGACTTAGCACACACCTAATCTCTGGCTTCCCATGTCCAAAGCAAGCAGTTCTATCTCATTATTTACCGCACTTCTCCACTCCATCAACCTTTTCAATCCTAGCCATCAAATCCACCTCGTGAACCAAATCGATGGCCACCAGAAAGAGTCAGCATGCCTAGAAGAAGGCATTTACCAATTTTGAATGTTGACCATGGATTAATACCAATCAATGATATTTGTAGAGATTTGAAATCCTTCCAGTGAATACCAGTTGTCATGAAAAGAATAATTATCCCATCCGCTATGGTGGCACTTCGTCTACTCACGCTGAGTCCCCAAGGACTATAGCGAAAACCTCAGCTCTAGCAAAATGTATTCATTTGATAACACCGCAGGAAATAAGCATGCCAGGGCCCACAACACATTCTTCGTAGCCTCGCCAAGAGCCCCAAATGTCTTTTGTGAAGGTAGAAACCTTGGTGAAAAACTAATTCAGCAGTTGAAATCCCCCGTGTCATTATTTATTCCCTTGACTTCACACCATCCACGCGGGCATCACCACGTTGAAAGATGGTATGGGTTTTGCGATCTTGTGGGAGCCTTAGAAGAGTCTCAATGGAGGCAAACCCTCTCCATGAAACTCCATTGAGAAACAACATCTTTGGCCACATCACCTTCACCATTCCGGGAAGAAGATAAAGAACCTCCAACAAAAAGAAAATCCATGATGGAATAGGCTGCACCGCTGAACACGTCAAATGACACATACATTCCCGCAGCCCTATGGGAAGCCAACTTGAAACCTAGCAAAGGCATTCCCTCTAGCAAAATGTAATAATAATCACGGAGCACACTGACTAGGCATGACTTAAGACTCATTTTTAGCACATGTGTATAAGTTGTTTTGAAAGAGGGGTCGTGCTAGGTTGAACAAGTGGGGGGGACATAAAATAAAGCACACCTAATATCCAACATAAAGATAGAGTATCATTTAAATAGGTTGGGTATTCGACATAGTTTTAGGTCATGGGATAAAAAGGTAACCCTAGGCATGAGGGCTGGTAACTCGATGGTAAGAGATACTTAAGTGATCGAAAAAAGGGTTGCAAGCAGTCAACAATAGATTAAAACAGGCAACCACAAGGGCAAGCGCGACAAGACACTAGGCTTTAGGAATTTATAGGGGTTTTAACAAGCCTAGAAGAAGAACACTAAGGGCCAGAGCATGCATCAAAATGTAGGTCCAAACAGTGGCTCTAGTCGAGGACAGATGACTACAAGGTTATCATGAAGATCTAGATCTTTGGTTTTGTAGACTAGCAACCAATTTTACCCTGTAACTGCCCAACTCAAAGGGCTCATTCATAGATTTGTTACTCCTAGTGGTGGCCCTAGGCCATCCCAAAAGAAGAGGGAAAATATTCCTCTATCATATATCTTATTTTCCAATGAGCAATTGAAGCCTAGACTAGAGACATAACCATAACTCAGATGATAACAACTATAATTATGTATTAGTATCATAGAATCCCTGATCATGCTATGGTTCAAGTTTCTTGTGCTCTTCTAATTTTACAAACAGGCTCTAACTCAAGCATCTCTCCATATATCATGCAAACAACATACTTACCCATCATATCATGTGAGACATTGCAATGAATTGTATCCACCAAGTCACTGCACTGTGCCAATAAAATTTTATCAAGCTGAACTAAGAACTGAAAATGTTCATAATCCATCAAATAAATAACATTACAAACATCAACCTTATCATCTATTGTCATATCAAACTTGAAAACTTTGTAAGTCTTATGTTTGTTGAACACATTTGTAAACACTTGTTCTAATTTGTTGAAATCATGATTCAAAATCAAGTCTAGAAAGCTATCCAGACAAATACTACAAAGATGTGATGCACCAACTGAACCATGATCTAAATTTTGTTCCATACTTTACAAGCATTTATCAGATATACTAAACATGAAATGCTCATACTCAGGCTCACCTTTGATCTGATCCATATTACTTATGTATTCACCTACATCTGGTTAACGTGACTCATCTACATCACTTGGTGTTTCAATGCTATGCAAAGGAGACTGAATTGTCTCAACAACCTTTTCATCACTATTCATATCATGATCCTTGTAAGAACATACATCTTCAACCATGCTTACCATCTCATTGAATCCCTGAACTACAAGTTGACAATTTGCATCATTAACATGTGTGTCAAACATTTTCTCCATTTTAGGAATAAGGATATAACTTGATTCATCTCACAAATCTTCACACAACTCAACACAAAATGCTTCAAAAGGAGCAAACAATTCGGGCTGCTCATCCATCTTTATTTCCTCATCAAAGTTTGTCATAATAGGGCTACAATTACAACAAACCTTATGAGTAACCACGTCTTCTCTTTGGTTAACCTGAGGATCTAAAACTTTTCCAACATCATAATCATCTGAAGAGCATACAGATGAACTCTCAGCATCATTCATACCATCAATATTTAGTACCTCTGACTCACATCTTGAAAATTCTTCACTGCAAGAGGGTTGTTCCTTCTCAGGAAAATATGTGTCCCTATTACTTTCAACACATTTATTTTTTGAGGGGAAGATTTCAACTTCTACTTTATGAGGATAACCATGATCAACAATGAAATAATCATATTCGCTGTCATCACAACGAAGAGACCTACTAGTATTGAGGCCATACTCAAGATCTCTAAATCAATCCTTTGTACATACTGCATCAACACCCCCACTCACTTGGGTTGGTTCACCATACTGAAAACCTGGCCATATCCCTACTCCTTGATTAGAAGAACTACAATAGGGGATAACTTCACCTACCTTCATGTGTTCATCAGACCATGCATTTGAAATATGATGACTACAACCATTGTCTACATAACCAATGAACTGACCACATACTTTATTTGCGTCACTGAGGTATGCATTTTCAACTTCTGTTCTACTTTATTCTTCTTCATGTGACATTTCACTACTCAATTGGTCAAACCTAACTAGCTCTAGTTCCTTCGACAGGACACCTAAGCCATGATTTAGATGATGAAATGGTGCACTAACTGTAGCAACAAAATTGCTACTGTGCACATAGTCATTTCTATTTTTTGCTCTACATTTTTTATTTGCATAAAAGTTTTAGAATGACCAATGCCTCCAGAAACATGTCCTTTCATCATTGAAAATTTTAAGTTGTTCTCAATATCCATAGCTATAATAAATGCTTGATGGAGTGTCATAGAATCTTTATCTTGTAATAACTAGCTTACTCTTCATCAAATGCACCTAGGTATATAAACAAACACACTACATCATTTAGCCTGAAATTCTCTAGAATATCTCTTATGGTCCTTGCAAACCTCAAATTGAAAGCTAGAACTGGCTCCTCTTCATCCTTCTCAATCTGAACAAGTTTATTGATCAATGACCTTACATTAACCCTTTCACCAAACTGATCAATAAAATCTATTCTAAATTCTTTCCATGAAGAAATATAATGCACAGTCAAGTTTGTAAACCAATCCCTTTCATCTCCTTTTAGAGATTGAACAAATAGCTTCATGACAACATCTTCTGCATCAACCTCATAATCTTCTATTACACCAATGAAATCCTATAGATACTTACTTGGTGATTCAAATTTATCACCACTGAACTTTAGCATATGCTTTCTAATCCCATCAAGAACAAAATTTAGATAGTTTTGGATACCACTGAAATCCAATGCTCTGTATCTTTCAATAGAGAAGACCCTTCTCTGAGGGTATGATTGTTGTTGTGATGTACAATACATTTTGACATTCAAATGTGCAAAAAGACAGAAAGAATAACAACCCATGTTCAAATTGTTGGGAATTAGTGTTCACATAGGTGTTGGAAATCAGAGTTTATGTTGTTTTTAATGTGTCATAATATTAAGTTGTTGAGAAACAACTTAATATTATTATGCCACATGGTTTGTTAAATAGTTTATTAGAATGGTGGCACGTATTGAGTTGTTAAAAATAACTCAATATTAATAGGAAATTTGTTTAGGTTGTTCCCTATAATATAGGATCTAAAAAAGCCTATAAATATGTAATGTATGAATGAATGAAGGTGTATTGGAAATAGAAGCACAGTATTATTTGTGTAAAATCTTTGATATGGTATCAGAGCAAAGACAATCTTGTCCTACAACATAGAGAGAAGTGTTTATCAGTGAGAAGAGAATGACAAAGTCAAGCTATCCACTCAAGCTGTGTGGAAAAGATGACAAAGTGATTCTGTTAAATTCAATGGTGACCAAAGAAATTTGCGTTGCAATTTTTCTATAGCCATTGCAGTTTGTGAGCTGATGAACACATGGTTGACTGTGTTCTAAATCCTCTGCAAGAAGAAAAGTGGAGCACTATAGAGAATTTTTTTTTAGTAACCTCATCATCTTGAGACAGCATCTGAAGGAGGGGTGGTTGTATTAGTCATTGGAGAGTGCGATGGAGTAAGATTTTACTCGTTCAATTTTATAAGACTAGGCATGGAAGATGCAAAGGGAGGGCAGCTCTATCCACTTGAAGGCCCGAACTATTCCCGTGGGGTTATGTGCAATGAGCTCGAGATGCACAAGCCTTTCAAGTACCCTTCCAACAATGTGAGCACCACCAAAAACAACGTCATGACATTTGTGCCCAAGGCTCTGTTTGAGCAGTTTAGGAGGGTTGCCAATCTTTATTTACTATTGGCGGCCATTTTATCTGCAACCCCAATGTCACCCTTCAATCTAGTGAGCATCATTGCATCCTTAATGTTTATGGTGATGGCCAGCATGGCCAAAGAGGCCGTGGAGGACTGGAAATGCTTCATGCAAAACGTGAAGATCAATTCTTGCAAGCTCATTACACATAGGGGAAATGGTGTCTTTACAACCAAGTCCTTACAGAAGCTTCGTGTTAGTGATGTGGTTAAGGTAGAGAAAGACAACTTTTTCCATGTCATTTTAATTCTACTTTCCTCTAGCTATGAGGATGGTATCTGCTATGTGGAAACCATGAACCTTGATGGTGAAACAAATTTGAAAGTCAAGAGATGTTTGGAAGCAACCCTTATCTTGGATGATGATAGCGAGTTTAGTGACTTCACTGCCATGGTTAAGTCCATCATTGTTAATGCTTTTAGGGATGGCACTCGAGGTTATTGTCAAACTATAAAGTATATAGTTGGGGGAGTTATATTCTCAGAAGTGGATATAGAAAGTGGAGTCAGTTGTGGGGGAGAATCTGGTGGCTTGAATATGGTACAGAATATTGATCTCTTCTCATATTGTGAGGCATGCCTGTTACCTTTTAAGGTGTGTTTTCATGTTGCTTACACTTCATCAAAATTATGATTATATATATTGATTAGTTCCTTTATAGTAGGTAGGTTCCATTTTCACAAGTCATTAATTGTCATGTTATCAAAAGTAAGTGTGTCAAAAATTATAAAAAAATAAAAAATAAAAATTTCCTCACTTGTAATTGGATGCATTGTTGCGTGTACGTGACGTCCATCTTGACGAGGGGCACTCTATTACTAAGCTTCAAAATCAAATTAGCTAAGTAGAAAATCTAGTGGAGGATGTAGGCACTGGAGGCTAGAGGACATTTAGTGACCTCTCGTCAGTCACTAGCGATGAGGCCACAAAATTGTATTAGTGACAATTATTTGTGCCAAAAAGACTAAAGCCAAGATCAGTTTCCAAGTGGCAGTGGCAATTGTCTCATATCATTTGTGATCAGAGTGGCAATGATCTCTAGTGGTGGTTGCATACGTGACAATGATGGCTTGGAGTTCAAGCCTTTATATTGTGGTTGGATGTGTATGTCCCCAATCACATTTCTTGGTTGTATGTGAATGGATGTGTTTGTCCCCATTCACAAGATGATGTAAGTGATTGAAAGTGTTTGTCCCTAGTCGTTGGTGATTATGATTGGATGTGTTTGTCCTCAATCATAATTGTTGTGAGCAGATGTATGTGTCCTTGTTCATGATTGATGATGGATAGAAGTGTTTGTCCCTATCCAAGCCTGACATAAGACCTTGGATAGATGTGTTAGTCCCTATCCTTGGATCCATGGTTAGATGTGTTTGTCCCTATCCTTGGATGAAAGTACACTAAGTGTAGTGAGGCTAGTTTTACTATTGCTTGACATGAGTAGATGTGTATGTCCCCACTCTTATCTTATATTGTTTGGTGAGCTATTGTGTGTGGTCATCAAGTATTGTGATGTACTTTCACCCCATGTTCATACTAAGGGGGGTGTTGGGAATTAGTGTTCACATAGGTGTTGGAAATTAGAGTTTATGTTGTTTTTAATCTTCAAGCAACTGAAAGCTCCTCAAAGATCAAAGACTTTTCTGAGTGCATTCCACCAGTAGAGCACCATTATTTCACAAAACATCTATATATGCTACAATAATTTCTTTAGAAATAGGGCTTTGCAGTCTTCAAATCATTTGACTCTTTACAAATAAAATAGGGGAATATATGATTCAGGATAAGGCACAATTTGTAAGTCCCTAGTAGAGTCGCCAATCTGTTGGTGCCTCCAACTGATTGTCTAAAACCCACTAAAGGTTAGCCAATTTATTATACTAGGGATTTCAGGTCAGTGACCAATGAATAGGATTACAACAAAAGAGTTGAAGAATCCTCTGCACTTTTGGTTCTACAAGACCAAGGCGGGTGTACCCTTTACAACACATAAAATTATCTCAAAGACTTACCCATGATGTTGTATTAAATAGAAGATTCTCAATAATAATTTACCAAAGAAATGACTGATTCTTCTAGGATTGGCTTAATCCTTCGGTAATACAGTTTAGACCTGGTTGAGAATAGACATTGATCCAAACATATTCTTATCAAAATAATAGATATAGAAATGGTTTCAGTTTATTTGGGATGGATCCAAATCAATACCTTAGGCCAGCAAGGGACCAGTGCCTAATCCAATGGGCTACAGAGTTTGAGTTATACACAATAAATGTATCATTCAAGCAATATTGTTTCATCATGAAGTGGACCGACAACATTAATACCTTGCATTAATACCTCCTTCACTTGAGACCATCTTTTAAAACCATAATGCAGACAAAGCTAACTGAATATTTCCTAAGCAAATTACTTCTCTCCTTGAGAGAAACGCATAGAAAACATGCACAATACAGAAAATTGCAAAGATGAACCGTATTATCCTTAATATTAAGAATTCATATTAACTTCATGCAAATACAATATGAAGAAGGTTCCATGACCAGTGCAAAATGTATTTAATTTTTGAAGAAACTCTTTGCCTTATAGATTTGAACATAAGTCAGAGTATAACTCTTCTTCTATTTCTTCTGGATTACAACACAAGATATGTTGTTGCCCTAAACTAGAGATCTCAAAACCATCAACACCTGATTTCCCATTTATAGAAACATGGGAACAAACAAGCTTCAGGCCATATACAGATGTCATATTTTAATTTGACAAATATTGACAACAAGATGCCAAAACCTCTATCTCCAACCACTAAGGCATGCTTCTACAGAAAATCATCACCTTAAGCAAACTAGAACAACTAATTTTGTCGTGTATGCTTTCCCATTGCTGATGTGGAGGCAAGTCATGTTTTTGAAGGAATGGGCATTACAAGGTACTCTAACAACTTAGCCCCTCCTCACATGAGAACCCTTTGCCAAACTTCACTGGCCACACAAGCAGACAAGTGAGTGCCCACAAGGATCAATAGAGAAAGGGATCACTGGAAGCCTGGGTCCCACCTATTATGCCCACTCACAGGCACAGGAAAGCAAATGCTCTCCTTTGATTGGGAAGTTCCCAACCAACTCACCCAATAAAGAACCAGAGGATATCTCTAATAGTTGGTTCTAGCTGAGCCAGGCCTCCAGCTAGGAAGGGAACATCAACAATCATGACCTACCTCTCCATCACCACTTGCTTTGTCTAGGGGGACAATGCTCCCTCAATTGTCGCCTAAGCCCCACCAAAACTCAAGGCACTAAGGAAGGGGAAGAGAGAGAAATGATGCCTCTCTACCTATGTGCCCAGTCTGGGGACTCACAAGAATAGGAAGATATAGGAGTCTGCAGACCAGGACAGAAAGCCTTCAACTGGATGAAAAGACAAGAAGGAGAAAAGCTCACAAGAGCACAATGGATGTTGTTGAACTTCCCCAATCTTACTAGATCCTCCCATCCCTTAGAAAAAACACTTCTAATCCCTTAATATTCTAAGTACATATCATTATCCATGAGAATAGAGAGGAAAATCCTAAGGAATAGGACGACAACCATAGCATACTAAAAAGATAATGACCCATACTGCCTGCACAAAAGGAGATAGTAACTAGAACAACATCAGAAGCATCTATTTATAGTGAGAATGTGGAAACTCCCACCATCTAGATAATCACACTCTGTCTACCTATCCTATAAATTTATTTCATATAGTACCTTAGTAGTGTCAGCCCTTAAATGGAAATCTCATGAAAATCTGCCAACTTCGCTAGAAAAGGGAAAGGAGTGACACTTAGTTCACGACCCCAGGCTTTTGCATGCATGAAATTCAATCATAGCCTCTATTTCTATAATGAGATAGCCAAAGTAGGTTTCTCAATCTCAACACTATCCCAATTTAGGACATTAAGCACATACTTCGCTCAACTCCAGCATCAGGTAGCAATCCTGACAAATCTCTACAAGCATGACACCCTACTTGAGCAGAAACATCATCTTGCATAGTGGCAGAGAAAAGGGAGGTGCCAAGATCCTCTCGATGCAAAAAAAAATTTCCCTGATTGTGCCTCACGTATCATTGACAGGACAAAGCTTGAATGAACAAACCAACTCTGTGATCAGCAATAGGATAAGACTCAGCACATGCTTAATCTCTGGCTTCCCATGCCTAAAGCAAGCAGCTCTATCTTATTGTTTACCATGATTCTCCAGTCCATCGACCTTTTCAATCCTAGCCATCAAATCTACCTTGCAAACCAAATCGACGGCCACTAGAAAGAGTCGGCACACCTAGAGGAAGGCATTTACCAGTTTTGAATCTTGACCTTGGATTAATACCAATCAACGGTCTTCGCAGAGATTTGAAATCCTTCCAGCAAATACTAGCTATCATGAAAAGTATAATGATCCCATTTGCCACGGTGGCACTTGACCTCCTCATATTGAGTGCCCAAGGAGTACAACTAAAACATTAGCTCCAGCAAAATGTATTCATTTGATAACACCATAGGAAATAAGCATCCTAGGGCCCACAACACATTCTTTGTAGCCTCATCGAGAGCCCCAAATGTCTTTCGCGAAGGTAGAAACCTCAGTGAAAAACTTGTTGGCATGATTGGCATATTCTATGTGTTGGCATTGATGTTAACATATCTTGTTCATTAGGAGAACCCTCTCATTAATGCTTAGAATGTTTAGTGGATAACACTTGTGATTGGAGCTTATTAGTTCATTAATTTTGATGTGGATGAATGGTGATTGTTGGCATGCAAGTGGTATGATGTTTGATGTTAATATCATAGTGGCAGAGGTGTTGACGATTGATGCAAAGTTGGATGTCAGGAGATCTCGCTATGTGTGCAAAGTCCTTGGTTCATAGCAATCATCAGGAGATCTCAACTTATGTGAGAGTAATGTCAAAGATTGTCCAAGGTACGAGTTGTTGTGGTATTATAACATGGTACTGTGATGAAAGTCAAAGATCACAGAGTTGTTCCATGACAAGAAGGTGCTTCATTCTCATGGTGTTAGGAGTTCTCAACATCAGTGGCAGCTTGCTTGTGTATGGTTAGGTTTGAGCATGAGAAATGGAATTAATGATAGTGTAGCGTTGATCATTGATGATACATACTCTCTCTATGTTCGTTGATGCAAAGGTCCAATGGAACTTGCCATGATCTCAGTTGGATGCAAGATCTTAGTTTGTCACATGACCTTAGTTGGATGAATTGTCATTTCTTGAGTTGGATCATGTTTGTCATACTTTCTTGATTCAGGAGTCCAGTGCAAAGTATCATTCTCTTGGGTTCATTCTAAGGTTTGTCATATTGTTTTTCAAGTATTAAATGTCTCCTTGCCTCAAGTTTTTCATGTCCATTGTACTTGCTCAGAGTATTTGGTGTTTTAGAGTCAATGTTATTTGATTGAAACCTTTAGGGTATGGTCTCTAACACATACCTAGATCCTAGGAGTTTTATTGCATTTGCATTCCTAATGTGTCAAAGGTTGAAAGCATAGGTGTTCTAATCTTTCTTGGAACTTACATTGTCTTTGTCGTAGAGGGGTTTCAGTCTACTTTTTGTATCATAGATCTCAAAGTTTGAGTTTTACCTAAATTCAAGTTCCTTTTAAGTTCCAAGACCTGAGAAACCCTAAAGTCCTAACTCTGTCCTAAAACTTAAAGTAAAACTTTTCTCCCCGTCACTCACAGAGTTACCTTTTGTTTTATTTGAGTGGTGACCGGCTATCAAAGGTAAGGCTTCACTTAAGTTACCAAGTGAAGGGATCACTTATGTTGAATGATCGACCCCCTCTCCTAGGGAGATCAGTCCTTGCAGGTGGTAATCTTGTACATGGGTAACAAAGCAAAATCAAATGCGTATATTCAATTCTTCAAGCCCACGAAATCAAAGATCGACGCTCTAGGTTTAAAAGAATTTGAAACCCTAATAACTCTATGATGTGTATAGTATTTGATGGTTGAATGGACATATACCTTGTTGGAGCAGTTTGTTAACTGTTTGATTAATTATTTTTTTGGAACCGTAGTCAGTGGTTTTTATTCTTCTCCTCCACGGATGTTCAATTTTTTTGGAGAGATTACATAGATGATAATCATATAATATACTTTGTATAATTTGGTTATTGCTTAATAGCATATACAAGGTCTGTAAACTTAGAGAAAACCAGTGACTTTATAATGCAGTGAGGTATACAGAGTTTTATGCAGGAAACAAAGGAAGAATAGCAGAGTATATACATGGTATGATATTTTGATCAAAGAGCATATTGACGGATAATGAAAACAATGATTGCAATGACCTTATGATGTAAAGATTATGTTATAAAATGAACAGCAGGATCTTCTACACAAAATCTGTAGATTCTTGAAGAGTTAAAGGTGATATAAATTAATGCATTTCACTTTGTAAGTGTATGTTTTTATCTTGATGGGTGTCTTGTTTTTAGTTAGATGCATAACTTAGATTGAACAGTGAGGAGTGGTTGGTCAGATATGCTCATTCTTGAGGAGAGTAGAGTGTGATAACTTGCAGGAACTTGAAGTTGTCCTCAAAAACCTGTAAATGTAGACATATAGATTGAAAGATCATTTTTACAATGCAGAATATAATGAATGAGACATGATCTGAATGATAGAGGCAATGAGAGAGATAAGAGCAAATTTTTTGATGACATTGTGCATTGATAGCAGAAGATCAAGCATGAAGAGTGTAGTGGAGACTGTATTTCAATGAAGTATTTTTACAGAGGGTATTAAATGATTTAATTGGTGCAAAGTAGATTGTATAGAATCATTTCTTTGCACATGAATTTGTAAAATCTTAGGAGATAGGTGTCTCAATTTTGTTGATTGAGGTGGGTGCCTCATTGGGATTGGTAAGAGTTTGTTATTGATCAGGTGTGCATTGTACCTTGGGGTTGGTGTCCTAAACATAGTGTATTGGGTGTGGTTGTACCTGGAAGTGGGTGCTTCTAAAATAATTGTAATCATCTTTCTTTTGAGGTTGGATTTGAGCAGTAGACTCAAGCTACTCTCAGTGGTTTTTTCCCTCATAGGGTTTCCACGTAAATCTTGGTGTTATGTTTGCATGTTTTGCTTAGGATTCATTCTCCTTATTTGCTTTGAAGAGTTTTTAAGATTGTTGTATAAAGTGTTGGATTGAACTACACTGATTCACCCCCCCTCTCAGTGTAATTGTGCTCTTTTCAATTGGTATCAAAGTGACAAGTTCCTAGCAAAAGTCTAATCGACTTAGGTTGGTCTTGGAAAAGGAACACATGGGTAAGAGGTATAGAAATAAAGTTTCTAAAAAGGAGAAAGATCTGCATAAAAAGAAAGAGAAGTCTAATACAAAAGTTGATGATGTTTCTAATGTTTTTGGCTCTAAAGAATGTAATGCAGGAATGTATGATGCAAAAAGAGATTAGTTTCAGTTCATGGAGGTTGCAAATGAGCATCAGAATGATCTAGAGATAGATGAAGAGGAAGGATTTGTTGATCTTGAAGAACTTATTTCTGCCCTAAATGAGATCAAGAATCTCAGATATAAAAATTAGAAACTCAATGTACAACTTCAAGAAAGTAATGAATCTAATGAAGTACTAATTCAAAATCTTGAAGAATCAGTGAAAATAATTTCTTATCTACAGTCTCATATTGAAGGACACAAAATGAATGAGAACACTTTGTTTAAAGAACAAGTTGTTAGACTTAGAGCACACAACTGAGAGGGGGGGTGAATCAGTTGTGCAAAACTTTCTCTAATTTCACACTTAAATCTTCTTAGTGATTAGCAGTATATCAATCATGAAACATAATGCAATTAAATCAAAAGCAAAAACTCATCAACACATAAGACACCAAGATTTTGACATGGACAACCTAGTTAAGGGAAAAACCACGGGGTGATTAACCTAAGATTGTATTCTTTGTTAGAAGAATAGAAAGAACAAAATGGCACATGCCAATTAGGGCTCACTACCCGAGCACACTACTCACAAGAGGCTCACTGCCTGAGCACACTACTCACAAGAGGCTCACTACCTACAAGAGACACACTATCTACAAAGAAATAAGTATGACCTACTTGAACTGGAAAATAGCATCTTCACCATGCTTGAATCAGTTCCATTTAAGCCTAATACTTCTACTCTGCCTTTCGCTCTCCTCCTTGCTACCACTCTCTCCTCAACACCAAGACAACATTGAAATGAATTCGTAACCCCTTATTTATACAAGACATCAACTTAGGAATAATCATCTAAGTCAGCAAACATCTACAAGAACATCTGCAAGATGTGTAATTCATCCGGTCGGCCAGTCTCAGAAAGAACACCATCATCCAGAAGTTATTCTTCAATTGCGGGCTCCAACTCCAATGCGGACCACCAACACAAACTAGACACAATCTAGAGACCTTCACAAGATTGCCTGAAACACCAACAACATCCGCACTTCATCTGCTTACTGGAATCCTTCTCTCCTTCATCTGAAACCTTAAGAACATAGTCTGTCATCACTGTCACAGAAGAACAGATGCTTCTGGACCTTCAAGCTACAAGCCAAATGACTTAACACTTCACAGAGACTTCCTCAACACTTACTCAAATCCGCAAAATAGGAAAATACATTTCCGGATCTCACCAGACCTTTCTGTAACACTCTGTCACCTCTGAACACCCACCGGAACTGGTTTTACTTGAGCGACCACAACTTCTTCATATCTTCATGTGGACCTCTAAAATCTCTACTGGACCACCTTGAGACACATATCTACAAACCCTTTAAACCACATCCTCTGATCCTCAACCTATCTTGGACTTTTACCTTAATGTCATCACTGTTCTTCACTGTTCCTGATTGAGACTAATTTTCTCAATATCCTCAGCACACAACTCATCCAATCCTTATTATGAATGCAACGGGAGTATGTTGACATCAATGACAACACCAGTTAGGCCCATACTTGCAACAATCTCCCACTTTGTCATTGATGGCAACATATGATGTGAAAAACTGTTTTAATCATCAAGATAAGAACTTCTCCTTACTGACACAACTCCCCCTATCAGCAACACCTATTCACATGACTTCTCTCCCTTTATTGCTCCCCCTTTGATCAACCACTTGTTTTTCACATGTCTTCTCTCCCCCTTTGACATCAATGGCAAAGGGCACATACTTGCAATTCCACTGCTTCATAATCATATCTGTTGCTTCCTCTAAGTAGCAGCTCCCCATCATCAATCTGGACCACAAGATGTGACTGTGATATCCACCAGATTAATGCACATCAGTGCACCTTAGTTCATCATCGGAGGGGAAATAACCCCTAACTTCTCCCTGAGATACTCAAAAGAGTCCTTAGGTAGAGGTTTAGTAAAGATGTCTGCAATCTGGTCCTTGGAAGGCACAAACTCCAATTTGACTTCATTCTTGTTCACTTGCTCTCTCAAAAAGTGAAACTTGATGGATATGTGTTTAGTCTTTGAATGCAAAATTGGATTTTTAGATATATTTATTGCACTTGAATTATCACAGAAGATTGTGATAGGTTCCTCATACTCCACTTTGATATCTCTTAGCATCTGCTTCATCCACAAAACTCGAGTGCAACTACCTGCTGCTGTAATATATTCTGCTTCAGTTGTAGATGGAGATATTGCCTCTTATTTCTTGCTTAGCCAAGAAACCAATCTCTTCCCTAGAAAGAATGCTCCACCACTAGTACTCTTCCGGTCATCCACATCTCCTACCCAATCTGCATCAGTATATGCATGAAGAGAGAAATCATGATCTCTAGGATACCACAGACCATACTCAACTATCCCTTTTAGATATCTAAAAATCCCCTTGATTGCCATGACATGAGATTCTCTAGGATCAGCCTGAAATCTAACAACAAGACCAACAGCCTGCATAATGTCTGGTCTAGTTTGAGTAAGATACAACAGTCCTCCAATCATTGACTTGTACTTTGTCTGATCAGCCTTAGGAGAGTCATCATCTTTTCTCAATTTACATCCAGTTGCCATGGGAGTATTCATTGGTTTTGAGTCTTCCATCCCAATTTTCTTCAACAATTCTTTCAAAAATTTGGTTTGAGAAATGAAGATTCCTTTCTTTGTTTGAGTGATTTACAGACCCAAGAAGAAATTCATTTCACCAAGCATGGACATCTCAAATTCACTTTTCATTTGATTTGCAAAAATTTTACACATACTATCTCTTCCTCCAAAAATGATATCATCAACAAACACTTCAACAATCAGGATGTTTTCATGATCAATTTTGAAATACAAATTACTGTCAGCAGTACCTTTGTTGAAACCAATCTTCAAAAGATGCTTATCCAATCTTTCATACTAGGCTCTTGGGGCTTGCTTCAGTTCATAGAGTGCTTTCTTCAACTTGCAGACCCTATCATCATGATCAGACAATTAAAATCCATCCAATTGCTCAATGTATACTTCTTCTTCCAAGTCACCATTTAGGAAGGCAGACTTGACATCCATCTAATATACTTTGAAATCTTTGAAGGCAGAAAATGCAAGAAATAATCTAACAGCTTCAATTCTTGCCACCGGAGCAAAAGTTTCTTCAAAATCAACTCCTTCTATTTGAGAATAGCCCTTGCAGACCAATCTGGCTTTATTTCTGATTACTTCACCAACTTCATTTAGTTTGTTCTGGAAGACCCATTTGGTTCCAATCACATTCTTGTTTCTATGTCTGGGAACAAGATCCCAAGTGTGATTTTTTTCAGTTTGCATCAACTCTTCCTTCATTGCTTTGGTCCAGTTTTCATCATTGTAGGCTTCATTTATTGTCTTAGGTTCAATCTTTGAAATCAGACAATACTCGTCTGAATTTTGAGCAATTCTCCTTCTAGTTTGCACACCTTTGCTTTTGTCACCTATGATCTGATCTTCAGAGTGGTTCAGTCTTACATACCTTGGAACTTTGGGAGTTTCTTGCACTTCTGCTTCTTGATCAGGCTCATTCAGACTTGTCTCTTCTTCCTGATTTACCGAATCAGTTTGAACCTGACTTTCAGAGGAGGTTTGGACTCCTTGAATCAGAACACCATTTTGATCATCTTCATCATATTCATAGAACCTTGAGGGTTTCTCAATTCCCTCATCAACCTTCACATTTGTACTTTCTATTATCTTTCTTAGTCTCTTGTTATAACACTAGTATGCTTTGCTTTGAGTAGAATAACCAAAGAATATTCCTCCATCACTTCTAGCATCAAACTTTCCTAGATCTTCATCTCTTTTAATGTAACATTTGCTACCAAAAACTCTAAAATACCTCACAGTAGGAGTGATGCCAAACCAAAGTTCATAAGGGGTCTTACCGGTATTACTTCTGATTTGAACTTGATTGAGAGTATAGACTGTAGTGCTGATAGCTTCTCTCCAATAGATTTGAGGAACATTTGCTTCCATCATCATGGTCCTAGAAGCTTCCTGAATGGTCTGATTCTTTCTTTCCACTACTCCATTCTGTTGTGGAGTCCTAGGAGCAGATAACTCTCTTTATTCCATGTTTCTCACAGAACTCTAAGAACTCATCGGATGTGAATTCCCCACCTCTATCAGACCTCAGACATTTCAGTTTTAATCCAGTTTCATTCTCTACCATAGCCTTGAATATTTTGAATTTCTCAAGAGCTTCTGATTTCTCTTTTAGAAAGATTACCCACATCATCCGGGAATAGTCATCAATTAGTAACATGAAGTATCTATCACCTTGCACACTCCTGGTTCTTGCCGGGCCACAAAGATCAGTAGGGACTAAGTCCAATAATCTGATAGAAGACAATTCCTTACTCTTGAATGTGACTCTGCTTAGCTTACCCAACTGACATTCTTTACACAAGCTATTTGTAGGTTTCACCAATTTTGGAAGATCTCTTACAGCTTGAGTATTGGTTATCTTGATGATATTATCAAAATTCACATGACACATCCTCCTATGCCACAACCAACTTTGATCAATTTGAACAAACAAGCAACTTTTACCAGTACCAACCAAGTGAAAGATATTACCTTTAGTTTGAGTACTGGATGCAATCTCTGTTCTAAAACTTTCAAAGATCTTGCATTTTCCATTCTTGAACCAGAGATCATAGCATTTGCCCACCAACTGTCCAACACTAAGAAGATTGTGCTTCAATCCTTCAACATACAGTACATTACCAGTTTTGTTTCTCCCATCAAGAGAAATAGTTCCTCTACCTCTGATTCTACCAGCAAAATTATCACCAAACTTTACCACTCCTTCATACCTTTCCAACTCTACAAACTTATTTTTGTCACATGTCATATGGTGAGAGCATCCATTGTCAATGACCCAATCACCCTTCTCTTCAACTTGGGCAGCCAAAGCTCTTTCCATGGTCTTATGATTGACAGATACAGAGGACATTGGATCTTCTTCCTTGATGGCAATGAACACCCATTCATTTCTGGATTTGTTTCTTGTCTCTGATTCATCATATGTTACTCCTTCATTGTCATCATCTTCATGTACATAGTAACAGTTCTTTTGGAACCTTGGCTTGTTAGGATTTTGCCTTAAAAACCTTTCTGGACACCTTGAGGCAAAATGACCAATCTTATTGCAGTTAAAACACTTAAAAGGTAATTTTCCTTCATACTTACTGGATCCTCTTGGCAACCTCTTTGCAATAAGGGCTTCAAGTTGAGCAGTTTCTACTTCTTCTTCTTCCAAATCTTTTCTTGCTTTTTCATACCATGACAGCTTCTTTGATGAATTCTCTCCTAGATCAAACCTTTGTTTACCTTTAACACAGGCACTGGCTTTGAATGTAGATTCGGTCTTGGGAGGGTCATCTCCAAACTCTGTCATTTCAAATGCAACCAATTTTCCAGCCAATTGATCTCTTGTGACAGTAGTATGGGCTCTGAATTCTTCAATGGCAGCGGCCTTGATTTTGTAAGAAGCAGGAAGGGATCTGAGAATTTTGCCAACAATCTCATCTTCATCCAAGACTCCACCAGTATTTCTAATTCCACAAACAAGCTCATTTACTCTTGGCATAAAAGTAGTGATGTTTTCATCTTCTCTCAACTTCAAATTTTCAAATTTTCCTTTCAGACTTTGTAACCTTGCACTTTTGACATACTTGTCTCCTTCATGCAGAAGCTCCAATTTTTTCCAAATCTCAAAAGTAGTTGGTAGGTCAATAACATTTGAGAGCTCTGAATCAGATAATGCGCTTAGAAGAGCCTCTATAGTCCGCAGATTATTTTCAGCGTCTGTGATTTCATTTTGGGTTTTCGAACCACCCTGTTGAGGTACATACTATGTTGTAGCCATGGTCCAGAATTCCATTCCCATACATCTCAAGTGACATTTCATGCAACCTTTCCAGAGATTAAAATTGGTTCCATCAAACTTCAGACTATCCTTCTTGTAAGATGACATCCCAGATCTCCTCAAGCGATTAAGCTCTTTTTAGAGGAACTTAGCTCTGATACCAATTGTTAGACTTAGGGCACACAACTGAGAGGGGGGGTGAATCAATTGTGCAAAACTTTCTCCAATTTCACACTTAAATCTTCTTAGTGATTAGCAGTATATCAATCATGAAACATAATGCAATTAAATCAAAAGGAGAAACTCATCAACATATAAAACACCAAGATTTTGACGTGGAAAATCCGGTTAAGGGAAAAACCACGGGGTGATTAACCCAAGATTGTATTCTCTGTTAGAAGAATAGAAAGAACAAAATGGCACATGCCAATTAGGGCTCACTACCTGAGCACACTACTCACAAGAGGCTCACTGCCTACAAGAGAAACACTGTCTACAAAGAAATAAGTATGACCTACTTGAACTGGAAAATAGCATCTTCACCATGCTTGAATCAGTTCCATTTAAGCCCAATACTTCTACTCTGCCTTTCACTCTCCTCCTTGCTACCACTCTCTCCTCAACACCAAGATAACATTGAAATGACTTCGCAACCCCTTATTTATACAAGACATCAACTTAGGAATAATCATCTAAGTCGGCAAACATCTACAAGAACATCTGCAAGATGTGTAATTCATTCGGTCAGCCAGTCTCAGAAAGAACAGCATCATCCGAAAGTTATTCTTCAATTGCGGGCTCCAACTCCAATGTAGACCACCAACACGAACTGGACATGATCCAGAGACCTTCACAAGATTGCCTGAAACACCAACAACATCCACACTTCATCTACTTACAGGAATCCTTCTCTCCTTCATCTAGAACCTTAAGAACACAGTCTGTCATCACTGTCACAGAAGAACAGATGCTTCCGGACCTTCAAGCTACAAGGAAAACAAGTTAACACTTCACAGAGACTTCCTCAACACTTACTCAAATCCGTAGAATAGGAAAATGCATTTCTAGATCTCACCGGACCTTTCTGTAACACTCTGTCACCTCTGAACACCCACCAGAACCAGTTTTACTTGAGCGACCACAACTTCTTCATATCTTCATGTGGACCTCTAAAATCTCTATTGGACCACCTTGAGACACATATCTACAAACCCTTTAAACCACATCCTTTGATCCTCAACCTATCTTAGACTTTTATCTTAATGTCATCATTGTTCTTCACTGTTCCTGATTGAGACTAATTTTCTCAATATCCTCAGCACACAGCTCATCCAATCCTTATTATTAATGCAACAAGAGTATGTTGACATCAATGACAACACCGGTTAGGCCCATACTTGCAACACGAGTCCTAAAAGATAATGTGTTGTTGAAAGAAAAACTTGAAGAATCAGATAAATTGATCATTAGATTGAGGACAGAGGTAGAAGAAGCCAAGAGGAAAATAGATGTGACCAAATCTGAATTTGAAGCCAAAAAAAATGACTATCAAAGACTGGAGGTTGAGATAGTACCTCTAAGAAAGAAAATAGAGAAGGTAAATTCAGAGTTAAATAGAAGCCTTCAACATGAGCAGAGTACTGAATTGTTTGACAAAATGATTTTAAGTCAAAGATCACTGTCAAACAAATCTGGGTTAGGATATGAAGAAGAAATGAGTAACAAAGATGCTACAGTGTCCAAAAAGCTAATGAAATTGACAAGTCTATCAAAAGGAGCAGCATATGAACAAAGAGAATCAATCTCTTCTTCCAAAAAGCCTACAAATCAGAATATTAATGAGGAAGGATACATAATAGTTCATGATCCCAAGCAAAGTCTGAGAAGAAGGTTATCAGCAAGACAAATTAGGTACAACTATTCACATTTCCATGGTTAATGTTATTCATGCAATGGTTATGGACATAGAGCAGTTGATTGTTGGATGCATGTAAGGAAAGACAGATGGAATAGGAATTCTCATAAATTGTCAAACAAATTCCTATGCTATAAATGCAATCATCTAGGTCACACTCCAATATTTTGTAGTATTCAAGCAAGAAATGGTGTTCCTACATTTTCAAGAAGACATGATTTCTTTGTTCCTCTAGTTGGGAACAATATCACTTGCTTTAAATGTAATAACATTGGGCATAAGGCACACCATTGTAGGACTAAGTTGAAGAAAACATCTAGATACAAAATAGTAGATGTCTTGAGCAAGAAAAAGAAAGAGCCTATAAAGGTATGGAGAAGAAAAAAAGACCTAGGAAAGGAAAACTCTAATCTTGTGCAGACTGTACAAGAGGCATCATAAGTTGCATGTGATGCAGCATGAAGTCAGGGGGAGATTTTCAATGCCTTATCTTTTACCCCGAGGTGAAAATAAGGAGGTCAGTCAAAGAACAAGTGGTGGCTTGGTGTGAGGTTGTTGTAGTGATAGGCAAAGGTATAAAGGTGTCCCTGCAGTCTTTGGTAGCATTCATGTAATCTATGCATCAATAAAAGTTTTGGAACATTCATGAAAATGTAGTTGGTAGGTATAAAACAAACTTTGTACCCTTTACCAACTTTCTTGCACTTATTGGATTTTTGGAACAAGGTATTGTTGAAATTAAGAAACACTGAGAGGGGGGGTGAATCGGTGTTTTGTAAAACTTATTATTATATTCCTTTATAAATTTACCACATACATTCAAAAGAAAGAAATAAGAACATAAGAATAGCAACAACAAGATCATCACACATGAACACCAAGATTTTTACGTGGAAACCCGGTTAAGTGGAAAACCACGGTGGGGTTTAACCCACAAGATTTTATACTCTGTTAAAAGTATTACAAATGGGAAGACACATTCGTTCGGGCACACTACCCAAATCTCACTTCTCAAAGGAGGTTCACTGCCTACAATATCAATTACAAGAGTTCACTGAAATGTTTGAACTAAAGAATAGCATCTAACAATGCAAGATTACAGTTCTGGTTAGGCTCAATAAACTGACTTCACACACTTCATCTCTTTCTGCCCTATTTCACTGTTCTACCATGATCCGAACCCTAGATCTTTTTGCTTCACACTTGTTACTACTACACTTCACACCTCTCACTTCATATTCACACATTCACTCATAAAAATGCTCAAACTCATCAATTATATATATCCGCAACATGGGATTTCATCAGCTACAGTCAGCCTCAAGAAAACTTAGAAACTTTTTCAAGATCACTATTCTATCGGTTGAATCCATACACAAACATCAATGCAGACCAAAACCTATGTATTCAATTCATCACACATGTTGGCCAATACCAATGGATCTCACAAATTACTTAACCAACAACTTCTCCTAATCCGCACAAGGATCAAACACCAAATCGGCCTGTTCTTCACCGGACTAAATTGTCTAACCAAAACCCGATACTCAAATGCTTGTAACTTTCAATCCCTTCATCACCTGAGGCTAAAACTTTGGATTTAGCTAGTCTTGACATCCCTTAACATTCCCTCAGATCCGCAACACAATATGATTTCTTGTGGAGAAATGCAGACCAAAATGTTGAACCCTGTAATATGCTATGTTCCTATCTATCCGGACTTAGACAAATCTGCAATCTGACTTCTAGTATGATCACATGATACAATGTGGATGTGTAAGATAGATTCAGTTACCGTCAATGAGAACACCTGACATGACTAACAATGTCTCTTGCCAACAGGTATGGTATTCATCAATGTATATAGAGGAAATATCCTTCTAGTCATGTGTCTAGGTGCTCTCAGTCATGGTGATACTCCTTGTTTAGGTATATGTGTTTTTGCATAGAAGTGTTTGTCATGTCCTTCTCTTATTTCAGAAGTATGGAGATAGGATAGTGCATAGTAACAGTACCTAGATATGATTCATAAACCATTCCTTCAAGACAATGATTCAGTATGCTTAGTTGTCATATTGCATAGTGATATGGTGCAAGGGTAATGATCTCCATCTTGGTCTCTACATGATATCATATTCTTATCAGCAGCAAGAAGAGTTGCAGATTGCCCTGGTAGATATGTATGCAAAGTGTAAAACAATAAATAAGGAATTTGAATTGCTTGTCAAAGACATATAGAATATTATGTTTGTAGGTTAGGTTTGTTAAGAAGACCATGAAAACTCTAAGCAAGTAAAACTGATAAGTATCAATACAGGCTCCTTAACTTTTACCAGTATGCTTCCTATCTTTGTTCATGTTGGAACTTTTGATGTGATTGTGGACATACATCAAAGCATACTTGAAAGTGGCATCTATTTTTTAAGTGTCTCTCATCTTCTATGGATCAGTTAGGACAATCTAGTTCAGTATCTATTCATACAATATCAGTTCTTTCATGTTCTTACATCAGAGTATGAATCTTATGGTGTTTGGTTAGTCAAGAAGTCAGTAAGTATTTCAAACATTGAGTGTGGATACATTTATCACTTGGTATCTAGGATAGTTGTTTGGCAGTCTTTATGTTGTTTGTGGTTGCAAATGACAATCCAATAAAAATTTGCAAGAACAGTCTTCATGTTATTATATATGATGATATGTGTTATGACAGTTGGTAGTTGTTTTGTGATAGTGGTTGATCATAGTGTAATGTATGTAGAACTTATTGACAGTATGTAGGCATACAAAACAAGGCATGAAGAACTTATTGACAGAGATAGCAGAGTTTCTCATTGCTTGCAGACTCTTTGCAGACAAGAGTTTCTCATTGCAGAGACAGTGATACACAATGATATCTCATTCTCATTGTAGACCATAGTACAAACTAGTAAGACCACCACAGAGTGATATTTTTCTATTGTGACAATGTATCTCATACAAGACAGTTTCGAATGATGAGTGCCATGTTTTTTTTGTTCATCTCAGACAGATAAGGAGTTATTGAATAAAGTGTTGAAGGTATGAATGCAAAGAACAATGTTTGATAGTGACTATGTGAACACTGAGGTATGAATCTTGGTATATTAAATGATATGCAAGTAAATTAGGTGTAGTAGGACAATGTTATAGTGAGTGATAGTGAGATTGTATGACAGGAATTTAGGAAGTTCAGCATGAAGGATGTATGATGAAATTTAGGAAGTTCAGTATGAAGGGCATATGACAGGAAGTTAGGAAGTTTAGTATTGATTGAAGGAAGTTCAGTATTTGGAAGGTGCAAAAGACGGGAAGTACAGACAGGTAGTTGTTATTATGAAGAGGATACAATTTGTGTCAGTGTAGAGGATGATGAAGTTTGGTGATTCTGAAGATCAAAGCCAAAACTTATGCTTCACTAAATGCTGGCCCGCTTATTCGAAATGTAAAAGGTAGTATGTGTCTAGAATGACTATCCTTCTATCCTATATGACTATGTTTGTCTCATTTGGAAGTATGAAAATGTAAGAGAAGTTTGGTTCAAGACATTGACAAGGACAAGGATATGATAAATGTGCTCCACTTGCAATCCAAGAAGGAGCAATGTCCTCCATCCTTCTCTATCTACATGTAGCAGTGGCTATTTGTAGCAGTTCATATTAGGTGTGGATCACTTAATTTTTTTGGCATGATATGCTCTTCCATGGCAGTATTAGATAGGGGGATACATGCTTGCCCTTTTCCATTGATGTCAAAGGGGGAGAATGAAGTAGAGTGAATGTTGTGTTGCCATCAATTCCAAAGGGGGAGATTGTTGGCATGATTGGCATATTGTGTGTGTTGGCATTGATGTCAACATATCTTGTTCATTAGGAGAACCCTCTCATTAATGCTTAGAATGTTCACTGGATAACACTTGTGTTGGAGCTTATTAGTTCATTAATGTTGATGTGGACGAATGGTGATTGTTGTCATGCAAGTGGTATGACGTTTGATGTTAATATCATAGTGGCAAAGGTGTTGATGCTTGATGTAAAGTTGCATGTCAGGAGATCTCACTATGTGTGCAAAGTCCTTGGTTCATAGCAATCATCAGGAGATCTCAGCTTATGTCAGAGTAATGTCAAAGATTGTCCAAGGTACGAGTTGTTGTGGTATTATGACATGGTACTATGATGAAAGTCAAAGGTCACAGAGTTGTTCCATGACAAGAAGGTGCTTCATTCTCATGGTGTCAGGAGTTCTCAACATCAGTGGCATCTTTCTTGTGTATGTTCAGGTTTGAGCATGAGAAATGGAATAAATGATAGTGCAGTGTTGATCATTGATGATACATACTCTCTCTACATTGGTTGATGAAAAGGTCCAACGGAACTTGCCATGATCTCAGTCAGATGCAAGAGCTTAGTTTGTCACATGACCTTAGTTGGATGGATTGTCATTGCTTGAGTTGGATCATGTTTGTCATACTTTATTGATTTAGGAGTTCAGTGAAAAGTCTCATTCTCTCGGGTTCATTCTAAGGTTTGTCATATTGTTTTTTAAGTATTAAATGTCTCCTTGCCTCAAGTTTTTAATGCCCACTATCTCTACTCAGAGTATTTGGTGTTTTAGAGTCAATGTTATTTATTTGAAACCTTTAGGGTTTGGTCTCTAACACAAACCTAGATCCTAGGAGTTTTATTGCATTCTCATTCCTAATGTGTCAAAGGTTGAAAGCATAGGTGTTCTAATCTTTCTTTGAACTTAAATTGTCTCTGTCCTAGAGGGGTTTCCATCTACTTTTTGTATCAAAGATCTTATAGTTTAAGTTTTACTTGAATTCAAGTTCCTTTTAAGTTCCAAGACCTAAGAAACCCTAAAAATCCTAAAGTCCTAACTCTGTCCTAAAACCTAAAGTAAAACCTTTCTCCCCGTCACTCACAGAGTTACCTTTTGTTTTATTTGAGTGGTGACTAACTATCAAAGGTAAGGCTTCACTTAAGTTACCAAGTGAAGGGGTCACTTATGTTGAATGACCGACCCCCTCTCCTAGGGAGATCGGTCCTCGTAGGTGGTAATCTTGTGCATAGGCGGCAAAGCAAAATCAAAGGCATATATTCAATTCTTCAGGGTCGCAAAATCAAAGATCAATGCTCTAGGTTTAAAGGAATTTGAAACCCTAACAGCTCTATGATATGTATAGTATTTGATGGTTGAATGGACATATACCTTGTTGGAGCAGTTTGTTAACTATTTGATTAATTTTTTTTGGAACCGTAGTCAATGGTTTTTATTCTTCTCCTCCACGGGTGTTCAATTTTTTTGGAGAGATTATACAGATGATAATCATATAATATACTTTGTATAATCTAGTTATTGCTTAATAGCATATACAATGTCTGTAAACTCAGAGAAAACCAGTGACTTTATAATGCAGTGAGGTATATAGAGTTTTGTGCAGGAAACAAAGGAAGAATAACAGAGTATATACATGGTATGATATTTTGATCAGAGAGCATATTGAAGGACAATGAGAACAATGATTACAGTGACCTTATGATGCAGAGATTATGTTATAAAATGAACAGCAATGTCTTCTACACATAATCTATAGATTCTTGAAGAGTTAAAGGTGATATGAATTAATGCATTTCACTTTGTAAGGCTATGTTTTTATCTTGATGGATTTTTGTTTTTAGTTCGATGCATAACTTAGATTGAACAGTGAGGAGTGGTTGGTTAGATATGCTCATTCTTGAGGAGAGTAGAGTGTGATAGCTTGAAGGAACTTGAAGTTGTCCTGAAAGACTTGTAAATGTAGACATATAGATTGAAAGATCATTTTTACAATGCAGAATATAATGAATGAGACATGATCTGAATGACAGAGGTAGTGAGAGAGATAAGAGATGATTTTTTTATGACATTATGCATTTATAGCAGAAGATCATGTATGAAGAGTGTAGTGGAGACTATATTTCAATGAAGTATTCTTACAGAGGGTATTAAATGATTTAAATGGTGCAAATCAGATTGTATATAACCATTTCTTTGCACATGAATTTGTAAAATCTTAGGAGATAGGTGTCTCATTTTTGTTGATTGAGGTGGGTGCCTCATTGGGATTGGTAAGAGTTTGTTATTGATCAGGTGTGCATTGTACCTTGGGGTTGGTGTCCTAAAAACAATGTATTGGGTGTGGTTGTACCTAGAAGTGGGTGCTTCTAAAATAATTGTAATCATCTTTCTTTTGAGGTTGGATTTGAGTAGTAGACTCAAGCTACTCTCAGTGGTTTTTTCCCTCATAGGATTTCCACGTAAATCTTGGTGTTATGTGTGTATGTTTTGCGTAGGATTCATTCTCCTTATTTTCTTTGAAGAGTTTTTAAGATTGTTGTATAAAGTGTTGGATTGAACTACACTGATTCACCCCCCTCTCAGTGTAACTATGCTCTTTTCAAAACCAAGTTAACAATTGAAATCCCCCACGTCATTATTTATTCCCTTGACTTCACACCATCCATGTGGGCATCGCCACATTGAAAGATGGTCTGGGTTTCATGATCCCACTGGAGGCTTAGAAGAGTCTCAACAGAGGCAAACCCTCTTCGTGAAACTCCATTGAGAAACAAACTCTTTGGCCACATCACCTTTGCCATTCCGTGAAGAAGATAAAGAACCTCCATTGGAAAGGAAATCCATGATGGAATAGGCTGCACCACCAGACACGTCAGATGACACATACATTCCTGCGGCCCCGCGGGAAGCCAACTTGAAACCTAGCGAAGGCATTCCCTCCAGCAGAATGTAATAATAATCATGGAGCATGTTGATTGGGCATGACTTAAGACTCATTTTTAGCACATGCATATAAGTTGTTTTGAAAGAGGGGCCATGCTAGGTTGAACAAGTGGGGGGGACATAAAATAAAGCATGCTTAATATCCAACATAAAGATAGAGTATCATTTAAATAGGTTGGGTATTCGACATAGTTTTAGGTCGCAGGATAAAAAGGTAACCCTAGGCATGAGGGTCGGTAACCCAATGGTAAGAGATACTTAAGTGACCAGAAACAGGTCGCAAGTAGTCAACAACAGATTAAAATGGGAAACCACAAGGGTAAGTGTGGCAAGACACCAGTCTTTAGGGTTTTACAGGGGTTTTAACAAGCCTAGAAGAAAAACACCAAGGGCCAGAGCATGCATCAAAATGCAAGTCCAAACACAAAGCATACAAAATACACAACATGAGGGAGATCATCTCTACACGCCTCCACAAAACACGCAAAACACACAGTGTGGGGGATCTCATCACTATGCACCTCCACAAAACATGAAAAACACATGGAATACACGAGTTCCATAGAGTGTGTCGTCAACCCACTATATGTCTTATACAAAGAAAACATGGGCGACAATGAGGAGCTCATCGCTACGCTCCGCCATCTAAGACACACCAAACACACCTGATAGTTAAGCTATGCTACCACAACCACCAAAGACATGCTAAGGGTGAATAACTCAAGATCCAACCCTGCCTCCCACAAGATGACTTTATCAAAAGGGTGTACAGCCTACTCAAGGGTATACATCATCCCGCCTTCTGCAAAAGGGCTTTCAAAATCATGCCACCCCACCTATGTCACAGAGATACCTTATAGTGAAAAGGAAGCATGCGCACAAAGTATACGACCCCACCTGCATTACAAAGATGCCTTACACTAAAAAGGAAGTATATGCAAACACACAAAACAAAGTGTACAATCCCACCTGCGTCGCAAAGAAGCCTTACGGTGCAAATAAAGTATATGTAAACACCATTTATCACAATGTCTAAGATAGCCAAGCATTTACCACAATTTATGCCCCCACTTTAAAGTGGTTGCTCCCGCTTGCCGGTAGAAATCATTTTTAAGGTAAGGTTGAAAACATGTGAGGGAACAAGAGCTTTCACAAAGCCCATGCCCCAAAGTGACATGTACTTACAAACACCAAATTGTTCCCAACGATCATGATAGAAACACATCAATATCATTTGCTAACAACCATTGATCAATAATAAGATTGATAATCAAATCAAGATTTGGTTAGAAAATCT
The DNA here is from genome assembly GCA_027924645.1 of Cunninghamia lanceolata. Taxonomy (NCBI): domain Eukaryota; kingdom Viridiplantae; phylum Streptophyta; class Pinopsida; order Cupressales; family Cupressaceae; genus Cunninghamia; species Cunninghamia lanceolata. The sequence continues at coordinate 1,296,923 of BSBN01000898.1, read as the reverse complement.
ATTCTAAGATAATAACCAAATCTTTTCATGAAACTGATACAGAAATAAGGCAACATATCACTTAAACAAATCAAGGCTATACTTACAGGTTCAGAACCGAGTATAGTTGTAAGGTTATGCTTCAGGTATCTTAGAACCAAGTGTAGCTACAAGGTGAGACAAAAGCAATTCAGAGTACATAAAAGCATATTTAGAATATTGCAAAGGCTTGTTACAACAATTTCACAATACAATACAGATCACATCATAACACAAAGTGATTCTACTAGTCAATTGTCAGTAACAAATTACCCCCATCTTCATAGATGGACTTGGTCCATTTTTGTTTTCTTGTTTTAGGGATGCATGATCCTTATCAAAAGTGTAAGTTTGTTGTCATCATCTGCTGACTAGTAGAGCCACAATTACAACAAAAAAATGAAATCAAGAAAAATGAGAGAGGAGACAAAGTGACTTAGGGTCACAACATGGGAAGATGCCCCCAAGATACCATCCACAATGTTATGCCCCCAAGGTACTACACACAACAATTAGAAGAATAGAGAAACAAATAGAAGGAATGTCATAATGGAGGTGGTCTCCTTATATCCTTGACCTTACAATAGTATCATGGGTCATCCAAGGAGACCTAAACAAACATCTAAGTCAACAGGGGAACACAACACATCAACATATACACCTAAGAGGAGGAGGCCACCCTTGAGAGCAATTCAAATAAGTGCTACATCAAGTGTGGATAAATGAGGGAGAAATGCATACCTGCAGTCGTACGGTGCTTGATTCTTCTGATGCTTCATCTGTTGAAAAAGTTTTTAACTGGATATTTCCTGGTGGACAATCTATGTCTATCATCTCAGGATATATCAATTTGAGTGTTGTACTTGTTGATATTGTGTTAACATTAAGAGTAGGACGATGGTAAGATTTGGTGGGCTTCAAAGGATGGTATCCAATACTAGCCGAAGATCTATGTGCAACAACTTCTAAGGGTACTTTGATTCCTTGTTGTTCTATGCCACAACCATTACCTACATAGTTACAATTTTTTTTAAGTATTTGAAATCCACAACCATATAGAGACTCCATCTCCTTAGAAGAAGGTGGGGCCTCATAAGTCTCATATTCTGTAGTATAAGTAAGAGTATTGTCTTTGTTTGCTACTAAATAAACCTTAGGTTTCTTAGGTATTTTGAAAGATTGTTTGGATGAGATTGAGGCAACTTTTGATGCTTCAGGATTAAGTTTATATTCCCCTATAAAGGAGGAAGTAAAATCTAATAAACCCTTATCATCACCAAGAAGTGCATTCGATGGTGATTTGGAATCTTGCACAACATTATCTGCAATAAGAGGTATTGATGAATCATCTTTTAAATTATTGAGAAGCTTGTGATTGACAACTTGTTTTTGTGCCTCAACTTGTAAATAAATTTCTAGATTTGGGTCAGCTTCAATGGTTTGAAGTTTATTTGCATAAATAAACTTTATTGATCGATGAAGGGTAGACAGAACTGACCCCATGGCATGAATCTATAGTCTACCAAGAATGATGTTATATGAAAGTGTACCAGGCATGACATGGATAAGGGTAGATAATATCACAATTCCAGCCTTTACGGGTAAAGTTATGGTACCTAGTGATTGTCTACCAACGTTATCAAAGCCACAAATGTTAAGTTTATCCGGTTTGATTAAAGATGTTCAACCTTGATTTTGTGTAGCGCATTAATGCTACAAGCATTAAGAGTGGATCCATTATCAATCATAGTTTGCTTTATCAACTTTTTATTTATTATGATAGACATCACAAGAGGATCATATTGGTTTTGAACTTCAATTGATAGTAATTCATGTTGTTGAAACAAAATATTTGTTTTTATCGCGTGCATACAATCTAATAGAGTTGATACATCATTTGTCTTAACAACGAGTGGTACAATCACCTTTTGTAGAGCTTCTTGGAGCATTTTTGGTATGTAGGTGATGTTTGTATGAGTTCCCAAAGAGAGATCTTAGCGGGAGTAGCAGAAAGCTGCTTGACAAGATCATAATCTCAACCAACATTATGAGTAAGATGAGGTGGTTGAGGAAGCATAGGCTGAGAAGTTGGTAAAGTGATCAGAATGTTTGACTATTGTTTATTTTGTTTATTATTTCACGTATTGTATATGTGAGTAACCACATTGGGTTGTTGCAACACTTTTTGATACGTTTGATTTCCTTGAGTAATTTATTTTGCATAATTGAGAATGTAACCTAGGAGTCAAGGTGGTGTTGGAGCACCTTGAACCGTAATCACTGGTTTGAAGTGAGGAGACACATGAGGTGCCTTATGCACAATGACTTTAGGAACATTAGTACACTTATTCACTATCCCCTTAGTAGGTTGAATAAGTCTATTAATGATGATTGAATTAACATTTTTTTACTTTGATTAAGCTCAGCATCCATCCCCAAAGGATTTAATGTGAGAGACCTTTCTTCATCCACCAATGCTTCATCTTTTGAAGGGAGAGCATTGGAATGAAGGGAAGGTAAAGTGTTGTTAAGAGAATTATTGATGATTGTATCTTTAGTGATGTCCAAGGGGTTTGAACATGCAACCAAAGGAGGACTATCCATGGTCTTCACATCCTTAGTGATGTCCAAAAGTACTTGAGCATTCAGCCAAAGGAGGAAGATCAAGGGTCTTCACTTCCTTAGTGATATCCAATGTACTTGAACATTCAACTAAAGGAGGAATATCAATAGGATGACTCTTGGAATAATCATCATTATCATATACTTTAGATAGTAGATCCAAGGCATTATCATGATTTGTAGTAGTAATAGAAGAACTTACACAATCATCTTTCTCAAAAATATTCATGGAGATGAATTTGGTTAAATCTTTTAATATCAAATGATATACACCCATGAGTATTGTGAAGCTATCAAAATCATGTATATAACAAAGTACTTGGATTTCATATGTGGAACATATAGAAACATAATATCATTCATGGATGCTATGTGTTCTAAAACATGAGGATGCAAATTAGTGAATTTAGAGAAATTTTCAAAATCTAGGATATATGCATGCAAACATTTCAAAGAGGAATAACATGAAGATTCCATTATGAAATATCTTGGAACAACAATGTACTATCAGATCTATTCATTTATCAAATACCACCAATATGAGAGACTTTTATACACCAAGACACTAGTTTGAGGAAACTAGGTTTTTGAAGCTTTTTTCAAAGATCAAAAACACACTAGTGTCACTACAAATGAAGTGATCACAATGTTAAAAGTGCTGCACAAAAGGCAATATAGACAATTTTAAGATTTCTTGCAAATAAATGTGAAAGAGATGTCAAACTTCTTATGTTGAAATATACAATGTGTAATTACAAATGTATGAATTTTCAAATCTAAGATGTGAAATGATGCAAGATTATTATGCCAAATCAGATTTGATGAATATTTGATGCCACTAATATGATCATGCAAGAGAATTTTTGAAACCCTAATGCAAAAATTTTACCAAAATATAAGCTTTTTGAATGCCTAAATATGCACTTTTTCCAAGATCATGCAATATTTTCAAATGAATGTTGATAAATATGTAATGAATCAATGCAAGATATGATTTGAACAATCAACAAGATGCAAATGGTTGAAGCTACGAGTTCACCAAAATGTTTAGTATGAAAAAGGAGAATGATGACAACTAGAATGCACACTAGATCAAACCCTTTTCCATATAACATTCAAGGACAAGACCAAGCCAAATCACTACAAAATGGAGGAGGTCTTAGCTACAGATCTTGTACTTAGGTATGTTACTGATGGATCATATTTAATTCATCCTTTTTATCAAACCCTAGGTTAACAATACATAAAACCCTAGTTTTATGATGATTTGCTTATAATACAAAAACTACGATAGAAACCTAGAAACTAATTGCATAGGGATGATCAGAGGGATGATAAGACCTGTCTCCCAAAAGTAGACATGTCAGAGGACTAATTTGAGACCGCCCAAGTCCTGGTTGAAGGAATCTATTGAAACTGTAAACTGGAAATATGTTGTAGATGTTGCCTGAATGCTAGATCTAAAGTCAGAAAGGGCAGAAAGACTAGGTCACAACAGGCCAAGTCTTGGATAGAGGAATCTTCCATAATTGTTATTGGATCCCAAAACCCTGATCTTCACTCAGTCTTCCTGTATCTTCATATTCTCCAGATCTCTCTCCTGTAACCTACACACAAGATGATAAGAGAGGGTTTGAGGGTTATGGTGTTTAGGGACTTGCCTCAGTCAAATCCCGATATAGCATTCAATCTTCCTAACATCATTGATTGATAGAGAGTGCATGCCCTCATGGGGCAAAAGGCTAAAAACAAAGATAATAATGATGAAACAAGTGATGATAAATAATAATGATATCACCTATGTGATAATCCCTTAGAATGATGAAGATCTTTCAACTCCTAAGGTGGATAGATGATAGCTTCATGCTTGCAACAAACACATAATAACAACACACAAATCTGCTCTAGAATCACAATGAATACTCTTGCTTGCTTTCCTTCAAAATCTCAAGTTAGCTCTTTTCAACCTAGTTACAAATGAATCCAAAAACATGCTTATATATGCTTTCCCACTCATAATTATGAAATTAAACCAAAAAAGTCAACAAGTAGAAACCTTTTGAAAGATCCCAGGCTAACATAACTTGAAATTTTCCCTGACCAATCAAGAGGGACTTGGGCAGTGGTGCCCATGTCTTTTGGATCCTTTTGGGTCTGAGATAAGATAAAATATGGGCCTCTTATTCCAAATTTAAATTAGTGTCAAGCAATTTTGCATTAGGATGAACATTTAGAATGTATATTGTAATTATGGGGCCTAGGAGCTAAACAAGGAGGTAAAAAGATATGTGGACACCTTTTACTCCATAACAACATGATACAACACTCCTAATGACTAGTTTTACTATGAACTATTATTTAGTTGTCTTGTGTATGTAATAGAATAGATGTTAAGAGTATATCTATATAGGGAAAATGCATCCAGTGAGTGTCGATGTATAGGATTGCACCCCGATTGATAACATTTATGTATATATTTATGCCCCTATATAATCTATATATGGGGCATCCTATTTATCCATGTGGCAATGGGAGATCCCTATATATATCTAGTAGCCACTATCTATACACATGTCTTGAGGCCTACTATCTATATATAGAGATTGTCAACACTTTATCTATACATACTTGCACCTATATCTATCTAACTACTCCAACTATATATGGATCCTATTGAGAACTATATATAGAGGTTGTCAATGCCCTATTTGTTATATCTAGAACTTCCTCAATGATCCTCCCAAGCATAAACAAAATGTGTTCAATGACATATCCCTATATATGACATCTATATTTCCAATAATGAGATAAGAAAGTACAATACCCTAGCCTCAAGGTTGCTTAAGATGACGTAGTGTTTTGATGGTTCTTTATACAGATGCTTTTGGTCAAGTGGACGGATGTAGGGATTCTTTTCTAGAACTAACTAAATTATAATAGATGTGGATGGGTTGATGTTGATGCCATCCATATTATATTCATGTCAGTCGATCGAGGTGGTTAGTGAGATTGTGCCCACCATCACTATGACATCATTGTTACTTCGATTATATATGAAATGTCCAGGTGAAATGGTAGTTTAATATGGTCTTTTGCTAGATGATCATTGGTGGCTAGCCATAGCTCCTTTTATATCTCCTCAACCATATGAACCATGAATTGCTATATAGCTACATTTACTATAGTTTGGTAGAAAAATCAATAGGGACACATATGCACTACCCTTAGGAGTGGGAATTCAATCCGATTAATGATTACCAATTAAATGGAGGTTGGAGTGGTTTCCCTAGGAAATGAAATAAATTTGTCCCATTCGAATGAAGTTAATCCATTTTCAAGTGGATACCATATCATGTTATGTATGTATATCTATAAACTATAGATATGTGAATGATCAACTACATTTGATACAGTGGGCTTGACTATGGGAGTTTTGATGTGATGATTACCAAAGCAAAGCTAAATATCTAGACAAATTTTAATATATCATAAAAATTTGATTTGTTTTGTCTTGCCATAACATATACACATGGTCAAGTGCACCCATCTCTATAAAACATAGATAGGGTGACCTTGACCCCATATATATAGAGGGGGCCTAACTAGATATATATATATATATATGCTCCTCCCTATAAAATATGGACAGGGGATGAGAAAATATCCATATGGTATGGAATAAAGTCCTAGGTGATGATGTCCATGCCTCAATACATTACTAGAAGTGATGTTGCACTATCTATATATGGCCTCAAGAAAGGAATGATGATGGGAAGTTCAAGGTGATAATTTAAAGAGTGTAAACTTCAAGAATGGGATGATGATCTAGCATTTCATAGTTTACAGGTGATGCCACTATATAGAATAAACCCATATCAATTTTCTAATTGAAAGGGGAGCATGAATAACAACTCAAGATCTAGCAGGATACTATTGATTGAATATATAACATATTTTTTTAGTGACAAATCTTTACCAATTGATAAATAGTTAAAACTAGGGCCTCCAAAAATGGTGAATAGTACAAGCTATAATAAGGACTAAATTGCTTGATTTTTATGAAAATTTAATTTAGTCTTGGTTAATTGACCTAAGCATTATTTTTTTAAACTAAAAAGTTGTATTATTTTTCCAAGTAAATGATGTGTCATTGGAGTTGATTCACTAGTTGTTTTTAATAGAATTACAATTCTTAATCGTATTTGCCATTAATATTATATCCATGCCATTACCTTTGGGGCATATCACCATTACTAATAAATTATCACATACTTTTAGGGCTATTTTTTCTTTGAATATGGATTTTATTCATCATTGTTGATTACCATTTTGATCTCATGGCTCTTGTTGAATTCTGTGACACTATAAGCACATGCCTTTTAAAAGGCTTGTTAAGCCCTAGAATTTCTTTTGTGCCACATGATCATAAAAAGAAATTCAGGGGCTCAACAAACCTGTTAAAAGGCACATGCTTATAGTGCTGCAAAATTCAACAAGAGTTGTGAGATCAAAATGGTAATCACCGATAATGAATAAAAGTTATAGAATTCAATCAAAAACTATCTAATTAAATGGAATATAAGTTGACCTCGATACCCGAAGGGGGCGCTGCCCCCTTGGCCTCGTTAGTGGCTGCCGCTCTTAGGCCCCCACTTTAACATTACAAAAAATAAAAGAATATATGGTGGGATTGCTCTGACCAACTATGCAAAATTTTAAAGGAAGGATTTGCCATTTTAATTAATATCTTTAGTGATTATTCACTAGGATTCGACATCATAATTATTTTTTAGCAAGTATTCACTAAGATTTGTCAAGCTTTTATAATTTTTTAAAATAATGTGCATAGATTCGCTAGGAGAATTAATATATTTTTCAAAAAATAAAATATTCACGAGGAAAATTAAAGAAAGTTTAGCTAAGATTTGCCAAAATTTTATCTTTTTTAGGGTCTTTTCAGAAAGTTATCATTGATATATAGTACGTGTTTGTGTAGGTGGTGTTGGCTCCCAAAACTGTAGGTCCAAAATCCTAGAGCATGCTCATAACTTCAAGGCCAAGGATTGTCATTAAGAAGGTAGAATAGGGGCTCATCCATAGATCGAGGATGGTTAAGGCCAATTGACGAGAGTGGGTATGCTCTCCTACACTTTGGGCTCAGCCAGACCTAGAAGGGTATTCTTAGAGGTATTAGATGAAGCACAAACAAACAACCACAACCATACCTAATGTACACTTGAGACCTATATTTTTCACTAAGACAAGACAAACTAGTTGCACAAAACCTCTAATTAAGTTGATAAGACACCGTGCACATGCACCTAAAGATGACAACATTATGATATCCCCATGAGATGAAGTCACTTGACATTACATACACAATGGCAAGGTGGAGACATGCATGACATGATTCACATATGATTTGAACACTTCATAGTCACTTAAGATTATTCATTGGTTATAGCAGTGACTCATGAATAGTATGTGAAACCCTAAAATACTCCTACAACTAATAAGACATAGAGTTTGATTAAAAGAATGTTGGTTTTTGAACCAATTTTCTAGAGGTGCAAGTGCTTGTGGTTGTTCTAGGGCATCAAACAAAGTTGGCCTAAGCTGCAAGTGAATAATTACATCTGGTACAATGTAGGAAGGATCCTCAATGCACATCTGTATAGAGTGGTATGTCTCCATGATAGTTTATAGTGATTTAGGGAAATCCCTAAGTTGTAGATAGGTTTCCTCTTTCCACCACTAATACAAAGCCTTTTCTATTGGTCATTCATTGTTGCATGTGGATTATTGCAGTTCTTTTATGGATAATTAAGTATGTACATTGTATAAGATGAAATCTATCATATGTGTGTGAATGCATATCTAGTTCTATGGATGTTCTATTGGATGTATTCCTTTCCTCCTTACTATTCATGACCTTGTTGCCCAATGGAGTAGGCACTAGTCCATATTGGTGAAGGACCAAACACTTTTCATAAATTGAATACTCTATCTTATTTAGTTGTAGGAGTAGTTTAGGTTTCACATGCTACTCATGGTTTATTATTATAACTATGGAACCATTCTAAGTAATTTAAAATTGTTTAAACCATTAGGGGATCATGTTCTTGCATGCCTCTACCCTGCAAATTGTGTAAGGGAGGTTAAGTGGATTCATCTCAAGGGATATCATGTTGTTATCATTTGTTGGTACATCTGCAGGGTGTAGTGATCAGCTTAATTAGAGGTTTTATGCAACCAATTTGTCTTGGCCTAGTGACAAATATAGGGGTCAAGTGTATGTTCGGTATGGATGTGATTATTTATTTGTATCTCACTTGATACCTCTAGGAATACCCTCCTAAGTCTAGTTGAACATGAAGTACAAGAGAGCATACCCACTCTCATTAGTTGGCCTTAACCATCTTTGATTTTTGGATGAGCCCTTGGTCTACCTTATTGATGACACCCCTATCCTTGAAGGTATGAGCATGCTCTAAGATTTTGAACCTACAGTTTTCAGACCCAATAGGTAGGGTCATTGATTCAATGATCTATATAGTAGCTTGTACAACTGAGTTGGTCTCTTGATTGACCTAGGATAGGTAGGCTAAATTGATTGGGATTGGATCTCTTGATCAAGTTTTCCAACTATATATAGCCTACTAAGCAATGTGGTCCACACTAGATCACTCATTGAACTATCTATGTAGTCAACGAGAAATCAAAGCATCATCAACTTGGCCTACATATCTATGTAGAGGGGTCTAGTCGCATATGAAAACACTCAACGACATTCACTAGTCATCCATCCTATGGATAGTAGGGCTCTTGGGTTGGAACAATGTCCACATCTAGTGAAAGTGGTCAATAAAAATAAGAGCTCATGAATTAATTGGTGTAGCTATTAGTTTGGATGCTGCAAGTGTGATCTACACCTTCTTTGAAGCATTTTGATTATTCATGACTATTACACATACAAGTATAGTGAAAGTGGGGCCCCTATTATAGAGTAGCACAAACCCTATAGTATATTAGGCCTACTTTGATTCATGGAGTGAGATAGCTTCCTTGCCTTGATAGGGATAGGGGATAGGGGCCCTCAACCCCATTTATCTAGATGGGGGTTGACCATCAACTGGCATCATGATTGTGTGGGTACGAGTTATCATCTTATTTAGAGGATCAAGGAAAATCTAAGAAAGGGAGTTCTATTATTATACTATTTCCCTATCCCCATTCCTACCCCTTATCCCTCATCTTAGTTGTGTTCATAGGCATGGAGTGGGTGGACAACTATATTCATTCATTTATAGATTATTTACAAGGTGTAAGACCAATCACATGAGGTGGACCAATAACTGTCGATTATTGATTAATAATTGGGGAAGTGGTATGAAAGAGCAGATTACTAGAACCAGAGGCTTCCTCCATGGAATAATCTCTCTATACATGGGGCAGAGTAGAGCCTAGTATGTATTTAGTTCCTTTATGCCTAGTGGCCTTGGGAGATAACTTTTTTAACCTTATATGGGGGAAGAGAAACAAGGCCTTCTTTTAACAGGAAAAGAAAGATAAGCCTAGTTTGGAAATGGATACACACTTGCTCCTCATTTCATATCAAGGGAGGAAAGCTTGTGAAGTAGAATATTAATTCACTATCAATGCCAATTAGATGAAGAGGGAGTTAGTAGTGGATTTGGCCAATACAACTCAATATGAGGGCCCAAAAATTTTAATGAGGGACCATTCCATAGAGATCAAAGGGAGAAAGGACAATATGAGGGACTTAGGGAAAAGGAAATATGATTCATTTGTTTGGGTTCCAATTATGGTAATTGTTATCACAATTTCAAAATTTGCCATTATCGTGTCAGTGTTATGTTTATTGTTTGTCCCTTTTTAAAAAGTTCACGGCCTTTTCCTAAGAGTTGTTCCTTTGCAATTGATGATTTCTAACTATTCAAAACTTCCATCAGCAAGTTCCAAGTTTTCAAAACTTACTGATTAGTCAACGCTTCGCCTAGTCATGAGTTAAGTCTTCTTCATAGGTCTTGTGTTTCATTCTCAAAGTAAATTCGTTCTCGATCAGCAAGTCACCAGTTCTCCAAACTTCCTAACCTCTGACTATTTTAGTCTTGTAGTTCATATGTTCTGGAAATCATCGATTCGCTGCTTTGTCGTCCAACCTGCATATCTGAAGAAAATCTTCTATTTATTGCTATGTACATAGAAAGTGACACATGTCCTTTCATCTTAAATGCAAATTATCTTGAAAAACTCAATTGCACATATTTCATTGGAAATTTAAAGTGACTCATCAATGAAATGTACTACCGTATGCGCTGTCATATTTAATGGGATTTATAGAGGTACTTCTATAAGAGCCACCACCCTTGCAGATATTTCATTCTCTATTAATGTTTGTGTGCTACTTCAGAGAGTTCTAGCACAGTGTCTTCTACTAGCATAGTGTATGAGCCCTTCTAACCAGGTCAGCTGATAATAATTCTTTCTGACCTATTTTCTTTTGCTGTGAATTTGAAACCTCTTGGTCACTATAGTAGAAAAGAACATTCATTTTTCATGATTTTGAATTATTTGTTTTCCCCAAATGTTCTGGAAGTCTACTTGGTGCCCTTCATAATTTATGAAGCATACATTTACTGGTTACTCAAACTGGTGAGAATGAAATACAAATATCAGGGTTATCCCATATCTTCTATTATTGAACATGGTTTGGCTAAGGTAAGAGACACCGAGCTAGGACACATAGATTTGAAAGACTTTTGGAATATAATGGAGAAAAACCCCAAGTCGCCATTGGCCAAGAAAACCTTGACAAGTGGGTTAGCTCGCGCCAGAGGTTTTTCGCCAGCTGGGTCTTGCCTAGACTTGGTCCTCACCTGTGTGAAGAACTATCACCCAGAGTCTTAGGAAATAAGACCCTATGACAGCTCTTTCGTAACAAAAATTGATGCAGAAACCATCTCCCGTGCTCTTAGATTTCCTGAAAGGGAAGAATTTGTGGAAATGTTTGTTAATATGGGATGGAATTATGTTCTAAACATGAAATATTGGTGTTTAACCTCTATTGAGAAAAACTGGCTTAAAATTGAGAAGGGGAAATCTCTAGTACCCTCTAATTTGAAAAGAGAACATTTTAAGGAGGATATATCAGATATGATCACACTGTTGCATTGCATGGTTGGTAATGAAGAATCAAATTCTTTTGAGAAATGGATGTGTTAGTTCATTCTGGTTATGTGTAGCGAGTCCCAGTATATCAACTGGGCTAAACTAATAAATGATCATATGAATGGTCAACTGGTAGATTTCCATCAAAAGAATTCTTTTTATATGTGTTCATATTTGTTTTATGTGTTGGCCAGTAAAGAGGTTGTCTAGGCAGGGTTGAGAACTCATGGTTCTTTAACACCAGATACACCTATGTACGAGTATTTTCCCTAATTACAAAAGATATTGGTGCTAAAGATTACCATCGTGTGAATGATGCTTTTTTGATGTTTAATGTAAGAAGAATTGAAGGCAACCCAGAAGTAAGAATGTCTCTTGAATCCATAGAATTGGTTATGATATATGGAAGCTTTTACATCCAATTCAATAGATTTACTTATTTAAGGATTGGTGGGTTTGAAACATGCCCCATTGAAATTGCCTAGGTATGCCTATGACTTTTTCATTATTTTAGAAGTTTGTCACCAGATGGCGTGTGTGAAAAATAAATGCCATGGTATGAAGAAAAAGGGTTATACCTTCCCTGTGTCTCTATTATTTTTCACCTATAGAACAAATGATAATGCCAAAAATGTAGAGCAGATTCTTGTTGAATACAATTTTTGTCCTCTTTCAATCAGATAGTTCTTTAACAGTAAGAATTTAGTTAATAATAATTTGTATGGAGGAAATCTATATGAGCATCAACCTCATCTCAAAGATTACTAGGAGGTTGTGCCTATGAGAGGGAAGTATAGAGGAGGGACTGGATGAGATTAACTCTGGACCAAATTCATGCTTTCAATTTGCCATTACAGATTCCTAATGGAATTGATGATAACTCAAATATTATTAATGAAGATTTTCTTGTTGTTGCTTCTAAGCCTTTGCTTGGATTCAATGGTTGGAGAAGGAGATTACTGACATTAAGGTTCATTATTATTTTATCTTAGATAAGACTAAAAGGTGGCTTCAAAAAAAATTTCATGAATGCATTATGTCCTCTTATGTACAGAGGGAACCTTCAACAAAGGAGTAGGGGACTTCCCATGTCTCTGAAAATCAAAGAGCTTCAACCAACATGGAGATAACTCGATCCAGGGTTGGTTCACAATAGGGTGGAGATGGAGAAGATCCTAGAGAAAGTAGAAAATTGAAGAGTGTGTGTGAAGAAGATGGTGAACCAACATCCAAAGGGTTAGGAGTGGAAAAGAAGCTTGGTGTGTTGCAACAACTTCAAGCAAATCACATGACCCCTCTTGTGTCTCACATGCCAGGTAATGACTCGTTGATTTTCCAACAACTTGGTGAGGATAGTGCATTTTGCACTTTATTTAAAATTCTAGCTTCTTCTGTCTTGAATGAAATTTCTATACATGGTACTAAAAGCCAGCCAGACAATGCCATTCTAGAAACTAGTAATAATAGTGCAGTGTTGCCATCACCTTCTTGGATCAAGAAGGTAGTTGAAAAGAAAATAAAAGAAGATACACTCCTATGGCCGATATAAATGTAGATACTATATCCAAATTGCTACAAACCACACCTCAGCCTAAAAAGGCTAAAGGATGTTGAGGGTGGTCATGGACTCTTCTTCAGGGCATCAAATTCTTGAAATTGTTGATCCCATTGGGGAAAAAATGAGCATGATGTTACAGAGGAAGATTTTAACATCACTAAAGTTGATATGGATTCCCACTATGGAGGGAGATATTTTTCATGCAAAATTTTCTGTGGGAATGTTAGCTAAAAGAGTTAAAGCAGAGAAACAAGAAATCATGAGATTATAGACTCGGGTGAATGCTCTAACTTTTTCTATTCAATCTATTGTAAATGCTACTTCCCATCTCTCTGACATAGCTTCAAGTGTTATTATTGATGGAGTAGACCCAAGTATGTTATAGCAGATCAAAGGGAATTAGACTTTGGCCAAAGCTACTAAGTAAAGGATTGAAAAAGTTACTATTGACAGTCTGATGTATATCGAAGAGGATATGAAGTTTTATGCTCTCATTTCAAATAAAAGAAAAGAATTGATTGCAGAATTGTAGACTTTCAAAAAGGATTAGAGCATTTTACTCATGGTGTCCAAGGAAGTATAGGAAATCATAAAAATTGATACTAATTTTATGGTGGCTGAGAAAGTTTTAAGTGATCCTAAAGAAAATGATTACATGTCCTAGTTGGATGTTGTTGAATGGAAGTTGTATGTACTTAAGCAGTTTATTGGTGAAATATGAAGAATTCTAAATGAATACCATGATGACCTGGTAGATATTAGGAAAAACTGTACAATCATGGAGATAGAGATTCTTGATGAAGGTGGATAAAATTTGCTTGACACGAAAGAAGTGAAGCAATGTTTCAAGAAGACGCTCAGTGAAGAGATAGTTGGTGTTGATACTATAAGTGGTGCTTCATTGGGAAAGCTTGATCATATAGCAATTTATCTCAAAACTTTCATAAATGAAATTGATGATGTCAATAAGAGATTAGTAGATGCAAATAGAACTATGAGTATGTGGAGGCTTCGAGTACACATAACTCTAAGTCCAAGTGGCAAGATCCTAACTCCCATCATTTCTAGATTCAAGAGTTATAAAGCAAAGCTGAGGTCACAGGTGGATTCAACAAATGTGAGAGAATAGGACAAAGGAGGTGAAGCGGCTCTGGATAATGATCGAGATGTTGTCACATGATGGTGTTTCCTTTTTTATGCTATTTCTTTAAGTGTTCTGAAAACTTTCTATTTCAAAAGACTTTATTACTATTATTTATGTTTTAATTGGCTATCCTCAAGAAGTCATTATAATATTTAAAGACAATTATTTTAAGACAAGGCTATATATAGGGAGCCTGACAATGCTCTGAGGATCTTTTGGCAAACCTTGTGTTGTTAATTGGTCATTTTCTATTCTACTTTACTTTTAGTTATTTCAATATAAATGAGATTTGGGAAGTTGCAGACATATATTGTAGACTTTGTGTTATAGTAGATGGATGTTGCATTCTTCTTATGTTGAATGTTATCATCTTTTTGAATTACAGTTTCATATTAAAAGTATTGGGATCTTTATCTAAGCTCATTGTTGTGGATTGTTTCTCTTTTGATAAATAATTGCAGTGGTGATTTTACTTTGCAAAATATTAGATTGTGAATGTTGCTACATGAAGTCTTTGTGCTTCTCTATTCTTTAATTATTCTTTGAGATTGAATGCCTTTATTGCTTTCTGGTTAAAAACACCGCCTATTCTACTTTCAAGTTAAAAGCACACTCAATTTTCATTCATTTCCAATCTTTCGAAGGAAGTTGCTCCTTGTAAAAAAATGCAGTCATTGCAAATATCATTGCAATCAAACTCAATTGTTAGTTCATTTGTCATTATGTGGGCGTGAGAAAATAGAGTTTAGTGACAAATCTATAAACTAATAGATATTTGGTGACTCTACTAGGGAAACTATTTGTATTTAGTTGTCTTATAATTGGTTTTTATGGTACTCCAAAGGAGATTTGGACATGTACTTCAACCCAATGTCAATTGGTTGAACGTAGAGCAAGAAGATATTATAACTGATTTATGTAATCTAGCCTAGAGACATAGGAGAAATAACGAACAGTTTCATCAAGTGGATAGAATCTTAGATAGGGAAGAAGAAATTGGACAAGACTTGAGAAGACAGGCTAGAGAGTTTGGCATTGTTCATGAAAACTTCATTGTTGAAAGGATTGTAGCCGTTCTTAGAAGAGACAGACCTTTCCAAATCCACACGGTTTCTAATAACAGACCAAGGAACCAAAATAATCCTCGAAATCAACCTCGGGATAACCAGTGAATGGGTTGGTGACTATGTTGATTGACATTCCTTACCTCTAAAGCTAGATTCCAAGAGGTACACACGAGCAGATAGAAAGAAAGGTATTCCTGATTCAGACTTTGATTTATTGTAATTTTTAAATTTCTCTACTTTTCCACCAACTCGTAGAGTAAAGTCTGCTAGTAGACCATCTTCTCCTCCTCCAGCTAGAGATACAGTGAGCTCTTCTTGTCAAGCCCTTGTATTGCATGAAATTATTTTACCTTTGCAAATCAACTTCCCAGTCAATATGGGTGAACCTCAGCCTATCCCATGGGGAGCTGCTATAGGCCCTTTGAACTTAGGGGTGCAATTACATGAATTACCTAGCCCCAAAACTTAGAAATATGTAAGCCCGAGGCATGGGACATTGAGAATCTCTGGGCTAGGTCATAGGGACACCTCCTCGGTAATGAAACAAAATTACATGAGTTACCTAGAGGGTCTGGCAAAATAATACCCAAGTTTAGAGGAGATGGCAAGGTTACCCCAGATGAACACATGAATGCCTTCTTTGCAACATGTTCCATTCTAGGTGTATAGCATGAGGATGTCTTAGTCAAACTATTTGTAGAATCCTTAGCTGATGTTGAAGCTGAGTCGTTCTACCATTTGCCTTCTGCATCAATAAACAATTGGGCAACCATGAGGACCCAATTTGAAAATAGGTTCAAGATAGCAGAGAATGAGCATACTCTTGTGGCTCAACTATCCTCTTTGAATAAATAAATACATGAATCTATAAGAGAATTTGTGGCCAAATTTAATAATTGGTAAATAGGATCCCTGAGAATATGAGACCCAAAAATGTTCTTTTGAAATGTTTCTTTATCAACACTCTTCCTTCGGATGTTGGCTTCTCTATCAAAAGAGAAGGTGCATCTAACTTGGTAGTAGCACAGGAAAGAGCTATTTCTATAGAAGATGATTTGATAACATCTGGTAAATGGAATAAGGAGTTGGAGACTGGGAAACCTCAAGCTAGTAACTCAACTAATCATGTTATTCAAAGGTTGGCTAATGACATTATTACTCTGGAAAGGAAAATGCCTAAAGGACCTCAGTAGCCTTGTTACCATGATATACCTAGAAAATATTATGGTCAGTAAGGCAATCATAATAGGCCTTATACTTTGATTGGCCCTGCTCAAAGGCTTGCTATTAAGGGTGCTCTATCTAGAAGTATAGGAAATTATATGGTTTGTAATTTTCACCTTACCACTGATCATGATGGTGCTTCTTGTCCTGAGATGACAAGATTTATGCAAATGCTATCTATGAATGAACATGTTGAAGAACTCTATATTGAAGAGGATCCTACTCCTTGATCTAGAGATGCCAATGTAAATTTCTTTGAGAATGAGTTAGATTTAGACCGAGGTGAAGATGTATATATTGAGTTGGATGGCACTAATAGTGTTGTATTCACTAGGAATCAACATTCACAGAAGAGAGAACATGATTCCAAAGGTCAGTCAAGCAATTCCTCTTCTACTCCCAAGTACATTTTGTCAAGACATGCAACTAATGGGACCAAGAAAGCAGAGCCTAATGTTCCCAAGGCTCATTTCTCTAAGGCACCTTCTACTTCCTCTTATAAGGAAGTTATTTCTTAATATTTTGATATTGTTGAGTCATGCAAAAGTACTAAAATTCAAATCAACCAAGCCAAATATCTTAGATTAAATCCCATTGAGTTAGATAGGCTGGTCAAGTATGTAAAGCAAGAGTCTTCCCCTTCTCACTTGAATGCACAAGGATCTAGAGAAGTCAATGTTAACATTGAAGTTCATAATTTCTCAAGTTCTCACTCTAAAGCATCCCAACCCAAAAACCCTTTTGAGAAACGTGAGCCTTTCTATGTGTCTCTATTTGTTGTCGGTTACAAGTTGAGCAATTGTGTCAGACTTTGGGGCCTCTGACAATGCCCTGCCCGCTCAAGTAGCTAAAGCCCTTGGCTTGTCTCTCACCTCCTCCCATGGAAAATGCTACTCTATGGACTCAAAGAAAGTACCCATCCTAGGAAAATTTAAAGATGCACAAGTCACTCTGGTAGCATACCCTAAGAAGAGGATGAAATTGGCAATTCTAGTAGTTGACATTCCCTCCTGCTATGGTATACTCCTAAGTAGGAGTTTCTGCAAAGACCTTGGTGGAGAAGTTCAAATGGACTGGTCACATGCACTAATTCCTATAGATGGGAAGAAGGTTTGTTTGGATCCTAAACCTAAAGCGAAATTTACAGTACCAAAGTTTGGGGATCAAAGAGTTGAAATACTATATGTAGAGATCGCCCTAGGTACCTACATATTTTCTTCTACTTTAGAGGAGAATCTAGATGTAATTAGTCTTGATCTATCAAACGAATTGTGGCCTTTAGAGTTCGATGGTAGTTGTTCAACTTCTGGATCCAGTGCAAGTGTGGTTTTGATATCTCCCAATGATTATAAGTTCCCTTTTGCTTATTAATTAGATTTTAAAAATACTAATAACACTACTAAGTATGAGGCCTTGCTCTTGGGGTTAGCAATGGCCAAAGAAAAGGGAATTAAGAAATTGAAAGCCAGGGGGGATGCTCAGCTTATAGTTAAGCAAGTTGTGAGAAACATTTACTCAGTGAAGAATGGGAGGTTGAAACATTACCAAAATAGGGCTTGGGATAACATAGAGAATTTTGATGCATTCTCTATTGAAGCAGTTCCCAAAGATCAGAATACCAGAGCAGATTCCCTAGTTGTCTTAGCATAGTTGCTCCTCCCATATCTTGACTTTAAAGATGAGTCTTATAGAGTGGAGGTTATATACAGGCCCAGTGTTGGACTAACAATGTACATCATTGGCAAGTGTTTAACGTTGATTAATAGATCATCTCATTTATGGAGAAAGCTAAATCCTTTGCTAACATGTTCTTTGAAGGTAGCACTACAAAGGGTGGTAACACTCTTGATGGAGAGATAAGTTCCCCAGATGGCCAAGATGTTCAAGTTATACAATTGAAATAGAACAAAATTCCAAAAGGTTTGGTCTTACGCAAAGACCTTATCAATAGACGTGATCATTATATCAATTAGAAAGCTTCAACTTCTGCCAGCTCTTTTGTTGAGTATGATCATGTAAACATTGGAACAGAAGATCCCAAATTTGTCTGTATTGGGAAGTGTTGCTCTCTTTGAGAAAGAGAGAATTTAATTTCTTTGTTGATTAGGTACAAATATGTTTTCGTGTGGTGTTATACAGATTTAATGAAGTTCAGGGATGGGAAAGTACAACACCACATATTCCTTTAAAGCGTGGCACCTCTCCATTTCGGTAGAAACAACAGACATATAATCCAAAGATTGCCAAAGCCATATTCAGTGATATTGACAAGATGCTCAAGGCTAAAATTATTTATCCCATACATCACTCTACCTGGATTGACAATATTGTCCCAATAAGAAAGAAAAAATGGAGAAATAAGAATTTATGTGAACTTTCAAAATCTGAACCAAGCCTCACTCAAGGATAATTATCCTTTACTAGTTATTATTCACATACTACAAAGAGTATCTGGTGTTATGTTATGGAGCCTATTTCCATATTACAATGTATGTGCGGATCCCCCTTTTTTCTGTGAGTATAGTTATGTGTTTTATTTATACTTGTATATGGGTGGATTCATCACCCATGATTAATGGGAATTGTTATGGGTTGACTTGGCCCATGGTTTGGTACCCATTGTTTTGTAAAACCGCTATGTCGGTTACCTATTGACGTAATTATAAATAAACAGACATATAGTAGGTAAAAGATATAGGAAGAATTGAGAAGGTGAATAGAGTGTGTGAATTCAAGTGTGAATTCGGGAGAGTTTGTTGAGCACAACTCCAAACAATATTTGTGCATTGTAATTGTGAGAAGACTAATCTGAACAAGTGTTTCTTGGTGGACATAGCCCACATTGGGTGAACCACATTAAATCCCATCTTCATATTGTGCTATTTTTATTTATGTTCTTTATTTATCTCTCTTCATAATTCTTGTTACTACGATTCTGAGAGATTATTCTGCATTGATTTCTTTTTTATTTCTATCAATTGGTATCAGAGCTTCAAGTTGGATTTGCTGAAGTGTTGAATCACAGGAAGGGATATTAGCTTGAGTGGGAGCTATGGTTGATGATAGTAGATCAAAGGTTGAAAAGTTTAATGGGCAAACTTTGGTTTATGGAAGATGCAGATGGAGGATTACCTCTATCAGAAGGACCTCCATGCTCTGCTGGTAGGAAAAGGAAAGAAACCAACGAGTATGTCAGATGAGGATTGGGAGCTGCTTGATAGGAAAGCACTCAGGGCCATCCGGTTATGCCTTGCATCTTCAGTCACGTTTAATATATCACAGGATAAAACTACGGAAGATCTCATGAACGCATTAGGGAAGCTATATGAGAAACCCTTTGCTTCTAATAAAATATTTTTGATGAAAAAATTATTTAATATGAAGATGTTTGAAAATGCTTCAGTTACTGATCATTTAAATGAATTTAATACGGTTGTTAGTATGTTGAACTCTGTAAAAATTGACTTTGATGATGAAGTTAGGGCTCTACTTATTTTGTGCTCCTTACCAGAGAGTTGGAACAGCCTGGTGATGGTTGTAAGCAACTCAGTCTCTAACAATGCCAAGTTGAAGTTTGATGAGTAATCCTTAATGAGGAAATGCGATGGAAAACCTCTAGAGAGTCTTCTACTTCAAGGAATGCTTTGGTGGTGGAGAGTAGAGGGGGACAAAAATATAGAGGAAAAGGAAACCATGGAAAGGCAAATGGTCCTGGAAGGTCAAAATCAAAGATTAAGATGGAATGTTGGCACTGTGGAAAGATTGGGCATGCGAAGAAAGATTGTTGGGCCCTTCAAGGAAAGAAGAACAATCAGGAAGACACCAAGGAGGTAAATGTGGCAGCAGGTAATGTTTGTCAGGATGCATTAATTCTCTCCATGGATAATATTACTGAGTCTTGGGTTTTAGATTCAGGGGCTTCTTTTCATGCTACACCTCATAAGCATTATTTTATTGATTATGTTCAAGGGGATTTTGAAAATGTTTATCTTGGTGATGATGAGCCTTGCAACATAGTAGGAAAAGGATGTGTTTGGGTCAAGATGTAGAATGGGAACACTTGGCTACTGAAGGATGTCAAGCATGTGCCCAAGTTGAGACGGAATTTGGTATTCGTGGGGCAGCTAGGTAGTGAAGGTTATATGGTGACTTTTATAGAAGATTCTTGGAAGGTGTCCAAGGGTGCTCTTGTGGTAGCAAGAGGTAAGAAGGTTGGTACCTTGAATTTATCTAGTAATTTTGATTATGTTAATTTAGTTGATGTAGAAATAGATGCAACTTTGTGGCACTATAGGCTTCGTTACATGAGCCAAAAGGGCATGGATATTTTGAAGGAAATATTGCCTAGATTGAAAGAAGTTGATTTAGATTTATGTGAAGACTGTGTGTACGGAAAACAAAAAAGGGTAAAGTTTCTCAAATTTGGAGGACAAAGAAAGGAGAATAAGTTGGAGCTAGTTCATTTAGATGTATGGGGGTCAGCTCAGGTATCTTCTATTGGTGGTTCATCTTAATATGTAACATTTATTGATGATGCAACTGGGAAAGTTTGGGTGTATGGCATTAAGAGAAAATTTGATGTGTTTGATACATTTAAAAGATGGAAAGCCTTGGTTGAGAATGAAACAGGTCTCAAGTTAAAATGTCTCAAGTCCAATAATGGTGAAGAATATTGTAGAAATGAATTTTTTTTATTACTATTCTAGGAATGGAATTCGTAGACAGAGGATAGCTCCAGAACTCCATAGCAAAATGGAGTGTCAGAAATAATGAACAGGACTATCATGGAGCGTGCTAGGAGCATGAGGTTGCATGCAGGACTACCCTTTGAGTTTTAGGTAGAAGCAGTGAACACTGTTGTATATCTGATCAATAGAGGACCTTCAATGGCCTTGGATGGAGGCATACCTAAGGAAGCTTGGTCTGATAAGAAGGTTGATTATTCATTTGTTAGAGTATTTGGTTGAAAAGCATTTATTCATATTGATAAAGATGATAGGACCAAGTTAGAGGCTAAATCTAAAAAATGCACCTTTATTGGTTATGGTGAGGATGATTTTGGTTTCTAGATTTGGAGTCTTAAGGACAAGAAAATTATTTGGTCTAGGGATGTGGTCTTTAATGAAAAATTCATGTACAAATAGTAGTTGCAGGATTAGAGAGAGGAATCCAGAAAAAAGTACACAGTGTTGGAGGACATTGTAGATAGTAAAGTGTCCAAGCAAATAGTTCATGCACCTATTCCACATAAATCCAAAACTCTTGAGGTAAGGAGATCTTCTAGGGTAAGAAGGGAACCTGAACATTTTTCTCCATCTCTTAATTATTTATTACTCACTGACAATGGAGAGCCAGAGTGCTTTGAGGAAGTAATGCAGGTAGATGTCAGGAAGAAGTGGGAACAAGCCATGGATGAGGAGCATCAATCTCTCATGGAAAATCACACTTGGGATTTGGTAAACCCACCTGAAGGTAAGATAGCATTGCAAAACAAGTGGGTGTACAGAGTGAAAGAGGAGGATGGAGGTAGAAAAAGGCACAAGGCCTAGTTGGTGGTCAAGGGGTTTGCACAAAAAAAAGGTATTGATTTTGATGAGATTTTTTCTCTAGTGGTTAAAATGACTTCTATTAGGACTATTCTTGGGATAGTGGCAACGGAAGATTTGCACTTAGAGAAGCTAGATGTAAAGATTGCATTCCTTCATGGTGATTTGGAGGAGGACTTATACATGGAGCAGCCACAGGGATATGAGGTCTTAGGGAAGGACATGGTGTGCAAACTAAACAAGAGCTTGTATGGCCTAAAACAGCCTACACAACAGTGGTACAAGAAATTTGATAGTTTTATGATGGAACAAAGATATTCTAGGTGTCATTCAGACCATTGTGTGTATATCAAGAAATTTGATGATGGTAGTTATATTATTTCTTGTCTGTATGTGGATGACATGTTGGTTGTAGGTAAGAACATGCAGGAAATAAAGGTACTCAAGGAACAACTTAATAATTCCTTTGCTATGAAGGATTTGGGGGCAACAAAACAAATCCTTTGATTGAGAATATCTCAAGATAGGAAGGAAAAAAGTCTTTCTTTATCTTAGAAAGAGTACATTAAGAAGGTCTTGGAGAGGTTTAGTATGCAAGATGCTAAAATGTTGGAACTCCTTTGGCAAGCCATTTCAAGTTATCAAAGGAGTAGTGTCCCAAGATAGAGGAGGAGAAAATCTAGATGTCCAAGGTACCTTACTCATCAGCATTTGGCAGCTTGATGTATGCGATAGTGTGCACTAGGCCAAATATTGCTCATGCAGTGGGAGCAGTGAGTAGGTACATGAGTGATCATGGTAGAGAGCACTGGAAGGCAGTGAAGTGGATTCTTCGGTATTTGAGAGGGACCATGGAGACAGTTCTATGCTACAATGGATTGGACACCACTTTGTATGGTTATGTAGATTCATACATGGCTGGAGATTTCGACAGTAGAAGGAGTATGACGGGTTATGTATTTATTGTAGGTGACACAATGGTGAGCTGGATTTCACGACTACAAAACTTGTGGCTTTGTCAACCATAGAGGCTGAGTATGTTGCTGCCATAGAGGTAAGTAAAGAGATGATTTGGTTATATCAAATTCTTGAGGATTTGGGGCATAAACAGGAGGAATGGAAGCTATATAGTGATAGTCAAAGTGTTATACACCTAGAAAAGAACTCTACCTTCCACTCTAGGACGAAGCATATAGAGTTAAGGTGTCATTTCATCAGGACAACTTCGGAGGAAGAGAATTTGAAGCTAGAGAAGATTCATACCAGTCAAAATCTTGCAGACATGATGACCAAGGTTGTCACAAGGGAGAAACTCAAGCTATGTTCAACTTTGGTTGGCCTTCACAAATGATAGTGAAGGGTTGAGAAGCTTGCTCAGAGGAAATCAGTCTCCAAGTGAGAGATTGTTATGTTATGGAGCATATATCCATATTACAATGTATTTCAAATACTGTACACTCTTAACTTATTCTCACCGGGGTTCGGGGTCAGGCCGAGCCCTAAGCAGGGATTTGGGGGCGGCAGCCCCCAAAAATTTTTTTAGGATCCCCCTTTTTTTCGCGGGTATAGATATGTGCAAATCCCCATTTTTTTGCGAGTATAGTTATATGTTTCATTTATACTTGTATATGGGTGGAGTCATCACCCATGATTAATGGGAACTGTTATGGGTTGACTTGGCCCATGGTTTGGTACCCATTGTTTTGTAAAACTGCCATGTCGATTACCTATTGATGTAATTATAAATAAATGGACATACAGTAGGTAAAAGATATAGGAGGAATTGAGAAGGTGAATAGAGTGTGTCAATTCAAGTATGAGTTTGGGAGAGTTTGTTGAGCACAGCTCCAAACAATATTTGTGCATTGTAATTGTGAAAAACTAATCTGAACAAGTGTTTCTTGGTGGACGTAGCCCACATTGGGTGAACCACGCTAAATCCTGTCTTCATATTGTGCAATTTTTATTTCTGTTCTTTATTTATCTCTCTTCATAATTCTTGTTGATGCGATTCTGTGAAATTATTCTGTATTGATTTCTGTTTTATTTCTAACATCTGGATCAGAGGTGATGTCCATGCTAGATGGTTTTTTAGGGTATAACCAAATAGGAGTAGCTCCTGAGGATCAGCATAAAACAACATTCACTACTTCTATAGGTGTCTTTTCTTACAATAGGATGCCCTTTGGCCTCATCAATGTTGGGGCAACTTTTTAAAGAACCATGGATATGTCTTTTGGAGATATGAAAGATAAGATTATTGTTATCTATCATGATGAATTGACAATTTTCTCAAAGAGAAGGGCTAATCACTTCAATGATTTAGCTATTTTCTCCAAAGATGCAAAGATCACGGTATCTCTCTTAATCCCAAGAAGTTAATATTCATGGTCACTAAGGGAAAGCTGTTAGGTCACATTGTTTCCAAAGATGGGATAAATATTGATCTAGAAAGGGTTAAAGCAATTCAGCAATTGAGCCTACCTACAACCAGATGCAACACTAGATCCTTTTTTGGGAAGGTCAATTTCTGGAGAAGATTTGTTCCTAATTTTGTCAAACTAACCAGACATATTTCTAAAATGATGAAGAAAAATCTAGTCTTTAGGTGGCATGATAAAGGAAAAAAGGCATTTGAAGACATCAAGGTAGCAATTGCTCATGCCTCTACTTTAGTTCACCTGAATTTTGATAAGGATTTCATTATTTACTTTTGTGCTTTAGAACACACTCTATTAGCCATTTTATTACATAAGTATGAGCAAGGAATTGAGGCACCCATAGCCTTTATGAGTGTCCCTTTGAAGAAGCATGAACCAAACTACTCTCCTTTAGAAAAACATGCTTATGCGGTTGTAAAGGCCGTGAAGTAGTTTAGGTTTTATATCCTTTATTCCCACACTGTAATCTTTGTTCCTGACTCTGCAGTCAAGAGTATTTAACCTAGCAGAAAATTGGTTGCAACAAAATAGGAGCCTAGGTTGCAAAGGTCCAAGAATATGATGTTGATTTGAGACCTACTACTCTAGTTAGGGGCAAGGGTTTATATAAAGTAATTATTGAGAATAAACCTGCAAGAGATGAAGATATGCCACTTGTTATGTTCACTAACACTAGTGATGAATGGTTTTCAAATGTTTCCTATCTATTAGCATATGGGGAGTGCCTACTTCATCTATCAGCAAGAGAAAAAAGGAATTTAAAGTTAAAATCTAGTAAATATGTTCTCTAGGGAGAAAATTTGTATAAAAAAGCAGTGGATGGTAGTTTCCTTAGATGTGTGGACAAAGAAAAACAAAAGAAATTGTTGGAAACTTTTCATAACGAGGCTTGTTGACGACATTTCTCCACATCAGTAACATCCTTCAAAATCCTGAGATAATGCTTTTATTGGCCAGGTATGTTAAAGATGCTTATGATTGGGTCTACAAATGCAAGAAGTGTTTGAAATTTACTAGCATACCCCATTTAGCAGCATTACCTTTGAGACCTGTAGTCATTGATGAGCCTTTCCAATAGTGGGGACTGGACTTTATAGGGCCCATTAACCCAAATTATAGTGTTGGTCATACACACATCTTGACTGCTATAGATTAATTTACTAAGTGGGTAGAGGCTATTCCAATGAAACATACTACTTTTGAAGTTGTATGTAATTTTGTCAAAGAGAACATACTGGTTAGGTTTGGTATTCCTAAAAAAGATTGTTGCTAACAATGCTTCTAGCTTTTCCTCTTCTAAATTTTCTCTATTTTGTTATGATTATGGCATTAGTCTTGCCCACTCTTTAGACTATTACCCACAAGGCAATGGGAAAGTTGAATCAAGTAACAAAATTTGATTTCTATTGTCCTAAAGCTGGTCGGATAGTAGTCAAAGGAGGTGGCACAAAAGTCTCTATGAAGCGTTATGGGTGGATAGGATTACCCCCAAAAGAGTTATTTGTATGTCTCCATTTGAATTGGTTTATAGAGTTGAAAGTGCTTTACCTATTCCCTTGGAATTGTCTACCTTAATTTGCAAAGAGCTATTGAGGATGAACAATTCCAGTCTTCTTTAGAAAAGATGATCATGTACCTGATGAAGATAGAAGAACAGAGGGATGAAGTGGTTGATCAGATAACTAAATATCAAGAAAGGGTAAAGAAATTTTTTGACAGAAAGGCTAGGCAAAGAAAGTCTGTGGTTGGGGATGTTGTTCTGCTTTGGGATAGAAGGAGAGAGCCTAAGGGAGCGCATTAGAAATTAGACTCTTTGTGGAGAGGACCTTTTACATTCAAATAGATAATTGGGGAGAATGCATTTCTATTGGCATATCCAGATGGAATTCCTATGCCTCTTTCCTATAATGGGCAAGATTTAAAATTAATAAATTGGTGATGTTGTCATGTTTCCCCTTTGTATATAGTCATTGTTTTGTTTTCCCCATGTGTTTGTCCTTGTTGTTTTCTAGGTGACTCTATTGCCCATTGAATAAGGCTTTTTGCCAATTTAGATGGATTCTCTGTGTCCTTCTAGTCCTTGTCCCCAATCAGAGCCTGTTGTTACCATAGTTTCCAAATTTCTCATTATCGTGTCAATGTTATGTTTCCTTCCTTATCCTTTTATTGTTAGTGCCTTTTAAAAAAGTTCACAACCTTTTCATAAGAGTTGTTCCTTTACAATCGGTGATTTCTCACTATTCAAAACTTCCATCAACAAGTTCAAAGTTTTCAAAACTTACTGATTAGCTGACGATTCACCTAGTCATGAGTTAAGTCTTCTTCATCGATCTTGTGTTTCATTCTCAAAGTGGAGTCTTTCTCGATCGAAAAGTCATGAGTTCTCCATACTTCCTAACCTCTAACTATTTTAGTCTTGTGTTTCATATGTTTTGGAAATCATTGATTCCCTGCTTTGTCGTCCAGCTCACGTGTAGAGGAAAACTAATGTGTTGTAGACTTAACATAATTCAGGGGTAAACCTATCTAAACAATCCACTTATCATTATACTCCTACATTAAATTATCAACCAAGGAGTGTAAGTTGATAACTGAGAGGGGGGGTGAATCAGTTATCTTAATTATTTCAGCCTTCTAAACTTTCTTAATAATTAGTCCAGCATTAATGCAAACAAGCAATCTTAATCATGAAATGGAAATACACATGACACAATATTTTTGATGTGGAAACCCTGTTAAGGGAAAAACCACGGGGTGATTAACCCAAGATTGTATTCTCTGTTAGAAGAATAGGATTACAAAATGGCACTTGCCAATTAGGGCTCACTGCCCAAGCACACTACTCACAAAAGGTACACTGCCTACAAGAGACACACTGTCTACAAATTATAAAGAATGTAATACAATACTTGAACTGATAAGAAGCATCAACACATGCTGGAGTTCAGTTCCGGTTAGGCTCTGTATACTGATCTGCTGCACTTCATCTTTCTTCTTCTTTTAAGCTGCTCTTCTTTCACATACCGAATCTTCCTTTCTGCTTTTATTCAGCTCTACTACTTTTCTTCGCATGTCACTTACAACAACAACACATCTCATAACTAAATCCATCTTGTATATATATCCGCACAAGTGATTTCATCACCTTTCTAGTCGGCACCCGGAATAGTCAATCTTTTCACAAACTCTGATCAGTCCGCTGAATTCTTGCACACCAAGTAATGCGGATCAAGGATATACTTGTGGAAATCATTAATCATGTCGGCCAAACATAATTTATGCCTTCATAACCTTTACCAACATCAGTAACACATCCGGAATAATGTCTGATGTTCTGCCAGTCAGTTCTTCCCCTGTTCACACTGTCACTTGGGAACCCGATACTCAAGCATTCATATCTCTTTATCCTTTCCACAC
The DNA here is from genome assembly GCA_027924645.1 of Cunninghamia lanceolata. Taxonomy (NCBI): domain Eukaryota; kingdom Viridiplantae; phylum Streptophyta; class Pinopsida; order Cupressales; family Cupressaceae; genus Cunninghamia; species Cunninghamia lanceolata. The sequence continues at coordinate 1,268,694 of BSBN01000898.1, read as the reverse complement.
CGGAGGCTCAAACCTTGGAATCTATTAGTCAAGATACTCCTCTTGACTTCCCCAAATCTGCACTTCACTGAGATACTTCTACTGAGAGATCCAGACCTGTCTGTCGGACCTTACTGATTGCTCTGTTCTTGTTTACCGGACCTCAACACTTCTTCAATCTGACTTCCGGTGAAGACTTATCATGTATTGCAGATGTGTGGGATAACCTTTGTTGCCATCAATGACAACCTTCATGAATCCATATAGTGTCTCTTGCCAACAGTGTAAGCTTATGATGGCACTGCATTGTATGTGCCTTCAGGGCTCATATTCTTCTAAACTATCTTATCTAAACTAATACAAGAGCATCCTTGGTTCAAGAGAAATATTGCATCAACCAAAAATATTTGTACTTTAGTTTGTTTGGAGTTCAGTTTGTTTCTTTTCATTTTCCAGTTCAGTTCAAGCAGTTCAGTCAGTAGCAGTTTTTGTATTTTGGTCCGCATTCTACTGCAGTATCATTTCAAACCTTATGGAGCTGGACTTAGCATCTAGATTCATTCATCTACATCATATCTAGAATTCAAAGCATTTAGATCAAGTACCAGAAAGTTATCGCTATCAGAAGATTGACTGTTTTCTTAGAACAGAGCATCCTAACAGTCTTAGCTAAACACATCAGCTGAAGGAGAAGACTTGTGGAGTTTAATGACACATCATTCAATGTTATTTGGTTTGTGGCTAACCTTACCTGAGATCTGCACATCATTCCATTCATTTGTAGAGGATTTCTACTCACTAAGGTCCGACCTATCTGTGTACACATGTTACAACTCTTCCTTGGAGTTTGTAATCTTCCTTGGATGAGGTGGAGGAATCTTATGCTCTAGAGATGATATATATTGATGTAATAGATCCCTAGGAAAGTAGTTATCAAGTTCATGATAATAGTGATAGTGATAGTTTATAATTTGTACGAAGCAGCTTCAAAGCTATATCTTGTGCATATTCTGATATTATGAAATCAGGCCTTTGAGCCCTAATTGTAAGCCCACATGTTTTCGATCGATCTATAGTTGAATTCTATGATATATTGAATGACCAAATCTACATTTGTTTCATATCTTTGAGTTGTTTCCATTATGTTTAGTCTTACTACACAATCTGGATAGTTCATTCTGTGAACCCTTCTACTGTGAATGCACCAAGTGGTATCAGAGCAAAAGTTTGAATCTTTGGGAGCGAATTGAGTGAAGTTGGTGAAGGAATTCTATAAGATCTTGCTATGGACATATCACCGAATTGAGTCAGGTTACTTGTGTCACAACCAATCATCGACTGTGAGGCAGTTGTCACCTTGTAGCCTGATCACCGAACTTGAGGCAGTTTACACTTGATCCTAAGAAGATGCCGCTGAGGATAGTTACTGTTGTTGGGACAATGGCTGGTAGAATGGATGAGATGATGGAAATGATGCAAATTTGATTAGATGTTGTTGAAGAAGATAGGCAAAGAGGATTGACACCGAGACCTAATGTTGAAAGTGATGATGAAGAGGAATTTCAATCTATTGAACAAATTGGTGAAACCCTAGGAGGTGATGAGGAAGAAGAATCAGATCAAGTAAAGATGTTGCAAGCTATTTCAAAGATTAGAAAGAGACCTAGAGTTGAGATGCCAAATTATACTGGTAATTTGAACCGTGAAGAATTGATTGACTGGATAAATGACATGGAAGAATACTTTGAGTATGAAGAAGTTGAAGATCCGAAGAAGGTGAAATTTGCAAAGACAAAGTTGAAAGGACATGTTGCTATATGGTGGAAGGAAGTTCAATTGGATAGAAATAGAAGAGGAAAAGAAAAGATTACAAAATGGGATAGAATGGTGATAAAATTGAAGAATCAGTTTATACCTGTTGACTATGAGTTGGAACTGTTGAAAAGACTACAAAACCTAAGGCAAAAGGAGAAATTTGTGAAGGAGTATACTGAAGAATTTCATAAGATGATCATAAGGATAGGACATAGTGAAGCAAGCAAGGAGAAAGTGGCTAGATACATCAATGGACTGAGATTGAAAATTCAAGAAGAACTAAGTCTGGTGAGAATGACATATCTAGAAGAAGCATAACAGTTTGCCCTAAAAGTTGAAGAAAAGATGAATAAGAGACATGATCAGAGACAGAGAGGTAGAACATTTTTTGGAGGAGACAGATCACATCCGGAGGAAAACAAGTTTGACAATACATTTAAGGAGGATAGAAGTAGCAATGCATACCAGAGTAATGACAACAATTTTTATCACAGAAGTAATTATAATTCATACCAGAATGAAGGATACATAAGAGAAGGAAGAGGATTTGATAAGAGAACATTCAGAGGCACTTGTTTCAAGTGTGGAGGTGAAGGACATAGAGCATTTGAATGTAATCAAGGAAGTACAAGCAAGAGAATAGAGAACAGTGGAAGAGTGGCTTATGTTGAAGAACCTGTTGTATAACCTAGTTCTGTTGGTAAACCTGAGAAAGGAGAATCACTTGTGATGAGGAGAGCACTATTTCAAGTAGACACAAATGAGGAACCACTGCAGAGGAAAAGTTTGTTTAGAACCAAATGCAAATCAAGAGGTAAATGTTGTAAATTTGTTATAGATAGTGGTAGTTCTGATAATCTAGTTTCAGAGGAGATGGTGACTAAGCTGAAGTTGCAAAGATTGAAACACCCTAAGCCCTATCAGATAGCATGGATTCAGGATGATCATAATGTACTGGTGAGTGAACAATGTTTGGTGAAATTTCATATTGGAGCTTATCATGATGAAGTCTTGTGTGATATTATGCCTATGGATGTATGTCATATTTTGTTGGGTAGACCTTGGTAGTATGATAGAAAATCTATACATAATGGGAGAAAGAATACATACACTATAACATCAAATGGGAAAATAATTACCTTGATTCCTTTGGAGGATGATCCTAAGGGTGAAGTATGTGGAAATGCAAGAATCTGTTTGGTAAATGGAAGAAAATTTCTGGATGGTTTGAGACATGAGAATATGTGTTATACTTTGATTCCTAAGAAGCCTGAAACATTGAAGAAGGAGACTAAAGAATCACAACCGAAGGAGATAAGAGAGTTGCTAAAAGAGTATGAAGACATCATATCAGATAATGTACTTGAAGGATTGTCACCAATTAGGAGTATCAGTCATCACATGGATCTTATACTGGGAGCTAGTTTGCCTAACAAATCAGCACATAGAATGACACCGACAGAGAATGAAGAACTGAATAGACAGATACAAGAGTTGTTGAGGAAAGGTTTGATTAGAGAAAGTTTGAGTCCTTATGCAGTACCTGTAGTGTTAGCACTAAGAAGGATGGAGAATGGAGAATGTGTACTGACTCTAGAGAAATAAACAAGATCATAGTTAAGTATAGATTCTCTTTACTTAGGATGGATGATATCATGGATTGTTTGAGTGGAGAAAGATATTTCATAAAGATAGATTTGAAGAGTGGATACCATCAGATTAGAATCAGAGAAGGAGATGAATGGAAGACTACTTTAAAGATAAATGAAGGACTATATGAGTGGTTAGTGATGCCTTTTGGTTTGACAAATGTGCCTAGTACTTTCATGAGGTTGATGGATGAAGTCTTGAAGAAATTCTTGGGTAAGTTTGTGATTGTATACTTAGCTGATATTCTAATTTTCAGTAAGACAAAGGAAGAACATTTGCAACACCTTAGACAAGTTTTGCAAAGACTGAGAGAGGAGAAATTGCTGATAAACATTAAGAAGTGTATTTTCATCAAGAAAGAACTAGTGTATTTGGGATTTGTGATTTCTGCGGAAGGATTGAAGATGGACCTTGAGAAAGTAAAAGAAATTGTTGAATGGCCTACACCAGAGAGCATTGGAGAGGTCAGATCATTTCATGGATTGGCTAGTTTCTACCAAAAGTTCATTAGAAATTTTAGTTTAGTTTGTAACCCTACGACAGAGTCAATGAGAGATGACAGGAAAGACTTTAGTGGACATCAAGAGCAGATAAAAGTTTTGAGTTGCTGAAGCCGAAAGTAACAGAACAACCTATTTTAGCATTACAGGATTTCAATAAGGTATTTCAAGTAGATTGTGATGCAAGTGGCAGTGCAATTGGAGCAGTATTAAGTCAAGAAGGTAGACCTGTAGCATATTTTAGTGAGAAATTGAATGATGCAAGGAGAAGATATTTAGTTTATGATCAAGAGTTCTATGTCATAATTCAAGCCTTCAAGAAGTGGAGACATTATTTGTTACCTAAGGAATTTGTGTTGTATACAGATCATCAAGCTTTGCAATATTTGAACAGTCAAGGTAAGTTGAATCAGAGACATATGAGATGGGTAGAGTTCATGCAGAGTTATGCATTTGTGTTCAAGCATAGGAGTGGTAAATCAAACAAAGTTGATGATGCATTGAGTAGGAGAAGAAACTTGTTGACAAAGATGAGAGTTGAATTGCTAGGTTTTGATGAATTGAAGGACATGTATGAGGGAGACACTGATTTTGCAGAACCTTGGAAAGCATGTAAGGAACTTGTTGTGACCGATAGGAGTAAATGGTTGGACTATTTCATTTAGGAATATATGTTGTTCAGAGGAAATTAGTTCTGCATACCTAGAAGTTCAATGAGAGACAATCTAATTAAGGAGAAACATAGTGGAGGATTGGCAAGACATTTTGGCATCAACAAGACAGTGGCTTTGGTTAGTGAAAACTACTTTTGGCCTCAGATACATAAGGATGTTAGGAAATTTGTGCAGAGTTGTAGAGCTTGTCAAGTTGCAAAAGGGAGTAGTCAGAATACTGGATTGTATAAACCTTTGACAGTACTAGAGAGACCTTCAGAAGACATAAGCATGGATTTTGTGATGGGATTGCCTAAGACACAGAGGGGACATGATTCTATATTTGTAGTGGTAGACATATTTTCAAATGTGGCACATTTCATACCTTGTAAGAAGACAACTAATGCAGTACATGTAGCTAACCTATTTTTCAAGGAGATTATGAGATTGCATGGATTACCTAAGAGCATAATTTGAGATAGAGACACCAAATTTCTTGGCTATTTTTGGAAGACACTTTGGAAGAAGATGAAGACAGATTTGAAGTTTAGTTCAGCTTTTCATCCACAGACTGATGGACAGATAGAGGTAGTGAATAGGAGTTTGGGAAACTTGTTGAGATGTTTGGTTGGAGAGAAGGCAGGAAGTTGGGATTTGGTTCTTTCACAAGTAGATTTTTCATATAATAATTTAGTGAATAGGAGTACTGGAAGAACACCTTTTGAGATTGTTACTAGAATAAACCCTAGAGGAGTTGCAGAGTTGAGAGATATCAATATGGTAGAAAAGAGAAGTGCAGAAGTAGAAGAATTTGTAGTACATATGGAGACAATGCATAATCAAGTGAAGAAGCATTTGGAGGATATGAACAGCAAATATAAGGAGCAAGTAGATGAGAAAAGAAGACATAAGGAATTTACAGTTGGAGATGAAGTGATGGTGGACTTGAGAAAAAAATATTTCCAGCTGGGACATATAACAAGTTGAAGATGAAGAATTTTGGACGTTGTAGGATACTCAGAAAATTTGATTCAGGAAATGCATATGAAGTGGAGTTACCAGAGACATTGCACATATCACCTATTTTCAACATTGCAGATCTATTCAGTATCATGAAGTAGAGTTCAATGACAGCCATGAAGAAGACTTGAAGAAGCAGTTACCACAACAAACACTAGAGCGGATTGAAGATGTTTTGGATAGCAGAGTTGGACGTAGCACCAGAGGAAGACAATACAAATAATACCTTGTAAAGTGGAAAGGCAGACTGGAAGAAGATTCATCATGGATTTCTCAGGCTAAGGTGGATTGCCTTGGTTCTCCCCTAGCCCCAGCAAAGTGAGGGACTCACTTTTTCAATAACCTTGGATGTTTGATGCAGGAGCATCCCTGGTTCAAGAGCAATCTTGCATCAACCAAAAACATTTGTACTTCAGTTTGTTTGTAGTTCAGTTTGTTTCTTTTCATTTTCTAGTTCAGTTTAGTCAGTAGCAATTTTTGTATTTTGGTCCGCATTCTTTCGCAGTATTATTTCAGACCTTGCAAAGCTGGACTTAGCATCTAGATTCATTCATCTACATCATATCCAAAATTTAGAGCATTTGGATCAAGTACTGGAAAGTTATCACTATTAGAAGATTGATTGTTTTCTCATAATAGAGCATCCTGACAGTCTCAGACACATCAACTGAAGGAGAAAACTTGCAGAGCATTCCTCAACTTGTGGAACTTAATGACACATCATTTAATGTTCTTTGGTTCGGGCTAACCTTCCCTAAGATCTGCACATCATTCCACTCATTTGCGAAGGATTTCTACTCACTTAGGTCTGACCTATTTGTTTACACACGTTACAACTCTTCCTTGGAGTTTGTAATCTTCCTTGGCTGACGCGGAGGAATCTTATGTTCTGAAGATGATATATATTGATGTAATAGATCCTTAGGAAAGTAGTTATCAAGTTCATGATAATAGTGATAGTGATAGTTTAGATTTTTTGCAAAGGAGGTTCAAAGCTATATCTTGCACATATTCTGATATTCTAAAATTAGGCCTTTGAGCCCTAATTGTAAGCCTGCATGTTGCCGACCGATCTGTAGTTGAATTCTATGATATACTAAATGACTGAATCTACATTTGTTTCATATCTTTGAGTTGTTTCTATTGTGTTTACTCTTGTTGCATGGTCTGGACAGTTCAGTATGTGAACCCTCCTACTGTGACTCCACCATAAACCTACTCAGATTATTTTACTTTGTTGGAATTCATAGAAATACAAGAATAGTAAAAACAGTTACAGAATCTAGTGGCTACGGGTACCTTTAGCATAAGCTATAGATAAATACTAACAACAAGAAATTACAGAACTAATCCAAAACATTCAGAATGATAATAGAACTAATGCTAACCTCTAGAGGACTTAAAGTAGACAAAGCATGCATTTGTTGATGAACCATAACACTGAAATTTGGCAATCAAAGTACTCTAATTGACTCGTAATGTATTTATAAGCTAATGGAAAATAGATTTAATAAGAATGCATAAAGGAATAAGAAAATAAATGAAGTGAAGATCAGTACCATGAGTGGCTAGCTCAGGGGACCGACTCACTTAGCTGGAAATCAAATCTAATTCAGATACTCACGCATCCTCATAACACATAGTTCCATTCATTTCATTTCATAAATAGAATCTCTTTCAGATTGTATTCAATAATGACATTCTTTTAATTAAACATGTCTAGATCTTCCAATATTGACAAACTGAGAAACACTGAGTAACTAGAAAATAAGGTAACTAATCTTAACACCAAACTCATCCCTCCTAACTTATACAGAAATGGGAGTCTTATGAAACTACCAACTAACTTCAATCATTAATCTATTCCTAGATTCTAGGATACAGGTTTAAGATTGATTTATTAATCCCAACTGAACAGAGGAAGGAGAATCATATTCAAACAAGAACTCTTATGCAACAGCTCGTATGAAGAACACATATAAGCTATGTTTGAAACGAGTCTACTTCTTCTACATTTATTCCTTTCCATGATGGTTCACATTCATCCTCCAACTGCCTGCACTTTTGGTGTCTTGACTTTGACTTCCTTTAATTCTCCTGTCCTACAACTCGCTGCAACTTCTCCTTTCCTTGATGCCACGTTCTTGTTGCATAGGGGTAAATTCACAAAACATATGCACACAAATAATCTTCATAATTAAACCATAGGATTTCATCTATATTGCATGCATACTCATATTTAAATCATTCAATTGATAATATCATCACCATATTCCATATTAATAACATAGATTCAAGGTCTTGCAAAGTATATAAAAAGACAGTATATAATGATGGTGATGTTGGAAAAGTGTCTGGAGGATCATATGGAAATTTTCTAAAAGCATATAAAAACAACATAAAAAGAGGTCAATATTTCAACCCATCATTCCCCCCCAACTAGCCTTTTGCTTGCCCTCAAGCAAAATCATTGAATTAAACATCTAGGGGAAAAGATTGTAGTGCAAAGTAATCTGCCTAAGGTCCATTATTTCTCTAACTTCCTCTCCCTACTTAAGATAAAAACCATTATAACATGCAAGCCTATCCATCTTGACTAATTTTGTATTCCTACATTCGTCATTCTTTTCTTCTGTCCAGAGTGGTACTGGATAGAGGAGAATAGGAGGATGAAAAGTAAGTGCTAGCCATCCCACTCCTATTTGTTCTAAAATCTAGATGTACCTGCACAATCTTTCAAACATGTTCATAAAATTATGGAAAGAGCGAGGCTCTTTCCTCTGCAATGCTGGGGTCAGACTATTCCATTTGTCTTGTACATACCTTAGGCAATTTTGAAGCATAGGTCCTACTAACTATTGTATCCTTCTGTGATCTCGCAGTCTCAAATCCATAATTATTTTTCCTGGACCTTTGTGTGATAGGAGTGTTAACCATTGCGTAAGGATTACATCAGGATTTAGTGCTTCTCTTCTAATCTGCAGTGCTACTATTTTCTCTTGTTCCTTATATTTGTCCATTATCTCACCTCTGAGTTGCTCATTCTTGAAATATGATGATAGTGCCCTAACCTACAAATCCCCAACATAAATTGAAGGGTTCCATTCTATATCCTCTACCATTAGGTAGTTGTGCAAACAATATTCACACAATTGATCTTGCTCCTCTAAGATGACTTCTTTAAAATAGCTATAAAAAATATGCCTTGAATGTAAAGCAGTCTGATCATTAATGAACCTATAAAATTGGAAACTGAGAAATTTTTCTTTCAGAAACAATGCATATACCCTAGTTGGAGGTCTACACTCAATGATCTATATGGATCTATCTATTACCTCTATCATCTTATCCTCCATCCTTCTTATCACCAAATTCTTATCTTTTATTGATGCATTGAGATTCTATTTTTCTTTCTCCCAGCTTTCCTTTTCCTATTTAGATTTGTGAGTAAGTTTCATTAATTCAAAACCCAAAGACAAAGTGGTGTGATACATTGGAGTCCTTGTTACATGAGGTTGTGGAGTTAATACTTCATTTTCTTTAGTTTTTATTTTACTCAGCCATCTGTGCTAATAGATCTAAATTGGTTCCATGGCCGTAGGTTCGAATTCTCTCCTCCATCTCTTGTATTTTTTTCTCCTTTTCTTTGTCCTTCTCTTCATATCCTTTCACCTATTGTTCCAATTGTTTTATCCTATCAAGAGCTTCTTGAAGCTCTCTTCTTATATTCCTATCTTCCAACAATTCTTTTTCCTTTTCAAAATTCAAACCTTCATCATCATCATCCCCGGTTATATCAAAAATTTCCTTAGTAGAACTACTAGGAACTGACTTTCCCATTTTCTTTGCAATAAACATATCTTCTGAATCAGAATCAGAAGATGAAGAACATACCTTCTCTTTTTGACAGACACATTAACACTTTCATGAGCATTGACAGGGACATCTTCAGGGGCATTTCCTTCTTTATCTAAATCTGTATTCACTAATGTTGGATCATGGTGCTGCTGTCCTTCAGCTTTTTCCTGCCCCTATTCCTCAACAATTATTTCCTTCACACTCTGCCTTTTCAACCTTCCTGAGTGCCTAGGAGTAACAGTCTCCTACTTGACTTCATTTTTCCTCTTCTTTTTACTCCTCTTCTTCTTTTCCCCTGCATCTTCTCCCTACACAGTGCTTTTATGTTTCTCAACACTTTTCTTGTTTCTCTTTTTCCTAACAGGTGTTGAATAAGTTCCTCTCATAGCTTTAGGGTCAGAAGATGAGGGTTCCTCTGTCACCACTAGCCTATTTTCTAGAGTATTTTCATCCTATGGCTCCTCTTTCTCAGGGTCAATCTCAGGTTCAGGCTCATGTTGGGGTTCATACTCTGCTTCAGGTTCTTCCAACAGTGTTGTGATATCTATACATTGTTTAAAGGCCTCCCAAGCAACCTGTGGGTGTTGAATTCTCAAGCTTCTCTTAACCAATAGGGTTATTAAATAGTGATGGGACAACGTAGTGTCCGCTTGCTTTTTCTGATATTCAAATGCCATCCTTTTCAACTTGTTATAGAGGAAATTGGGAACACTGACTAGCTTATCATGGCGTAAATGATTAAGCAACTTAAAATGCATAGTATACAACAAATTGTGTCATCCATCACAAGTAAAGTATTTAATGATATATGAAGCACATTTTCCCCAAAAGAGTGGAAGGGACAATCTCTTTGTACATTGTGATGTTGAGTCCAGGTGTTCTCCTCACTCATAGAATTCTTCCTTTGCTATAGCTGTGTCAACACGAGCTAGATATTTAGACCTTGTGCGCGGCAATCCTGTAACTTGGGCAATGGCCATTTCAGAAGCATCTACAACCAATCCCCTAACCATTGCCTTATCATACTGCAATGTAGATGCAAATTCTTTTGCCATTTCATTATCATATTCTGTTAACTTCAAAAAGTAGTCCAGCCATCCTACTCTAGTGAAGAGTGGTAGCACCAACACATCCTCTAATATTTCCTTATGCGCAGATGGTTCTCGTCGTATCACATCACCCCCCATTATCTCTATATTTTGTAACCTCTTGGAGTATCAATTTCTTCTAAACTCTGATTCCACCACCTTAAAAAGAACCAACCTACAGTTTACTTCCTTTTTCTATTCTTCCCAACTGTAACTTTGACAAGGTAACAAGTTCATACTTTGGCAAAATGGGGTAGGTTTACTATCTTTAGAAAATGGCATAGAATTCTATCTAGTGTCTCTAAAGACAAGGATGGCTAAAATTGAAAAATTAAACCCCTCCCCCAACTAATGTGTGAAGTGACCTCACTTCATGTGGGAATTGATATGAAAGGAAGAGTATTTATAAAATGGAATGATGATAAATATTTTTGCATGCATGAAATAAATAAAAAGTAATAATGAATATAGAAAGAAAGCTAAGTTAATCATTGAAAGTTACCGTATGTACACAAGTTATGGAAATAAATGATCAACACACCTTGGAATTTGAGAACACGTACTTGGCATTTTATTTGATATGAGCAAGATGACATGCATGCAGGTGAATGGTAAGGCGGCGGGTACTTCAGAATTGATATGAGGTGACAGCTTGCAATGCATGAATGAACAACTCATGAGCTTGAGTTGAACACTTTTGCAGCAGCATTGGATTTATTTCAAAATGAATGAAGCAATGTTAGAAGATATGGAATGAGCGGGAAAATGGTGTATTGTTTGCCAAAATGTTGAAGACATCTATAGACATGAGTTGCTATGGGTGCCTCTAGTACAAGTCCCTACTGAATAGTTACATATGCAATATGTCAGGTCCCAACTGTAATAGGTCCCAACTGAGAATGAAAATAGGTCCCTCTGGAGTTAACTGTGGTCACCATGGATAGTGTGATGTGTGTGCATGTGAATTATAAAGCAAGAAAAATTAAGTCTCAGTGACAGGGGTTGAGTCATGCAACTCAACCTCTACATCACTAGACAGGATTGGTGGATCATCTTCTGACGGTGTATCAGTGTGTGTCACAGAGCCTTCATCAAGAGTGCCATGAGTACCATACTGAGTGGCTAGAGAGACAAGAAAATCATCTTTTTGAAGTGGTTTCTTATACAGTTTCAGCATGTGTTTGTGTATAGGAATAAAATCGAGTTCGAATGATAATCAAAATAATGAAATAATCAACAACTCAATCCTATAACATCAAGATAACGATCTAAGCAAATAACCAAATAATCAATGAATAATAACAAAAACAATGAAAGCTTTCACTTAGATTGTATTGTTATCTTGGTCGAATGTAGATTGCTTCATAAATTGTGAAACCATGTTTGCAACAAGCGGATGTAGATTGTATTTGTGCTCAAAGTGCTCAATGATGCGATGTATGCTCAATGCGCTGTAGGGAGGCAAAAGCTTAAATGATCGAAGATGATTTGTTATGGAGATGAGGAGGGTTTATATAGGTTTCAATAAAGATCGATCAACGGTCCAGAAAATTCAATTGAATCAATGGATGAGATAAATCTAGAATTCATGATGAATGTGCACTTGACAAGTGTCACACAAAAAGATATTTTTATTGAGTTAATTGCTTGATTTGGCTAAAAGACATGGGACAGACATGAGATAAATTTAGATTTCATAAAAATAGAAATGTTTTTTTTCTAATTTATGAGTTGGTGATAAAAATGATATTGATTAAGTCAATTAACTCAACTTTAGATTTGTTTTTAGCATGATTTGATTAAAATTAAATAATAAATTATTTAATTTTGTGTGCATGATGAACAAGATTTATTTTTAGAAGATTTGGAAGATATTTGATTTAATTAAATAAATAAATTTATTTAATTGTTTGTGCATGATAGAAGACAGAATAGATTTGAAGATTTAAATAAATTAAACAAATAAATTGATTTAATTTATTTTGCATGACGAAGGATAAATAAAATATTTGATCATATTTTATTTTTAGAAGAGATATTCAATTTAAATAAATTTGAACGATTTATTTAAAATTTGAAGAATAATTGATTTAATTAAATAATTTAGAAATTATTTAATTATAGATAAGAGGATTTAAATGATAAATTAATTAAATAATTAATTTATTCAATTGATGTGGATTTGATTTGGAAGACGATAATGATTTAATTAAATAATTGAAATTATTTAATTTGGATGCATAAAGAGGAAATTTATTGAAATTAATTAAATAAAGACAATTTATTCAATTAATATTGAATTTAGGAGATTTGGAAGAATTTTGATGAATTTGATGAAATTAATTAAATAATTAGATTATTTAATTAATGTTGAATGCAGGTGATTTGATGAAGAATTGATGAAATGCAAGTGATGCGATGCGAAGGGTCATTTTTAGGTGTCTACATTTTGTCCCTCTTTGATGCAATGCAATTTATAGCGTTGTTTCAAAGAAAATGATTATTAAAGACATGATACAATTTTTGATGCCCCAATGTAGCTAGTTGCCCCTGTGTAGCTGGCGTAGGATGCCCCCTCAAGAGGAAAGACAGGGAAGTGACAAAAGGACTGGGTTGACGCTCGACTAGAAGATTGTGTTGGAGATAGACGAGGTTGGGTAGAAGGAGGCTGAGACGAGGATAAGATGGGTTAGGGGTGGGAAGAAATAGGGTTGGGACACTATAAATAGGGCCCAAGGGGTCAACACACCTCATTTTGCACACCTAGAGTTGACAAAAGTTAGAGCTCTTTGCCTTCTTGCTTAGTTGAGTTCTCCTTGTTTATAGTGATTTTAAAGCTTGCAGACATGTCGATTCCTATGTATAAGCACTGGGTGGAGCTCATGCGGACATACAGGAGACCAGTGAGAGCTTCGAGAGCGGTAAGTGATCGAAAAACATGCTTGTGTTTGCATTTTTTTATATGTTTTCTAGGGTTTGTAAAATTTTGGCCAAAGGCGCTAAGATCGGGCTTGGTGCTTTTGGTGCTTGGTAAAGCGCTTTTGGCACGACAAAATGCCTTTAGCACGTAGTGTCGCACCTTTGGAAAAATATCAGTGTTGTTGGTTTAGTAGTCCGTGGTGCAGCACTTTTGGTAAATGTTGCAACGCTGATGGTAGTGTAGCTAAGCGCCTATGGTAGGGCAGTTCAGTACCTATGCTTTAGGGTTGGTTAAAAATCTCAGCACTTATGCAAAGCAGTGAAGCGTGTCTGGTATAACAATCAAGTGCCTCTGGTTAAAACTAATCACCTTTGTTCATTTGTTTCTAAGTACCTATGCAAAGCAGTTAAGCGTGTCTGGTAGCACAGTGAAACACCTTAGGTAAAATCTAAGCGCTTTTGGTTTGAGATGCACTCTGAGCTAGGTTAGTTTTGGAAAAAGTGTTTCATAGGTTTAGACCATAGTTGACTAGGTTTGACTTAGGGATTTTGTTATGATTTGACTTAGGATCAGGTTGAGTTTGCAAGATTTATAACAAGTTGTCGTCATGGATGTAGATTGTCTTACCATCCTTGCAGTCCCGAGAGAGACACTACCTGATTGCCAACCTAGTTGTATAGCTGGGTGAGGAGGAGGAGCTCTTCCTAGAGATCATAGGATTGTGGTACATTGCTCATCTAATGCCTATCAGGGTAAATGTGGCACTTTTGACAGTAATTATGGAGTGATACCACAGCGAGACCTCATCCTTCCACTTTCTGATAGGTGAGGTGACTATGACACTTGAGGATGTTTGGTGCATCCTGTGGATTCTAATTCAGGGTGATATAGTTGACTATAACATAGAGCAGGGAGAGGCAGGTATGCAAGAGGTGTTTGCGATAGATGATCTAGGTGTGCAAGATCGTGAGATCCGATGGGCTTGAGTTGAGGGACTCTGTGACAAGATTAGATGGATTGTTGTTTCATCGATTGGAGGTTTCTTATGTCCAGATAGATGGTCCATAGGTTTATCTGTCCGATGGGGCACCATTTTATTAGGGATGTTTACATATGGGATCCGATATGCATGGGGGCCTTGTGTTTTGGGTCAGCTTTATCATGATTTGCATGACTGTGTGTATAGATCTGGGAGCAGCTTATCAACAAGTGTCACACTATTATAGGTATGGCCTGGGAGCATATCCCAGTGATTAGATCGATCTCTCAGCGTCACTGAGACCATGGTGAGCCATATGCTTTCTTGTATGAGGGTGTTATCACACACCGACATCTGGGTTCAGTGAGTTACTAGTTGAGGTAGCTGGATGAGATGGACATCTTTGTGTGGCACCCTTGGAGAGATTGTGAGTCATGGGATGATGACCATGAGGAGCTCGTGTACTGTAGATAGGTGAGATGCCTATTTTGTTGACAGATTGACACTATTGAGAGGTACCTTCTAGAGAGGGTACTAAGACAATTTGGTTTGCCACAGGGGGAGCCCGTAGGCGAGGCCAATTATGCTCGTACTCATAGTGAGGTAGAGGATTGGGGGCTAGAGATTTTAGTGGATACAACTTTAGCAGATTTATGGGGACTTGCCCCAGTTATATGAGATTAGATTATGGGGGGAGCAGACCCTGGCACACTCCTAGCATATGACACGTACTGGCAGACACACAGGCTAGTGCGACTAACCAGACCTGGAGTAGTTGGAGCAATGCGGGAGGTGGTCATTTAGGAAGCTAAGGCAAGGGCCTGGAGAGAGGCTTGACAGCATGCTACAATGCAGCAATAGGCTGGGGGGATGAGAAGGATGTGCAGATGGCCAAGGCTAGAGTGCCTCATCAGGTAGCTCTACCAACAGAGACACCACTATAGTAGGCGCAAAGATTATTGCAAGAGGAGATAGCGAGGAGGACTCACTTAGAGATCTAAATGGTGTGGATGTGGAGAGACAAGGACATAGCCCAAGCTAAGGTCAGAAAGGCTGAGGCGCAGGCACAGATACACACACAGGCAGCAGCAGCAGCACAGGCAGGATTGGTGGCAGTACAGGAAGTGCCACCACCACCACCACTAGTAGATGATGGGAGGATTGCCCAGTTGACAGTAGAGAGAGATGCAACAGTACAACTATGTTTGACTACGGAGGCCACCCTGGCAAGGGTGAGGTGAGAGAGAGATACTGCATGCTACGCAGTGGGTACAAACCAGATGTATTGTTCAACAAGCTTACCCGAGTTCAGGGTGAGCTATTACTGTTGGGAGAGAGGCTGAGTACTACAAAGGCCTCTATTTTGGTGTAGTGTCAGTCGATCAGAGGGAGCCTAGCTTCTGAGAGCAGAGCAGGTCAGGGGCCTCCTCATCACACAGGACAAGGAGATTAGTATCATCAGTTAGGGGACTACCACTACCGCCACATGGAGGAGGACCAGCAGGGGGACCTTCACCGAGTGCAGGTGGTGGACAAGGATTGCAGCAGGCAGGCAACTCCACCCACTAGCTCACACTAGAGCATGTGTATTTGTATATGTTGTACCATTTATTGTATCATTGACACACTTGTACATATTGATTAATGCCTGCATGCATCTAATGTATATTGCAGGATCTTGATAGCCATGATGTACTTTTTGATGGATATTTGATTGTATATATGGGTTGTTGATGTAGATAGAGACATTTGTATATTGATGACCTTGGATGATATATGATGACATATGATGATGTTTATGCTCATGGATGTACATGCTTTGTTTGTGATGTATTTCTATATGCCATGAATGTGATGACATGTATTTATGATTATGTATTCATGTGATGTTTATGCTTCTAGATGTATGACATATGATGGCATTATGATATGATGATGATATTACATGAGGATATAGATGCTTATAGATGTATGACATATGATGAAATTATGATATGATGATGTAGATGCTTAAAGATGTATGACATGTGATGACATGATTATATAGATGCTTATAGATGTATGACATGTGATGACATTATGATATCATGATGATATTACATGAGCATATAGATGCTTATAGATGTATGACATATGATGACATTATGATATGATGATGTAGATGCTTAGAGATGTATGACATGTGACGACATTATGACATGATTCTGATATGACATGATGATGTAGATGCTTAGAGATGTATGACATATGATGACATTATGATATGATGATGTAGATGCTTAGAGATGTATGACATGTGATGACATTATGACATGATTATGATATGACATGATGATGTAGATGCTTAGAGATGTATGACATATGATTTCTAACATGTGGTTTTGTAGATATGCGGCAAATGTTGATGATAGAAAGACTATTGATCGATCTTTGCTTGAAAGATTATATGATGATTGGGATAGATGGATGGGTAAATGGATGAGCTTGTTGCAATGGTTTCACAAATGTTTATAAAGAGCAATCCTTATTTTTGATATAGCACATGGATAATTTGCCACCAAGGTATAAAAGACTGCGAGGACGTTGACTCTACAAGCAAGCGGCTTGAACTTAGATCCCTTAGACATAATATAACCTTGTTGGATATGTGAATGATCCATAGTCTTGAACATAAAATAATCTTCAATACATGAATGCAAGAAGAATATTAATATGTAAGATGCTAGGTTGTAACACACACATGTGAATGAGCCATAGTCTTGAACATTTAATAAACTTTAATACATAAATGCAAAAAGTATATTAATATGTAAGATGCTAGGTTGTAACACACGCACAAGATAGATATGATGCTAAGTAAGATAAAAGATCATTCCTCAAACATGGCACACAAAAGCAATGACTATGCCCCCAATCCATACTGCATCTCAACATACCAAGATATTGATAAATCAAGGTAGTCTTGAATAAGTAATGGGAAGGGAACAAAAAGATAAACCAAAAAGCAAATTGACTGAATTACAAAGTAAACATACAACCAACATATTCTCTTGCCAAAGAGGTTGCTCAGGATAGATTGGATTGACATGGTAAATAGGATAGATGACAGCCTTATTGTAGGAATGATATATCTGTTAAAGGGTGTTGATCTATTGGTAGGATAAGTTGATTGATGTAGAAGATGTTGGCAATTGATATGTAGGATGGCATATGGCTTTGCAAGTAGGTTTCTTTGGTTCAGGTTGGTTAAGGACTTTTGCTTTGAAAGGATGCTTAGTTTGTTGTTTTGTTGCTTGAGTTAGTCAAGTCGAGGTGGATGGCTTTTGATAAGCAGAAGACTAGAAAGATGGAATGTCAATGGATTGAGATGGGTGAAGAATGATGAATCATATGTGCCTGAGTACCGGTTATATCCTTCGTATTCCAGACTGTCTACATACCCTGTATCCACGGGATCAAGGCACATTATGATGAAAGATGAATTTGATAATATGTAGTTCTAGATAGAGTGATGATTAGGTCAAGGTGTGAGAGCTTGGATAGGTGAAATGATGATATCTTATGTACCTGAGTACTGGATACTTCCTTCGTATTCCAGACTGCCTACATACCCATATCCATGGGATCAAGGTACCTTAATATTGAGATGAGATGATATGTAGTTCTGGGTTGTTTGAAGATGTAAGATTGGATGAAGGTGTCTAGTTTCATAAAGGAAACACCTCATATAAGAAGCTCAGTTTGGTTTCGAGTGTGTGACAATCTGTATAAGACAATTGATATGAGTGATGGATTGGTATGATGTGTTGTTGTTTTTGTTTTTGTTTTTTGGTTGAAGCATTTTTGCTTTTGTTTGAGATGGTTGATGAACTACGAACAAGGATCCATTCCTAGACCTAGGTTAAGAAAAGAGTTGCCCCCATTTCTGGTAGAGGTGTTATAATGGATGGTTGTACTGACACAGGGATGAACCGACAATGGATGATAGGAAGACATAGATAATTGACATAAGATAACAACAAGACATGGATAACTGACATAAGATGCTGACAAGACATGGATAACTTGACATAGGATAGTTGACGAATTTGACATGGATAATTTGACATAGGATAAGTTGATGTAGGATGAGTGATAAATGAAATGGGATGAGGATGATGGCCATTGACAAATTTCCAAGCTATTCTAGATAGGGAAATGGAAATGTAAAAAAGTTCAATGGTTTTATTATGGATGGATGGATGAAGTTTATTATGAAATGGACATGGAATGAAAAAGACTCGATAGACAATGGATGTTGACTCTAAATATAGTGATTGTTTGCCAGGTTTTCACTTTGGTACTTATCCAAGGTGCATGTTTACCAAGTTTTCACCAGAGGACGGATTTTTTTTTGACATGGATACTTTGAGGATCAGGCAAAGAACTTCTTGAGATCAACATTGTTGAGTGGTTCCTCTAGAGGAATGCCTTCAGATGTTGCTAAACTATAAGATCTTGATCCATATGCTACAGTGATAACAAAGGGTCCTAACTAATTAGGCTCAAACTTGCCCTTCTTTTCTCGATCTACTTGATTTCTCTGATTTTCTTTTAAGACAAGATCACCAACTTGAAACCATCTTTCTTTGATCTTTTTATTATAGTTGTGCCGGAGGAAGTTTTGATAGACATGGAGATGATTAAGCGCGGCAAGGCGCCTCTCATCTAGTAGTTCTAGCTCAGCTAATCTGGAAGTGCGATACTCCTCTCCATCAATCAGGTGCTGCATAGATACTCTGAGGGATGGGATCTTGACCTCTATAGGTAGAATGGCTTCAGAGCCATAGACCAAGGCATAGGGTATTGCACCAGTTGGTGTTTTGATACTAGTGTGATAGGCTCATAGGGCGGGATTGAGTTGCAAGTGCCAATCACGACTAGCTTCATTAACCATTTTCTTGAGGATTTTCTGAATGGTTTTGTTGGAAGCCTCAGCTTGGCCGTTACTCTGCGGATAGTAGTGAGTGGAAAAGCAATGTTGGATATTGTATTGGGTGCACAAGGCACGGTCATCTTGATTCTTGAATGGTCTCCCATTATCAGTGACAATGGCTTGGGGGATACCATACTGACAAATGAGGTAGTTAAGGATAAACTTGGCTATTTGCTTGCCGGTAATATAAGTCATGGGAATGGCTTTGACCCACTTCGTGAAATACTCAGTGGCGGTAATGATAAATTTATGGCCATTGGATGAGGATATGCGGATTTGTCCTACGAGGTCGAGACCCCATTGTGAAAAAGGCCATGGAGTTGTCATAGGTTGTAGTTCATGAGCTGGTGCGTGAATCAAATCTCCATGCTGCTGGCATTGTAGACACTTCTTAGCAAACTGCATAGCATCTTCTTCCATGGTAGGCCAGTAATACCCTATGCAGAGTATCTTCTTAGCTAGATTAGGACTGGTAGAATGTGCACCACAGACACCTTCATGTATGTCTCATAAGGTAGCATCGGCTTCTTCCACATTAAGACATCATAAGAGGATACCATCGAGACTCCGGCAATATAGTGTATCACCTAGAATGGTGTAACGGGAGGATTGATGGATAAAGGTTTTGCATTGGGTTGTAGATAGC
The DNA here is from genome assembly GCA_027924645.1 of Cunninghamia lanceolata. NCBI lineage: Eukaryota > Viridiplantae > Streptophyta > Pinopsida > Cupressales > Cupressaceae > Cunninghamia > Cunninghamia lanceolata. The sequence continues at coordinate 1,248,611 of BSBN01000898.1, read as the reverse complement.
TCAAAGGGAAAGGTACCGTGTTTAAGGTATTCATAGATATCTTCATACCATGGAGCATTGGGACCAACAATTTCGCAGATGATTTCAGTAGTTGGAACATCGAACTCTGGTATCAACAATTGTTCGATCAAGAATTCACATTTCTGTGTGTTTGCAAGCATGTCTATAAGGGACCCCACAGAAGCCATAGAATCTGCATCTTTATTATGCTCTCTTGGAATTTGCTCAAAAGTGATGCTAGAAAAGTGTGGTTTGTAGGCATCCACTTGTTGCTTGTAAGGGACCAGCTTTTCATCTTTTGTTTGGTACTCATCTGTTACTTGTCAAATGACTAGTTGTGAGTCTCCATATACTTGTAGTTCTTGGATGTCCCATTGGACTATTGTATTGAGACCTATGAGGAGTTCTTCATACTCGGCTATGTTGTTAGTGCAAGGAAATGCAAGCCGATATGATTTTGGGATATAGTCATTTTGAGGCGTGATAAATAGGATGCCAACCCCTGATCCATGTTGTGTGTAGGAACCATCAAAATACAACTTCTACATTACTGAGGTAGAAAGAGTGAAGATATTCTCATATGAAAAGTTAGATACCATAGGATGTACATCTATCATGGGTATTTTTGCTAGTTGATCTGCTAGGGCTTGCCCCTTGATTGCTTTACGATCGACATACTCAATGTCAAACTCACTAAGGATCATGACCCATTTAGCTAGTCTACCTGTGAGGGCTTCTTTTGCTAGGAGATATTTTAATGGATCAATTTTGGCTATTAGATTCATGTGTTGGTTTAGCATGTAATGCCACAACTTTTGGGAAGCGAACACTAAGGCTAAAAACAAGCTCATTCCATAGGTGAATAATTGAGTTCATGACCCACCAAGGTTTGACTGATATAATAGATTGCATGCTCTTTTCCTAATTCATCATGTTGTGCTAGAAGAGCCCCTAGGGCTATAGTTGTAGTTGAGATATACAAGATCAAAGGCCTATTGGCTACTGGTGGTACCAAGATAGGAGGTGTAGCTAGATATTCCTTGAGCTGATCAAATGTTGCTTGACACTTAGCATCCCATCGAAATGACACATCCTTTCAGAGCAAGTGTTGAATTGGTTGGCATTTATCTACTAGCTTTGAGATAAACTGCCTAATGGATTGTAACCTTCCTTGAAAGCTCCTTAATGCCTTCAGATTCTTTGGTGGAGGCATCTGTACTATAGCCTTGACTTTTGCTAGATCTACTTCAATGCCTCTACGAGATACAATATATCCCAACAGTTTTCCTGAGGATACCCCGAAGACACACTTCTTTGGATTGAGTCTTACTTGATATTTTTTGAGTCTGTCAAAGATTTGGCCTAGAACTTGTATGTGATCTTCCCTAGAAGACTTTGCTAGTATATCATCCACATAGTCCTCCATTATGTGATGAAAGAGATCATCGAATATCACTGTCATTGCTCTTTGATAGGTTGCTCCTATGTTTTTAAGACCAAATGGCATGACGCACCAATAATAGGTACCCCAAGGACAAGTAAATGTTGTTTTATGTTGGTCTTCTTCTGCTATCATTATCTGATTATAGCTAGAAAATCCATCCATTAGAGAAAGCATTTCATGGCCAGCAGTCAGTCCACGATGAGATCAATGTTTGGCAATGGAAAGTCATCTTTGGGACATGCTTTGTAAATGTGTATGAGGAAAAATTGATTAAATCTAAACTAATAAAACTAAAAACCAATCACATAAAGCGAACCAATCTAAGTAAAAGCCATTATCATCAAATCAAAGACAAATGAAAGCTCTTACCAAAACCTGTATTGTTCCCTTTTGGAGATGTGTGGATTGCTCAATCAAGTTGCGAAACCATAGTTGCAACAAGCAAGTAGTGTGCTCAATGTGCTCAAAGATCAATGTTAAAAGATCATAAGGTTGCTCAATCGACGCGTTTTGTATGCTCAAAGCTCTGTTAAATATGCCTGAGAATACGATCGAAGAGAGAGGCTCAATGAAGGAGATGAGGGGGTTTATATAGGTTTCAATGAAGATCGATCAACGGTCCAGATAATTCAGAAAAATCAACAGAGGAGAATAGTTGAGGAACGTGCAACGAATGAGAAGAAGACATGTGTCTTGCTTTCTTTTGCATGAGAGGAGTTATCAAGAATAGAAGAATGAGTTAAAGCAATTAACAGAATGTAATGATCAATTAAGTGATTTAAAACAAGAAGAAGAGATTTGCATGAGAAAAGAAGATATTTTGCTTTATTAAATATAGAAAACTTGAGTTATTTTAGAGATAACTCAAATTAGATGAAAAAGCAATTTAAATAAATAATTGATTTATTTAAATTTAGAGAAGATATTTTGGAGGAAATAATTAAATAATTGAGATTATTTAATTTAGAAGATTTGGAAAGCAAATTAAATAAATAAATTTATTTAATTGTTGTGCATGATTTTGGAAGAATGATTTTGATTTAATTAAATAATTAGGAATTATTTAATTTTAGATAAGAGGGAATTTGTTGAATTAATTAAATAATGGGATATATTTAATTAATGTGGATTTGATTTTGGATAGAAGATAACGATTAAATAATTAAAATTATTTAATTGTGGAAGAATATAGAGGAATCTGATTTAATTAATTAAATAAAGAGAATTTATTTAATTAATGTCGCGGTGTTGTGATTTAGAAGAATTTGGTGAAATTAATTAAATAATTAGATTATTTAATTAATGTTGGAATGCAGGTGATTAGGAAGAAATGATGAAATGCAAGTAGCGTGACAAGTTGGTCATTTTAGGGTGTCTACATTTTGCCCCTCTTTGATGCAATGCAATTTATAGCGTTGCGTCAAAGAAATTAATTGTCGAAGATGTGATACAATTTTTGTTTATGCCCCAGTGTAGGTAGTTGCCCCAGCGTAGCTGGCGTAGGGTGCCCCCTCGAGAGGAAAGATAGGGAAGTGACAGAAGAACTGTGTTGATGCTTGACTAGAAGATTTGTTGGAGATAGGTGAGGTTGGATAGACGATAGATAGAAGAAAGGAGAGAACATGAGAGAAAGACAGGTGATTGATCTTTGCTTGAAAAACTATAGAAGGCCATGGATGAATGGATGGGTAGATGGATGAGCTTGTTGCATTGGTTTCACATTTGTTTATAAAGAGCAATCCTTATTTTTGATATAGCACGTGGATAGTTTGCCACCAAGGTATAAAAGACCAAGGTGCAATAATATCCGAGTGCGTGGACGTTGACTCTGCAAGCAAGTCGATTGAACTTAGATCCCTTTAGACATATATGACCTTGTTGGAACATGTGAATAAGCCATAGTCTTGAACATAAAATAAACTTCAATACATGTAAATGCAAGAAGAATTATTAATATGTAAGATGCTAGGTCGTAACACACACAAGATAAATAGAATGCTAAGAAAGATGCTAAAAATCATTCCTCAAACACGGCACACAAAAAAAATAATGACTATGCCCCCTATCTGTACTACATCGCAACGTACCAAGATTATAGATAAATCAAGGTAGCCTTGAATAAGTAATGGATAAAGGAACAAAAGATAAACCATAACACAAATTGACTGACTTACAAAGTAAACATACAGCCAACATATTCTCTTGCCAAAGAGGTTGCTCAAGATAGATTGGTTAGGAAAGATAACAGCCTTATCGTAGGAACTTTGTGTCTGTTAAAGGGTGCTATCTACCTAAAAAGACAATGTCTTGCTGCAGGAAATGCCACATGTCACATGAGACGCGTGTGTTGGTCTCGACAATGGAACACTTCGCATAAGAAAAGCTTGTTGATCTGGTGCTTTGGTTAGGCGGTACTTAGCTAATGTTGGCAATCGGTATGCAGGACAGTAGATGACTCTTGGAAGGAAGCCGCTTTGCTTCAGGTTTGTTAAGGACTTTTGCTTTGAAAGGATGCGCTAGCTTGCTGCTTGAGTTAGTCAAGTTGAGGCGAATGGATGTTGAAAAATGGAAGACTAGAAAGGTGACAGTGCTAATGGATTGGGACAGGTGGAGAATGATGGATCGTGTGTGCCTGAGTACTAGATACATCCTTCGTATTTCAGACTGCCTACATACCCTGTGTCCACGAGATCAAGGCACATGACGATGAAAGATGAAAATGATAAATATGTAGTTCTGGATAGAGTGATGAGATGGATCGAGGTGGAAAGGGGAGATCTTATGTACCTGAGTACTGGAAACTTCCTTCATATTCTAGACTGCCTACATACCCATGTCCATGGGATCAAGGTACTTTAAGATTGAGAAGATGATAATATGTGTGCCTGAGTACTGGATACATCCTTCGTATTCCAGACAGCCTACATACCCTGTGTCCACGGGATCAAGGCACACGACGATGAAAGATGAAAATGATAAATATGTAGTTCTGGATAGAGTGATGATGTGGGAAAAGATGAAGAGGAGGGGATCTTATGTACCTGAGTACTGGATACATCCTTCGTAATCCAGACTGCCTACATACCCATATCCATGGGATCAAGGTACCTTAAGATTGAAAAGATGATAATATGTAGTTCTGGTTAGTGTGATGATGTGGGAAAAGCGTTGAGAAGATAACATCCTTATCATAGGAGTGATGTGTCCGTTAAAGGGTGTTACCTGTGAACAATGAGAAGAGATTGAAGTATGCGTTGCGAACCATGAACAAGGAACCAATCCTAGACCTAAGTTAAGGAAAGAGTTGCCCCCATTCTGGTAGAGGAAATTGTATGGGTGACTGCTGAAGAAGACACAGAAAGCTTTGACCTAGGACAAGACAGTGTTAACTGTAGACACAGATCAAGCCGTAGCGTGACGACGAGGGACATTGACAAATTTCCAAGCTATACTAGATAGGGAGATGGAAATGCAAACAAAGTCAATGGTTTTATTAGGGATGGGTGGAAAGGCGTGCTCTGTGCACTGGACATGGAGTGGATACGACTCGATAGACGATGGATGCTGACTCTACACATAGCGCCTGTTTGCCAGGTTTTCACTATGGTACTTATCCAAGGCGCCTGTTTGCCAGGTTTTCACCAGAGGACAAATTTTTTTGGATTTTTTGGATTTTTTTTTTTTTTTGGAATACTCTGAGGATCAGGCATAAAACTTCTTGAGATGGACACTGTTAAGTGGCTCATCCAGAGGAATGCCGTCAGGTGTAGCTAAAGTATAAGCTCCTAATCCATATGCTGTTGTCACAATAAAGGGACCTAACCAGTTAGGTTCAAACTTTCCCTTCTTTTCTTGATCTGCTTGATTTCTCTGATTCTCCTTAAGTACAAGATCACCAACTTGAAACCGTCTTTCTTTGATCTTTTTGTTGTAATTACACCAGAGGCAGTTTTGATAGACATGGAGGTGATTAAGCGCTGCAAGGCGCCTCTCATCTAGTAGTTCAAGCTCAGCTAATCTGGAAGTGCGATACTCTTCTGCATTAATCAGGTCCTGCATAGATACTCTGAGGGATGGGATCTCGACCTCTATAGGTAGGATGGCTTCAGAGCCAAAGACCAAGGCATATGGTGTGGCACCAGTTGGTGTTCTGATACTAGTGCGGTAGGCCCATAGGGCAGGATTGAGTTGCAAGTGCCAATCACGACCAGCTTCATTGACCATTTTCTTGAGGATTTTGAGAATAGTTTTATTAGAAGCCTCAGCTTGGTTGTTACTCTACGGATAGTAGGGAGTGGAAAAGCGATGTCAGATATTGTATTGTGTGCACAAGGCACGGACATCTTGGTTCTTGAATGGCCTCCCATTATCAGTGACAATGGCTTGGGGAATACCATACCGGCATATGAGGTAGTTTAGGATAAACTTGGCTATTTGCTTACCGGTGATATAGGTCATAGGAATGGCTTCCACCCACTTTGTGAAATACTCAGTGGCGGTAATGATAAACTTGTGGCCATTGGAAGAGGAGGGGTGGATTTGTCCTACGAGGTCGAGACCCCATTGAGAAAAAGGCCATGGAGTTGTCACAGGTTATAATTCATGAGCTGGTGCGTGAATCAAATCTCCATGCTGCTGGCATTGTAGACATTTCTTAGCAAACTATGCAGCATCTTGCTCTATTGTAGGCTAGTAATAACCTATTCTGAGTATCTTCTTAGCAAGATTAGGATCGGTAGAATGTGCACTGCAGACACCTTCATGTATGTCTCGTAAGGTAGCTTCAGCTTCTTCCGCGTTAAGACATCCTAAGAGGATACCATCGAGACTCCGGCGATATAGTGTATCACCCAGAATGATGTAATAGGAGGATTGACGGATAAAGGTTTTGCGTTGGGTGGATGATAGGTCAGGGGGAAAGGTATTATGTTTGAGGTATTCATAGATATCTTCATACCATGGGGAATTGGGACCAACAAGTTCGCAGATGATTTCAGTAACAGGAACATCGACGGCTGGTATCAACAATTGCTCGATCAAGAATTCATTTTTGTGTATTAGCAGGAATGTCAATTAGTGACCCTACAGAAGCCATAGAATCTACTGCTTTATTATGCTCTCTTGGGATTTGCTCAAATGTGATGCAAGAGAAGTGTGGTTTGTAGGCATCCACTAGCTGCTTGTAGGGGACCAACTTTTCATCCTTTGTTTGGTACTCATCTATGACTTGGCGAATGACTAGCTGTGAGTCTCCATATACTTGTAATTATGTGATGTCCCATTGAACTGTTGTATTGAGACCTATGAAGAGTGCTTCATACTCGGCTATGTTGTTGGTGCAAGGGAATGCAAGCTGATATGACTTAGGAATATAGTCATTTTGAGGTGTAACAAATAAAATGCCAGCTCCTGATCCATGTTGTGTGTAAGAACCGTCAAAATACAACTTCCACATTACCGAGTTAGCCAGAGTGAATAGATTTTCATCAGGAAAGTCTGCTACCATAGGATGTGTATCTTTCATAGGTGCTTCTGCTAGTTGATCCATGAGGGCTTGTCCTTTGATTGCTTTACGATCCGTGTACTCAATGTCGAACTCACTAAGGATCATGACCCATTTAGCTAGTTTGCCTGTGAGAGCTGCTTTTGCTAGTAGATACTTCAAGGGATCAATCTTGGCTATAAGAATTGTGTGTTGGTTCAACATGTAATGCCGTAACTTTTGGGAGGCGAACACTACTGCTAAACAAGCCCTTTCCATCAGTGAATAATTGAGTTCATATCCCACCAAGGTTCTACTGATATAATAAATTGCATGCTCCTTTCCTGATTCATCATTTTGTGCTAGCAGGGCCCCCAGGGCCAAATTTGTAGTGGAGATATATAATATCAAAGGTTTGTCTGCGACTGGTGGAACCAATACAGGAGGTGTAGCTAGATACTCTTTAAGTTGATCAAACGCTGCCTGACACTTATAATCCCATCGGAATGAGACATCCTTTCGGAGTAAGTGTTGAAAGGGTTGGCATTTATCTGCTAGCTGTGATATGAAGCGTCGAATGGACTGCAACCTTCCCTGAAGGCTCCTTAGTGCTTTAAGGTTCTTGGGTGGAGGCATCTCCACTACTGCCTTTACTTTTGCTAGATTGACTTCGATGCCTCTACGAGATACAATGTATCCCAACAGCTTCCCTGATGTTACACCGAATACACACTTCTTTGGATTGAGTCTTACTTGGTATTTTTTGAGCCTGTCGAAGATCTGTCCTAGAACCTATATATGTTCTGCCCTAGAAGATTTAGCCAGTATATCATCCACATAGTCCTCCATGATGTGATGAAAGAGATCGTGGAAGATCACTGTCATTGCTCTCTGATAGGTGGCTCCTGCATTCTTCAGACCAAATGGCATGACACACCAACAGTAATTGCCCCACGGACAAGTAAAGGTTGTTTTATGTTGATCCTCTTCAGCTATCCTTATCTGGTTGTAGCCTGAGAATCCGTCCATGAGAGAAAGCATCTCGTGACCTGCTGTCAAGTCCACTATAATGTCAATGTTTGGTAGTGGAAAGTCATCTTTAGGACATGCCTTGTTGAGATCTCTGAAATCGTTACACATGCGGATGCACCCATTGGGTTTAGACACAGGTATAATGTTTGAGACCCAATCTGAATAGTCAATGGGTCGTATGAACTTTGCATCCAATAATTTCTGTATTTCCACTTTCACTAAGAGAGCGATCTGTGGATGCATCTTTCTCAACTTCTGTTTGACTGGTTTCACTTTGGGATCAACTGTGAGATAATGAACTACCAGCTTAGGGTCTAGCCCTGGCATATCTGCATAGGTCCATGCAAAGTTGATGGTTCTCTGTAAGAAGAATGCGTTAAGATTTCTGTGCTCTGTGTCAGATAATGATGCTGCTAGGAATGTGGTCTTTGGATTTTGTTTTGTCCCAAGATTTATCTCTGTAGAAGCTTCCACCAGGAGTGCTGACTTCTCTTGGTACTTAGATGGTAAGGGAAGGTCAAATCCTCCATCCTCAGGTGCCACAGTTGGGTTTTCACCTTTGGATACGTCCTTTGTTTTTACTATTGTATGATCAGGAGGTGCCACAGTGTGGTTTTCACCTAGAGATCTTTCTTTATTTTCACTTTTGCGACTGGAGGATTTGGCATTCTCACCAAAATAAGTTGTCGGCTCTAGTTCCATTACAAAACCTGCTTTATGATCACCAAGGGGGATACCTTCCCGAAGTCCCATGAACTCGGCTAAAGCTTCGTCATTCTGAAATACATCTATAACAGGGGACCCTTGTTGGTCCCAATCGATAAGTTTAGGGTAGACAAGTGTGACACTCTGGGTGTTGGTAGAGGTTAAGGATACGGAGGACAGGGTAAAAATGGAGGATTCTGCGAATAGGTTGGTCATATGGAGGGAAGAGTCATCGGTGATATCCTCTGTAGATGTCGAATCGGTAGGAAAAGTATCAGCTACCTCGTCGAGGATATACTCGATGTCCAAGGCGTGTGGTACCTTCTTACCAAATCCTAATCCTTTCTTGTCTAGCTTCTTTGTCACAACAATGGGTTCCATAGTTCCTTGATTCTATTTCCCAAGGCCACCTTTGCCTTTATAGCCCATGTTTTTTACTATCCTTAAGCCATTGCCATATTGCTTGACTGGTATTGTGACTGGTTCTTTCTCCTTATAGAGCCAAGAAGAAATGTCCTCAATAGTTTCCTCTTCCAGTAACCGTCCATGTTGGAATTGGGTTAGGAATGCTGGGGGAGGAATAGCCGCTTGTTTGGTTACTTTGGCAATGGGTGGTTGGCCGTAAGATTTAGGGGATAAAGGCATCCGCCCTACACAACAAGATTTTGAGATATCATAGGTTCCAAAGCCTATATCCTGGATGCGAGCTGTGATTTTGGAGAGGAGTGTAGGTTCACTTGTAGAGGCTTGCGTCAGTGTTTTAGGATCAACATATAGTGGGGATTCAAGGGCTTTATCATTTTTAGGCACTTGGTTGCAATTCTTATAGCTGCCTTGCAAGACACGACAGAAAAATAAGGTGCAACTAAACTAGGCACACACACGTTTGTAGTTGTCAATTGTCCCTTATGAAATTGAAGTGTTTGGCATTCATGTCCATTGTCCCTTAGAAAATTGAGGTGTTTTCACATACATGTCCATTGTCCCTTAAAAAAAGTAGTATGTTCCTAAGACTTAAATTGTAAGAAAAATGATTTGTTCAATTATCATTTTAAGCATGCAATGTGTTTCTAAGACTTAGTGAGATAAATTAAGATTTCTTCAATGCTCGTCCTGCATGAACATGTTAAAAAAAAAGCACCTATTTGCTCTGTGTGAGTAGTAAGAGGCTGCAACAAGTCAGTTTAGTTCCACAAAAACCAATAAGTTAGCCAAAATAAATCAATATGACCAAAAGTGAGCTACTGTCTTACCGAAAGTGACCTACTGTGCTACCAAAAGCACCGAACTGCGTTTTCAATAGCACTGTGATGCAGACCCGAGGCGTAAAATAATACTACCAGAAGCGCTCAATGATATCCCGAAGCACTGCACTGTGTTTTCAAACGCGCTGTGATGCAGACCAGAAGCGCAACACAATACTACCAGAAGCGTTGAATAATAGCCAGAAGCGTGGTGCTGTGTTACCAAAAGCATGATACCGTATAGCCAAAAAGCGCTGCGCTGTCTTAGATCACAAAAAAGTTAGCTTTCGTCAAAATAACCAGATCCAAATAAAATTCCATGATTGATCTAATATTCTGTGAAGTAGTATCTAAGAGATCTATATCGTGAAATACAAAAAATCTAGAAGGTGTAGTAACAAAAAGGTTTAACTCAAATATTGAAGATATCAACTAAATAAGTCAACTTAGGAAATATCAAAAGATGGTTTCAAAGACAAATACAACAGCTTGTCAGAGAAATGAAAAGATATGTAACGAGAAAACCTTGCAAAAACACGAAAACAAAGTCAAAAACCTAGTACAGCCAAAAGCGCTTAATAATGCTGCCAGCCGTGCCGTTGTGCATTACCAGAAGCACTTTTCTGTATTACCAGAAGCGTCACAGTGCCCCCAGGGGCGCTGTACTGTGCCTCCAAGAGCGCTTAAGAATACTGCGAGAAGCGCTTCAGAATGTCACTTGCGCTGTACCGTACTATGACTTCAAAAAAACAATTTCTCAAAGAAAAAGAGGGATTAGTGCGTCCCACCGAGCGTGCCAGAATGTGTATGAGGAAAAATTGATTAAATCTAAACTAATAAAACCAAAAACCAATCACATAAAACGAACCAATCTAAGTAAAAGCCATTATCATCAAATTAAAGACAAATGAAAGCTCTTACCAAAACCTGTATTGTTCCCTTTTGGAGATGTGTGGATTGCTCAATCAAGTTGCAAAACCATAGTTGCAACAAGCAAGTAGTGTGCTCAATGTGCTCAAAGATCAATGTTAAAATATCGTAAGGTTGCTCAATCGACACGTTTTGTATGCTCAAAGCTCTGTTAAGTATGCCTGCGAATACGATTGAAGAGAGAGGCTCAATGAAGGAGATGAGGGGGTTTATATAGGTTTCAATGAAGATCGATCAACGGTCCAGATAATTCAGAAGAATCAACGGAGGAGAATAGTTGACGAACGTGTAACGAATGAGAAGAAGACATGTGTCTTGCTTTCTTTTGCATGAGAGGAGTTATCAAGAATAGAAGAATGAGTTAAAGCAATTAACAGAATGTAATGATCAGTTAAGTGATTTAAAACAAGAAAAAGGGATTTGCATGAGAAAAGAAGATATTTTGCTTTATTAAATATAGAAAACTTGAGTTATTTTAGAGATAACTCAAATTAGATGAAAAAACAATTTAAATAAATAATTGATTTATTTAAATTTAGAGAAGATATTTTGGAGGAAATAATTAAATAATTGAGATTATTTAATTTAGAAGATTTGGAAAGCAAATTAAATAAATAAATTTATTTAATTGTTGTGCATGATTTTGGAAGAATGATTTTGATTTAATTAAATAATTAGGAATTATTTAATTTTAGATAAGAGGGAATTTGTTGAATTAATTAAATAATGGGATATATTTAATTAATGTAGATTTGATTTTGGACAGAAGATAACGATTAAATAATTAAAATTATTTAATTGTGGAAGAATATAGAGGAATCTGATTTAATTAATTAAATAAAGAGAATTTATTTAATTAATGTCGCGGTGTTGTGATTTAGAAGAATTTGGTGAAATTAATTAAATAATTAGATTATTTAATTAATATTGAAATACAGGTGATTAGGAAGAAATGACGAAATGCAAGTAGCGTGACAAGTTGGTCATTTTAGGGTGTCTACAGTAAAGATCTATGAAGTATGAACACATGCGGATGCCCCCATTTGGTTTAGCCATAGGTACAATGTTTGAGACCCATTCTAGATAATCAATAGGCTTGATAAATTTTACATCTAGCAACTTTTGTATTTCAACTTTCACCAAGAGAGTGATATGTGGGTGCATCTTTCTTAGTTTTTGTTTGACCGATTTAGTTTTTGGATCAACCGTGAGATAGTGAACTACTAGCAAAGGGTCCAACCCTGGCATATCAGCATAGGCCCACGCAAAGTTGATGGTTCACTGTAAGAAGAAGTTGGTAAGATTCTGTGCTCTTGTTCTAATAGTGATGCTGCAAGGAATGTGGTCTTAGGATTTTGCTCTGTGCCTAGATTTATCTCTGTAGAATCTTCCACTAGAAGAGTTGATTTCTCTTGATACTTAGAAGGTAGGGGAAGGTCAAATCCTCCATCTTCAAGTGCCACAATTGGGTTTTCACCTTCAAATACATCCTTTATTTTTACTGTTTTCTGATCAGGAGGTGCCATAGTGTGGTTTTCACTTAGAGATCTATCTTCATTTTTATTTTTGTGACTGGAGGATTTGGCATTCTCACCAAAATAATAATTCTGATCTAGCTCCATTACAAAACCAGCTTTGTGATCACCAAGAGAGATACCATCTCGAATTCCCATAAATTCTGCAATAGCTTCGTCATTCTGAAAAACATCTAGAATGGGGGACCCTTGTTGGTCCCAATCGATAAGTTCAAGGCAGACAAGTGTTACAATCTGGGTGTTGGTGGTTGATTCAAGGATACAGATGATAGCATGAATATGGAGAATTCAGTGAATAGGTCAGTCATATGGAGTTAAGAGTCATCGATGATATCCTCTTTAGACGTTGAATCTGCGAGAGAATTTTGTGCCACTTTGTCGAGAATACCCTCTGTTGGTACTTTTTCCTGAATCGATAAAGGGTTTGCCAGTTCCAATGCACAGGCAGATTCGGCCAACAGATACGAGAGGTTGAGTGAGCTACCTCCCCTTCACTTTTGGTTCTACCACACCAAGGGGGGTATCCCTATAGCTAATAATGTAACTTGACTTGCCCAAATGGAAGAATGATTTAGCTTTACAAATACAGGCAGAATACTCTCACTTTTAGACCAAGATGTGTATGATACATCACAAGTTTGGCAACATTCTTGGACATATTTGTCTGGTTGTGGATGAGAGTATGCAGGGGTCCTAATCCTACTCCTACAAACTAACAGGTGGAAGTTATGAAAAGATGGATTTTAGATGTTGGGTTTGGAGTTATGGGATTTTCCTAGATCCTTTGAACAGACAGATTCCCAGATCAGTGCCTTATCTGGGCAGTAGAGTCACACCTATGAATGCAGATGTCTCCCTATGACAACATAACTTCATATGCAGAGGATTCACATAAACTATCACTGCCTAACAGCAATATATCCAAGAAATAGTATTACCTATGATCATACTTAGCAGATCCTATGATGCAGTCCATTTTCCTTTGTATTTGATCCAAAGCCTATTTAACCACTCCTTGAGCAGATGCAAGAAATCAAACACATAGTACAGCAAGCATATACTGAAAAACTTGGAAACCCTTGACAACCTTGTTTGAAAGGAAAACAAGAAACATACAGGAGACAATCATAGACCATACACACATCAAGTGTTTTTCATTTAAATTTAATCTACATAAAACGTCATCATACAAGAATTTATCATTTACAAACAAGAAGGACTGACACACCAGAGCAAGGACCAAATCTTCAATAAGAAATGCCTTTCAAAATGTGAAAACCTTGTGTTCAGAGTCAGATCAGAAAACCAAAAAAAAAACATCCCACCCCCTCCATAATGAGTAACACAGTTTGCTATATACAACAAGAAAGTGTACTCACATTAATTACATGGAACCCTTCAAAATTTGCCAGATACATTGCACCAAGAATGGCGCCCAAATCAATCAATGCAGAACGCATAGGAAGAGGAAGGAGCAGGTGAAATCGGGATGTGTGCAACTGCCTGAGGATTTTCCATTAAATTCAAGTCATTGGCTAGTCAATCATCAGCCCATGCCTCCGCATTTCACCATCTATGCCTCAGCTACCCGTGGGATGCAACAATGGTTCGTGCTATGAAGTTTCCTGCTCGAACTGGTGCGGACACACAGAAAATCCTTCCTTCCTCAAGTATTCAAAATAGCACCGTCGATCTCCCTCCCATCGCTAAGATCTACGGCTCAAAATCCTGCAGAAAAGTCAGTAGCCAATGATAACGTGCCACGTAGGCACTCCACACTTCTATCGCTGACTTTTCCCCTTTGTATTTTGCCTTTTCGCCCTTGTATATGCAAAAACATATGCATATACAATTGCTCTTTAAATCTTTGTATATGCAGGATGCATATACACGCAACTTTCTGGACACGTGGCAGCCCCTGATTGGTTCCCTATCGCTAGGTATTTTCATTTCCATCGGCCATCGGAACAACCCTAGGAGCATCCGCCGATGTGTAGTCTCTCGCCGATGAACCAACATGCTTTTTCCCTGTTGCATCTGAAAATGCATGTGGGATTGTATATACGTACAATCGGCCTTCATACAAGGTAGACCCCAAAACATCATAGAACAAACTGAAATTGCTATCGGGCCCGGGCCTTGTACCTTTCCCTTGTATAATCACTTTGTATCTATAAGACACAGATTTCAAATTTTCATGAAGCATGCTGAAGTTGCTTTGAAATCTGGCTTGTATCTAACCTTTGTATCTTTGCAATGTATATCGGTACATACAAGTGCCCAATATACATGCCGCGGATGCCAGTGCTTTATCTGCCAACTTTGACTTTTCCTTCGGGTCCGGAATGTATGCCTTTTTTTTGTATATTGGCTTGTATGTTGCATATGCAAATGCAACATACATGCAATCCACGGATTCCAACCATTATCAACTGGACTGCACATTCCTACAGATTCTAGCTTGCATATTTAGAATGTATATTTGAAGGTATGTTTGAATGTACAAAGCGGTGGGCCCCAGCTTTGTAACTTGTCTTGCATGTGCCTATTTGTATATCGCCGCCGATGCACATTTTGCTTTGCATATCCACTGGCCCCACCAAATGTACATCGGCCCTTGTATCTTTTGCTTGCATATGCATCGGCTGATGCATCCTTTGCACTGTAGCAGATGTATATTGGGCCTTGTATATTCTTCCTTACACCTTAACATGCAACCCGATATACAAACTGGGAATATTCTTGGGAATTTGTGAAAGATTCCCCCTTTGTATATGCATCTTTTCAAAGCCTGATATGCATATAAAATGCATATAACCCATTTTTTCAAAGGTCGAATGAGATCTTGCAAGCCCGCCCATGCACATTGGACCTGCATGTATATACAAGCATCCTTGTATATACAAAGGCACCTGCACACAACTAATTTTTGTATTTTTTACAACTGCAGAGGCCAAAAGAGTTAGAATTTTTTGGACTTTTGGGAAGGGGCTTGCATATACATATTTAAGTACCAACACAGGCTCTGTCTGGGGATGCATGCCTCTTGCAGGCATGGCGAGAACCTCAGAATCTTTGGTTTCACAAATTGGGCCTTATCCATTGGGCAACAGAGTCCATCATTGCACCAACCTGCACACAAATTATATTTTCAAACATTATTTTTGGCGGCCCTGGGCAGCCAAAAATGAAGAACCATAGTCTTTTCCTATCAAATGCCTGATTCTAAACTGAATAACCCCAACCACAACTGAAAACATTAAAACTATCTGCCCACATGCTGATCTTATCAATTACATGCTTCACCATTTCTGAAAACTTGCCACTGTCAGTACTGCCTCTGTCACTCTGCATCTTACAATCAGAGACATAACCATACACATTATAATATTCTTCAGCATTAGGTAACATATGTATGTTATGATCCTCAAGCAGTAAATCCTTATATTGCATTTGGTAATATTCATTATCTACCTGACTGTTGCACATTACCAAACACATATCCAGCTGATCCAAAAACTGAAAACACTCAGAAAATATGAGACCCACAATATCATTTATATCACCTATTAACATTGAAAACAAATCCTGATCTACATACTCATTGTTGCACAGATCTGGCACAACCGATGCTAAGCATTTATTATCCATAGTTTGCAAATCAGTGTCATCATTTTCAAACAAAGGGTTAATTCTGCACCACTAAAAGTCAAGACTCACAATGTCAAATGCATCCACAGGCTCATCATAAAGGGGAATCACACTCATTGCAAAGGTCTCTATTTCTTCTTCACGACAATCCATTTCTTTTTCATCATTATCAGACCTAGAGTCATAAGAAGAACAAACCTAATCCATGAACTGGTCATGAATATCATCACTGTCGTCTGATTGCCCCACATATAAGATTTCTGCTACTTCAATGCCTTCTGAAGTTGAACTATCCACATCATTTTCTAGCCCTCTAATGCTCCCTTATGAAACTGATATTGATTCTTGATCCATATGATTACAACTTTGCATAACTGGATCATTTAAACATGAATGCTCTTTGTTTAGGACTGGCATGCAAATATTACTTGAAAAATTATTATTGTCAACTTCATTTGCTGAGCAAAATAGGACATCCTCTTCTATAACAAAAACATCATTAACTTGGAATGATGCAATAATTGGGATAGCAAGGGTGTGAGTACTTTGACATTCATCTCCAACACTTAGATTATATCTTTCATCAACATTTGGGACTACAGGGCAGCAAAAAATTTTAGAGAAATAACCCTTTTGAATCCCATACCTCCAATTATTTTCAATGTCTATTGCAAACTGTTGTGTCTGATGCAATGTGGTGGGCTCCTTATCTCTCAATCTATAGCACATTTTCTTATCAAATGCTCCCAAATAGACAACTAGGCACAATGCATCATTAGGTCTCATGCATTCTGGGATTCTATTCAATGCCTTCATAAATCTGAGGTTAAAGGTTGGGACCAACTCATCTTCTTCAATATGGATATACATAAAATCACTAATGACTGCATACTCAGGTATTCTTTCACCATATTGTTCTAAGAATGCAGATTTAAAATCTTGCCAAGAGCTGACAGAGCAAGCTGGAAGGTAGGAGAACCAGTCCCTTGCATCTTCATCTAGAGATTGAATAAATAATCTCATAACTACATCTTCATGGTCAATCTCAAAGTCATCTATAACATTCATAAACTGCTGCAAGTGTCTCTCAGTTGATTCATCCTTTATACCATTGAATTTGGGCAAATACTTTCTGATTTTAGGTGCAAAAGCATTTGGATAACCACCAATGCCACTAAAATTTATGGGCCTATATCTATCAGTGTTGAAACTTCTTTTATTATATGATTGGGACTGACTACTATACATCATTGCATTTGAAACCTCACAAGAGTGCATGGGCTGACAATACATCTTTATGTGTTTCTGCAACCCTCTTTTCAACTCAGATTTTCTTTTACAACAATGACCTTAGGCTTTTAAAATCCACAAAGCTATTTTTGGCTTTCCTAAAGTCCTTCAAATGAGTCTTTTCAATAACATTGCATGCCTCACTTGAATTGCAAACTAGGTTCTTACAAAAGCATGTGATCCTATCATCATCATTTCCCTTTTAACTAGTGCTACTTCACCAAGTAGGGAGTGTTTTAAAATTTATGGAAATACCTAGATATGTTGCAGCAACTGCAAATTTGACACCTCTGGTGTCATCTTATCAGGTTCTTTATATGCAGAGTCACCACCTCCTTGGCAGAGGAATGAGCTTCAAACAAGCTGAAGTTGAAAACTAATTTCTTGTCTTTCTAGGTCTTCCCACAACAGAGCCACAGATAAATTTTTTTTCCTTTGCTGCAACAAACACTTTCTAGGTCTGATTTTTTAATCTTTTAGACTCAAACTCTCATGGATATGACATTGTCTCCCCAGCAGAGTCACCAATTCTATTGGTACTTTTTCCTGAATTGACAGAGGGTTTGCCAGTTCCAATGCATAGGCAGATTCGGCCAACAGATACGGGAGGTTGCGTGAGCTGCCTCCCCTTCACTTCTAGTTCTGCCGCACCAAGGGGGATATCCCTATAGCTAATGATGTAACTTGACTCGCCCAAATGGAAGAATGATTTAGCTTTACAAATACAGGCAGAATACTCTCACTTTTAGACCAAGATGTGTATGATAAATCACAAGTTTGGCAACATTCTTGGACATATTTGTCTGGTTGTGGATGAGAGTATGCAGGGGTCCTAATCCTACTCCTACAAACTAACAGGTGGAAGTTATGAAAACATGGATTTTAGATGTTGGGTTTGGAGTTATGGGATTTTCCTAGACCCTTTGAACAGACAGATTCCCAGATCAGTGCCTTATTTGGGTAGCAGAGTCACACCTATGAATGTAGATGTCTCCCTATGACAACATAACTTCATATGCAGAGGATTCACATAAAATATCACTGCCTAACAGCAATATATCCAAGAAACAGTATTACGTATGATCATACTTAGTAGATCCTATGATGCAGTCCATTTTCCTTTGTATTTGATCAAAAGCCTATTTAACCACTCCTTGAGCAGATGCAAGAAATCAGACACACAGTACAGCAAGCATATACTGAAAAACTTGGAAGCCCTTGACAACCTTGTTTGAAAGGAAAACAAGAAACATACAGGAGACAATCATAGACCATACATACATCAAGTGTTTTTCATTTAAATTCAATCTGCATAGAACGTCATCATACAAGAATTTATCATTTACAAACAAGAAGGACTGACACACCAGAGCAAGGACCAAATCTTCAACAAGAAATGCCTTTCAAAATGTGAACACCTTGTGTTCAGAGTCAGAGCAGAAAACCCAAAAAAAAACATCCCACCCCCTCCCCAACGAGTAACACAGTCTGCTATATACAGCAAGAAAGTGTACTCACATTAATTACATGGCACCCTTCAAAATTTGCTAGATACATTGCACCAAGAATGGTGCCCAAATCAATCAATGCAGAATGCATAGGAAGAGGAAGAAGCAGGTGAAATCAGGATGTGTGCAACCGCTTAAGGATTTTCCATTAAATTCAGGTCATTGGCTAGTCAATCATCAGCCCATGCCTCTACATTTTGCCATTAATGCCTCAGCTACCCATGGGATGCAGCAATGGTTAGTGCTATGAAGTTTCCCACTCGAACTGGTGCGGACACATAGAAAATCCTTCCTTCCTCAAGCATTCAAAACAGGGCCGTCGATCTCCCTCCCATCGCTGAGATCCACGACTCAAAATCCTACAGAAAAGTCAGTAGCCAATAATAACGTGCCACGTAGGCACTCCACACTTCTATCGCTGACTTTTCCCCTTTGTATTTTGCCTTTTTGCCCTTGTATATGCAAAAGCATATGCATATACAATTGCTCTTTAAATCTTTGTATATGCAGGATGCATATACACACAACTTTCTGGACACGTGGAGCCCCTGATTGGTTCCCTATCGCTAGGTATTTTCATTTCAATCAGCCATCAGAACAACCCTGGGAGCATCCACCGATGTGTAGTCTCTCGCCGATGAACCAACATGCTTTTTCTGTTTTGCATCTGAAAATGTATGTGGGATTGTATATACGTACAATCGCCCTTCATACAAGGTGGACCCCAAAACATCATAGAACAAATTGAAATTGCTATCGGGCCTAGGCCTTGTACCTTTCCCTTGTATAATCACTTTGTATATACAAGGTGCGGATTTCAAATTTTCATGAAGCATGCTGAAGTTGCTTTGAAATCTGGCTTGTATCTAACTTTTGTATCTTTGCAATGTATATCGGTACATACAAGTGCCCAATATACATGCCGCAAACGCCAGTACTTTATCTGCCAATTTTGACTTTTCCTTCGGGTCCGGAATGTACGCCTTTGTTTTGTATATTGGCTTGTATGTTGCATATACAAATGCAACATACATGCAATCCACGGATTCCAACCATTATCAACCGGACTGCACATTTCTTCAGATTCTAGCTTGCATATTTAGAATGTATATTTGAATGTATGTTTGAATGTACAACCATAAATATACAAGCGGCGGGCCCTAGCTTTGTAACTTGTCTTGTATGTGCCTATTTGTATATCAATGCCGATACACATTCTGCTTTGCATATCTAGTGGCCCCACCAAATGTACATCGGCCCTTGTATCTTTTGCTTGTATATGCATTGGCCGATGCATCCTTTGCACTGTAGCAGATGTATATCGGGCCTTGTATATTCTTCCTTGCACCTTTACATGCAACCCGATATACAAACCAAGAATATTCTTGGGAATCTGCAAAAGATTCCCCCTTTGTATATGCATCTTTTCAAAGCCCGATATGCATATAAAATGCATATAACCCATTTTTTCAAAGGCCGAATGAGATCTTGCAAGCCCGCCCATGGACATTGGACCTGCATGTATATACAAGCATCCTTGTATATATAAAGGCACCTGCATACAAATAATTTTTGTATTTTTTACAACTGCAGAGGCCAAAAGAGTTAGAATTTTTTGGACTTTTGGGAAGGGGCCTGCATATATATATTTAAGTACCAACACCTTCGATGTCCAAGGCACGTGGTACCTTATTACCATATCCCAACCCCTTTTTGTCGAGCTTTTTCTTCATAATAATGGGTTCTATTTCACCTTAATTATCTTTCCCAAGGCTCCCTTTGCCTTTATAGCCCATGTTTTTGACAATTCTTAGGCCATTGCCATATTGTTTAACTGGTATGGTGAGTGGTTCTTTCTCTTTGTAGAGCCAAGATGAGATGTCTTCAATAGTTTCCTCTGCCAATAATTTTCCCTCATTGAACTAGGTTAGGGATGCTAGAGAGGGAATAGTTGCTTTCTTAGTCGCTTTGGCTATGGGAGGTTGGCCGTAGGATTTAGGGGATAAGGGCATATGCCCTACACAACAAGATTTAGAGATATCATAATCACCAAAGCCAATATCACAGATGTCAGCTTTGACTTCAGGAATAGGATTAGGATTAGGTTCAACTTTAGAGGCTTTTTTCAGATTTTTAGAGTTGACATATAATGGGGAGTCATGGGCTTTGTCATTATTTGGCACTTGGTTGCTATTCTTATAACTGCCTTGCAAGGTGCGACAAAATTCAAAGGGATTAGGGTCTCCTGGGATAGTGATCTTTGTACCATTAAATGGGAACTTGAGAGACTGATGGTACCTGGAGGGAACAACTTTCATAGCATAGATCCATGGGCATCCTAAGATAATGTTATAAGTTAGCTCAATATCGAGAACTTGGCACCTAGTTTCAAGCATGACAGGGCCTACTTGTATAGGTAAGAGGATAACACCTTCTGAACGGCGCTTAGCATCATCATACCCCTTGATTGTAATGCTTTGATCAATGTTGACATGATCCTCTGAGTATCCCAACTATTTAAGTAACTTGAGAGAACATATATTGAGACCAGCACCACCATCTATAAGTATGTGTTTGATCTTTGGTTTATGGATAAAAACTTCAATGTGAAGTGCATCATTGTGAGATGGATCATGGGATGGGAGGTCCTTTTCAGAAAAGACCACATTGTAAGGAGAGTCAATGTTACCTATTATAGCTTTGAAATCTGTGACCGCTATGTTCTTAGGAACCGAAGACTCTTTTAGGGCTTTTTCTAGCACAACTTTATATGCGGGTGATGACTGTAGAAGGTCCAAAATAGAGATATGTGTAGGGGTTTTCCCTAGATGTTCTACAAGATTATAATTAGATTGGGTTGGGAGATTTGGTGTAGGCCCACAAAGGGTGACACGAACACGATGAGTTTTGACTGTGCAATCCGTAGATTTACCTTTGATAGTGAGGGTAGATACACAACTTTCTTCAAAATGACCTACAATAGAGTCATAGGAAGTTGAAGCTTTATTAATGGCTTTACCTTTATCTAGATGTTGGCCTTGACCATGGTTAGGGAATGGCTCCTTGTACATGTTGAGATCTTTGTTTGTGTTTTGATTAGGAGGTGCATCAAAAGTGACTTCACCTTTGTCGATAAGGTTTTGGATCATGTGCTTGAGTTTCATGCATGATATGGTTCTATGTCCTTTGGTCCTATGGTATTCACAATATTCATTGTCTTTGTACCATGTGGGTTTGAAAGAAGGTTTTCCATATGGGGGAGCGTCTGGTAGCGTGACAAGTCCATTTTGCACAAGTTTCTTTAGAACCAACTCTATAGGCTCTCCCAAGGGAGTGAACTTACGCCTTGGAGGGTAATCTTGGGGAGGCCGCTCTTGTTGATGCTGTTGGTTTTGGTTTTGTTGTCATTGTTGTTGTTGTTGAGGCAAAGGTTGGTTTTGTTTGGATGAAATATTAAGGGGTGTTTGTAGTGTTTGAACATGTTTAGAATCCACCACACCATCATTGACCACATTTTGTTTTTGTTCCAGAATTTGGGTTTATCATTTGATTGTTGCTGGGGAGCATTGTCCTTATTTTCTTTGAAGATTTTGACCACGCCTTTAGTGATGAGGATTTTTTAGATGTTGATGCCTTTATATGTAATTTCATCAAAGGTTGTAGCACTTAGTATTTGCAAATGGAAACCCGATTCTAGGTTAAGGTTCTGCACAAACATGCTAACAAGTTGCTTTTGGGGTATTTTAAATGGGAATTTGCTAGCCATGTGTTTCCATCTTTGAAGGAAGGAGATAAGAGTTTCCCCATTTTTCTACTTCTTGTTACATAAGTTAGTCATAGAGACCTCATGTTCTGTGTTGTATGAGAAATGGGCAGCAAATTTTTCTACAAGCTCATTAAAAGTTTTGATACCCGTAGGTAGATGCAAGAACCATTCTATAGCTTGACCTCCAAGACTGTGAGGAAAGAGGCACATGAGATATGTGTCATTATGTGCAACCTCTAGACAAACAATATAAAATTCTCTAATGGGGTCTTTTGGGTCTCCTCTTCCCTTGTATTTATTAAATTTGGGTATATTGAAGTTGGGAGGAAAAGGGATCATTTGCAATGCCCAATCAAATGGATAAGGACAAACCTCCTCCAAGGAGAAGGTTTTCTTAGTGTGACCAAATGTTAAATCAGCTACTTGTTGTTGTACCTCGGCAAGTTTTGTTGCAAATATGTGCCTAAACAGTGTTGTCATTGATGTCAACATATCCTTGTTGCCATTGGTGTCAACTGTAACCTATTTTGTTGCCTGTTTAGAAGACTGGAATATTGAGGATATTGAGAAAATTAATGAATATCAATGTATACATACCATATGGCTGAGTAGAGGATTGTCTGAAGAAGCTCCAGTTAAGATTTGAAGGGTTCACATGAAGATTTGAAGAAGCTATGGCCATCTGAGTAGAACTGGTTTTGCAGTGTTCAGAAGAGACAGAGTGATAGGAAAGAGGTCCAGACTATTCCAAAAATGTAAAATGATGATCTGCAGATCTAGAGGCATGTTTGGGAAGTTAGTGTGTATCATCCATTCAAGTGGTTTGTGGTTTGGAGGTCTGAAAGCAATCTTTCTGGTGTGACAGTCATGGCAGACAGTGTTCTTGAGGTTCCAGATGAAGATGCAAGTGATTCTGATGATTTAGAGGAGTGCAGATGTTTTTGATGAATTCAATGTGCTTGTGGAGATCTCTAGATCATGTGGTTGTTGTGTTGGAGGTCTGCATTGAAGTTTGAGCCCGTTATTGAAGATTTCCCTCTTGGTGTTGTTATTCTTCCCAGTCTTGGCTGATCAGATGATTCAAGCGTGTTACGAATGATCTAAGAGCAATTCTCTAGAGCGTGGTGTGTTGTTGGAGGAAGATTCAAGTCTCATATATGTTTGGCTGACAATAAAGTGATCTGCATTAAGTCAAGCCGACCTTGATGTTTATTCCAAGGTTGATGAAGCATATAAAGGTGTGTAGTTGAGGTGTGGAAAATCATCCTTGTGCGAAAATAATAAAATCTGAAGAAAGGATCAAAGGCAGAGCAGAGCAGAGGAGAAGTAGAAGAACAAGAGTTGTTTAGGATGAAGAGTTAGAGAAGAAGTATTTGGGGCAGAGTAGAAGTTTTGTGAGCATTCAATGAAACTGAACCAAGCATGAAGAAGATGTTATTTATCAGTTAATTCTTTCTGTATTAGACATAAATTCTGTAGGCAATGAGCCTCTTTTGAATAGTGAGCCTAAAGGTATGTGCCTTCTCTTTTCTTCTAAGTACTTTTAATAGGGTATAAATCTTGTGGGTTAACCCCCACCGTGGTTTTCCCTTAACCGGGTTTCCATGTTAAAATCTTGGTGTCAAATGTGTTAATTGTGTTTATGCTCATGAGTTATTGTTTCATGCTTTAATGTTTACATCATTAATCTATTTGTGAGTTGAGGAAAAAGATTAAAAGGAAGGAAAGATTAATTTTGTGGGACAACTGATTAACCCCACCCCCTCTCAGTTGTTTGGCATAATTCCAACAATTGGTATCAGAGCCACATCCTCTAAAAGAAGCTTGACCGCTTGAGGAGATCCAAGATGTCATCTTATAAGAAGGGAAGTCTGAGATTTGATGGAACTAATTACTCCCTTTGGAAGGTATGCATGCAGTGTCATTTGGAATGTATGGGCGATGCCTTTTGGTCGATAACAAAGAATGAGTATAAGATTCCAAAGAATGGCCCTACTACTCTAGACGAACTCAGGGAAGCTGAAAGCAATATTCAAGCCAAAGAAGCATTATTGAGTGCCCTGACTGATACAGAATTGGCAAATGTCCTAGATTTGAAAACTACCCATGAAATCTGGAAAAAGTTGGAAAATCTGTATGAAGGTGACAAATATGTCAAATGTGCCAAGCTACAGAGCTTGAAGGGTAAATATGAAATATTGGTAATGAGTGAAGATGAAAACATTACTTCCTACATGCAGAAAGTGAATGAACTGATGACCAGTTTTAGAAATGTTGGTGGAGTATTAGAAGAATCAGAGATTGTTGCCAAAGTGCTCAGATCCTTACTTGCAGCATACAAGTATAAAGTTATTGCCATTGAAGAGATTAGGACAGTGACCACGGTTACAAGGGATCAGTTAGTTGGTAAGCTCTCAGCATTTGAAATGAGTGAGTTTGGAGATTCTCTTCCTAAGTCTTAATCTTCATTTAAGGCCAATGTATATGGAAAACAAAGATATGATCCAAGTGAAAGCTCTTCTGGAAGATCAAATAGATTTGCTAAGGCAAGGAAGGATCTTGAAGATGATGAAATTGAGTCTGCAGAACTAATCTCTTATTTCCAAAAGAATGCCAAGAGGATCTAGTAAGTATGAAGGAAAGTTACCATTCAAATGTTTTGATTGTAATAAGATTGGTCATTTTGCCTCAAGATGTCCAGAGAAATTTTCAAAGCCAAACCCTAACAGATATAAAGGTCAAAAGAAATGTTACTATGTCCAAGAAGCTGGAGAAGGAGTCACAAATGATGAATCTGATCATGGAGGTTCCACTGAAGATGATTGGGTGTTCATTGCTATCAAAGAAGAAGATCCAGTGTCTATCGAATCTGCTAGCTGTGCAAATGTGGAAAGTGCCTTGGCTGCTCAGGTTGTTGAAAAGGATGAATGGGTGATTGATAGTGGATGTTCTCATCATATGACTAGTGATAAAAGTAAGTTTATAAGCTTTGAAAAATATGAAGGTGGAATTGTGAAATTTGGAGACAACACAGCTGGTAGAATCCATGGCAGAGGATCCATCTCTTTTGATGGTAAGAATAACACCAATGATGTTCTATATGTGGAAGGACTGAAGCCTAATCTTCTCAGTATTGGATAGTTGGTTGAAAAGGGTTATGATCTCCGATTCAAGGATGGAAAATGTAAAATTTTGGAAAGCTCTGGAACTGAAATTGCATCTAGTACTCAAACTAGAGGTAACATCTTTCATTTAACTAGTTCTGGCAAAAGTTGTTTGATTGCTCAGACAAATTAAAGTTGGTTGTGGCATAGAAGAATGTGTCATGTGAATTTTGATAAAATTGTCAAGATAAGTTCTACTCAGGCTGTGAGAGATCTTCCAAAACTTGTGAAACCTGATAACATGCGTAGAGAATGTCAATTGGGTAAATAGAACAAAACTTCATTCAAAAGTAAAGAACAATTTTCAAGTGGATGATTGGAACTTGTGCATACTGATCTATGTGGTCCTGCTAGAATTAGGAGCATGCAAGGAGACAGATATTTTATGTTGCTAATTGATGATTACTCCCGGATGATGTGGGTAACTTTCTTAAAAGAAAAATCAAAAGCTCTTGACAAATTCAAGGTGTTCAAAGTTATGGTGGAAAATGAGATTGGTGTGAAGATAAAGTGTCTAAGATCTGAGAGGTGGAGAGTTTACCTCCGGTGAGTTTGATACATTCTATGAAAAGCATGGAATAAAAAGACAATTATCTACTCCTAGGACTCCTTAGCAAAATGGAGTTGTGGAAAGAAAAAACTAGACCATTCAAGAAGTTGTCAGGACCATGATGATGGAAACAAATGTTCTACAAGTTTATTGGAGAGAAGTTGTGAGTATTGTTGTCTACACTCTTAATCAGGTGCAGATCAAAGGCAATTCTGGTAAGACCCCTTATGAACTTTGGTTTGGTCATCCTCCTACTGTGAGATACTTCAGAGTTTTTGGTAGTAAATGCTATATCAAAAGAGATGAGGATCTAGGGAAGTTTGAAGCAAGAAGTGATGAAGGAATATTTCTGGGTTACTCTACTCAAAGAAAAGCATATCGGTGCTTTAACAAGAGGTTGAAAAAGATTGTTGAAAGTGCTAATGTCAAACTTGATGAAAGCAAGGAAAGACATTCTAGTTCTTGTGAATATGATTCAGATGATCAAGATGAAAATCCAAGTCAATAAAGGCAAGTGCAAACTTAGATTTAGATCCAGATTGATCCAAAAAATCCAGTGACTCAAGAGGATAATGCAGAAGTTGAGGGAACAAGTTCAAGAAATAGAAGTTCAAGCAAATCCCAAAACTCCCAGGTATGTAAGAATGAATCATCCTGAAAATTAGATCATAAGAGATAGAAATAAAGGTGTTCGAACTAGGAGAAGAATTGCTGAAGATCAAGAAGAGATTTGTTTGATTCAAAGATTGAACCAAAATCAATAAGTGAAGCCTGCAATGATGAAAACTAGGTAAAAGCAATGGAAGAAGAATTAATGCAAATTGAAAAGAATCACACTTGGGATCTATTTCTAGACCTGAGGACAAAAATGTGATTGGAACCAAATGGGTCTTCCGGAACAAACTAAATGAAGATGGTGAAGTTGTAAGAAACAAAGCAAGATTGGTATGCAAAGGATATTCTCAAGTGGAAGGAATTGATTTTGAAGAAACTTTTGCTCAGGTGGCAAGAATAGAGGTAGTTAGATTATTTCTTGCATTTGTTGCTTATAAAGATTTCAAGGTCTATCAGATGGATGTCAAGTCAACATTCCTAAATAGAGAATTAGAAGAAGTCTACATTGAGTAACCGGTGGGATTTTAGTTGTCTGATCAAAAAGACATGGTCTACAAGTTGAGGAAGGCATTATATGGACTCAAACAAGCCCTAAGAGCCTAGTGTGCAAGATTAGATAAGTATCTGCTAAAGATAGGATATAACAAAGGCATTGCTGACAGTAATCTTTACTTCAAGATTGATCATGAGAATATTCTAATTGTTGAGGTATTTGTTGATAATATCATTTTTGGTGGAAATGAGAGTATGTGCAAAACATTTGCTGATCAGATGCAAAGTGAATTTGAGATGTCCATGTTTCGTGAGATGAATTTCTTCTTAGGTATGCAAATCACTCAGTCAAATAAAGGTATCTTCATATCTCAGTCCAAGTATGTGAAAGAATTGTTGAAGAAGTTTGGAATGGAAGATTCAAAGCCAGTAGGTACACCTATGATAACCAGATGTAAGTTGATTAAAGATGATGACTCCCCTAAGGCAAATTAGAAAAGGTATAGATCAATGATTGGAGGACTACTCTGTCTGACTCAAACCAGACCTGATATCATGAATGCAGTTGGGCTTGTTGCTAGATTTCAAGCCAATCCTAAAGAATCCCATGTTGTAGCAGTCAAAAGAATCTTCAAATATCTCAAAGGAACACTTGATTATGGCTTATGGTATCCAAAGGACAATGACTTCACTCTTCATGCATATACAAATGTTGATTGGGCAGGAGATGTGGATGACAGGAAAAGTACTAGTGGTGGTGCATTTTTCTTGTGAAGGAGATTGGTTTCTTGGATGAGAAAAAAGCAAGAGGCAATATCTCTGTCTACTGCAGAGGAAGAGTATATAGAAACAACAGGAAATTGCACTCAAGTCTTGTGGATGAAGCAAATGCTAAAGGATATCAGAATTGTGTTTGAAGAGCCTGTTAAACATTTCTGTGATAATTCAAGTGCAATAACATTTCAAAGAATCCGGTGTTGCATTCAAAGACAAAGCACATATCCATCAAGTTTCATTTCTTGAGAGAGAAGGTAAATGAGAATGAAGTCAAGTTGGAGTTTGTGTCTCCAAAGGATTAGATTGTAGATATATTCACTAAGCCTCTTCCCAAGGATACTTTTGAGTATCTCAGAGAGAAGTTAGGGGTTATTACCACTCCTCCTCAGAACTAAGATGCACTAGGGTGCATCAGTCCGGTCAAATTCACAGTCATATCTTGTGATCTGGATTGGTGTTAAGGAGATACTACTCAGGAGGAGTATTTAGTTTACAAATTCTAGAAATCAGTCTGAAACAAAAAAAAAGGGGGAGAAAAGACTGCAAATATGTGCCCTTTGCCATTGATGTCAAAGGGGGAGAGAAGTCATGTGAAAAACTAATTGCTGATGAAAGGGGGAGCAGTGAAGAAAGTGATTGTAGAAGTGAAAAGAGAAAGGGGGAGAAGGTCTTGTCTTGATGGTCGAATCAGTTTTTCACATCATATGTTGACATCAATGACAAAGGGGGAGATTGTTACAAATATGTGCCTAAACAGTGTTGTCATTGATGTCAACATATCCTTGTTGCCATTCGTGTCAACTGTAACCTATTTTGTTGCCTGTTTAGAAGACTGGAATGTTGAGGATATTGAGAAAATTAATGAAGATCAATGTATGCAAACCATATGGCTGAGTAGAGGATTGTCTGAAGAAGATCCAGTTAAGATTTGAAGGGTTTGCATGAATATTTGAAGAAGCTATGGTCATCTGAGTAGAACTAGTTTTGCAGTGTTCAGAAGAGACAAAGTGACAGGAAAGAGGTCCGGACTATTCCAGAAATGTAAAATGATGATCTGCAGATCTAGAGGCATGTTTGGGAAGTCAGTGTGTATCATCCATTCAAGTGCTTCATGGTTTTGAGGTCTGAAAGCAATCTTTCTAGTGTGACAGTCATGGCAGACAGTGTTCTTGAGGTTCTGGATGTTTTTGATGAATTTAATGTGCTTGTGGAGATCTCTGGATCATGTGGCTGTTGTGTTGGAAGTCCGCATTGAAGTTTGAGCTCGTTATTGAAGATCTCCCTCTTGGTGTTGTTGTTCTTCCCAGTCTTGGCCGACCAGATGATTCAAGCATGTTGTGGATGATCTAAGAGCAATTCTCTGGAGTGTGGCATGTTGTTGGAGGAAGATTCAAGTCTCAGATATGTTTGGCCGATAGTATAGTGATCCACGTTAAGTCAAACCGACCTTGATGTTTATTCCAAGGTTGATGAAGCATATAAAGGTGTGTAGTTGAGGTGTGGAAAATCATCCTTGTGTGAAAATAATAAAATCCAAAGAAAGGATCAAAGGTAGAGCAGAACAGAGGAGAAGTAGAAGAACAAGAGTTGTTTAGGATGAAGAGTTAGAGAAGAAGTATTTGGGGCAGAGCAAAAGTTTTGTGAGCATTCAATGAAACTGAACCAGGCATAAAGAAGATGCTATTTATCAGTTAATTCTTTCTGTATTAAACATAAATTCTGTAGGCAGTGAGCCTCTTTTGAACAATGAGCTCTGGGCAGTGAGCCTGAAGGCATGTGCCTTCTCTTTTCTTCTAAGTACTTTTAACAGGGTACAAATCTTATGGGTTAACCCCCACCATGGTTTTCCCTTAACCGGGTTTCCACGTTAAAATATTGGTGTCAAGTGTGTTAATTGTGTTTCTGCTCATGAGTTATTGTTTCATGCTTTAATGTTTACATCATTAATTTGTTTGTGAGTTGAGGAAGAATATTAAAAGGAAGGAAAGATTAATTTTGTGGGACAACTAATTCACCCCCCTTCTCAGTTGTCTGGCCTAATTCAAACAAGTTTAAGATCTATAGTTGTTGGGGGTGTTCATAGAGTTTCCTATTGCACTAGGGGTGGTTGTTGTTGCCCATAGGGAAGATTGTAGTTGAAGCCATAGGAATTGATGTTATATGGGTCGTATGATTGGTTTGGGTCATATGTGTTGTATGATGGATTTGGATTAGGTTGGGTTTGGTTGTTTTGATTTTGTGGAGGTGGTGCTAGATAAGAATGTTGGCCTTGTGTTTGTTGTGTTTGTAGATAAGAGTTTTATCATTGGTTTTGTTAAGGAGGCGCAATGAATGGATTGCGTGGAGGAAAGCTAAATGTTCTTGGATTTGATTGTGATGGTGGAATATAGCCATAGGAAGATTGGATTTGAGAATGTTGAGGGTTATTGAGATAGGTGTTGGTGAGATTGAGTGTGGATGATCTTTGTGGTGGAGGGACATAGGTAGATGGGTTTTGAGATGGTTGGGAGTGATTGAGATAGGTATGTGTAAGATTGAGTGTGGATGATTCTTGTGGTGGATGGACATAGTTTGTGTTGACTTTTTGGGAGTGTTGTGGGGGAGTGATGTTGCTTGTGTTGATGTTTTGGGAATGTTGTGGTTGTATGACATTGCTTGGATTAGTGATACAGAGGGTTGATGACATTTGGGGTGGTGTCAGTTGTGACCCTTGTTGTATGGCTACATAAGTATTTCCTAGATTGTAATTTGGGGGAAAACCATCTCGTGATGGTGTAGCTAATGTACCATGTGCGTTTGATATGTGCATTTGTGATATGCTTGGTGTTTGTTGTTGGTTTTGTTTAGCTAGAGCGGCTTGTCGTTCAAATTTAGCTAGACGATGAAGAGTCTCTTGTTGTCATTTATAAATCTCCATAGGAGTCAAGAGTGGTGATATTGGTCTTTCTACTATTAGATTTTGATAGAGGGAATTTTCATATTGAGCATCGAAAGGATTAGTCGTTCTCCCTTGTGAGACTTGTTCGAGTATGGGAGTGGATATGGTTGACATGGTTTAGATAGCAGTCATATTGTCATGGGTATTGTTTTGTTCTTTAAGTTTAGATAGATCAAATTCTTGGGGCAGCTTGGCTCCTTGTTCTGCGAGTAAATGAAAGAAATGATCTTGATTCTCACTAAGG
Organism: Cunninghamia lanceolata; assembly: GCA_027924645.1. Lineage (NCBI taxonomy): Eukaryota > Viridiplantae > Streptophyta > Pinopsida > Cupressales > Cupressaceae > Cunninghamia > Cunninghamia lanceolata. The sequence goes on along the minus strand of BSBN01000898.1, from coordinate 1,217,244 downwards.
AGTTTGTCAAATGTGGCTATGGCTCTAGGATCTTGCATGATTTCATCAAGGTCTTGTCTATCTTCTTGAGAGGATTGACCTTCTTGAAAGTTTCGCTCTTCTTGAGATGGGACTTGACCTATGGTGTAATCGGGTGTAGCAAACTCATGAGGTATGCTAGTAGTGAATTGAGTTACATCTACCAAAGGGACATTATCCTCTTGGGGATTGATTGGTTTGTCATGTTGTGGCTTTCTTTGAAAGTTGGTTGGTCTTTCCGTTGGTGTGTGGGGAGTACCCTTTTGAGACATGGTTGAATGACTTGGTTGAGGTGTATGAGGTGGTGATTTGCACTTCTTTGGGGCAATTTGTTTAGCCTTCATAGATTGCTGGAGTCTAGTGGTTACCATGGGATGCACTAGGACAATATGTTTGAGATTTTGCTACGATTTTGCTGAGATTTTTCTAAGACAGCTTGATAAAAAGTTTTCTGGACCAAAGACGCTAGACTGTGCTACAAAGGTCTGGGACTATTAAACCAAAGGCACAGGACTGTGTTTCAGAAGCGCTTGACTGTTGTTCAGAGTCGCGGGACTATGTTGCAAAGGCATTGGACTGTGTTACAAAAGCGTTGGGATGTGTTTCAAAAGCATTGAGATGGTATCAGTGATGTTTATGAGGCAAATTTTGATAGTTTTGGATTAGATTTTGATTGGATATGCTTTGACAAGAGAAAACACATTAAACAAAGTTACCCAAGAGGACTGACACAACAGATAGTGTATATTTAAGGCTCACAAAAATACCCAATGTTTTCATGGGTTAAAGACATTTGCAAACAATTCAAGCACTTTTTATCCCTAGAGACATAGGTTCATTGTAGTAGTTCAACTCACAACTTGAAATCTCTGTTGACTAAATGTCATTCCATATTGGTGTCATACATTTGAGTCTTTGCAAGAGACGATAGGTAGGGATATCTCACCCTCCCCTCAGAAAGCTACAAGTAGGTCACAAGAGCTTTATGGCTGAGGGAATACTATCTCTTCTCAAGGGAGGCAATGGTAAGTACCTTGAGGGCTTGTAATGATTCCCCTTGCACTAATGATTACCGCAACGTTCGAAGGTGAAATGGGTAGTCACTATCTAGATTGTTCTTAGTAGCTTTGAGGGACCAACACCTTACGAGCATGCAGAAAGCTACTAAAAGCTTTGACCAATCCTACTAAGAGTATCAAACACTTCACACAATGTGAAAATTGTTTTCACAAAGTGCTAGTACACCTCTTTTTGATTTGGCATCACAAGGTAAGGCTAATGCTGATTAGGACTTGGCTTTCACCTTATCCCTCTTATATAGCGGTTCAAAGGAAAACTCCACTTAGGTGTGTCCCTTTTGGATGAAGTGCAATCCAAAAGCAGGCCCTTCTATAAGAATAACTAAAATTTAAGTTCAAGCATGTCAAACAAAGGTTCAATTGTCTCGTTATAAGAAAAATAAGGTGCAACTAGATTAGGCACACATACAATTGTAGTTGTCAATTGTCGCTTATGAAATTGAAGTGTTTTACATTCATGTCAATTGTCCCTTAAGAAATTGAGGTGTTTTTGCATTCATGTCCATTGTCCCTTAAGAAAATGATATGTTCCTAAGACTTAGATTGCGAAGATATTTGTTCAATTGTCCCTTAAGAAAGCAATTTGTTCCTAGGATTTTGCAAAAGATGATTTGTTCAATTATCCCTTATAAAAGTAATATGTTTCTAAGACTTAATGTGATAGATTTGGAAATTCTTCAAAGCTCATCCTGCATGAACACGTTAGAAAAACCTATTTACTCTGTTTGAGTAATAAGAAGTTAAAAAAAGTTGATTAGTTCCACACGAACTCAAGAGTTAGCAAAAACAAATCAAATTGACCAAAATCGCTTTACTGAGTATGAAAGGCGTTGACCTGTTTACCAAAATCATTGCATTGTTTTACCAAAGGTGTGCTACTACTGACCAAAGGCACTGCACTATCCTGTAAAGGCATTGCTCTATGTTGCAAAAGCACGATATTGTGTTGTAAAAGCATGTTACTACTTCAGATCATAAACACTCAATATTTCATCAAAAAGCTAGGTTCAAAAGATGATGTCATGGTTATAGGATAATCTAGAATGATGATAAAGCTGAGATCTATAACAATGGATCAAAATATGATAAGTTTGAACCCTACAAACCAGAAAACAAATCAGAAACCCTAGGAAACTGAAGGCGTGAGACTGCTGTCTAAAAGTGCTAGACTGCAGACCAAAGGTACTGCACTGTGCGCCAAAGGCAATTTGATGTAGAGCAAAGGTGCTTTATTGTGCTACAAAGGCACTTTTCTGTGTTCGTCTGTGTGTTTCCATACTATACTTCAAGAAAATAAATTTTCTAAAAGAAAACAACGATTAGTGGGTCTCACCGGGCATGCCAGAATGTGTATAGGAATAAAATCAAGATCGAATGATAATCAAAACAATGAAATAATCAACTCAATCCTATAACATCAAGATAATGATCTAAGCAAATAACCAAATAATCAATGAATAGTAACAAAAACAATGAAAGCTTTCACCTAGATTGTATTGTTATCTTGGTCAAATGTAGATTGCTTCATAAATTGTGAAACCATGTTTGCAACAAGTGGATGTAGATTGTGTTTGTGCTCAAAGTGCTCAACGATGCGATATATGCTCAATGCGTTGTAGGGAGGCAAAAACTTAAATGATCGAAGAGGATTTGTTATTGGAGATGAGGAGGGTTTATATAGGTTTCAATAAAGATCGATCAACGGTCCAGAAAATTCAATTGAATCAATGGATGAGATAAATCTAGAATTCATGATGAATGTGCACCTGACAAGTGTCACACAAAAAGATATTTTTATTGAGTTAATTTCTTGATTTGGCTAAAAGACATGGGATAGACATGAGATAGATTTAGATTTCATAAAAATAGAAATGTTTTTTTTCTAATTTATGAGTTGGTGATAAAAACAATATTGATTAAGTCAATTAACTCAACTTTAGATTTGCTTTTTGCATGATTTGATTAAAATTAAATAATAAATTATTTAATTTTATGTGCATGATGAACAAGATTTACTTTTAGAAGATTTGGAAGATATTTGATTTAATTAAATAAATAAATTTATTTAATTGTTTGTGCATGATAGAAGACATAATAGATTTGAAGATTTAAATAAATTAAACAAATAAATTGATTTAATTTATTTTGCATGATGAAGGATAAATAAAATATTTGATTATATTTTATTGTTAGAAGAGATATTCAATTTAAATAAATTTGAATGATTTATTTAAATTTGGAAGAATAATTGATTTAATTAAATAATTTAGAAATTATTTAATTATAGATAAGAGGATTTAAATGATAAATTAATTAAATAATTAATTTATTCAATTGATGTGGATTTGATTTGGAAGACAATAATGATTTAATTAAATAATTGAAATTATTAAATTTGGATGGATAAAGAGGAAATTTATTGAAATTAATTAAATAAAGATGATTTATTCAATTAATGTTGAATTTGGGAGATTTGGAAGAATTTTGATGAATTTGATGAAATTAATTAAATAATTAGATTATTTAATTAATGTTGAATGCAGGTGATTTGATGAAGAATTGATGAAATGCAAGTGATGCGATGCGAAGGGTCATTTTTAGGTGTCTACAGTGTCCATTTACTAGAAATGAAAATTGGACCTCATCAATGGTTTGTAATTGGACTGCACCATTAGGGAATACTTGTTAAATCTCATATGGTCCCAACCATCAAGATTGAAGCTTGCCCTTGAAATCTTTGTAGTGGGAATCATAGAGAAGGGCCCAATCACCAACAGTGAATTCTTTAGTCTTGATATACTTGTCATGCCATTTAATTCTTTGTTTCTGTATAACCTTTGTGTGGTGGATGGATTCTAATATGATTTCATCAAGAGCATTCAAATGTTGTATTCTGTCCTTTTGAGCTTCTATCAAATCCATCCCTAATTCTACTGTTGTCCTTAGGGTTTTGTATTCAAATTCTATAGGCAGGATTGCTATCTTGCCATAAACCAATTTATAAGGAGTGAAACCTGTAGTTGTCTTCCATATAGTTCTATATGCCCAAACAGCTTCCAGTAACCTGGAAACCCAATCTCTTCTATGAAGTTGCACTGTTTTTATCAATATATTCTCAATCTCCCTATTTGTGACCTCTTCCTGACCATTAGCCTGAGAATGGTAGGGAGTGGACTTCTTGTGTCTAATCTGATATTCCTCCACCAATCTAGTGATTAAGTCTAGAGTGAATTGTGGGCCTTGATCAGACACTATCTCCCTTGGTACACCATATCTAGTGAAGATTTCCTCATACAAAAATTTTGCCACATTGCCATCTCTGGTAAACTGCAAGGCTTTAACTTCCACCCATTTAGTTATGTAATCAGTGCATACTAGTATATATTCCTTGTTGTTTGAAGTAGGTGAGATAGGACCAACAAAATCCAACCCCCACTTATCAAAAGGAGCTAATGCTATTTGTGGTTGCAAAGGCATTTCATCACTCCTTATAGGTCTCCCCATCCTTTGACACCGATCACAACATCTAGTATACTTGACAGAATCTTTATGAAGTGTTGGCTAGTAATATCGTGTTGTCAATATTTTGAAGGTTGTCCTTTTGGCTGCAAAATGTCCACCACAGGGTTCATCATGATAGGCCTTCAATATATCAAACACCTCATCCTCTCTGATACATCTTCTCATAATGTTATCTGGGCTACATCTTCTCATAATGTTATCTAGGCCAGTGTAGAATAAGAATCCAGAAATCCAAGAATAAGGGAAACATTTGTGAACTAGCTGTCTTTTCTCCCTTGGAGAAAAGTAACTTGGAATTTGCCCTGTAACCAAATAATTAGCTATATCTACATACCATGGAGTGTGTATAGTTAGAGCAAATTGATGCTCATCAGGAAAAGAGTCATCAACCACTCCTTCTGATGATTGTATAGGCAGTCTAGACAGAAAATCAGCAACTACATTAGCTTTTCCTAGATTGTCAACAATTGTTATGTCAAATTCTTGCAATAACAACAACCATCTTACAAGTCTTCCACCCACTATTGGCTTATTCATGAAATATATGGTTGATGTATGATATGTATGTATGAACACTTTATAGCTAGTAATGTAGTGTCTAAATTTGTTAATGGCATAAACAACAGCTAACATTTCCTTTTCTGTCACAGTATAGTTCAACTCAGCTCCCTGTAGGTTTTTACTTATATAGTATATTGCATACTCTTTATTTCCTTCTTGTTGGCCTAGGACTGCTCCAATGGCAAATTCTGATGCATCTGTGTGGATATGAAAAGGCAGTGTCCAATTTGGACCTTTGAGAACTGGACCTTGTGTCAAGGATGTTTTTAGCTTCTCAAATGAATTCTGATAGTCTGGAGTCCATTCAAATTCAATGTCTTTTGTCAACAGAGTAAATAGAGGTGCAGCAATTTTGCTAAAATAACCTGCATGTCCAAGGAAGCTCCTTACATTCTTCTGTCTTTGTGGAATAGGCAGGGTAGATATAATTTCAATCTTCTTTGGGTTAACTTGTATTCCTGTACTTGAGATAAAATGTCCCAAGACTATTCCCTGTGTCATCATCATAAAATATTTTTCATTGCTCAAAGATAGATTGTGCTTTGTGCATCTCTTTAAAACTTTCTCCAAGTTGTGTAAAGCTTCATCATATGTTTCACCATATGTGGTGAAGTCATCCATGTAAATTTCCATGTTGTCATGGGCAAAATCAGAGAAAATACTAAGGACTGCTCTTTGAAATGTGGCTGGAGCGTTGCATAGACCAAAAGGAAAGACAAAATATGCATAGGTCCCCCAAGGGCAGGTAAATGTTGTCTTATCTTGATCCTCTGGTGCAATCTTGATTTGGTTATAGCCACTAAAACCATCAAGAAATGAGAAATATTTCTTCCCTGCTAAATAGTCAAGAACTTGATCAATGAAGGGCAATGGGAAGTGATCCTTCCTGGTGACAGCATTTAATTCTCTGTAATCAACACAAACTCTCTATGTTCCACCTTTCTTGGGAACTATGACCAATGGTGAAACCCATTCACTATCTGAAATGGGGTATATAAATCCTACATCTAAAAGCTTTTCAAGTTCTGATTTGACTATCTCTCTAAGAGCAGGGTTCATGTGTCGTTGCTATTGTCTTATAGGTCTGTGGCCATCATCAATGTAAATTTTATGCATACACAAAGCAGGATTTATGCATTTCATATCACTGTAATCTCATGCAAACGTTGTTGAGTGGGTTTGTAATACTGTGTGCAGGGATTGATGTTGCTCATTAGTCAACGCATTATTAATAGTCAACATCTTTCTTGGCTTGATTTCTAATGGTTTAGACATTTCTTACACAGAGGACAAATCAAGGCTAGGTATTACTAGCAAGCATTGTTGGGGTAACAAAGTATGAAATATTTGAGATACCTCCTCTGAGAAACTAGTGGGTATTATGCTTCTTAAGGGATCTTGTAAGCAAGATAAACAGTCTTGTTGTTGTGGGTGCCTTTCGCAGTCATTTTGTATAATGTGAGAGATCAACTCATCTTCATCCTGAATATCTAGTAAGGGGCTGCATTCAATAGTCATCAAGGTTTGTAGGGAATAGCTATCCTCATCTTCCAGGGTAGGCCTGATGGTCTGCTCAAGTCCATGGTATGGTTGGGCTGGTGGATATAAAACCAATTTCTTAGTCACAGTCCCATTGGATATGATCATGTTCCCTGACCTGCAACCTATAAATGCATCTATTGTGGCAAGCCATGGTCTGCCTAGTATAAGAGGATAACCTCGAGATTAATCTTGGGCTGTAAGACTATGAAAACAACAGGGTATTCCCAAGAATCTAATGCAATTACCAAATCCTCAATGACTCCTTCAGGTTTAACTGTAGACCTATCAACTAATTGCAAGACTGTCTGAGTAGGCCTAAGGTTGGTCAACTGAAGTGTTTGCATTGTCTCCTTAGTCATTACATTAATTACAGCACCCAAATCTATCAGAGTATTCTTAATCAAAGTCCCATTGATTTTGACATCCACTACTGGACTACCTGGATCTGTATATTTGGGAACAATTATATTTCCCAACATTATGTCAGCAAGGTTACCAAAAACATGAACTATCTTTGGGTCTATCCTCTTCCTTCCTGGTTTCTTTATGTAGAGATCTCTGATAGTCTTAGTATAGATAGGAATATCTTTGATGGCTTGGATTAAGGGAATCTTTATACTTATATCTTGTAACTAGCCTATGAGGTCAGTTTCAAACTATGCTAGTTGTTTCTAGATAGCTAAGCGTTCAGGGAAAGGAGGCTTAGGATGTGAAATGATCTGAGGGCCCTAATTTGATTCAGGTTCCAAAGGTGTCTTATCTGAGGCTTCCTCTGTGGGTTCTTCATCTTCAAGTTTTGTAATTTGGGGAGATGAAGGGCCCGCAAGTTGCTTCCCTAATCTAAGATGAACATTACTCACTTCTACCCCGTAGGTGGGGTATTGCATCACCTCATTAGTGTAAGCCTGTTGAACATGCTTGTTGTTAGGATTAGGTGTAGGTTGGGCAGGGATTTGGGTAGGTCAAGGAGGTTGGTTTTGAGGAGTTGATGGAGGCATTATGGTTGGCTGTTGTGGCTGAGATGGAAGCATACGTTGCTAGTAATTTGCATTTTGCTGCCATTGTTGGTTCTTGTTCCATTGGGGCTACCATTGAGGTTGTTGTGTAGGCCACTGCGGGTTATAGTTGGAACCTAGAAAACCTTGTTGGGGCCATTGGTTTGGTTGCTATTGGTTCCAACTAGGTTGTGGAGTAGGCCATTGTGGGTTTTGCCAGAGATTTTGATTACTAGGTCATGGCTGAGTGTTCCAAGTAGAGATTTTGGTTTGCAGCAGGAAAGGGTGAGCTGAAACTGAGTGGATCAGAGGGCATACCTTATCTTTGCTACCAAGGTCTCCTTTGAGCTATGTAGAACAATTATCCATCCTCCCCTTCAAATGGCTAAAATTTTGGCCTTTCAACCTTCTCTTGTTGGATGCTTGCCACCCTTTTGCATTTACAATTGGCCTTCCTCTGCCTACAACTGGGACAATACTCAGTAAGCATTGCATCAGCTTCTTCTTGTTTCTTCTTGATGTGAAGAGTGTCTAGTTGTGTAGCCATATGGCTGATTATATCCTCCTTCATGTTGGACATCAAGTTACTAATTTCCACTCGTGAAACCCCGTTGGTTTCTTTGTTTGTAATTGATGTCCTTTCTCCCCTTGGTTGTCTGGTGAAAGTTCTTGAATAATTTTGGCAAACTTTACAAATTGACTCAAAATGTAGCTGAGAAATATCACCTTGCCCAATGAGATTCAAAGCATCCATGCAATCATCCTTAACCCCTCTCAAGAAAACTAGTTTTCATTATTCTTTAGACAATATGTTTTGGGGGTTTTTCTTCAAAGCAAACTGGAATCTTTCAACATAATCTTCTAGTGGATCCTCCTCCTTTTGTGACAGCCTAAAGATGTTATCTCTCCTCCTATCATGTCCTTAGTAGTAATCTTGGTATTTCTCCAAGAATTTCTCCTTCATTGTATCCCAGTCTGGAATGACATCTTTTCCCAGCCCCATAAACCATCTCAAGGCTGCATCCTTGAGGGTGGAAGGAAAGAGTTTCATCCTGTGGGCATTTGAAGTGTAGTCATAGCTCCTACACAGGATATCAAACTCAAACAAAAATGTATCTGGGTCCTCTGTCACTAGGCCATAGAAGACTGGTAATGCTGATGGTGGAATATTTTTCAGCACTGTAAACATCTCCTGATCAGTGATAGGAAAATCAAACATTGCTTGCTCTGGTGGATCTTCCACCGCAACATCTCCCATGGTTCTGAAGGTCCCTTCTGTAGTTGTGGAAGAAGCTGACGAAGATGTAGAAGGTGTTGATGAAAATGTAAAAACAAGTTCTTCTCCTCCAGCAACTTCTGTTGTATAGTTGATAAAGTCAGCTGGGTCTTCTCTATCTTGATAATTTGAAGGGAGGAATATGCCTCAGTTGTCTCTCTACCTCCACATACAATGAATTTAGCTTTATATTCTAGCGGTCCTAAATAATCTTAGTATAATTTTTGGTGTTTCCTAAAAAGTGAATCTATTAACCCTAATGCTGGAATCAAAATTTAAGCTATGAAAGCATGTAAAATGATCCTATGAAGGTAGCACCATCCCCGACAACGGTGCCAAAAATGTAGAGGAAAACTAATGCATTGTAGACTTAACATAATTCAGGGGTAAACCTATCTAAACAATCCACTTATCATTGTACTCCTACATTAAATTATCAACCAAGGAGCGTAAGCTTATGATGGCACTGCACTGTATGTGCCTTCAAGGCTCATATTCTTCTAAACTATCTTATCTAAACCTACTCAGATTATTTTACTTTGATGGAATTCACAGAAATGCAAGAACAATAAAAATAGTTAGAGAACCTAGTGGCTATGGGTACATTCAACATAAGTTGTAGATAACTGCTAACAATAGGAAATAACAAAACTAATCCAAAACATTCAAAATGATAAGAGAACTAATCCTAACCTCTGGAGGACTTAAAGTAGACAAAGCATGCATTTGTTCATGAACCATAACACTGAAATTTAGCAATCAAAGTATTCTAATTGACTCATAATGTATTTATAAGCTAATAGAAAATAGATTTAACAAGAATCTACAAAGGAATAAGAAAATAAATGAAGATCAGTACCTTGAGTGGCCAACTTAGGGGACTGACTCACTTAGCTGGAAATCAAATCTAATTCAGATACTCACGCATCCTCATAACACATAGTTCCATTCATTTCATATCATAAATAGAATCTCTTTCAGATTGTATTCAATAATGACATTCTTTTAATTAAACATGTCTGGATCTTCCAATATTGAAAAACAAAGCAACAACTGAGTAACTAGGAAATAAGGTAACTAATTTTAACACCGAACTCATCCCTCCTAACTTATATAGAAACAAGAGAGTCTTATGCAACTATCAACTAACGTCAATCATTAATCCATTCATAGATACTAGGATACCTGGGTTTAAGATTGATTTATTAATCCCAACTGAACAGAGGAAGGAGAATCCTATTCAAACAACAACCCTTATGCAACAGCTCATATGAAGAACACACATAAGCTGCATTTGAAACAAGTCTACTTCTTTTGCATTTATTCCTTTCTGTGATGGTTCACATTCATCCTCCAGCTGCTTGTACTTTTGGCATCTTGACTTCGACTTCCTTTAATTCTCCTATCCTGCAACTCGCTGCAACTTCTCCTTTCCTTGATGCCACATTCTTGTTGCATAGGGGTTAATCCACAAAACATATGCACACAAATAACCTTTATAATTAAACCATAGGATTTCATCTATATGGCATGCATACTCATAATTAAATCATTCAATTGATAATATCATCACCATATTCCATATTAATAACATAGATTCAAGGTCTTGCAAAGTATATAAAAAGACAGTAAATAATGATGGTGATGTTGGAAAAGTGTTTGGAGGATCATATGGAAAAGTTCTAAAAGTATATAAAAACAACATAAAAAGAGGTCAATATTTCAACCCATCATCATGTATCTGAAGCAAATCTTCTATTTATTGCTATGTATGGAGAAAGTGACACCTGTCCTTTTGTCTCAAATGCAAATTATCTTCAAAAGCTCAATCGGATATTTTTCATTAGAAATTTAAAGCAGCTCATTAGTGAAATGTACTATCATACGCACCGTCATATTCAATGGGATTTATGGAAGTACTTCTATAAGAGCCGCCACCCTTGCAGATATTTCATTCCATATTGATGCTGGTGTGCTACTTTAGAGAGTTTTGGCACAGTGTCTTCTACCAGCATAGTGTGCGAGCCCTTCTAACTAGGTCAGATGATTATAATTCTTCCTCATCTGCTTTCTTTTGCTATGAATTTGAAACCTCTTGGTCACTATAGTAGAAAAGAGCATTCATTTTTTATGAGTTCAAATTATTTGTTTTCCCCAAATGTTCTGGAAGTCTGTTTGGTGTCCTTCATAATTTCTAAAGCGTACATTTATTGGTTACTCAAACTGGTGAGAATGAAATACAAATATCAGGGTTTTTCCATAGCTTCTATTATTGAAAATGGTTTAGCTAAGGTAAGAGACACCGAGATGGGACACATATTTGAAAGACTTTTGGAATATAATAGAGCAAAACCCCAAGTCGCCATTGGCCAAGAAAACCTTGACAAGCGGATTAGCTCATGCTGGAGGTTTTCCACCAACTGTATCTTGCCCAGACCTGGTCCTCACCTATGTGAAGAACTATCACCCAAAGTCTCAAGAAATAAGAGCCTATGACAGCTTTGTGGTAATTAAAATTGATGTGGAAACAATCTCCTATGCTCTTAGATTGCCCAAAAGGGAAGAATTTGTGGAAATGTCTGTTAATATGGGATGGAATTATTTTCTAAACATGAAAGATTGGTGTTTAACCTCCATTGCAAAAATTGGCTTAAAATTGAGAAGAAGGGGAAATCTCAAGTACCCTCTAATTTGAAAACAACACATTTTAAGGAGGATATATCAAATATGATCACACTGTTGCACCGCATGGTTGGTAATGAAGAATTATATTCTTTTGAGAAATAGATACATTAGTTCATTCTGGTTGTGTGTAGTGAGTCACAATATGTCGACTCGGCCAAACCATAGGTGATCATCTGAATGGCCAACTGGCAGATTTCCATCAAAAGAATTCCTTTTATATGTATTCATATTTGTTTGATGTTGGCCAATAAAGAGGTTGCCTAGGCAGGGTTGAGAACTCATGGTTCTTTAACACTGGATACACCTATGTACAAGTATTTCCCTAATTACAAAAGATATTAGTGCTAAAGATTACCACCGTGTGAATGATGCTTTTCTAATGTTTAATGTAAGAAGAATTGAAGGCAACCCATAGGTAAGAATATCTCTTGAAGTTGTAGAAATGGTTATGAGATATGGAAGCTTTTACATCCAGTTCGATATATTTACTTATCTGAGGATTGGTGGGTTTGAACATGCCTCGTTGAAATTGCCTAAGTATGCCTATGACTTTTTAATTATTTTAGAAGTTTGTTGCCAGATGGTGTGTGTGAACAATAAATACCATGGTATGAAGAAAAAGGGTTATACCTTCCATGTGTCTATCATTTTTCACCTGCAGAAAAAATGATAATGCCAAAAATATAGAGCAGATTCTTGTTGACTACAATTTTCATCCTCTTTCAGTCAGATCGTTCTTTGATAGTAAGAATTTTGTTAAGAAGAATTTATATGGAGGAAATTTATATGAGTATCAACCTCATCTCAAAGATTACTGGGAGGATTGTGTAGATGAGAGGGAAGTACATAGGAGGGACTAGATGAGATTGACTCTAGACCAAATTCATGCTTTCAATTTGCCATTACAAATTTCTAATGGAATTGATGATAACACAGACATTATTAATGAAGAGTTTCTTGGTGTTGCTTCTAAGCCTTTTCCCTAGATTCAATGGTTGGAGAAGGAGATTACTGACATTAAGGTTCGTTCTTCTTTTGTCTTAGATAAGACTAAAATGTGGCTTCAAGGAAAATTTTGTGAATGCATTGTGTCCTCTTCTGCACATAAGGAACCTTCAACAAAGGAGCAGGGGACTTCCCATGTCTCTAAAAAATCAAAGAGCTTCAACCAGCATGGAGATAACCCGATCCAGGGTTGGTTCACATCAGGGTGGAGATGGGGAAGATCCTGAAGAAAGTAGAAAATTGAAAGAGTGTGTGTGAAGAAGATGGTGAACCAACATCCAAAGGGTCAGGAGCAGAAAAGAAGCTTGATGCCCTGCAGCAACTTTAGGCAGATCACATGACCCCTCCTGTGTCTCCCATCCCAAGTAATGAATCCTTGATTTTCCAACAGCTTGGTGAGGATAGTGCATTTTGCACTTCATTTGAAATTCCAACTTCTCTTGTCTTGAATGAAATTATTGTACATGGTACTAAGAGCTAGCTAGACAATGTCATTCTAGATGCTAGTAATAATAGTGCAATGTTGCACCTTCTTGGCTCAAGAAGGTAGTTGAAAAGAAAAGAAGATACACTCCTATTGTGTAGTTACACAACATGCCCCATTTTGCCTTAGCAAAACAAGGACCCAACTTTTCTTTTTGCTTGTCACTTGCTTGTTTCTTGCTTTGGGCGGTTTGGTAAAATCATTCATGTATGTCACCTCAAGGTGGATGGATGCACCATCAGATGAAGTCAGTTGTCAAAGCCAACATTTGCTATTATTAACTTCATGGTTGGAAAGTACACAAAATTTCAAGCAGGTTTGCCTTTTGGATCACCCCAAAATGGTCTAGAGGTTGGAAGTTATGTTGAGTCAAAGTTTGGTCAAACTTAATATTTCCTGAGGGGGGGTCATATTTCTAACATCAGTTATATTTGATAAGATCACCTGAGCTTAGAATTATCACCCAGGACTCATTAGATACCCGATACGCGAACGTCAACATCAAATAAGAGCCAGTATTTACCCGTCAAGGAACTTCATATATTCGCAGGGGGGTCATATTTCTAACATCAGTCATCTTTCCTAAAATCACCCCTTCGCATATATCACTTGCCAATATGATGAGGACATCATTCAATTCCAATGAACGAAATAAATCACCCTGATGATGACATCATCGTCTCATCTGACCTGAGGGGGGTCATATTTCCAATATCTGTCATATTTTTCAATATGACGATGACATCACCAAAGTGATAATTAATAAAACATCGATGGCATGATGATGTCATCATGATCTTATCCCCAAGGAGGGGGCCATATTTTGAAGAGCCCCTGATCCTAATTTCATGACCCGATATGCTCTATGGTCAAAAGGTCGACCATATCACCTGATCTTTTATACACTATTATCTTGCACAGATTATAGATGAAAGTTGGGGGGGTCATATTATTTGTGGGGGGTCATGTTTCTAAATATCCCTGATCTCTCGAAGATCACCCTCCCCCCCTTTAACATTAAATGCAATTAAAGTGGTAGATGAACTCTTGCCGATTACAAATACGAAATGAACACTTGGCGACATCTACGGATTCCCTGCAAATGATCAATGGATTTAATCAAGACAACACATTTTACCCTAATTCATCTTATTGATCTAGTTAAAAGTGAAATTCAAAGGTCATTTTTATTTACCTTGAGATAAATCAAAAGTTACAGAGCTCTAAAGTCAAACCCTTATCAGCGACCTGCAAGCGGATTGGACCTACAACATAACGGAACGGAACGGGTGACCTTGCATGTCTACATCCTTTCCCGTAATCACTCATATAATCCTAAGGAAAGCGTTATCAGGTAAGTAACTTCAGGGCCCTCTCCTTTGTCATTTTCTGTAATTGTCTAGGTAAAAATACTTATCTTTATTAGGGTAAATCAGCATGGTAATGTACAAAAAGTTTGAAATTAATAGTAGTAAAGGTGATGCATGATATCGTTGAAAGTGCACATGGATATCATGGGTAAGATATGTCATGCTTGTTGTAGGATTCAATGGATGACATTAGAAGAAACATATCCGAGGCCGAATTCTTGAAGCACATGTTTGTACAGCCCAAGTGCGTAGGGTTTAGATATGGTGTCATTGGAGATACACATCAAGGGGATACAGAGTTGGATGCATGGACCTAAAAATTGGATAATGACAAAGATAACCCTATACTGGACAAAGTATTTATGACTGGGATGTGGCATGCAGCAGGTTTTCTATATGCCATGGATGTCATAGAGCTAGTGGTGGAATGTGCCAGGAATTATAACCCAAAGAACAGAAGAGTGGAGAAGCACGGCAGGATATATGTTGATTTCTTGGTTGAGGGCATCACAGCTACTTTCAACTTGCCAATAGGAAATAAGGTGGTTAGGGTGGATCTACCTAAACTGGAGAAAAAATACAATAATAATAAGAAGGATGCCCAAAAAAGGATGTATCAGTGGAGGGCAAAGAACAGCACCTATACGGCCTCGGCCAACCTGCCAGTGTACCTGTATAAGTTTGACTTTGATGATGAGTATCAATACATGATTGCCCTATTAAGCAGGATGACTAGCAAGCCACATGCTGGTAATTTTGAGAACTAGATGTTTGGTATCATCCATATGGTCTTATACTCAGATAATAAGCCTCGATGGGCTAACATCATCAGTGACAGCTTGGACGAAGGAATGAAGAAGCTAGGAGGACAGGCATGCCTATTTTACATGACATCTTATGTTGTATATTCCTGTGCCTCCTGAGGAACATTTGATGCCCTATAGATAGTAGGTAGACTGGGGAATAACCCCAGAGACACATATATGGGATCATTATCCCCAACTACAAAGAAGGGTATACCTCCAAGATTACAAATTGGTGAATGATGCATTCTCAATGCATCTGGTTAGAACAATGGAGGAGGATAGGACCAAGAGGCTGAGCATGGAAGCTCAAGAAGTCATTTACAAACATGGGGCTTGGTTCATCCAATTTGCTACATTTTCATATATCAGGATTGAGGGATTTGAGGGACAGCCCCTCATGTTGCCAAGATACCCTACTGATAGGGTCATCTTGATGGAGTTTGTTAGACAGGTGTCTACATCAGTTGAGGCTTACAAAGCTTAGAAGAAGATCCCTCTGGTTTTATTTCCAGTGTTCATGGGGTGGTATTTATGCCTAGATTCACATAGAATTAAGCATGCTATTGGGGGGCTGAAATTAATGTACTTACAACCATATCCTCTCGCCAGATCATATGACCCTTATGGCAGGATGCAGAAACTTCTGGGAAAGTAAATACACCAAAAGCATCTAGAAGACTTTTGGACTGATTGTGATGATGAGGCTGAGGTGAGAAGGAGAAAGTATCAAAGGCTTACCTTGAATCAAATCAGGACCTTTGACTGTATCCTAGTGCCAGCACAATTACATAATGATGATGGGAAGGTAATGTCTAATGAATACGAAGACAATAAGGTGTATAATGACACCATATCAGCTCCTAATCTTACACAGCTGGAAGATATATCTTTGGATCAAATAATGCAAGGGGTGATTCAACTTACCCAAAGGTGGGTGGATGCAAAGATTACTAAGCTAAAGAAGAAGGGCATGGCCCTCACTATTGACAATAAGAAAAAGAAGCAAGAATTATATGACGAAGAATATGATGATTTCTCGATTGAGAAGAGGAAGTCTAATGGAGAAAGATTACCTATCAAGAAACAAAAGAAGATACCCTCCAAGAGAAAGAAGGTCGGGAATGAGTCGAAAGGGGTGATCATTGCAAGAATTATATCTAAAGGTGATGGAGCATCTACATCAGCACATGTGTCCACATCACAACCACCCCCAGAGAGATCAAGAACTAAGAAGATTTTGAGGCCTGTCACTGAGAGCACAGATATGCAGGTAGAGGAACAGGCTCTACAAGGAGATTACGAAGAGGACTCCCCTCTAGAAGAAGAACAGATAAATGAGGAACCTGGAGATGAAGACTTGCTGGTAGCAAGCAAGAAAAGGAAGCAGGTGTTGCAGACACCACCTTCTAACAAACAAAGAACATCTATGTGGGGGAATGTCAGCACCGATCCCATCATATTGAGAGGAAGGGGGAGTGAGGTTTTCAGAAAAGAACTGCAACATGAAGTCCCCATTCCTGAAATAATCAAATTTAAAACTAAAAAGGCTGAGGAGCAGACCAGAGAAGCATACAAGACTAGCAGGGAATCTCCTTTTCCCTTGGATGACACGATGGAGCTATCAAATGATGAGGTAGTTCAAGATGTGGCTGCTCAACATATGGAAACCCTGGTCGCCAACACCAAGATGACACCTCATGGAACTCCACTAGCCCAGATGAGGGTGTTGTAAGAAGAAAAATAGATGGAGGAAATGAAACAAGATAGCCCAGAGAGAATAGCCCAACAAATAGGGCTGGATAATTTGGTTGATTAGGTCACAAGCCCTGTAGAAATAGCCCTGACATATAGGGGTGATATAAGCCCAAGTAGGGACAGTAATCTTCCATTAGAGCCTAAGT